>CM052898.1:53383204-53411915 GCA_028534135.1 Potos flavus | reverse complement strand
TTTTCCAAAGTGGTTGCACCAACTTGCATTCCCACCAACAGTGGAAGAGGGTTCCCCTTTCTCCACATCCTCTCCAACATTTGTTGTTTACTGTCTTGTTGATTTTGGCCATTCTAACTGGTGTAAGGTGGTATCTCAGTGTGATAACCAAAGACTCTTATAACACCTTTGAAAGATGCCACCATTGAAGTACAGACATATACACGGGAGTGTAACACACACACACATACACACACACTCACCTTTCACACGCAGGTGAGCATGACTCAGTGCACGGCCTGGCCCATGAGAATACCTATTCCCCTCCCAGCCCTTCCTTGGTGCCCCTGCACCTGCCATTGTAAAAGGTTGCCCCAAGAGAACTCCCTCCCCACTGCTAGTAGATTCATCGTCGTGAGGCAGGGACGTGAGCCCTCTCTACAACGATTTAGTCCTAATGCAAAGAAACTTGGCATTTCGCACATCTGACAGGTCATCTTTGCCTCAAATCTGCTGTATCCATCTTGTTTTTTATTTAAAAAAAAAACACACCAGAATGTCTTTTATGGCACTGTGGAAAAAATTAGTATGTTTGCAAAACAATATACATATGCCAGTTATCTCCCAGAGGTTCTGCTGTTGAGGATGAATACCCCTGTGTTCTCAGCTAGAACACAGCCCCCTTTCACGATGGGGAAAGGCAGGAAGCAGGTCTCTCCAAGACCATTTTTCCTCAAGAAGCTTTCCCCCACTTGAAATCGCAGGCTATTACCTCATGCACGATCTGCAATGGAGGGCCTCTTACCACACGTTATTTTACTACGGAGTATTTCTTGGTTGCCTCATTGCAGCCCCAAGACACCAAACTGTCAAGAGCCCACAAATAGTTCTCTTTAATTCCATGGAACTTCGGTCACTTGTGGTTAAATTCTGACACTGCGTTTATTTTCTTTCAGGTCATCCACTGGAGCTCACTGACTGGTGGGTGTAAGAGCTGAAGGAACCCACATTTGCAGAGCTCTGCCGGTGTGAAAGCTGGCAGGGGGCCCGCATGAAGGTGGGTGGTGGGGTGGGCGTGTTCTCTTGTGGTCCTCGCGGCCATCTCCTTACAACCCCGAGGTGGCCCGTGGGTGAACAGAACTCCACCCAAACACACAACAGCTAAAAAGCATGAGTGAGGGACACTCAGAATCTTCCAGTCCTTCAGGCTATTTGTTGCCTTGAGACATCTCTGAAACCTCTGTCCTGGCTTCTTCCCTTGTCTTCTGCCCAAACCCCGATACCATTTCCTCAGCTGCAGTTCCACGCGCTTCTTGTTCTTCTGACGGCCCCTCCCTCTGCTCTGCCTTCTCTTTCTTCCACCTCACTGCTCACACTCCAGACCACTTGAGTGTATCACCAGGGGCAGAAGCAAAGATCCAAAGGTGGATCATATGCCAGGCTTGAAAATATCCAAATGGTGCAGCTGAAACAGCATCACATATTTTCTCTACCCTATACCTTTCAAAATGAGGAAACGCCACATTTTTAAAAGTACGTGTGTGCATATAAACACACACACACACACACAAAACTAGGCTTGTTGAATATGAATTTTTTAAAATGTGGAAACTATATTAAACATCAGGAAAAAGTTTTTACAAACAACCACCATGCATGGAGAAGGACATAATATTTTGCAACAAATTTCAAAAACTAGTTATCAGAGGAGAAACAGAAGATTCTGGAGCAGAGTAGAGAAGGGCAGCATGGTTCCACTCCTAACCCACATTCACCCTTCAAAAACTGGACCAAGCATTCAACAAATCCCAGACAGAAGCCAAGTGGGTGAAGAGAACCAGACCAGTAACCTGCAGGGCTGACTGTTCTTGATGGAATCCAAAACGCCTGGACTTTGCCTTGTGAAGGTAAAGTAAATCTTGGCATAGGACATTTAAACTTTCTCAAGAGAGAGCACAGCCCAGATATTTTAAAGCAAACAGAGAAACAAGCAAAAGTAAAACTACATACCCCTTCTGCTGAGTTGTCCCCTTCTAGCTACCATTGCCTCTTCTGGATGAAAGGAAGATGCATGTAAAAGGCAAAGAGCCTAACTTAGAAGAAAGAATGTACAGAACAGAATGAGTTCCTCACAATGGCTTCGAACTACAGAACTTAAGAACTTAAGAGGAAAGTGAGGGCAACAGAACCAAAGTTTAAAGGGGTGGTGATAAGAGAATGTCATGGAAAGGGTGATTTTAAACTTCAGGAATCAAATTGAGGACTGATGTAACATCATGACAGAACTAAAAAATAAACAGAAACTGCGAGGAATAGAATAGACTGAGAATTTTACAAAACTGAGAAAAAGACATGAAGACTCATATTCAAGAGTCAGTGCAAACTTCAGGCAGAATAAATTCATAGAAAATTACGTGTAGTCACATCAAATTAAAACTGCTTAAAACCAAAGAGGAAAAAAAAAAGTAACCAGTGAAAGCAGACATATAACCTTCAAAAAAAGCAACAAATAGACTAAGAGCGACTTAAAAAAAAAAAAATGAAAGCCAGAAGACTGTGATACTTTTAACATGTTAGAAGAGGGGCACAGGTGGGAGTTGCAGTTGGTTGAGCAACTGACTCTTGGTTTCGGCTCAGCTTATGATCTCAGGGTCGTGATCTCAGGGTTGTGAGATCAAGCCCTGCATGGGGTTCTGTGCTCAGCACAGAGTCTGCTTGACATTCTCTCTCTCCCTCTTCCTCTGCCCCTCCCGCTCATGCCTGTGAGCTCTTTCTCTCTCTCAAATAAATAAACCTTTAAAACAAAAAAAGTGTTAGAAGAAAAGAACTGCCAACTTAAAATTCTTGCTCTGTGAAAATATCCTTGCTGAAAGCCCCAAGATGTAGGAAGGAAAGAACAATGACGCAGGTAAATACAGGGTAGGGGGGCAAATCTAAGTGAATAATACTGCCTACATAAAACAAGTACACACACACACACACACACACACACACACACTCTCTCTCTCTCTCTCTCTCTCCCTTATTATTTGAAACACATGACGGCAGCAAGGAGGTAATTGGAGTCAAATAGTTGAAGGTATTTAAATTGTCCAGGAAATGTCAAGGATGCCTGTTAAAATTTCTAGAGTTACAACTAAAAAAAGAGTAAAAGAATGTATTAGAGGGGCACCTAGCTGGTTTAGTCTGTAAAGCATGCAACTCTGATCTTAGGGTTGTAAGTTCAAGCCCCATGCTGGGGGTAGAATTTACTTAAAAAAAAAAAAGTGTTAGAATGTAGTAGAGAGGGTAAATATAATAATTTTTAAAATGCTTAATCACTCCAAAAGAATGCAAGAAAGCAGAGAATAAAGAACAAAGGAGATCTAGGAGAGAGAAAACAAAAAGAGTAATTTTAAACCCAAACCTATTGATGATTAAATGTAAAAATGGATTAATGCTCCAATTGGCTATATGATGTTTATAAGAGATATACTTTAAACAGGACTGTACAGGGATGTTGAAAGGAAAAGAATGAAAAAAATATATACTATGGAAAGGCTAACTAGCGAAGAAGACTATAAGCCAAAAACAGTACTAGAGGTAAGGAAGGTTTTTCATAAAGATAAACGTTTCAATTTACCAGGAAGATATTAACTTTTAAATGTATATGTACTTAACAGAGTTTCAAAATATATGAATCTAAAATATGTAAACTAAAAAAAGAAACACATAAATCCATGATCATAGATATTTCAAATACCTTTATCATTAACAATTAGAGCAAGTAGACAAAGAGCTAAGAATATACATCCGAAAAAGATGCTTAACTAATAAATTTGATCTACTTGATATATGTAGATCACATCCAACAACTATAGAATAAGCATTCTTTTCAAATACACATAGAATATTTTTACAAAGTTGACCATAAGTGCAATGTCAACAAACTTCAAAGGACTAAGTTCTCCAGCCATAGTGAAATTAGACAAAGGGTTACTAGGAAATTCCTATATTGTATAGAAATTAAACAAAATATTTCTAAATAACTCATGGGTCAAAGGAGAAATTACAATGGAAATTAGAAAATATTTTAACTGAATGATAATGAAAAATGACATATCAAAACTTGTGGGAACAGCAAACACTGTGCTAACAGGGGAAGTTATAGCTTTCAGTACCTATGTTAGAAAAGAAGAAAGGCTAAAAATCACATCAATTTCAGGAATCTGGGAAAGGAAGCGTGAGTTAAACACAAGGAAGTAAAGGAAGGAGGGGTGCCTCGATGGCTCAGTCAGTTAAGCTCCAACTCTTTTTTTTTTTTTTAAATATTTTATTTATTTGACAGAGAGAGAGATCACAAGTAGGCAGAGTGGCAGGCAGAGAGAGAGAGGGGAAGCAGGCTCCCTGTTGAGCAGAGAGCCCAATGTGGGGCTCGATCCCAGGACCCCAAGATCATGACCTGAGCCGAAGGCAGGGGCTTTAACCCACTGAGCCACCCAGGCGCCCCAGTTAAGCTCCAACTCTTGATCTCACTTCAGGTCTTGATTTCAGGGTTGTGAGTTCAAGCCCTGTGTTGAGCTCTATACTGGGTGTGGAGCCTAATTAAAAAAAAAAGTAAAAGAAGGAAATAAAAAAGAGCAGAAATTAATAAAATAAAAATCAAACATACAATAATCAATGTAGCCAAAAGTTTGTTCTTGGAAAAGAACTACTGATTAATAGATCAAAACACTGATAAGTCCCTAGCAAGACTATTTCAGAAACATTTAGAGAGAACACAAATGAAAACATCAGGAATAGAAAGAAATATTACCACAGATCTTTCCGATATTGTCAGAAAAGACAGTAACAAGATTACAATAAATTTATGGCTCCCAAAATTCTTTATTTTATTTTATTTTTTAAAGCTTATTTATTTTTTTTAGTAATCTCTACACCCAACATGGAGTTTGAACTCACGACCCCGAGATTAAGAGTCTGCATGTTCCTCTGACCGAACCAGTCAGATGACCCCCAAAATATTTTGATGAAATAGACAAAATCCTAGAAGAAGCTCCTCAAAAAGTGCCACAAGAAGAAATAGAAAAATCTTATATGGCATTAACTAATGAAAATCGAATTTCACTACACACAGAAAACTAGGTACAGGTGGCTTTGCCAATGAATTCTATCAAATATTTAGGAGTATAATTCCAATGTTACACAAACTCTTCCAGAGAACAGAAAAAGAAGAAATACTTCCCAACTTATTTTATACATCTGGTGTAACCTTGGTAACAAAACCTGGCAAGGACATGATAGGTTTTGCAGACCATTCTCACTAAAAATAGATGCAAAAATCATAAATAAAATATTGACAAATTGAAACCAGTAACATATTAGTATTGATACTCTGAATAATTTGGCATTATATTAAAAAGATAATCTATTACACCAAGCTAGGTTTATCCCAGGAACTCACGATTGGTTTATTTGAAAAAAGGCATGTCAGGGACACCTGGGTGCTCAGTTGGTTAAGCGTCTGACTCTTGATTTTGGCTCAGGTCGCGATGTTAGGGTTGTGAGGCTGAGCCCCATGTTGCGCTCCCCACTGGGTGTGGAGCCTGCTTAAGATTCTCTCTCCCTCTCCCTCTGCTTCCTTTCGCCCCTCCCCTTTCCCCACTCATGGTCAACAAGGTAAAAACCTTTAGGAATTAAGAATATAGGGAAATTTCCTTAACCTGATTTTTAAAACATATAAAAACTGATGTGGAAAGGATTACTATCACAGCCTACATCCCGGATGAACCTTGAAGACATTGTGTTAAATGAAATAAGCTCATCACAAAAAGACAAATGCTATCTGATTCCACTTACATGAGGTACCTAGAGTAGTAAAATTCACAGAAACAGAAAGAAGAAGGGTGGTTGTCAGGGGCTGAGGGCAGATGGTTATGATTTAATGGGTATAGAGTTTCAGTTTTGTGAGAGGAAAATGTTCTGGAGATCTGTTTCACAAAAACATGAATATATTTAATGTTACTGAACTGTATATTTAAAAGTGGCTAAGATGGTAAATTTTGTGTTACGTATTTTTCATCACAATTTTTTTTAAAGGAATGGATTAATAAATTAGACTATGTTAAAATTCTTTTCATTTAAGATACTATGGAGAAAGTGAAAAGGCAACTTACTTGCAGAAGATACCAAAATTTCTGGTATCTAGACTCCTATAAAGAACTCTTACAAATCAATATGAAATAAATGGACAACCCAGTAGAAAAATGAGTGAGAGGGGTGCCTGGGTGGCTCAGTCATTAAGCGTCTGCCTTCGGCTCAAGTCATGATCCCGGGGTCCTGGGATCGAGCCCCACATCGGGCTCTCTGCTCAGCAGGAAGCCTGCTTCTCCCTCTCTCACTCCCCCTGCTTGTGTTCCCTCTTTCACTGTCTCTCTCTCTCTGTCAAATAAATAAATAAATCTTTAAAAAAAAAAGAGAGAGAGAAAAGAAAAATGAGTGAGAGAAATGAATAGACACTTCAGAAATCAGATATTCAAATAGCCAATAAACATACTGATAAGGTGCTCAACACATTAATAATAGGAGAGATTAAAATTAAGTGGGATTATGACCTATACATTGGAATGCGTAAAGTCGAGAAGACTGAGAATACCAACTATTTGTGAGGATATGGGGCTCCTGGAGCCCTCATACACTGCTGCTGGGAGCATAACTTGGTACAACCATTTTGACAACTGGTTAGGCATTATCTACTAAAGTTGAACATATCCATACCCTATGACTCAGCAGTTTAGCTCCTATATGCTTAAGAGGAACACAGGCCACACAGACACCAAAAGACCTGAATAAGAATGTCCTTATAATAGCCCCAAACTTGAAACAACAAAAATATTCATCAACAGTAGTATGAAATATTCCACAGCAAGGAAGAAGAATGAACTCCAGCTTCATGGAACAACATAGATATATCTCAAACACATAATGTTGGACAAGGGAAGCCATACCCAAGAGTACATCCTTTATGCTTCCACTGAAATAAAGTTTAAACAAGGAAAACAGAGTTCATGGTCTTGGAAGTCTGGATATTCTTAGGAAGACAACGACTGGAAGGTGACGCTAGGAGGGTTTTATATAATTCAACAATATTATACATTGTTAAGTTATCACTCAATCATAAAACGGTAAGTATTCCTTCTTCCTAGGATGGTTGTACTTTGAAATATTTCAAGAAAATATTGTTTGATGTTATGCATGTGTCACTTACATTAAGCAGTAAGTCAGCTGCTGCTAAAAATTTCAATTAAGAATTCACAGTCCAGGGAATGGATAATTAGCATTCTCATTGGGAAACCCACCCTCTAGCTGTGCTACTACGAGTACTTCTATGATCTGTACCTTGCTCGAAACCACTGCTATGCTAATTAGTGCCCTGAATGTCTGAAATGGCTATTGGCAAAATTAGTGGCCTAGTAACTATGATGATACATATGAGAAATGGGCTCTGATTGGTAAAATGCAAGGTATTTATGAATGGGGATTGACTAAGGATACTTTGGGGCCACTTCTCATCCTTATATGGACAGGGTAACTCCAATGTAGACCTTGATGGTGCTTGAGACCTAAACCTTAAATGATCTCATCTGGGACTCACATGTTTTGCACGGGAACGATGGGAGCAGCCCCCTTCGGTGCACTGGGTACAACCACCCTGCTCACGGCAAAGACGCCCAGCCCCTCCCAGCCCGGGAGCGCCGGGAACAGGAACTCTGCCTTTGTATATTCTGCACACAGCACGGTGGTTGGCACACAGCAGACACTCCAGAAACGTTTGTTGAGCGAACAAATGAGTGAGTGAAGAGGTAAATGAGTGAATAGTAGAAGCTCATTTTGATAAAGCTTGATTCGGTCTGGGAGTCCATCAGGCAGGGCATTATTTGATTCATGACCAGAGCAAAGAGTAAGGGAGCTCTTAGTTCCAGTACCGGGCAAAATCAATGTCTACTAAGTCCCTTTTCCTGTATAACCTACCCCATGAGCTTCATTAAATATGTCATGAAGTCAAAAGCACCTGGAATGTGGGCAGTCCATGAGCCATGTTTTCTTCCCCCACCCCTTGTCTTGCAGGAAACACTGGCCTCATGCAGAGTTAGAGCTAAGAGTTTGGGAAAGGTCAGCACACTGTAGCTGTGGGGTGGGGGCAGGGCGCTCACTTAACTGGAGCCTTACAGTCAGTGTGATAGTGTGAGTTCTGTGTGTATGTGTGTGTGCATGTACTTGTGCGTGTGTGTGTGTGTGTGTGTGTGTGTGTGTGAAGTCTCTACCTCCAGAGCCCCCCGAGCCTAGAGCATCCCTGGACAGCAGCCTGGGGCCACTTCCTGTCTCCCCAGGTTCTCAGGCCAAGGTCCTGGCTCAGAAAGAGGTTTTCGCCATGTCACAGTTTTCCCAAACCTCAAATGAAGACAAGGACAACTGTTTACCAGCTGTCTGCCCCTGGAGAAGTATCCCAAGGCTGTTTCACTCCTCACGAGTAAGAGTCGAGTTTGTTATTCACTGAATTGCAACCCCAAATTAAATTCTGCCTGCAAGTGGGAAAAGCCCAGCTCTGTACCTGCTGAAGTGCTAGCTCTCTCAGCTCCCCTTGGCTGTGTCTACACTCCCCATAATCATCCAGCCATCCTTCTTGCCCCCTCCCCTCTCCCATGCTCTCCCTGAAACCTGTGCTAACACAACATGGGTTCTAGACCAAGTCCAGAAGATGTAAACTCCATGGGAAAGACCAGGTCATCCCCTGGGTATTCTATTTCACTGTTATTTTAGGTAAACAGAAGACCACAGATCGAGAGAACTTGAGAGTAAAAGCAGAAGGCTTGCTTGTGTCCTGCCCACGTCTATCCAGGTGTGCCAGGGCTGAAGGACACAGGTCACAGCTCAGAACCCTGGGGCTCTCTCCCAGGGCGTCATCCTCTCGCATTTCCAGAAGCTCACACATACCTTCTTTTTAATCTGGTCTTGGCTACATAGTCTTTAAAAATAGTAATTCTGAAAAAGACAACCAGACAAGCCAGAAATAACTACTACTGGTTCAATGAACCTCTGAACAAATATGGCAATATTGACAAGGAAATTCTAAATTCAGTTGCAGTCTCGTGCTTTCTTCTATGAAGGAAGTTAAATCCAAAAAATGAAGACAAACAGAAATTGAAGTTAATTTAAGAAAACAAAAGGAAGGCTTTGGAAGTGAGGACATATTGAGGGAATGACTAGGCTGTGGGGCCTTGCCCTGCCCTGTGGCTTTGGTCTCCTTGAGTGTCACAGGCCCCTGGAGGAAAGCACAGAGATGAGACAGAGGTTGGAACGAGACATGCCTGCTTTTATATCCTGGCTCTGCTGCTTTCTGGCTGTGTGACGCAGGTAAGTCACTGAACTTTTTCTGTACCTCAGTTTTCCCATCTGTAAATTGGAGCTAGCCATTTCTTGCCCTCCGATTTGTGAAGATTGAATGAGATTAAATGTGTAAGACACCTGTCACTGAAATGTTCTCTACTTTGGTTGTGGTGGTGGTTTCGTGGTTGTTTGAACCTGTGACAACTCAGAGACTTTTGTAGTTGCAATGGGCACAGTTTATTGTATGCAAATTAATCCTCTATCAAGTTGCTGAAAAAAGGGAACAAAAACATGGGGCGCCTGGGTGGCTCAGTTGGTTAAGCATCTGCCTTCAGCTCAGGTCATGATCCTGGGGTCCTGGGATCAAGCCCCGCATCAAGCCCCGCATCGAGCTCCCTGCTCAGTGGGGAGCCTGCTCCTCCCTCTGCCTGCCACTCCCACTGCTTGTGCGCTCTCTCTCTGACAAATAAATAAATAAAATCCTTTTTTAAAAAAAAGGGAACCAAACAAAACAAAAACAAAAAAATCACTCTTAGGACAGAGATGGCATGGAGCAAGTGTCTGGTTTTATGACAGCTCTTTCTCTGCCTAACTTGTTTCCACAGCTGTGGAAGGCCAGGGAAGGGAAAAAGAGAAGCTGTCTGTTTGCTGTTGGACTTGGAGGTGGTGGGGCTGGCAGGGTGAGGTCAAACTCGGTGTCTCTCATGTTCCTGATATTACAGACCAGAAAGTATAAACAGAACCCATGGAGCTTGGGGTGGAAAGTCTTAAAGGCTTTTCTGAGCCTGTCTTAACACTTGGCAGATGCCTTTGTCAGGGCAAGTTTTAAAGGAGAAACAAGGAGCACATCACAGAGGAAGCGTCTACGAGTCTTTTACTTCCTGGGTCATCTGCCCTATGCTACTTTGCAGCAGCTGCTCTCTCCCAAGCCAACCACACAGACGGGATAAACACCCTCACCTGGAACTGGGGCAGAGGCCACAGGACCATTGAGCACCGAAGTCAGGAGAGAACAAAGGTGTTGAAGGCAGTGTGAAGCCAGGACAGTGAGCATGGCAGGAAACCAGAGGCTCCTTGGGAAAGCCCCAGGTGAGACTGCATGGGCACCATCACTGGGGTCATGTGGCCAGGGGTGGCCTCTTGGAGGGCTGGGAGGTTGAGACTGTTTTTAGGGTACAGGTGACCAGAGAGAAAACAGAGTCTTGAAGATGGACATAGGACTTGGCATAATAAGAAGTTCAAAGGAAAACAAACCTAGTGTGGAAGTCTACTGCATACACACGGAGGGAGCAAAGCATCAGGGTGTAATTAGGGCAACAACCAATTATAGTTAGACATTGAGAACATTAGAGAGGTATGACAGACATTTCCTGCTGCCCAGCTGGGAACAGAAACCAAGAAGATGTGTGGATTTGGACAGAAGAATGGAAAGCTAAAGGGCCAGATCCAGACCTGGTCTCTAGGAACCAAAGCTAGAGAGATACCAACACATAGAGGGAAAAAATGACACTCAAATGTCCTCACCCATTGAAGTTAATTGTCAAGGACAAAGTCACCATGCTTAGGTGAGAGACCTCACTACTACCACTTGAGGCTGGGTTCTTAACTGCAGTGAACACACAACCTAGGCAGTGTGTGAGCAAGGCAACCTCCTCCACCGCACCCCTCCTCAACACCCCCTCCACCAACCCAGGTGTACATCCCCCTATGGGTTCATTCATGCTCATCATTACACATTTTAAATTTCAGCAAGCTCATTCAGCCAGTCCCCACCTTACTAATGGATTAAAGAACAAACAAACGAACTGCTGCTCTCCAGAATTGATGGTCTAATAAACAACTATGCTCTCCACTGTAGTAGTGGGTGCTATTGACGCCGCATCCATGACCCCTGTCCCAGACCAGTGCACCCATCCCCCAGCTGCTGTGTTGGCAGCTAATGGTTCGCTGTTGTTCCCCTTCTCTGGTAGAGCTGCCTTTGGGGGAATGGGAGCCTTGCTTGGATGCCACACGTGCACCATGCCACCTAGCCTCGGCAACCAATGACAAATGGAGATGGAGGAACTCAGGGCTGGCTCTTGCTTCCAAGTGGGACCAACCCTGGGGCATGGTTCATGAGGTCAGGCAAGGGGAGAATGCCACTGAGGTCACATCCTCTCCTCTCTTCACCTATCCTGCTTCCCTCCCTCAGTGAACTACATGCATCTGAACAGGCTCTGCTTTTAGAGAATCTGGCCCAAGATGTCTAGTCAATCTTAAAATGTCTATACAAGGCCAACTTTGAATGGGATAGTCTTCATAGTAGCTTGACCCCCTAAGCCTCCAGAATATCCAATACCAAACTCATCAGAGCCCCCAAGTTCTTTTAAGTCTTGATGTCCAAGGTACTCACGCCTGGAGGCTCTCTGGGCCTGGAGAGATCGCGAGGGAAAATAAGAGAGAGGGACCTACCAGGACCACAGCAGAGTAGCTCCTAAGGCAGCATCTACTGGCAGCTTCTACCAGAGGGTTTGGAGTGTGCACCAGCAGCTCACAGGGAAATAAAAGGAAGTATTCTGGGGGAAGAGTAGGGACAAGTCCCATGTTCTGAGGGCCTAAGGGAAGGAGGTTGAGTAGCCAGGCCCCAGCACAGAGGGGACAAGCACTCCCTGGAGGAGGGAGGCAGCTATGGCTCCAGTTTCTGGTCTCCAGGACCTGAGACACTACTGGCAAAAGCTAACTTCCCACTCAAGGAACAGACAGTTCTAAGTCAGAGGATGCCTTTGGTTACTTGTGGTAATAGGGGCTAGAGTCAATAACACACAAGGAAGTGGGGAAGGGGCCAGAGTCATGAACAGAGCCCCTTAGATCCTGTAAGTGAGGGAGCTGGAATGCTCTCCTGGATCAGCATGAAGGTGAAAGGAAAAGAAGAACACTCCTTGAGCCCATTCATCTTGCAGGTCCTGTTCTAAGTGAGACACCTGCAAGAACTCCATGGGGAATCTATGTGAAAACTAGTATCCGTGCTTTCATATGAGCAAATTAAGGCTCAGGGAAGTCAAGAAAATAGTTCAGTTTCCCCTTCTCTCCCAAGCCTTTCCACTGTCATTCACATTAACCACAGTCTCTCCCACCGAAAAATAACAGAAGCAAGCAAACAAATACAAACCCCCACGATCTCTTTGGTCCTCTGATCCTCTTCCAGCTCTAACCTATGTCTCTGCCTAGTGCTCTTCATGAGCCCCAGAGATTCAAGAATGAATTGTCTGCCCCTCACCCTCTTCTCATCCTGGTTCATTCCTGTACTCACAGCAGTGTGGCCCAGGTGCAGCCCACTCCCCACATTCACACTGAAAATACAAGACCACCAGAACCTTCTCATGCTGTGAAGCCACGGCACACGTTTGTAGCTTTCATTTACTTGATGTGTGCAGCCTGTCACGTCACTGAGCACTTCTGCACACTTCCTTTAAAATGTCACCTTGCTTTCCGGCTCTTCCTTCCACTGCATCATCTACTGCTTCTGTCTCCTTGGAGGCACCTGGTTTATGGAGTTGCCTTTAGTGACGGGACAGCTTTGCTCTAGTCTGCACACACAGCACCTGGGCCCCGATGCAGGAAGGGACGTAGAGTGAGTGGCCAATCCACCCCTATTGGGAAGAGCTGATATTATCCAAACCTGCCTGCGTCCAACTCCAAACCGTTGTGTGGCCCACTCTCCTGAGGTGACTCTTCTCCAATTTGAAGCAGTTCCCTCATCAAAGAAGTGGATGTTCACTATAAAAATAAATGTGCAAGAGGGAGTGAAATCCCTGGTGAAGATAGTCTTGTAACACACACACACACACACATCCCTTATAATGACACAGCTAGTTGAAATGTTAAATCTACAGGGCAATGAAAACTGGAACAGTCTGTATACTCAGCCAAGTATAGAAATCAGAATTCCTGCCCACCAGCTGAAAGCTCCAACCACTCTGCCTGGCCAGGAGAAAACAAACACCATTGCAGATACACAAAACCTGCATTTAGGTCTTATTCAGCTGGGGCCTGTAAACAGCCCATGTGGCTGGTGGGTGTGGCTCCTGAGATGGCCATGCCTGAGCCTCGCCAGAAGTAAAGCCAGCTCCTTAGCAATCTCGAGGTGGCTAAGGGTCTGCTTGGAGGTGACACACTCCACTAGCAGCAAGCTTGGGCCTTATGCCTGATTTTCTCCTGCAGGTGAATGATCAGTATTGGCAAGGAGCTCCTCCTACCTGCCACGAAACAACAGCAAGGTGATAATAATGAGGAAAGTGACAGAAGGTTGCTCAAACAGTGCTTCTAGTGTTTGTCCCAGTCTGTGACTTCTGTTGCTAGTCTGCAACGAGGCATGTAGATACACTGAGAGGACGTTTTTAGAAGCTTTCATAACAATTTGGCAGGGAAATTTTGTCTATTTAATTTAACAAAAAATAGTATTTATATTTGGAATATATTTTAGCTTCATGTATTTTTTTAAGATTTTATTTACTTGGCAGAAAGAGAGTGCACAAGCATGAGAAGGGGGAAGGGCAGAGGGAGAGGGAGAAGCAAACTCCCTGCTGAGCGGGGAGCTCGATGTGGGACTCGATCCCAAGACCCTGAGATCATGACTTGAACCGAAGGCAGATGCTTAACCAACTGAGCCACCCAGGCATCCCTATTTTAGCTTTATATGAATTGATTTTTACTGTGTTTTGCTAAAGTAGCAGTCTGCCAATAGTAGAAAACAATTTTGAATGGTCCACAGTTCAAGAAGTTGTGAAATAAACAATTAAAAGAAAAAAACCTATTCATTAAAAGATGCTCCGAGAGGAGAAAGATAAGCCACTGAATGAGAGAAAATGTTTGCAACATATTATGAAAGTTTTATGTAAAAAAGAACCCTACATTATATAAATAAGTCGAATCAATTGGAAAAATGAGCAAGAAACTTGGATAGACATTTTACAGAGGAAATGCTAGTGCCTGTTTAAAATGTAGTGACTGCTCAATCAGACAAATGAATGTCACAACTAAGTCATCCCAGGTTAGTCACCTGATGGGCAAACAGGTAAAAGTCTCCCAATCCCAAAGGCTGGTGAGGAGGCTGAGCAATGGGAACTCTCAGGCAAGAGAGTAAAGCGGTCGGAATACTTCGGAAAACTCTGGCAGCATCCACTAACGCTGAAGACACACCTACCCCATGAGCAGCAATTCCACTCCCCGGAATCCGCAGAAATATGTTTACATGGGAACCAAATGACCTGGGTGAGCACAATTACGGCGGGATGGCTTGTGATGGTGGCCACATGAAAACAAGCCAAATGTCCACCAGCACATCGGAAAAATAAATGGTGCTGTCTTCACACTTAGTAAACAGCAGTGACGACAACAAACCAGAGCTTGGGCAACAGCATAGATGAATCTCGAAGACTGTCAGCATCACGGTCCCTTGGGATCTGCAGGACGTTCTAGGGACAGACTGTCCAATAAATCCATTCACATTGTGATGCTAGAGTCGTTCCCCTCCATGGAGCCAGCTTCCGTTTGGAACCCAGATATCATGGGGGTCAGGAAAGGGTCCCTGAAGGAGTCTTGGGGTAAGAGGAGCCTTGTGAGGTCAGGGAACAATTCAGAGTCTGGCATGAAGCCATCAGGTCGAGAGTGGGCAGGCCAGGTCAGGCTGTAGCTGGGGACATTGACTTCTGCTCCTGGGAGAATCCCCAGGGGGCTGGGCGGAGGTAGGGTGCAGAAGCCTGTGACCCCCCCATATACGACAATAATGGAGTGAGGACATCTTGGGGAACCAGATCAGGTTTCTGTCAACGCCCACCAGCAGTCTTTTCAGTCTCAACTAAATATGTCGGCTCACGTGACTGCCATAGGCTACAGGCCAGGGAATAGAGCAAGGCTGCGTTGCAGCGACCAGTGGCTCTTGTCAGTGGGCGCAGGCCACACAGCTGTCTTGGAGCACTCTCCCTGCCTCACCCTCCACCCTTGCAACCCTCCAGGACTGCTCCAGGGCAAGGGAGGACTTCCGCGTGTGGCTGTGGACCCGCCCTGGTTTCCAAGCCCCTGCCCCAAAGAGCCAGAAGCTCCTGTCACAAGCCGTAGCAAAGCCCGCAAGGTCCCCACAAGGTCCCCACAAGGGCTATGCCCAGGCACAAGATTCACTCCTCAGGGAAGCCCAGCTGGAAGCCTGCATTCATGACAGCCTTCCCACCTGGTTTACTACCAATCCGGGGTCACTTTCACCACAATCATTGTCTCCTGGTACCGCATCTCAATCAGATTTCCAGGTTAACTTTCTAAATAAGTCAGAGTGGAGATGCTGTCAGCCCCTGAACTCAGGGGAAAGATGTGAAAGCCTCTTTGAAATGGCCCTTTGTGGAGAGGAGCACAGATGGGGCGGCTGTGCTCCCAGGGTGTGGGGGCGGCTTACCTTTCCCGCAGGCCTGCACCAAGCCATACCACTCCCCACAGCTGTTACACAGCAGGGTGAAGGCAGTTTCGCGGTGGCCCGTGACGTGGCCCGGGGCGCACACGTACAGCAGCTCATCCCCCATCTCCAGGCCCGTGCGGCCCTGCAGGATGGTGTGTGGGAACGAGGGCGGGTCTCCACACGGCTTCTCTGAGGACAAGGAGTCACAGTCAGCCTTCCCAAGCCAAGCGGAACTTTGGCAGCCTGGGAGAAAACCAGGCTAAAAACCCCTCTCCCCCTCCCTGGGGGCTGCTTGCACCCTGAGCTGGGATCACAGGGGCTGTTTCCCCTTCACCCTTGGCATTCCCGGAGCCTGGACAAATGCCTGGCCCAAATGAAGCACTCAGAAAAATACTTGTTGCGTGAATAAGTATGTTACAAAGTGCTACGACTTTGTATTTTGAAATTGCCAGGCCACATTACCCTCTCATGTTTCCTTGAAAGGACTCGGAAACATGTGCCTAGCAGCAAGCCCCTTTTTGCCTTACTTACATAAGAGAGCAGGTAGTCTTTGTCAAAGAGCTAAGAGGCTACAGACTATAAAGGGCAGCAGAAGGTGCCTCTCCCTTCCTCCACCCTCATCTCTGATGCTGACACTGTTACCGGTTCAGTCTGTACAAATAATACAGACATAGGTATAGATATACACTGGCATACATACTGGCTTAGGTAGGTATAGATAGGTATAGTTCTTTTTAAAAAAGATTTTATTTGTTTATTTGAGAATGAGAGAGGGAGGGGCAGAAGGAGAGAGAAAAGCAGACAGCCTGCTGAGCAGGGAGGAGATGAGAGGAGAGAACCAAGGTGAGGAGGGGAGAACCAAGCTTTCCTGTTTCCGAAGCCGTGAGAGCCCTGGGGTCTAGCTCATGCAAGAGATCCTTGGATTCAGAGCTCTGTGGGGCAGACCCAACCATAGAGCTGTCATGTGGAGTAACACTTTCACTATTAGCTGAGGGAAGAGGCTAGCGGTCACGGAGCTGGGGTCTGGGCCAAAGGTCAGACTTCAGCTTCAAGATGTGCAGTGGGTGCCCCTGCCGTGGTCGGAAGCACCTCCCTACTGTATCCTCTCAAGCAGTGACAGACAGAATAAATTCCATTCAAAATATCTTAGTGGCAAAGCTTCAAATTTCCCACTATTAAGTTCGATGTTAGCTGCAGGTTTTTTGTAGATGTTCTTTATGCAGTTGAAGAAGTTCTCCTCTGTTCCTAGTTTGCTAAGTTTTATCATGAATGGGTATTGCTGTTTCCAAATATTTTTCTGTATCTATCAATATTATCACATGCTTTTTCTTTAGCCTGTTGATGTCATGGGTTCTATTAATTGATTTCTGAATGTTGCCTCAGCCTTGCACACCTGGGATAAATCCCACTTGGTTCTGGTGTATAATTCTTTTTTCTATATTGCTAGGTTCGAATTGCTATTTGTTGAGGATTTTTACATTTACGTTCATTAGTTATTGGTCTGTAGTTTTACTTTCTTGTAATGACTTTGTCTCATTTTGGTATGAGGGTAACTGCTGGCCTCATAGAATGTGTTAGGAAGTATTCCCTCTGTTTCTAACTTCTGGAAGAAATTGTCTTTTTTTTTTTTAAAGATTTTATTTATTTATTTGACAGAAAGAGAGAGATCACAAGTAGGCAGAGAGGCAGGCAGAGAGAGGGGAGGAAGCAGGCTCCTTGCTGAGCAGAGAGCCCGATGCAGGGCTTGATCCCAGGACCCTGAGATCATGATCTGAGCTGAAGGCAGAGGCTTTAACCCACTGAGCCACCCAGACGCCCCTGGAAGAAATTGTCTTAACAACTGGTATAATTTCTTGCTTAAATGTTTGGTAGACTCTCTAGGGAACTCATCTGGGTCTGGTGCTCTCTGTTTGGCAAGGTTATTAATTATTGATTTAATTTCTTTCCTTACATGCTGGGCTAGAAACTAGAAGTCTGTTTTTCCCCTAATGTTCTAGAGCTGTTTCTAAATAAGTACCATAAATTACCTCAATCTTTTGAAAGGCTATACTATAGCATATTATTTGGTCATTACATAGGCATTTTGTTGATTCCAAGTTTTCACTGTTATAAACAATGCTACAAAATGAACACCTCATATGTACATTTTGGTACATACTTTATTAGGATAACCTTTTAGAAGTGGAATGGCTGCATCCAAGTGATGTGGTGATGCTTTTTTTTTTCAAAAAAAGAAAATAATTTCTAATTTGAATTTCTTCTTCTGGTTTTATGTTGGCAGAGAGAGCCTTTAGTCCATATGCACTCAAATCACCTAAGAAACACATTGCTTAAAAAGAAAAAATATGTTAAGAAAAGATGAAAATAGAAAACAGAACTCGTGCTTTAAGCCACCCTGATTGGCCTGTCAGCTTGTAATTTTGGTAGCACTTTCTCAAAGATAGTCATTGCTATGCATGTTCTTCAGCACAAGAGATTCTGAATGAAAAATGGTGTGGTTGCATTTCAGGGAAATTGGCACAGAGTGCTGTATTTTAACCCAAACCATCTTGACTGTGTAGCCCAGGAGATGAAGTGTTTGCTTCCTCTATGGAGCAAGTAGGGACGGGCGGCCATGTGAAAGTTGCCACAAATCCAGGGGGTGCCCCCACCGAGCAGAGGGGCGTCATCTCTCAGTCTGAGCAGGGCACCCTGAGAGGAATGGACCAAAGCCCCAGTCATGCAAGGCTGGCCTGAATTCCAGCTAGCGCCTCAGAGGCAACAGCTTCCAGAATCTCTCTCTTTACCATCCACAGCTGGCTAGGCCTCCTGCTGGACATTCCAGTTTTCTCTCCTCTTACCAGGACCTCATTCTGGGAAACTGGAGGCTCTTCGCCAAACACTATCAAAGGACTGGTAAATACTATCAGTCTCATGCAGCTCTATCTGTGGAACACACCAACTCCTTGGAAGGAAAATCCGGAAGTGGCGTAACTGTACTGAGAGTAGATAAAGGGGAACTTCAGGCCAAATTCACACCCTACCAGACTCCGGGATCTTCTCCCTTACAGTTAATTTCCAGGACGGCCCAGGCTAGAATCTGGCTCGGGAAAACCACAACCATACTCCTGAGAGTCTGCGTACACATACCATATATTTCTGAATTCCCCACCAACGTTCAAGACAGGAAACACATTGCTTCTTAGGTGGTGTGATTTCAAAAACTTCAGGACAACAGTTCCATGTGTTAACACAGCCAAGGGTATGCCAAAAACACCACTCCTGTCCAGGCGCAACTTGAATTAGTTCCTTTCATTAACCTTCCCATCTTAGACCTCACAAAGGAGCTCTGAAAAACAGCTGGCTATAGACCTAGATCCTATTCTCTTTAGGGAAACTTACATTTGGGCAGCCTTCACTGCTACTTCTCAATTAGTCTGCAGGCAGAGACAGTGGTTTGTGAATTTCTCAGGCCCTAAAGCTGGGTTTTGGCAATTTCAACCTAAAGAGCAATTTCTCTTATTTTCGCTTCCATGAAAAGAGATGTTATGAAAGATCTTGTCTATAGAATAGTATTAATAAATGACTCATTTGTCAATCACAGCTTCTGATAACCAGTTGCCACAGAATTTAGAACTCCTTTGAAAGTTGATGCTTTTCTTTTGAGAAATTTTAAGCCTACAGACCCTCATAATTCCTTCTCAAAACCAAGATGCAGACATTCTGACACAAATGCTTGACCTTTCCTCCTTCCTTATGGTGTTATCTAAGCTATGTGAAAAAGCTGTCTTTTGTACTCACCTGCCCAGCTCCCTCCCACCCCACTCACCCCACACACAACCAGCACTGCTTTCCCTGTTCTGTCCAATTTTATTGTTAGTTCCCAGGCTCTCCATATCAGTGCTCCTCAAACTTGAACGTGATCAGAATCACCCAAAGGTTTGTAACACACACACACACACACACACACACACACACACACACACGCCCTCTCACAGAGACTGCTGTGTTTTTGAGTTTCTAACTCAGTAGTAGGTCATCGTTAGGGCCCGAGAATTTGCATTTATAACAAGTTCCCAGGTGATGTTAATACTACTGGCCCAGGGGCCATTCTTGGAGAACTAGTGTCATAGATAAAACAGGCAAAACTAATATACAGTGATGGGAATCAGAACAGAGATTGCCTTGGCTCTGCTGGGATGAGGAGGGGCAGAGGATCTTTGGAAAAGGGCTCCAGGGAACTTTCTGGGGTAAAGGAAATGTTCTGTATCTTGACTGGGTGTGTATACCTTTGTCAGAACTCATCAAACTTAGGATCTGTGCATTTAGCTGATATAAATTACGCCTCCCTGAAATAAGTTAATTTTTAAAATATCACCCCTCCAGAAAATCTGCAATTTATTCAGCATGAGGTATAAATGGGTGAAAATTATTCACAACCTCTCCCAAGGGGAACTGCATTTGACAAGGATCCATGCCTACGGGCAGTGGTTTCCAACTTGTAGACTTTCTACGTACAGTAGAAAGTATGGGAAGTGTGTGGGCAAGTTCATACGCAGTTAAATTCTGTGTCAATCAATAAATTTAAATCAATTACTGTCACGTGAAATCTACACGATACTAGTTCCTGGGTTTCCCCTCGTAAAAAATAATTTTTAAACGTTCTAGAATAAAATGATATAATGTCCGGCATTTCCTTTAAAATATCTCAATGAGAGAAAAACACTGGGGAAAACAGATACAATCTAATTGGCAAAATATTGACTACTGAAGCTGGGTGATGAGCACATGGGGATTTATGAAACTATTCTTGCTGCTTTTGTGTTGTTTGAAGATTTTCTTGGTAAAATGTTTTTAAATTATCTATGTAGATACTTCTTACACAAGCCAGAAAACTCGAAAAACTCACAGGAAAAAGAATACCACAGGAAAAACAAAAATTCTCCTTGAATTTCACCAATGATAACCCTTGTTAACGTGGGTTTTGTTTTCAGTTTTGCACACACATGCACATACACAGTATTTTGCCACACGATGATGTAACGGCTTTGTTTTGTAGCTTGTTAATTTAAATGTATATTGTGTTATTCTTCCCCATCAACAAATATTTGTATTATTTGTTGCTCTTTTTTAAAGATTTCATTTATTTGTCAGAGAGAGAGGCAGGCAGAGGGAGAAGCGGGCTCTCTGCTGAGCAAGGAGCCTAATGCAAGACTTGACCCCAGAACCCTGCTGAAGGCAGACGCTTAACTGACTGAGCCATCCAGGCGTCCCTGTTGTTTTTTAGATGGGTGGGAGGGGATGGGCAGAGGGAGAAGGAGGGAGGGAATCTTTTATTAATTTTATTTTTCATTTTTTATTTTTATTATTATGTTTAGTCAGCCAACATATAGTACATCATTAATTTTTGATGTAGTGTGCCACAATTCACTAGCTGCATATAACACCCAGTGTTCATCACATCACCTGCCCTCCTTAATACCTATCACCCGGTTACTCCATCCCCTCACCCCCTCCCTTCTGTAACCCTCAGTTTGTTTCCCAGAGTCCAGAATCTCTCACGGTTTGTCTCCCTCTCTGATTACTTCCCATTCAGTTTTCCCTCCCTTCCCCTGTGGTCCAGAGAATCTTAAGCAGGCTCCACACCCCACACAAAGCCCAACGAGGGGACTCCATCTCAAAATCCTGAGATCATGACCTGAGCCGAAATCAAGAGTCAGGTGTTTAACCGACTGAGCCACCCAGGCACCCCAAATATTTGTATTATTTGAATTTACTTGTGAATGACTATATATTATTCCACTTTAAAGGATGTACCATAATGGACTCCCTTATTGTTAGACATTAACTTCGTTTCCAATTTTCCCTAAGTAATGAACATCTTTGCAACATACTTTTGTACTTACCCATACTAGTTTCCTTAGAATAAAATACTCAAAGTAGAATTGATGGGTGAAAGGGCATTTGTATTTTTTTTTTAAAGATTTTTTTATTTTTTATTATTTATTTGACAGAGAGAGAAATCACAAGTAGGCAGAGAAGCAGGGGGAAAGCAGGCTCCCTGCTGAGCAGAGAGCCCGATGCGGGGCTCGATCCCAGGACCCTGAGATCATGACCTGAGCTGAAGGCAGAGCTTTAACCCACTGAGCCACCCAGGTGCCCCGGGCATTTGTATTTTTAAAGCTTCTGATAGGTTGTGCCAAGTTGAATATGAGTGTTTAGGAGTCTATACCCCTCAGTGGTATATAAACTTGCCTGTTTCTCCTCAGCACACTGGGGACTGCCATCTTTGTAAACTTTGACAACTTCATGAGCCAAAAAAGGTTATTTCTTATACTAATATGCATATCTTTGAATGGGTAAGAAGAGTTGAATATTTATTGACCAGTTGTATTTCCTAAAAGTATTTCTCTATTATGGTCTTCACCCTATCAATCTAGAAAGGATCTCCATATATCACTACAATAATGCATTGTCTTATCTTCCCAAATTCTTAACCCTTCACTTCGTACTATCAATCCACCCATCCTTCTCCCACTGACTGGAAGTCTCACAACCCACTTCACTATAAACTTAGAGGCGCCTGGGTGGCTCAGTTGGTTGAGTAGTTACCTTCGGCTCAGGTCATGGTCCCAAGACCCTGGGATGGAGCCCCATATCGGGATCCCTGCTCAGTGGGGAGCCTGCCTATCCCTCTGCCTGCCACGCCCCTCTGCCTGCCACGCCTTCTGCCTGCCATGCCCCCTACTTGTGCTTTTTCTGTCAAATAAATAAGTGAAATCTTTAAAAAAATAAACTTAGGCACATTGGGTCCATTTTGGTGCTTCCAGCCTTTTGCATTGAAGTGTTTACTTGTGTTTCTCTACAGTGCCAAATGATTGCTTACCATAGCTTTAAATGTGTTTTGATATCTGAGCCTTTCTCATTATTTGAGGAATGGCAAGAAGTGAGTAACACTGAAGCATGAAGTACAAGGGAGGTAGGCAGGCATGAGTTTATGGAAGGCCTTTGTAAGCCAGGGAGGAAGTCTGGAATTTGTCCAGTGGAGAAGGGGGGACAATTAAAAACAGGAAATAACACAGTCCCCTTGGCACCTTAGAAGGAGCACTGTTGCAGGGTAGAGAATGGATTGAGGAAACACCCTGGAAACTGAAGGACCAGTTAGGAGGTCATTTGAGATGTCCAGGAGAGAAGGACAGCAGCTGAAGTGAGGTGCAGATGGCAAGAACCAGGTGGATATGGGAGATACTGAGAAGGAAGGTTTTTGCAGAATTTATCATTGAAAAGTTGTGGGAGCAAAAGAGAGGATGGGGCAAGGGAGGCGGTAAGCAGGTTAAGGGACCGGTGCAGGACTGGTGGAGTCTGAGGTTCTAAGAGAAGCATCCATAAGCAGCTGTGTTTATAGAATCTGGGGCTTAGTGGGGAGACCAAGACTTAAGAAATGATTTGAGATTGGGGCACCTGGGTGGCTCAGTTGGTGGGGCAACTGCCTTCGGCTTGGGTCATAGTCCTGGGCTCCTGGGATTGAGTCCCACATCAGGCTCCCCCTGCTCTGCGGGGAGACTGCTTCTCCCTCTGCCCCTGCCTGCCACTCCCCCTGCTTGTGTTGTCTCTCTCTCTCTCTCTCTCTCTCTCAAATAAATAAATAAATAAATAAAATCTGTATAGAAAAAAATGATTTGAGATTAATGAGCATTTTTTTTAAAAGATTTTATTTATTTATTTGAGACAGAGAAAGCACAGCAGGGGGAGTGGCAGAGGGAGAGGGAGAAGCAGGCTGCTCATTGAGCAGGGAGGCGGACATGGGACTTGATCCCAGCACCCTGGGATCATGACCTGAGCCAAAGGCAGACACTGAACCAACTGAGCCTCCCAGATGCCCCAGATTAATGAGCATTTAGATGAAAACTGAAGCCACTGAAATGCTGAATTAGGGGAGATGAAGGCCCAGGTGAGAGCCCCAGGAGGCGAGCAGAGAATGAAGAGTTCACACAGGTCACCAGTGTAGGCAGACAAATACAAAGAAAAGCCAAAGGAAGTCAAGGGAAAACATGTTTCAAGGATCAAGGCATAGTCAAGTACTTAAGGCTGCAGAAACAGCAAGCAAAATGCAGGCTGTGAAGCAGCCACTATAGTTATCCATAGGGAAGCTACCAGAAACCTGGGTGAGAACAGTTTCACTTCCATGATAGGACAGAAGCCAGAAAGCAGTGGACCAAGAGATGAAGGAGCAATGGGAAGTGAGATCATGGGGACCATGTATGGAATGTAGAGGAAGTTTAGGGCTATGAAGGGGAGGCGAGAGATGGAATGGTACCTAAAGGGACATGGAATAGCTGCTCAATGAGAATATGATTTTCTAAACAGTTTCGAACAGTTTCATTTGCTCTGACTCCTTAAAGGGATTCCCTCTCTTTTGAAATGTTGACACCTTTTGCTTTCCTTGTAATTCTTCCCTGCTTGCTTATTCTCCCAATGGACCAGTGGCGTGCTGGTGAATACTAACAACAGGCTCTTGGTTGGGGGGATGGTACTGTTGAAGGAAGGGGGAGGGGACTATCATTAGGTAGGTAGCTGACCATGTCTGATGTAGCATACAGCAGACAAGGTCTTAGTGCAACTTCTAACACATAGTTTGCAATAAATTGTAACTCTAAAAAAAGACTGAAATAAATAAAGATGGGCAGAAAGATGTATGTATGAGGATGTTCAATCACGGTATTATTTATTATAATGAAAACCACAGAACTTCCAAAATGTCTAATGACAGGAGAATGTCTAATTTACATATGTTCATATAATGGATTGTCACAATAGCCATTAAAAAATCATCCTTTGGAGCATATTCACTGCCATGGGAAAATATATATTACTGAGTGAAAAAAACAGAATGCAGTCCTATGTATTGTCCATAGAATCCCAATTTGGTGAACTAAAAATGCAGGGTAAACAGGACCGATGCTTAAGTACTTATCTCAGGGCGGACTGGTTATAAATGATTTTAATTTTCTTTAGACTTTCGACTACAGTAACCACATATCATGTTTACAATTAGAGAATATATTAAAAATGTAACATGGAGCTTATGACACCTATCTCATAAGGTTTTCACCAGAATTAAATGCCCACTACATTGCCTGGAACTTAATGGGGACATAAATAAAAATGAGTTCCATTTCCCAAGCAAACAGAGACTGATGGTTTTTGGAATCATTCGTCAAGTAATGAAGGTAATTGAATGTCCAGCTCCCTCTAACCAAATATAGCCAAGCACATGATGGCTGAACAGGAACTGAATGCCATCCATGGCCAGGAAGAAGGGCAAAACAAAATGGTTCATAAAAAGATCAAAACAGATATGGGTCCATGTTTCCCAGTGTTGATATGGTAGCAGTGGTCAGTGATAGAGGCTAGGTTCAAGGTGAGAACAAGCCAGCAGAGTTGGAACACAGAGGGATTACTGAGGGATACAAACTCTTGGGGTCAGGCTTTGGCCGGTGAGAGTAGCAAATACCCAATCTAAGTTCAGATGGTTACACCAGAGGGTGTGCTGGAAGGATTCCCCTGGCCTCCCCTGGGCATGGGCTGCATTTCTGGATCTGTCTAGTTATCTGGGCCGCTGTGGTGAGCAGGGTAAAGCCCAGATCCACACAGAGGTATTCTGCCACTCACACACACTACCGTTTTTGTAAAGAGAGTTCCCAGGGAGAATTTTCTTCTAATTCAAGCCTGTACTGATAATAGCTAGGGTGACCATATAATTTATTATCCATATTAAGGCTCTTATAAAAATGAGAGGGAGCCCTGTTAGTAATTGCAGTGGGACAACAAGGGTAAACACAAACTGTCCCAGGCAAAGTGGTGGGCAGGGCCACCTAGTATGCGCACCGCACCTCCCAGCAGGAACAGCAGTCCCCAGGGAAGATGAGCTGCTTGCGGGTAAAACGAATGCCTCAGAGAACAAAATCCTTTAGTGTCTGGGTTTGACTCCTTGCTCCCCTCCCTGCCGGCTGTGTGACTTTGGCAAGTTACTTAACCTTGCTGTGCCTCAGTTTCCTCACCTGTAAAATAACAATAGAACTTTCTGCGGGGTTGTTGTGTTAAAACAAGTGAACACCGGTAACACAGTGGGTGCTACAGCATGTGTTAGCTCTTAATATTCTCTTCCTGAAGTCAAAAATTGGAAGCACATGCCAAGTCCAGATTAGAGCTGCAGCCTCAGGGTCAACAGAAGGGGTGGAGATGGATGCATCAGGCTTGATTGGCTGTCAGGACCTGCCACACAGAGCTTGGAAGAGCAGGGACAGGAATGTGTTTGGGTGAAAGCTTTCATAGGCACCTTCCAGGAGCTGTGTGACCAAGGACAATGCCCAAAGCCTCTCTGTTCTTCAGTTCCATCACCTGAATAAAAAGAATGAGAATACCTTCTCCACAATATTGCTTGGGGAATTAAATGAGGTAGTATATGCAGGAAAGCTCTGGAAAGAAAAATTTTGGAATTCTAAAACTGCTCAATATTTTTTTTGTCTCATTAAATATTATTTATATAAAGAAAACCTGCCAATTTTAAGTGTACGGCTTAATAGTTTTTGGTAAATACATACAATTGTGTAACCACCACCACAATTAAGGTATAGAATAGCTCTCCAAAACTATTTTCTCCTTGCTCCTGGCCTTAGATGCCCTCCCAAACTCCAACCCAAGCAACCACTGTTCTACTTTGTCACTGGTAGTTTGGCCTTTTCTAAAATTTCATTCAAATGGAATAATATAGTACATAATCTTTTATGCTTGGCTTTTTAGGTTAGCATAATGTTATTCATGCATTTCTACATGTACTAATAGTTCATTCTTTTCTTTCTTTTTTTTAAAAGATTTTATTTATTCATTTGAGAGAGAGGGAGTGTAAGCAAGAGACAGAGCATGAACGGCAGGGAGGGGCAGAGAGAGAGGGAGAAGCAGGTTCCCCCCTGCTGAGCAGGAAGCCCAACGCTGGCTCCATCCCAGGACTCCAAGATCATGACCTGAGCCGAAGGCAGACGCTTAACTGACTGAGCCACCCAGGCGCCCTAGTTCATTCTTTTCATTGCCAAATAATAACCCATGATATGGATGTACTATAATTTTTTGATCCATTCACCAGCTGATGGACATTTGGGTTGCTTCCGGTATTTGGCTTTTATGATAAAGTTGCTATGAGCATTTGTGCACCCATTTTTGTGTGGTCATATGTTTCTCTTGGGTCAATACCTTGGCATGGAATTGCTTGGTTGTATGGTATATGAGTATTAAATTTTGTTCAATGTTTTCAAAAGAAATTATGGGTTGCTTTGTTAGAAATAGAGTGTCATCAAGGTGAAGAAACCATGCTACTATTGCCCTGTGTTGTTAGAATTTGTGTGCAGCTAGATAGCAATCAGTCACTGCTTGTATTTGCTAGGTCTTACTCTGTGCCAGACACTGGGTTAAGTGATTTACTTGCATTGTCCTATTCTGTCCTATTCGACATCTCTACATCATGAATACTAATAAAATTTCCAAGGCAGGTAAGTGATAGAGCCAAGATTTGAACCCAGGGATTCTGGGTACAGAGCCCACAGGTCTAAGCACTGTACACTACCGCGTTCGAGGTGTTGTTTCCCCTGAACACAACATGGTTTAGTTCTGATTAACCTTCTTGTCATAAACAGAGGGCTCAGAGCACTTTGCACAAAGTTTGGAGGTTTCCGATCTCCTATCGGACTGCACATGAGTAGCCAAAATGATCTTCAGGAATTTTTCAAAAATCAGCTGCCAGCTGAAAACCTTGCAGTGGTTTCCCATTTTCCTTTAAAACTCAGCCCAGTGTTCTCACCCCTGCTTAGCTAGCTCTTTTACCCACCTCTCCAGCCCTACCTTGGGCCACCCCTCTGTCACTTGAACAATCTAGGTACACTGTTCCTCAAACGCACTAAGCGCTTTCCTGTACAAATTACATTTTTTTACGACATAAGTTGGGTCATGCTACACATTCTGAGACCTGCATAATATGTCTTGGAAGATATTCCATGTCATAGTCCTCGATTCATTCTATTTGCTATTTCTCCCTTCCCTTCTTCCTTCCTCCTCTGTCTCTTTTGTGATCACTCAATACAGCAGTGTTAAAAATAGAAAGTGAAAACATCTCTTCCCCTAGATTGGCACTTTCCACTGCCCCAAGGTGACCCCATTAACAGTCTGGGTGTAAAAGGTAATTCAGGCAGTTCTGACTCTGCCCCAAACCTGCATGGCCCCCAGCTACCCACTCCCTCCCTTGCCACAGCTGTGTCAAACCAGGCCCTCCCTAGGTGTGAAGTCATGCATGAGTGCTGGTCCTTCCATTAAATTGCTTTTTTTCTGTAGGGGCACCTGGCTGACTCAGTTGGTGGAGTGTGCAACTCTTGATCTCGGAGCTGTAAGTTCAAACCCCCCCATTAGGTATAGAGATTACTTAAAAAAAATTTTGTCATCTTTTAAAAAAATTAAAAAACCAGACACAAAGATAAACTTGAAATGGATAAAAGACCTCAATGTGAGGCAGGAATCTATCAAAATCCTAGAGGAGAACATAGGCAGTAACCTCTTCGACATCGGCCACAGCAACTTCTTTCAAGACATGTCTCCAAAGGCAAAGGAAACAAAAGTTGAAGTTTTGGGACTTCATCAAGATAAAAAGCTTCTGCACAGCAAAGGAAACAGTCAACAAAACAAACAGGCAACCCACTGATTGGGAGAAGATATTCGCAGATGACACTACAGACAAAGGTCTGATATCTAAGATCTATAAAGAACTCCTCAAACTCAACACTCAAAAAACAGATAATCACGTCAAAAAATGGGCAGAAGACATGAACAGACACTTTTCCAAAGAAGACATACAAATGGCTAACAGACACATGAAAAACTGTTCATCATCATTAGCCATCAGGGAGATTCAAATCAAAA
>CM052898.1:53323265-53382704 GCA_028534135.1 Potos flavus | reverse complement strand
CTACTGGGTATTTACCCCAAAGATACAGATGCAGTGAAAAGAAGGGCCATACGTGCCCCAGTGTTCATAGCAGCAATGACCACAATCGCCAAACTGTGGAAAGAGCCAAGATACTACTCAACAGACAAATGGATAAAGAAGATATGGTCCGTATATACAATGGAATATTATGCCTCCATTGGAAAGGATGAATACCCAACTTTTGCATCAACATGGACAGGACTAGAGGAGACTATGCTGAGTGAAATAAGTCAAACAGAGAGAGTCAATTATCATATGGTTTCACCTATGTGTGGAGCATAAGGAAAAACATGGAGGACATTGGGAGAAGGAAAGGAAGGGTGAATTGGGGGAAATCGGAGGGGGAGACGAAACATGAGAGACTGTGGACTCTGAGAAACAAACTGAGCATTTTGGATGGGAGGGGAGTGGGGGGTTGGGTGAGCCTGGTGGCAGGTATTGAGGAGGGCACGTATTGCATGGAGCACTGGGTGTGGTGCACGAACAATGAATCTTGGAACACTGAAAAAATAAAATAAAATTTAAAAAAATAATAATAAAAAAATAAAATAGAAAGCACTTGGGGTGGGACTTTTGTATCACAAGCTAAATCTATTTTGGTTTGATAATAAAACAGATTTTCAAGTAGAAAAAAAAATTTAAAAACTAGAATATTTTTATCTATAAAGTACACCTGAAACTCTTGGCCCCTACAAACAGAGAGGAACACTCATGTGTGCTTTACTGCAGGGAAATATTAAGAGTCCAAATGTTGCTATAGGTTGACGAGTTGCCCAAAAGTCACACTAGGAAAGCTAGCTGTGTGGATATGGGTCCCCACATCTGGGAAAATGGGCCTTTAAATGATCTTACTATTGAGTAAACTGAGGCAGGTCAGGCCTTGATGGATATAGGGAGGTGCCCAGGAGAAAGAAGGAAGCAGCTCTACAACCAAATTGCTTATGAGTCAGAATTCCTGGTGGCTCTGATTACGGTCTCCCAAGAGGGAGTGTGCTTGAGCGAAAACTCTTCATCACAGTCAGTGGGACTGAGGGATGGCCCCGGCCCACCTGCCCCCTGGCACTCAGGATCCTCTCCACACCCCGAAGTTTCTCTCGGCTCATCTTTACCAATGAAGGATGAGACATGAAGGGCAGGGAATCGACATTATTAATCACTGTAAAGCATAAACAGAAATGCAGCTGGAACCTGGAGGCCCCAAGCAAACACCAGGCAGGGATGTGGTTCTGGGAGGAGGGCTGCCCACCTACCGCCACTCTGCCACGCCATGCCGGCTGCCCGGGCCGCATCCGCCCCTGTGGAGGGTCAAGGAAGCTGCTGGTTCCTGACGCATACTGCATGACGGGGCAGAAACCACTGCTAACCCTGGGTCGGACAGCTTCTACTCTCTGAGCCTGGACGAGCTGCTGGGGCATTTAGAAAAGTATTACAAATCCTTCCGATGATATCCTGTAAATATTTGTGCGGCCTCTGCTCTAGAGGAGAGCCGGCTCTAGGTGTCCACCCGGCTCTAGGTGCTCTTTCTGCAGAACTCTGAGCCCCACGAGGACACCCTCCAGGAAAGCTAATGACAGATGGTCACGAAGTGACCCCTGTGGATCCCGAGGCTGCTGTGGGACTGTGCATAGTTAAGGACCTCCAAGATCCTCGAGAATGAAATGGACCCTGGAGTGCTCAGCTCTGGGAACTCACGAGTGTGTCTGTGAGGCCAGACTTTGGGCTCCTCCTCACAGCGCATACAAGAAAGCCAAGCACAGGCTCCCGAAATGCGCCAACGGGTTCAGAGTACAGCCGCAGTTCTTCTGGGCAGCAGGGAAGGGGAGAAGTCTGTCCAGATTGCTGGTGCCTATAGTCCCAGGTCACAGAGACCTCACCATTATCTACCCCAGGGACTAAGGACCCACTGGCACTTTTTCTCCAGCTGCGCAGATACCGGGCATCTCTGGGAACTGGCTGTGCGTCAGGACTGGTCTAGCCCCAGTTTTTGGAATGGAAGACCGCAGTCTTGGGAAAGCAAGACCTGATGAGGTCTAGGCCTGGGGGGGTGGGGGCTGGGTGGCAGAGGAGGGGGCAGCACTGCTTCCTGCAGGGGGCATTATTTGGGCTGCCTTCTGCAGCTACCTCAGTCTTGCCCAGCTGCTATCTGGGCCCGCAGGCGTGTTCTGAGCTCAGCTCACTCCCTGAAGCACTAGTACAATGGCAGTCCCAGAGCTAGTCTTCCCAGAACCACTGGAATCTAGGCTCCTAGCCTTTCCTCCACCCACTCTCTCTGTCTGCAGTGTCCTCTCTTCCCTTCCCGACGGAACCAACTCCTTCCAACTCCACCTCAACTGTCACCACCTCAGGAATTCCCCCACGAGGATCTCCCTCATGACCCTCCTAAACACAGTCATTTCTTACCTATCTTTATACACTGTCAGCTCCTCGAGGGTGGGGATGAGTCCTCTCTCTCTCTCTCCCCTCTACAAGTCTGGGCACTAGACTTTGCATTACCCTGGACAAGTAAACAAACAAATGGCCAAGACCAGGTTAATGCTAATAAGCTCAGAGTCTTCCACACTCCCTTGGGAGAACCTGAACTAAATCAGTTCTATCAGCTGTACAAAACATTCAGTTAATGGATTCCAGTCTCCTTAAAGCAGTGGGAGAATTTCCCCAAAGTCAATCTTGAGGCCCAGGGCCTCCTCTAGGCAGACTTGGGAACTGGCTACTCTCACAAATTGCTGATTGCTCTCAAAGAGGTGAGCATCCAGCTCTCTACTTGATGACATAAAGGAAGGGAATAATTCCTTTTTTGTTTTTAAGGAAATACAGGCAACAGCAAAGTATGCAGGGGGAGGGGCATGCAGTGCTAAGCAGATGAGGCGGGCTGGTGGGAGAAGGCAGCCAGGCCCAGGGAGGAACGGAAGCATGCCTGACACAGAGCCTTGGGGGTGCAACAGGGAGAAGGTAAGAGGACACGTGAAACCTCCAGACCCCATGCCATCAACCCCACAGACAAGCCGCCAAGAGAAGCAAAGCCAGAGAACCCAAGTGGAGGCAGCTTATTTCATCAGCATCCAGCTGGTTAAAAATAACTTCACTTATTAGTTTAAGTGAGATCACCACAGGGCTGGAAATTCACTGTCAGTGAAACAAAAATACTGGAAGCAAAATGAGAAAAGTCTACATTCATGATGAGCTTTATTTCAAAAAAGAAACACAGGAAGGAAGCCACCTGGCTATTCCACAGGCTCTGTTTTCCTCCTGGGCTCTTTATGAGGCACACATCTGCCATTTTTGGAGTTACCATGCTTCATTCTTCCCATCTTGCCAAAGAGAAGCAGCAGCACAGAGCTAAGTGCCATGATGCGTCATCAGGGAAAAGGCAACCTTAGGAGATGACACTGCACTGGCGGGAAGGCTAAGCCAGACCTCACCTACACTGCCGCAGAACCTCAAGGAACTGCCTGTCCTTGCCTTCTGCTGAGGCACTACACCTTCCTTCAGCACACAGATTTCCTTTGTTGCCTGTGCCACCAACAAAGGCTCCACTGAGGAAAAGCAAGGGCTCCACTGAGGAGGGCAGAGAGCTGTATGGGAGGGTTTTACAGGCTCTTTTGAAAGGATGAAAGGCAGTTCTCCACAGGGACAGCGCTCTCTCTGAGACACTCTGGGGAATCCATCCTGCTTTTCTAGAATGCTCAAGAGCGAGCAGCCCTCCCACCCTAATCTTGCCCTCAGCATGCATTCCTGAGTCCCCTTCATGGCCGACCGGAAGCCTCCTCAGAAATCAGGCCCCTAGGATCGAGACTCCAGTCTTCCCCATGTGAGCTCCTCCCCACTGACCTGGAGGTGAGGGGAGGCCAGGCCAGGCTCAGGCGACCTGCTCTGGGAGGCAGGGCTCTGGAGCACTCGGACGCAATGAGCCACATGCAGGGGCATCGCTCCTCACATAGGTTGACAGCTGTTGTGAATTGGCTTCCCTTGTTGGTTCCTCTTGATTCAGGGTACTTTTGTTTTTCCTGTTGTAGTTGTTGTTTTTGGAAGTATGGAGACCATTTTTTTGTTGGAGAGTTTTCATTTTTATATATTTCAAACTTTCGGAAAAATTGTAAGAATAAGGTTTTCCCATAAATCCAGACTCACCAGTGTGTTTTCATTTTGCCCATTTGCTTTATCATTTGTCTTTCTCTCTTTAGATAGATGGATAATATAGATAACTATTTATACAGAGACAAATATATGTATGCGTATATACCCATGTATGAATACATAGGTATATCTATACCTGTACTTCTTTTCTGAAGCATTTGAGAGTGAGTTGTAGATATGATGTCTCCTCGTCCCTAAAACCTCGGCACACATTTCCAAGAACAAAGGTACTCTCTCACAGGACAATACAGTTATTAAGTTATTCTCTAATTCATAATCCATACTCAGATTTTATCAATGATAGCTATTTTTTTCTGGTCCAGGATACAATCTTCGATCACAAATTACATTTTGCAGTTTAGTGTCAAGTGTTTTTAGTCTATTTTAATCTAGAAGAGTCGCTTTGCCTTTCTCATCCTAGATACTTTTTAAAGTCATTTTGTAGAATGTTTCTCAATTTGAGTTTGGCTCATGTTTCCTCCTGAGTAGATCCAAGTTTTGGCAGGAATGCCACTCAGCTGAAGTTGTTTTCGTCTGATTGCTTTATATCAGAAGGCACATTATATCAGTTTGGCAAAAAACTCAATCCTGGAGGCGCTGTCATGACTTTAAGCTTGATTCCCTACAGGACGTGAAGGGATGTTTCCAGCCTCTGGCTTCATGCCCTACAACTTTGGGCAAAAAGGAGCATATACTTGCCCTGATACAACCTGTCTGAAGGCCGGTGAGGTGGAAAGCCCTGTTCTGTTGGATGATGATGAACCTATGGCTAGTGGCTCCCAGCACCCTAGCCAACAGCCACCAACTCCCAGCAGCAAGGCCACCTAAGCCAGCAGCTGACTGTAGACTCAGGAATGAGCTCAGCCAAGACCAGCAGAAAAACACAAACTGCTGGTCCAAAAAAATAGTGAACTAAATATGTAGTTGATTTAAGCCACTACATTTTGGGGTGGTATGTTACATAGCGAAAGCTAAATGACACCCTTTGTTCAGCAGGGAAGGAGAAGACTCAGAACCCCCACACAGTCATTGAGATCACTGAAGAAAGAAGACGATACTCTTCTTCTTCTGGCTCTGTCCTGTCTCTCTCAGCGATCTGAACTTTTGCCTATGTTTGGGATTCAAAGGAGCATCTTAATTTCCTTATGTGGTTTTGAAAAACAAACCATGGATATGGTTCTCACCAAGCTTTACAGAGCAAGGCCACATCATTCAGGAACTCGACTGGGTAGATATCAGAAGACTCTCCCAACACACTCTCCCATAGCAATGAGCAAATGAAGCCTTTCTGGAGGAAGACCCCAAGGAGCAGAGAAGCTTGTCGCTGATAAGTATCTAACAAGCACCAGCCAGGGCCTTGGGGTTCAGCTGGCTCTCTGACTTCCCAACTCCTCCGACCCCTTCCCCAGAGATTAGGATTTGGTGCCTCTACGATGCAGCCTGAGGGAAATTTCCTTTTGGGGAATTTTGTTCACGATTTTTTCCTTGTTCATGCGCTGTCCACCACGAAGAGAGACTGGAGGGCAAGCTGCATCAGGAACTGCAGCAGATGCTGCCAGGGGTCTGCCCCGTATTGCCTAGATACCTTTACCATTTCCATGCACAGGGGTTCCCAGTGGGCATCTTTGCATCTTTGTTGGAGGGTGGCGCTCAGGCTACCGGAACCCTTTGCCAGCATACAGCATAAACCATAAGTGCCTGGGAATTTACATCCCCTGTAGCAGCCCTTAACCTGCACTGACAGGTGCAGTGGTATAAATACCCCTGCTCTCTCACCTCTGATCAGAAAAACTGGTGACCTACACTGTCTCCAGAGATCTCCTGTAGGACTGAGCCAAGGTCACCCCCCACCACTGCGGACTTTGCTCAGTATTGCAACACTGCTTGCTCTATTTCATTTCTCTGCCCACCACCCCTCTGCCCTATTGGCTTTTCTTTGGAAGACTTCCTCATCTCAAGGTCTGCCTCTAGAGAATGCAACCTAAGATGGCGACTGCCATGCGCAACCTCCAGAACCTTGGCAAAGGCTCCATCACTGACCTTCATCCTTAATACAAAGGGCACTGTACATGCCACCAGGAACTGGGTTGCTTTCAATTCTCACATCAGTGGCTCTCGTGATTTGCTGTTCATCGCTCCCCTTGCTACACACGGTTGTCCTGAAAGAAAGAAGACACTGTGTTAGGAGGACTAAGAATAGGAAAGAACAATTCTCTTCTGCCATCAGTTCTGAATCAGCAGAGATTTTTCTGAGTTGAGATCTTTGGCTGAAAGCATCAGTAGGGAAGTATTCTCCCCAAAGGCCTCCAATCAGGAAGACACGGGTGATGCCTCAATTGAGGCAGTTCAAGTTTCAGAGTAGGTTTGTTTTATTTCACAAAGTGCTGCTCTTCTTCTTAGTTCCTTTCTCTTTGAGGGGGTTTGTTTCTATTCTTTTTCAGATTTCTTAAAATGGATCATTACCTACCTCATAAACCTTTAGCCTTTTCTCTGTTCTAAAACAAGCATCTAGATGTTTTACATTTCCCTCTAGGTACAGCTTTAGTAGCATCTTATAAGTTTGAGTATGAAATATCATTCAGTTCTACATACATGCTACTTATTAACAAGCCATAATTTATTCTTTTCCCAGGATTTATTTAGGAATATCATTGGCAAAGAGCAAATAGTAGAATTTTAAAAAATCTTTGTTTTCTAAATGGAGTATCTCATCTATTTTAATCTAATTTAATCACAGATCTCTTTGAATTGAAATCTGCCGTCTATTAGTTCTGCACATTCTTTTTCTCTCTTTTCTTTCCCCTATTTTGATTGCTTGAATCTTTTTTTGGCATTCTTTTTTTTCATATTGGTCTGGAAATTACTTATCCTTTTACTATCCTTTTAGTGGTTATGACTTATTAATATTTAACATTACTTTTATCCCCTTCTCCAACAAAACAACTTAAAAATACTTAAAATACAATGTATTAGCATACTTAAAATACTACTTGACCTATGTGCCATATTTTAGTGTTTAGTATTATTACTGCTTTATACAATTACATAATTTCAATTTACCCCCATATTTACTCTTGCCATTGATTTCTTTGTTGCATCTCCAGCCTTCCACTTGAAATTATTTTTTCTCCTGCCTAAAGATTAGCCTTCAGTGTTTCTTTTAGTGCAGAAAAGATAATATATGATCTGATATAATGGATTTTCTCACCTTTTGTCTGTCTGAAATGTCTTTATTTTACCTTTATTCCTAGAAGATATTTTCACTGGGTATAAAATTCTAGATTGGCAATAACTTTCTTGCAGCACTTCGAAAGTATCACTCAGTTGTTTTTGGGCTTTCATTGTCCATTTATTGTTGCTCTTTGGAAGGTACTTGTTATTACTTTTAATATTTTTCCTTTGTATTTGATTCTTACCAGTTTCACCATGATGTGCCAAGTTTAAATTTATTTGTCCTACTCAGGTTTTGTAGGACTTCTTAAATCTGTGCCTGGATGTTTTTCTTCAGCTATAGATAAGTCTCATATTGCTTTTGCTCCTTCTTTCAGAATTCCAATTACAAGCATCTCTTCCTTTGACCCTTTCTTCTGTATTTTTCATCCTTTTTTTCTTCTGCTCTTTATTCCGAATACTTCCTCTGAAATATCTTCTAGTTCACTAATTTTTTCTTTGGCTCTTTTTAAATCAGCTGCTAAATCCATCCATTATACTATTAATTTTAGTTATTGTATGTTTCACTTCTAGAGTTTCCATTTGGTTATTTTCATAGTTTCAGTCTTTTGCCAAAATTCTCCTTCTAGTCTTCTGTATCTTTGAACATTTGAAACAGTTATTTAAAGTCTGCATCTACCAATGCAAATATTTAGAGTTTCTACTTGCTGTCTTTATTCTGGATGCCTTATCTCTTATGTGACTGATTATTTTATATTGTGGGACAAATCCTATATTTTCTAAAATTGTTTGTGGAAATAAATTGCCTAGGATAATGTTATCCCCTTCTAGAGAGGATTTTTTAAATCAGTTCTGCTAGCTGTCAGGAACACTGGAACTCCAGTATCATCCAGCCACATTTGTGGCTCCAGAGGATTTAAAGCTATGCTGTGGCTACTATGAGGGCTTGTATGCTTCTTCCAATTTACTCTTACTCCTGGGGTACAGCCCTGTAAAGTCCCAGCCCAAAGCAAAGGACTATGCAGGCCCTGCCTACACAAAACCTGAATTCAAACCTCTGTCCTAGTCCTCTGAGGCTATCTAAATTGCTACTGTTTTTCAGCCATCCTTTATGGAATCTGCAAAAGCTTCTAGGAGGCAAGTGGTCCCCAATTCTGTGTTCACCACTCTAGGCTCCACCCTCCTCTGGATTTATGTGTATACTCAACATAAATTCATGGACATACAGATCAGATCTACTATAGGTGTACTATGCCATCAATTGCAAGATGCACCATGCATTTAATGAATTGGTTTTCAGTGTGGAGGGCAGATGGCTGTATAGGAAAGACGCACAGTGAAATGTAAATACTGATGATCAGATACTTCTTGGTTCCAGAAACAATAAAATAGTTTTATTTTTAGTATTAATATGTTGTGTGGTAAACATATCAAGCAAGTATGTTTGCTACAAAGAAATATCATCTCAGCAATGTAGAGATCTACTAATACATCCTAACACTTTACAGCAAACCTAGAGAGGATGGGCCTTTCCAAAGACCCAGTCCTGATTTATAATGCCTGGGAGATGGTAGTCTGGCTCCAAGCTGGCTCTTCAGAATTTCCAAAAACCCTGGTTATCTGATGCAATGATAATATCAGAGTTATGAAAAATATCCACATTTGACTACACTGTGGAAACATGCACACATAGGACCTGTTTTTTCTGTTCTGGAACCCAAACGTAAAATGTCCAGTGGAGAGGGCCATGGTTTCAGAGTCAACAAAAAGCTTTGGAGGTAGCCTAGTTGTCCTCTTTATTCAACTGCTACTTTACACATAGCACAACTGGAGACATAAGTCAGCCTGGTTGTGTGTGTTTTCTATGGCCATCTGCCAGCCCATCTTCAAGGTTATTATCAGCCAAAGTAGCTGTTGGAGCCCATTTTGCTCTTTCACATTCCTGTGGCATGAAGGAGACGGTAGAATGGCTCCTGCCTTTTCTGAGTATGACTAAAGAAGCAGTTAGCAGAACGAATGGGCAGTTTTCTCCTAGCTGGCCACAAGAATTATTTCTCCACAAGGATTCCTTGGGTCAGGAACTCAGACAGGGCACGATGCGAATAGCTTGTCTCTGCTCTCTAGTCTCTGGTCTAGGGCCTGAGCTGGGAAGACTCATAGACTGGCAAGAACTTGATAGCTAGGGGTGGGAATCACGCCGAGGCTCCTTCACTCACATTTCTGGCAGTTAATGCTGGCTGTGGGCTGGGACACCAGTGGCCCTGTGGCCTGGGCTTCCTCACAGCGTGGCCCGCTCAGGATAGGGAGACATCTTACATGACATCTCAAAAGTGACTGTCCCAGAAATCTGGGTGTGTATTTTTTCCCGACCTAACCTCAGAAGTCACATGGTATCGCTCCCACTGTATTCTATCAGTCAAGGCGATACTCTGCTGTCCCTGATTCAAAGGGAGAGGATACAGACCCCACTTTTCAATGGGAGTAACGTGAAAGAATTTGTGCCCATACCATCCACCTATTCATATGTATGTAGATGAATAGCCACGGAGAAAAAGAGATAAAGAATATATACCAGTTAAGAGTCACACTACCTTTGAGGTGGGGAAAAAGAGAAAAAAGAGAAAAAAACATGGTCCTTGACATGTATCTGTATTATTTGAAATTCTTTACAAGCATGTATTATTTTTGTAACTTAAAAAGGAAATTCAAAATAACAAAGGGGGGAAAAACTGTGACAGAACTCCACAAAAATGTTTTTATTTGAGAACTCAAAACAAGAATGTGCTGGAAGCTACTGCCCGTTGCACTTTGTCTATCCTGGCACTGCAATAAAACAATGATTGAGCTCCCATATCGGCCCTGGTGGGGTAGCGGGGGTGAATGGGAAGGAGAGTTCCCCCCACCCCGCACACCTGACTTACCCCAGGGTCCCATCCGCCAGCCAGCCCGTGGTGCACACTGTGAAGGCACAGTCCTGGACCACTCGCCGCAGCTCTTCCGCAGACACCAGGTGAGCGCCCCTGCTCTTGCAGGAAAGCCGAGCCACCTCCAGTTCTAGGCCCCGAGAGCCATTCTGAGACTCCAGCACAAAAAGTTTCCCTGTGTGGGGACAAGCACGAACACAGGCTTACTCCAGGATCCATGGGAGTTTAACCTCAGCAAACTCACTCTCTGGCAGACACCTGTCAGAACTGGAGTTTCCCGCTTGCCTGAAGACCCGAGGGCAGGAACTATTCCATTGCACTCATCCCGGGGATTAGGTGATGACAGTTACTTCGAGGTTTTAATCTGTTTTTTGCTCCTGTCTTCTCAGAAAAAAAAAAATTAACCATCTGCTCTGGCATGTTTATCTGAATAAACCCTTCAAATATTCCTTTCTACAAGCTATTTCACAAACATCACGTGGTAAGGCTCAGTGTCCCTCATCCCCTGAGTTGGGTCAGTTGGTGTCTGGGGCACTGATTTAGGTCTCAGCTCTGCCTTCTTCAGCCTGTCCTAGCCCTAGGGTGACCCCATACACAGCTCTCCCCATTCCCTGCTCTCTGTCCTATTGTCTCAGGACACTATCAGGCCCTCCCACAATGAGTTCCCCTGTGCTTGCTGCCATTTCTCCCAGACTAGATGAGGTAGCAGAGGCCATGCCTGGTGCATCTTGGCTCCCTGCAGCATGTGGGCACATAGTGGGCCTCAAAACACGTGTGGCAGATGAGCACAATGGAAACATAAATTCAGGCAGAGGTGGAAGCTGAGGCTGAAAGCAAAAGACAGCTTTAGGCTAGAAAACCATGGAGGTGGAGGGGAGCCCTGCAGTCTCTAGGAGCTTCCTGTAGAGATGAAGCAATGCCTTAGATAACCTGACCAAGTTTAAGGTAAAGGCAGGGGAGAAAAACATCCAGTTAGAATGAAACACTTCTATTAGCAAAACTTTTGTAATATACTGATTTTATTAGAATGAGACACTTTAACTGTTATCAACTGCAAAGTAACCATAATAAATATAACAATCCCTTAGCTTTGGAACCAAAGTTATAAGAAAAATGCAAAAATGTTTCACAATAAACATATCTGTAGGAGACTGGTCCTCCCTCAGACTTGGTACCAGTGTGAAGTACACAACCTGAACAACTATACTGGATGGCCCTGCCGGGAGAAGCATGTGCCCCAAGACACTTTTGTATTAATGGCATTTGCCTATCTGGAAAAAAATATTATGAAATTTAACTGAGGTGTTGATGGCCAAGCCCCTGAGCAAGAGGGATAAAAGTGAAAACCCAGGGCTCACAAGGTAAGGAATGTGATAAACCTCTCCTTCCCCCTCCACCAGCATCTCATGCACACATTAATACACAAAGCGTGGACCCTGAAGGGTTAAACTCTCAGGATAAGAGGGAACAAGGATAAACTATGTTCCCTCCCCTCATTCTCAAGGGACTGTTGGAAGAGTTGTCTTGGTGCTAGGAACCCAAGTGCTAATCCTCAGTGGGAATTGCAATCCCAACAAAAATTTGCCTCTAAAATACTTTAAGCTGTGAATTAACTTAAAGTGGCTTGATATTGACATTTATTAGACACCTAGTAGGAACAAACATAAATCTTGTCTGGAGAAAAAAATGTTTTCATCTTATGCTTCAGGAAATCCCATGCAAATATTTTTTCAAAGGCAATGACAAGGACAGTAAAATACAACTAAGTGTGTAGGAAATAAGGCACCACTAGTAAGAAGCAACATATACAACATTCAGCAGACACTCACCCAAAGAGAAATCTGATACTGGTATTGATAGGCATAGATTATAAAACAGTGATGATTACTATACTTAAAGGAATAAAAGACAAGTCTGAAAATACCTGTGAAGAATAGAAAACTATAAAAAATGGCTTAGCTGATCCAAAAAAGAACCAGATAGGACTTCTAGAAATTAAAGATATGGTGATAAATTAAAAATGCAATGGATGTTTTTGGCTGCATATCAGACACAACTGAACAAAGAACTTATCCTTGAAACAGAAATCAGACGAAATCATCCAAAATGTAGTAAAGAGTTTAAAAAGATGAAAATAATAAGATAATAAAGAGACATGGAGGAGAGAATAAGATTCCAGAAACAAACCTTCACATTTACAACCAACTGATTTTCAGCAAGGGTGTCAAGACTATCCAATGAGAAAAGCAGAGTCTTTTCAAGAAATGGGGCTGGGACAACTGTATGGGCACATGCAAAAGAGTGACGTTGGACTCCTGCCTCACCCCCTACACGATAACTAACTCAAAGTGAATCAAAGACCTAAATGGAAGAGCTAAAACTGTAACACCTAGAAGAATACATAGGAAATTTTTGTCAATTTGGATTATGCAGTGGTTTCTTAGATGTAACAGTAAAAACACAAAAAATCAAAGAGAAAATACATAAATTGAACTTCAACAAAATTTAAAACTTTTTGCTTCAGAGGACAAAACCAGTAAAGCGAAAAGACAACCCACAGAATGAAAGAAAACTTCTGCAAATATACATCGAATAAGAAACTTGTATAGAGAGGGGGTGCAGAACCCCAACAACTCAACAACAATTAAAGAAATTAAACAACCTGACTGAAAATGAGCAAAGGACTTGAAAAGATGTTTCTCCAAAGAAGTTTTACAAACATGAAAATCAATGCTCAACAGCACTAACCATTAGGGAAATGCAAATCAAAACTACAATTAAATACCACTTCATACCCATTAGGATGGCTGTTAATAAAAAAAAGAAACAACAGAAAATAGCAAGTATTGGCAGAAATGTAGAGAAAAATTGGAACCATTATGCATTGCCAGTGGGATTATAAAATAGTGCAGCTGCTGTGGAAAATAGTATGGTGATTCCTCAAAAAACTAAACATGGAATTACCATGTGATCCAGCAATTCTACTTCTGGGTGTATGCCCAAAGAAGTAAAAGCAGGGACTTGAATGATATTTGTACAAATTCATAGCATAGTATTCACAATGCCCATGAGTGAAAGCAACAAAAGTGTCCATCAACAGACGAATGGATAAACAAAATGTGGTCTATATATAATAATAATAATAATAATAATAATCAGCCCTTAAAAAGGAGAAAAAATTGACACATGCTACGACGTGGATAAATCTTGATGACATTATATTAAGTGAAACAAGTCAGTCAAATTACAGAGACAGAAAATAGAATGAGGGTTACCAGGGCTAGGGTGGGGAGGAAAGAGAACTAATGCTTAATGGGGACAGAGTTGCAGCTGGCAAAGATGAAAAAGTTCTGGAGATGAACAGTGGTGATGGTTGCACAACAACATGAATATACTTAATACCACAGAATTCTATACTTAAAAAGGGCTAAAATGGTATTTAAAAAATGTGCAAAGGATCTGAATAGATATCTTTTTTAAAAGATTTTATTTACTTATTTGAGAGAGAAAGAGAGAGAGAGCACGAGCAGCAGGGGACAGAGGGAGAGGGAGCAGCAGACTCCCCGTGGAGCAGGGAGCCCCACACATGGCTCGATCCAAGACCCGGGGATCGTGACCTGAGCTGAAGGCAGATGCCCAACCAACTGAGCCACCCAGGCACCCCTGAATAGATATCTTTAAAGAAATGGCTAATCAGCGCATGAAAAGATGCTCAACGTTATTAGCCAACAGAAAAATGCAAATCGAAACCACGAGATATTACTTCATATCCACTAGGATGGCTATCATCAAAAAGACATATTTTGACATAAGTGATGGTGAGCATGTAGAAGAAGTGGAACCTTCAAACACTGCTGGTGGAAATGTAAAAGAATGTAGCTCCTTTGGAAAATAGTCCAGAAGTTTCTCAGTTAAAAGCAGTTTCTCATAGAGTTATCATATGACCCAGCAATCGCACTCTCAGGTAAATACCCAAGAGCACTAAAAACATATGTTTATATAAAAACTTCTATATGAATGTTCATAGCAGCATTATGTGTAATAAATAATAAATAGTTCATAATTGTAAAATTGTGTTTATAATAGCCAGAAGTAGAATCCACTCAATGACCATCAAATGATGAATGGATCAATAAAGTATGGTATGAATGTCCAAACAATGGAGTGTTATTTGGCAGTGAAATGAAATGAAGTGCTGATACATGCTGCAAATGGATAAAAACATTATGCTAAGTGAAAGAAGCCAGTCACAAAAGCCCACATATTGTATGATTCCATTTACATGGAATGGCCAAAACAGGCAAATTCACAGAGACAGAAAGTAGTTGCTCAGGACTTGGGGGATTAAGGAGAAACAAGGAGTAAATGTTCATGGGTATAGGGTTTATTTGGGGGCAAAAAAATGTTCTAAAATTGTGTGTAGTGATTCATAACTCTGTGAGTATACTAAAGACCAGTGAATCACACACTTTAAAAGGGTGAATTGTACGGCATATGAATCATATTTCAATAAAGCTGTTATTAAAAAAGACATCACTAGAGAAGAACAGGTTCTGTTATGATGATAGTTATTTCATGAGTAATATAAAATAATTTTAAACACTTAAATAAATAACAACTCTAGACTGGAAGAAGGCAATATTAACAAAACTACAGGGAGAACTGAAAAATCCACAGTGCTTATAATAATTTTAAGCACTATTCTCCTCATTAATTGATAAAACAGGAAAAATTGGAAAGAATATAGAAGATTTAAGCAACAAAATGAAGACACTTGATGTAAGGACCAATGCACAATACTGCATACTACAAAATACACATTCATTTTAGACACATTTAGGACATTTGTAAATTTGGTCAAATACTGAGCTACAAGACAAATTGAGAAATTTTAGACACTCCAATCATACAAAGCATATTTTTAAATCACAATACAAACAACCTAAAATCACTTGTTTTATTTATCAAACACTTACATAGTGTTTACTATGGGCCAGGTATTATTCAAATTACTTTACGAATATTCATTAAATTAATCTTTATAATAACTCTGTGATGTAGGTGTCATTATCCCTAGTTTTTTAAAAGCTTTTATTTATCAGGGAGAGACAATGCACATAAGCAGGGGGAGCAGCAGAGGGAGAGGGAGAAGTCAGCTCTCCGCTGAGCAGGGAGCCCAATGCAGGGCTCGATCCCAGGATCCTGGGATCATGACCTGAGCTGAAGGCAGATGCTTAACTGACTGAGCCACCCAGGCACCCCAATTATCCCAATCTTATAATTAAGTTTTAGTATTAATGATTTGTCCAAGATCACACAGCTGGGATACGAAACCAGGCTCTATATCCGTGATTCTAACCACTGAATTATACTGCCTCTCAATAGCAAAATAATAACTAGGAAAATCCCCTTGCACAAGGAAGTTACAAAATATACTTCTAAATAAACCATGGTTCAAAGAAGAAACCACAATTGAAATAAAACATTTTTATGTAAGTGACAAAAACTGGTAGAGAAACCAAAGCAGTATTTAAGGGACATTTATAGCCCCAAATGCTCATACTACGAAAGTAGAATGGTTGATAACCGATTATCTAATTTTCTATCTTAAAAATACAGAAGAACATAAAATTAAATTTTCTAAAGAAGTAGAAGGACGGAAATAACAAAGATATAACAGAAACCAATAAAATGAAAAGCAGACATACAGTAGAGAAAATAAAGCCAGAAGTTGCTTCTTTCTAAAGAATGATAAACTTGATAAATCCCTAGCAAAATTGATCAAGACAAAAATAGAGAAAATACAAATTAGCAGTATTAAGAATGAAAGGGGACATCACTACAGATCCCATGGACACTGAAAAGATAACGAGATTATTGTTATATATGCCAGTACATTTGGATGAAAATTTAGATGAAATGGACAAATTTCATAAAAAAAACTTAACAAAACTGACCCAAAATGAAAAAGAAAATCTGAATATCTCTTTATCTACCTAAAGAAATTAAATTCATCATTTATGGGCCCCTGGGTGGCTCAGTTGATTGGGCATCTGCCTTCAGCTCAGGTCATGATCCCAGAGTCCTGGAATCCAGCCCTACGTCAGGCTCCCTGCTCAGAGGGGAGCCTGCTTCTCCTTCTCCCTCTGCTCCTGCACCCCTGCTCATGCTCTCCCTCCCTCTCTCTCCCACTCTGCTTTCTCTCTCTCAAATAAATAAATAAAATTCTAAAAAAAAATAAAATCTTCATTTAAAATCTTCCCATAAGATAAACTTCAAACACATATGGCCTCACTACCAAACACTAAACAAAGCAAAACAACAGCCTATCTTGCAGCAACCTTTTCAGAGAATGGAAGAGGGAACAACTTCCCAACTTATTTTAGAAATCATCATAATGCCAGGGGCACCTGAGTGGCTCTGCCAGTTAAGCATCCAACTCTTGGTTTTGGCTCAGGTTGTGATCTCAGGGTTGTGAGATCAAGCCCCACGTTGGACTCTGCTCTCAGCGTGGAGTCTGCTTGAGACTCTCTCCCTGTACCCTTCTCCCGCGCTCGCTCTCTCTAAAATAAATAAATAAATCTTAAAAGAACATCTTAAAAGACACAGCGTCAATAACCCTAAACCTGTTTTCTTCACTCCAGGCTCAGTTCTAGGTCATCTCTTCTCACTGTGAAACCTTTCCCTAGAATTCTATCCACACACATGGTTTCAAAGACTATACTTAACACAGATGACTCCCATTTTTCTCTTCAGTCCAGACCCTTTCCATTCACCCCACCCACCTCTGTACCTCCACCCTCTCTCACTTGCACAACTAAAATGGCGTCCTATAGGGTCTCTCTATATATAGTCTTGGCCTGGTCCCATCCATTTCTCCCTACATCACAATCAGGGTGATCTTTTCAAAATGCAAATCGTATCAGTCATTCTACTACTGAAAATCATCCAGTGGCTTCCTTCCCTTTTTTGGGGACAAAACAAAACTTTTGTCTATGAGGACCCACCTCATTGCACCCACTCCCAATTTCCTTAGCATCATTTCAAACCACTTCCACTTTGGACTCTTGGCTCCAGCCATTCTGTCTTTTATCACAAGGCCCATTTCCCCTGCTCGGTTTTTTTTTTTTTTTTTTTTTGTACATGCTATTCTCTACCTAGACACTCATTCTCCCCCCTCAGACCCCCCTACACCAAATCCAAACTTCCTAGTACATGCTCTCATAGTACCTCTATCCTTTAATTTCATCACCTATCAAAATTGTAACTTCACGTTCCATTCATGTAATGATTTGTCTACTGATTCTCTAACCCACTGGATTTTAAGCTACATGATAGCAAGGACCTATTTCTCTTCACTATTCTATCCCCAACAGCGAGGCCTGTACCTAGCTTACAGTAGATGCTCAATAAATTATCTGTTGAATTAACGAATCTTTTCCTGTAATGCAGTTAATTTGTGTTCAGTTAATGTGAAAATTTTTCAGTTTCAAAAGTATTTTAAAAGTACAGTAGAAAAAAGGGAAAAATACAGATATCTTTTATATATCAAATGAGTATCTTATTAGTCAAGTGTAAACTAAATGTTCTTCATTTGAGTTTATCTCATTGACTTATTTTTAAAGGTCAGTAGAGTTTTTAAGAACTCCAAGTCTCTCTTCAAATGTCTATAACACATCACAGTTTAGCTGAACATTTCTTCTTCTTTCTTCCATCACTGTAGAACAGGAATAACTAAATGTGGAAAGTGGTAGCAGTTAAACATATATTTGGTAAAGAAAAGAATCCTTTCATAATATAGGTTCTAATTCTTCAATGGCTCTATTATAAAAGTTGGAACTCAGCAAATGGAGTTTCTTCAAAGCAAGTGTACCCATAATTGGGGTGGGGGAGAGGGAAAGAAAGGAGAAGGGAAAAACGGAAGCATTTCTGGCAAGGAGCAACAAGAAAACAAGCTCTTGTGCTGCTGTTACTTTCTCCTTCTCCAGTGATATTTCTGCTTCCATTTTTCTATGACCAACATCAAGTCAGATAGGTGCAAAATATTGATCCATAACCATTTGGCATTCTATTTAAGCAGTAACAATAGGGTGAAACTCTAAAGCTTCATGGATTGCAGAGATATTTCTTTGAAAGGAATTAAGTTGGTACAATAGTATACATTGTTCAAAAGTTAATATTAGCTCCAATTTATTCTACTTGCATTCTTTAAAATCAGCTTAATTTTCATGACTCCATGTCAGGCAAAAAAAAAAAATACTACAATAAAAAATGAATATCAGATTGACTGCTAATAGGTATGGGATTTCATTTCAAGGGATAGGCATTTTCAGGAGTTAGATCATGGTGATGGCTGAACAACATAATGAATAGTACGAAAAACCACTGAATCATAAATTTTTAAATGACAAATTTTATGTGAATTACATCTCAATTTAAAAAAATGAAGTTATCATGAGAAGCCTTCAAAGTTAAAACTGTTTTCTTCTCTAGTAATCTAAGGTTATGAAGAAATAAGACATTCATCCTTAATTAGGAGTAAAGAGTTTTTCAAGCTGGCACTTAGGACAAAAAGTACCAAAAATTCTAAGATAATATCTGGAAGTTCTTTCTTACTTTCCCCCTTTCCCTAGCCACCATGCTTCTTTTTGTGGCGTCTTCTCATTTCACCCGATATTGCTTACTAAAAATCAATGACATTTAAAAATACACAAAGCATCCCAAATCAGATGAGGGTTTTTCTCCTTCATCAATGGAATTTGTCTCAAGCTTGGATTTTCTAGAAACTGCTCATGGATGTAAGAACTGCTGGCTTCTTTTCTCTCAGATCCTCCTCCACCAAGTCAACAGGGTTTTGTTCCAAAATCAAAATACAGCTGAATTAGCTTTTCAAAACTTAGCCGATATAAGGCTCTGATCCTGCCAATTTAAGGGAAGTACTGAAAGCTGAATTGAGGTTCGAGAAACAGAAAACAAACAAACAGAAAAAACAGGTCGATTCTTAAAACCTGCAATAATCTGTTCCTTATCTACTTCTCCAGCTTTGCGTCAAACGACATCCTCACCTTGAAGTCTCGGCTCCGGTCACTTCATCATTTCTCCCATTTCCCCTGCCATTCACAGGGCCTTTGCACATGCTATTTCCTCCCCCACAAGACATTCTTCTCTCCCCTTTATCTAGTTGATTCCCATTCATCTTTCAAATACTCTTGGACCAAGCTAAACTACCGAGGGAATTTTCTCTGCCTAGCCACCAGGAGTACATTTAATACACGTGTAAAGTTCTATCTCTGCAGAAGAGGTTCCAGGGCACCTTAGACGTGACTTCATTGTAAAGACCCCTCACGAAGATTTTCGGAAAGCTAGCGGCGGGCTGCGGGTCCATCGCACAGGCTTTCTCCGGTGCTTGGAGGAAGGGTTCACGGGCCGGGGTTGGGGTGGCGGGCGCTGGGGCGAGCGGACACTAGGTGAGTCAGGCGAGGACGCAGGGTCGCCCGGGCGCCGCTCGCGTCGTTCCCCGCCAGGCTTGCGGGATCGAGCACGCCAGCGAGTGTCGGTTCCCCCACCCGGACCCCATGCGCCACCCCCGGCACCCCGCGCACACTCACCATCCGCCCGCACGGAGAGGCGCGGCAGACCGAGCAGGAGCAGCGCCGCCGCCCAAAGCCGGGCGCGGGGGCCGCGTCCCTCGGCAGCCATGGTCGGGCCGTCCCCGAGCGGCGGGCTCGAGCGCGGGCTCCGGCGGCGGGCGCGGCTGCGCGGCCACTGCCCCTCGTGCGCCACTCGGCTGTGCGCGCTGCGCTCTGCTCCGCGGGCTTCGCGCCCCGCGTGCCGGAGGGAGGAGCGCGCACAGTTCAGGGAGGCCGGACGCCCGGAGCCGCGGCGCTGGGGCCCCACAGCTCCGGGGGTCTCGTCCGAGGCGCCGGGGAGGCGGCTGGACCCGGCTCCGCCTTTGTGCCGGGCACCTGGAGGCCTCGGTACCAGAAGAGGCTGCGCCGGACGCCGAGCTCCCTGGACGCCGCCGGGGCGGAGGGTGAGGGCGCGGGGAGGCGGGGAGAGCAGAGAGCCAGCTGCAGGGAACCCCCGCCTGCCCGGGGGACCCTCGGCGAAAGAGTGACGCAGTCTGAGAGGCCGGGCCCTCCGGGAGGACCGTTCAAAACCGAAGGTCTAATTCTGTCCTCTGCCTCTTGACTTTGCAGTTGGCGTCCTCCCACAGAGCAGGAACATGTTTATGAAAAAGAAGACTCTAACTTGCCAACCTCACTCTAAGGAGTGAAACGCACGCAACAGCGAGACTCCTCCTAAAAGCGTAGCTTGAAAGTCCCTCAGAAAGGAGCATCTTCGAGACGCTTCCTTCACGACTTTTCAAGGTACGCCCTACCATTTCTCAGCACCGACAGCGCGGGCGGGGTTGTCACCGTTTTCACACCTTCCAAATCAGGGCTTCCTTGACCTTGACCCAGGGCCTGAAATTCAGATTTTGTTGGTCTGGGCTGGGAATCCACATTCTGAAGTGTCCCACCGAATTCTGCTGCAGTAGCCCCTGCTCTGGATTGGTTTCTCCCCCCCCCCCCCCCCCCCCCCCCCCGTCCTGTTGATATCATTAGCATCATTCAGTGAGGAAAGGAGGATTTGCATTCTTCGCGCGTGGAGTAATAAAGATCAGTATTGTAACTGGGGCAGCAGTACAACTACAGTTTACAAGTCCTTTCCACCTTCACGTACTGGTCAAGACATGTAGTGAGTGCCCACAGTGTACCTGGCCCTGTGGGGGGCTCCAATCTGTTAAAAAAAAAAATGCTCAAACTTAAATAATACAGATACTTAAGGAAGATGAACAAGTGATTAGTCCTAAAGGGAACAGAGGCTTGTCCCCAAGACAATGAACTAGGACACAGACATTGAAAGACTACCTACTTTCTTTTCTAAGGTAAAAACTAGAATTTGAATGCACATTTGGTGTACTACAGGTGTCTTTTTTCAACTCATATATTTTTGAAGTGTACCGAAAAGATAGCTCCTCTCCTTCTTCTAAATGTCGACGACAAGGCTATTATTAGTGATTAATTCCTTTGCTTTTAGGGGCTCCTGGGTGACTCAATCCATTAAGTGTCAGACTTCTCATTTCAGTTCAAGTCATGATCTTAGGGTTGTGAGATTGAGCCCTGCCTTGGACTCTGTCCTGAGCATGGAGCCTTCTTAAGATTCTCTCTCTGTCTCTCTCTGTCTCTTTCTCTCTGTCTCTCTCTACCCCTGCCCTATCCTCTCCCTTAAAAAAAAAAAAAAAACCCACAAAACTATGCTTTTAAAATAAAAATGCTCTGGGGCATTAAATGCAGTGAGACCTGACAATCATTCACATATAAGTGTAAATCAATTTACTTAGCTACTTCTCTTCTAACAGCTAGCTGCTAACCTAAGGAGTGAGACTTCACATGTCTGAGTGGGAGGGGACCTTTTAAAGCCTGATGATTGCTGAGAATGGAGCGGAGGGGCCAGGGGGCACCTGCAGGAGCTACTGACTGAGTCCCTCAGGATCTGTGCCCGTAATGTGTTTAGAATAGTCAATTGACTATTACTGTCTAATCCTAATGATTTTTTTTAATCCTAATGATATTTTAAAGTTTGTCTTTTTTCAGATCTGCCTTAGCTTGTCCTAATTTGGGGAGATGGCATGCTCTAAAGGTTTGGTACAGCTGATTTAGAAAACTCTTTGGTCCTTTCCTATACAGTTAAATATACATCTCTCCTATGACAAAGAATTCCACCTCTAGATGTATATCCAAAAGAAATAAAACTTATATCCACAAAAAGATATGTACACAAATTTCACAGCAGCTTTAGTCACAATAGTTAAAATTGGAAGCAACCCAAACATCATCAACAGATGAATAGAAAAACAAACCATGTCATATTCACACAATGGAATGCTATTTAACAATCAAAAGAATGAAATACTGATACACTCGATAATGTAGTTGCTGAGTGAAAGAAGCCTTACACAAACGACTTTATACTTTATGATTCCATTCATATGAAGCTCAAGAGGGGCAAAACTAATCTGTGGTGACAACAAATACCGTGGTTGCCTTTGACAAGGCAGAACACAAAGGAACTTCTGTCCTAATGGAAACGGTCTATATCTTGATGAGGATGGTGGTCACATGAGTGTATGCATTCGTTAAACCTCACTAAACCGTACACTTAAAATCTGTGTGTTCTCTTGAATGTTATTTATACCTTAATAGCAAATACTTCAAAATTTGCCCTAAAGAATAAGTAGGTTTAATAGAAGAAAGCTTAATAAAAGGACCACATATAGAGATGTGTGCAGGGTTGAGAGAACCAATAAGAAATGGCAGAGGTCTTGGGACCATCACCAGTAAGAAACCATCACAACTCTGAGGTCTGCAGGTAGGAGGGGAGGTGGTATTACCAAAACTCAGCAAAAACCATGGCCATGGAGGAGGTTGCCTGAAAGGAATGTTAGCCATATGTAGAGGAACACAATTGCTGCCACTTATCTGGTAGGAAAGGAGTGGGGAAGAAATACCCCAACATCTCTCTCCTTGGACCATTCAGCTTCTTCGTTATACCTCCTATTGGTTGAACCATTCGATAGCTGCAGGGCAAAAGAGTTTAGGTGTCAGAGTTCTTAGAGGTCATCCTCTTATGGTGCAGAGTTGGTCAGAGAAGCAGAAAATGGAGCAGGAGAGACAGTTGGAAAACAGCCACACAGTCCGTCTGTTCTTTCATTTGGATGAAGAGAATTCAAAGCAAAACGGGAAACACAAAGTCCTATCGGTTTCTGTATGTCCATTCAATCATATTCTCACTTGAGCCTAAACTGTAATATTAACCACCATCAGTGGTTATTTTCACATAAGTGCTGTTTCACATAAAAGGAAAGGGGGAAAAGTAAATAATTATAAAATATGGATGCTAGAGACCCGTTTCCATAACTGATCATGAGGCCTTATTTGATAATCATGGCAGTGCTCCTCCCCCTTCCATTCTCTGAGCATCTTGGCCTGTGTGACTTTTTATTTTTTAAACTGGTGGGAGGGACCCAAACTTTCATTCACACTAAGAATCTATCTTTATTAGTTGGCCATGTTTTCTCACTGACTATTGTCATTGGACATGGGAGTTCTCTGGGATCTGAACATAGTCATTCATGCCTTATTATGTAGCAGCAACCCAAGTTTCCCTTCGTAATCAGGACCAATCACCAATCAGTACAGTGACCTTCTGCTCTGTCTGTTGGAGAGCAATCTTTGCTTCCAAGTTACTAGCATATGCCTGTGTGTTTACCGGTGAATGCTCCTTTTCCCACCCAAACCTCTCAGTTCACTAATCTAAAGGTTGAGGGGATAGTAAGCAAAACTTTTGTAGGTGGGTTATTATATGTAATGGAAGGGAGGTCATTCCCACTTCCACTCCTTGGTTTTTAGACAGTGTATTCTGTCTATAAGAGAAATGACACCATATACTGACTGATGGTTTAGGACACATCTGTATCCTGGGTAAATACCCTAACTTCTCAAAGTGTTGTCACCAACTAGGGACCTCAGCTTTCTATCAAGCCACCTACTTCTGGGTAATGAGGCATATAGTAAAATTCATGGACATGACTACACTGTCCTACTGCTTTTGCTGCAAAATCAGTTTCTTGGTACTAGATGATGTAATGCATGATTCTATGGCAAAGGATGAGGCATTCTAGGAGTCCATGGTAGTCATGCTAGTAGAAGCAAAGCAGGCAAGGAAGGCAATATCATATCTAGAATAAGGATCAATTCCAATGAGAACAAATAACTGTGACTGTGGAAAAAGGATCCAATACAAACAACTTTTCCCACACGTAGCCAACAGGAGGGACCAGCTAGGGAATTACGCTGTATGGGGACTCACGGCAGCTTCTACTGTTGGCACATTGGACACTCAGCAGTGGTGGTAATCAGATCAAATCTGAGAAGAGATGTTTGTGTTATTCCACTGCTGCATGGCCCCCATCTCTGCTACCATCACCTCTACATACATGGTTCCACTACAGAAGCACAGATATGGCTGTAGAAAGAGGTACCTGACGACTAGAGAATGGGTCTCATTCTCCAAGGTGTCCACCTCATTATTAAGGGCATCCTTTCCACTGAATGCCTCTGAGGAGCCTAGGCTACATAGATATTCACAAGCTTCTAATTTCCAGAGGTCCATACTGATATCCTTGTAATCGGTCTTCCAGTCTTGAATTCTTCAGGTCTCTGACCAACTATTTTAGGTATTATCTGTAGATCATTACAGATTCATGAGTAAGGCCATTGGTCATATTAACCAAAGTTGTACCCATTCGGAGAATTTTCTTTTGCTACATTTTTTTTCATTGTGGTAAAAATATACTTAACAAAAAATCTACCACTTTAATCATTGTAAGGGTAATCTGTGGCATTAAGCACATTCACATTGTTGTGCAACTGTCACCACCATCCATTTCCAGAAATTTTTCAGCATCCCTAACTGAAACTTAAATCCCATTTCCTCAGCTTCCCAGCCCCTGATAACCACTGTTCTACTTTCTGTCTCTCCAAATTTGACTGTTCTAGGTACCTCATGTACATGGAATCATACAATGTTTGTCCTTTTGTGTCACTACAATTTTTTTAATGTTTTATTTATTTATTAGAGAGAGAGCAAGAGTGCACACGAGCGGGGTAGGGTGGGGCACAGAGGGACAAGCAGACTACCTGTTGAGTGGGGAACTGATGCAGTACTCGATCCCAGGACCCTTAGATCATGACCTAAGGTGAAGTCAGATGCTTAACCACTGAGCTACCCAGGCGCCCACTACTATTTTTTGAGTCCTGTATCACAGTGGGGATGGCTAGTGCCATGTTGTAGACACTCAAGTGTAAAGAAGGCCCAAGGTTTCTCCTCCTCTGTTAAGTGAAACTCTTCATGAGTCCCTAGCTGTGGGTTGAAGTAGAGGCAGCAAAGCAATGAAATCAAGTGCCATGGGAATCTGAGCCACCTGCTCATCAATTTGTTTGTTCCTTCCAGACCTCATATATGTATAATCATTTCCATTTAAGAATGGAATTCTGCTATATAATTCAAAATAGCCCATTCATAAGACCAGTTAAGGTCTCATACTTTCATGGTATCTGTAATCCAGCAGTCAATCTCCACCAGGGCCCAATAGCAGGATACAAACTGCTTATCCAATGGAGAGTAGTCGATTCAGCTCTTAAACTCTAGGGGTTTGCATTGCCATTCTATCATGTGGTCTGCCTAAGCTTCATAAATCATCCCTTCATAAGGCAAGGCAGTTTGTAACGAAGCCTGGTTGCTACAGAGTTCCCTATTGCTATGAACTTCTTTCAACGCTGTAAGCTTTATGGGTCTCCACCCATGATTATATTTGCTGATGGAATTAAAAATAAACCATTTACACAGTTAATAACTACCTACAGGCACCAAAGCCTGTATTGATTTATTCTAGTAATAACAATATTCCGGGAAGAACAGGTTATCAACACCTGATTATATTGAAGATAAGCCACTAATATTTTCCAAACTCTTCTGGTTTTTGCTCTGGCAAACAGGAAACACTGAATGACCAAACATCCTGGTTTATACCTCCCATTTACACCTGTTGTCCCAGTATCCCATCCACTTTCATATTTGACCCAGATTTTTCAATTTCTGAAGAAATATTAATAGTAGAATTAAGATAAGACAGAAGGGTAATCCTCAATCTTTTATTTCTAGTTTGTGAATGTTCTCATCTAATAGTGTGTGAGATGCATGCGTGGTTCTCACTTGAAAAATGATTAAACATGGAAGCTAACCAGTGACCCATCTCATTTTCCCTGATCTTTTTCTGATGCCATGTAACCAGCTTCTCCCTTTGAAGGACAGTATATATCAACTATATATATACTGTATATAATCAATTATATAATCAAGTATGCTCAGTCCCAAGTATCTAGGGACAGCTCACTCCTTACAGTCTGTGGTCATTGTGGGAAAAGTATTCAAAGCTCCTGCCAGCCACTTAGTTTATTAGGCAGTTTTTCAGTGGCCTGAAAGATGCATGAGGCCACCAGTCAGCAGGTCAGTAGGAAAAGTGGGACATTATCGGTTAGATTTATGTGAAATATGTGCAGAAAATAGGGACTGAGGAATTTGGACCTGGAGCACTTAGTGTGTAGTTTGAATGCCCTTACTACTTAGAATGATCATTTATTCTATGGTGTAAATCTACAACTGTTTAGTTATTTATTTTTGGTAACTATTTTGCAATAAATCCTTTTGGTAGCAATGAATTAAGAAAGGGGCACCTGGGGGGGCACCTGGGTGGCTCAGTGGGTTAAAGCCTCTGCCTTCGGCTCGGGTCATGATCTCAGGGTCCTGGGATCGAGCCCCACATCGGGCTCTCTGCTCAGCAGGGAGCCTGCTTCCCCTTCTCTCTCTGTCTGCTTCTCTGCCTACTTGTGATCTCTCTCTGTTGAATAAATAAATAAAATCTTAAAAAAAAAAGAAAAGAAAAGAAAAGAAAGGGGCACCTGGGTGGCTCAGTCAGTTAAGTGTCTGCCTTCAGCTCAGGTCATGATCCCAGGGTCCTGAGATTGAGCCCCACATTGGGCTCTCTGTTCAATGGGAAGTCTGCTTCTCCCTCTGCCTTGTGCTTTGCCTACTTGTGCTTTCTCTCTCTGTCAAATAAATAAATAAAATCTTAAAAAAAAAAAAAGAAAAGAAATGCATATTTCATGAAAATCAAGTACTATATTTCTATTTCTCAAGATGGTTAATAATGAACATGTAAGTTGCCCAAAATATTCATCAGCGTTTACTACCCATGATGAGCCTGAGCAATATCTCTGACAACATGAAAATCAGAACACATGAATCTGCTAAAGAGGCATTGGCAATCATTCCAAAAGTTTGAAGACAACATTTTAACATGTACAACATCCATTTCCACGTCATTCCATGAAACATGGCTTTTCAATTCAAATACTTTTTTAAAAATTAATTTATTTCAAGTTTTCTTGTGCACATACATTGATTTCATCAATGGTGAAATGATGCCAGTTTCACATAATGTAATCAGATACTTTAAATAGAAAATCAGTCTACTCCAAAAGTGGTCCAATTTTTTTCATCAACTGTATACATGAAATCCAGATAAATTTTTTGGAGGCTTATTCTGTCAAAAGAGAAACATTTGACATTATTTAGGGGTGCCTGGGTGGCTCAGTCGTTGAGCGGCTGCCTTTGGCTCAGGTCATGATCCCATGATCCCCGCATCGGGCTCCCTGCTCAGCGGGGAGCCTGCTTCTCCCTCTCCCACTCCCCCTGCTTGTGTTCCCTCTCTCGCTGTGTGTCTCTCTGTCAAATAAATAAGTAAAATCTTTAAAAAAAAAAGAAAAGAAACATTTGACATTATTTAAAGGCTATAATAAAATGTTTTATTTTTTCTGGTGATTATTTAAATATAAATTTTGGTGATAATAATAATATCTACACTAAATTAGGAAACCTCTGGATGTTTCTAGCATTCTTGAATACATTACGATGCCCATATAATCCATAATTTCAAACAAGCTGTGATATCCTATACACCTGAGAAATTTGCTTGGATTACTTATTTATTTATTATTGAATATATTTGACCTATAACATTGTATAAATTTCAGGTGTACAAAATGTCACTTTGATACATTTATATATTGTAATATTTGTACTCGATCACATTCCATAATTATGGCACAATATTGTCTGTATTTGCTATGCAGTGCATTAGATCACTGTGGCTTATTCACTACTTGTTGCAAGTAGCAACAGTACATTGTTAAACAACATCAATCTTATCTCTACCCCCAACTCGTATTATTTATTTGATGTTTCCTCCCCCTGTGAAATCTCTTCTTTTGGATTTTCTGCTTTTAACATGCTGGGTCTCCTGGATTCGTTCTCTCATTTTCTTACTTTTTCTCCCTTGGGTTATGAGGATGGCCGAACACATGACACCCAACACTAGACAGATGGGATTGACAGCAGTTTAATTGTCACTTACACTCACGGCATAGGGAAGGACACTGTATGCCATGCAGGGCCATATAGGGGTTGGCACTTGGGAACAGAGTAGACAAGTAGGGGCTAAGGGATGTAGGCTTTGAGGTCAGGTGACCTCTGGTTCCACTGGGAGGATGTGACTGTCCTGTTTGAATAATTTCCTCAGGCTCGTGGAGAACTGGAGCCTACTACTCAGAGAAAAGCAGAAACTATGCCTGGTCCCCGTGATAAGGAGGATTGTTTGGCTGGGGGACTTTATCCTTGGTACTATAATGGGGAGGAGAACTTGAGGTTAGCCCTGTGAGGGCCTCCTGATTTTACCAGATGTCATGTCCTTGGGGAAACAATTTAAGTATATCCCATCCTTGTTTGTTAAATGGGGATAATAATACCAATGCCTTATAGTTCTCACTATGATTTAATGAGATATCCCAGCACACTGTAAATGCAACAAAGTAATTGGCTAAGCAATAGGTCTGTAACTCATTCTCTTCATTACTTGGGAGACACACCAGGAAAGAAAGAGGGTGAGCCAGCCAAATATTTTTATAAACATTTAATGACAGACTTCCTAGCAAACAAACTAATGGCATTGCTAGTGGGAGTATCTTATCCTTGGAATGCTTTTAGAAGGCTGTACCTGGATGTCTAGGATTGCTAATGGTAAACAAACCCGTAATCTATGGATTTCTGGGGCATGGGTGCCTGGAGATATCACATAAGTTATGTAACCATCTAAATAGAAAGTGAAGTTGTATCATGACTGAGATGTAGATGTTGTCATAGCACATATCCCTTGAAGACCTCATCTGTTGAAAGGTAGACAATGCAGGATCACGAGGTATCTGAGGAAAACCTGTAAGATGATAGATAGAGACCTAACTAAAGAAATGAGAAATGGGGGAAAAAAACCCACAAAAAACAAACAAACAAACAAAAAACCCAGAAAAGAGAGAGAATGCAGAGAAAAGAAAACTTCAACACAGTAACCTTACTGCTCTCATGGAGATAAGACACTGCATTCAAAAATGTAGAACAGGGTGTTATACTCTATTAAAAAGAAAATCACAGGCCCCATATGGCATCACTTAAGTCACCCAATCTGCACTTAATACCTAATTGCAGTTTCAATCTCCCCCAAAATGTAGTCTTAACTGGTCAGTCAGGAATTTTCCGATGAGCGTCTATGAGGAATCTATCACAGGTGCTCTCTCCATCCGCCCAAAAGAAGATGAGGTAATCCATCCAATAAGACCTGCTGTCCTTTCTCCTAAGAAAGGTGACCTTGCCTGAAACAATCCTTTCTTTTCTTTTGCTAATAACTTTTTGCTCCACCCTCCTTCCTGTAAAAACCTTCCATTTTGTACAACTCCTGAGAGTTCCTCAACTAGGTGGGATGTTGCCCATCTAGTTCATGAATCATTCATGAATCATTTAATAACATCAATTAGATCTTTATGCATTTACTCGGCTAGATTTTCTTTATAACAACCCCTTCCTCCTCCCGAAAGGAATATTTAGAGACAAAAAAAAAAAAAAAAAAAAAGATTTCCATAGATGGGTTTGAAGATAAAGTTGAGAAATCTCCCAGTTAGATGTAGTGGAAAGACAGATAACAAATATGGGAGAAAAAGTTACACCCAGGATGCCCTTCACCTGCACTGCTGTGATCTTTCCACATGGCCCCTTGAGGCACGCCAAGTACCTAAGACAGGACCTGCAAGTAATAAACTTCTTTATGGCTTTACTTAACACATGTTAATTTAACAAAGTCACAAGTTTCTATGAAAAGTCCAAAGTCCACCCGAAGATTTCTGAAAATCTGAGACATGGGTTTTGAATTCCTGCCCCCATTTCTTGTTCTACAGAAAGTGGCTGGCCCTTTATTTTCACCCTTGTGTCCATTCAAATGTAGAATTCATGTAGTACCTTTTTCTTTATTTTTACCAACTCTATTCACTTAAGGCTTTACCTATGAAATAGTCTTTTATCAAAGGATTTAAAAAAGTGAAAGGATATTTTTGCATAAATGCAAACAACATAAAACAGAATATTAGACTTCCCTATTCTTAACAGTCCTGTTGGTCACTCTGCTATTTTCTGTGGCCACCTTCTTTTGTTCTCTACCCACCCACCCCCCGACCCTGGCTCCTCAGCATTCCTCCACCCCAAATCCATCCCCTTTTCAGATCCGCCATCTGCCCTAGTTTCCCATCATCACATATAAGCCCACCACTCATAAACATTCCACGGTAATTAAATTTGTATATTTGAAATGGAGTGAGCTTAGACCCTCCCCGAGACTCCCATTGTTTATATTCAAAATATTTTGCTTTGGTTATGATATTTCAGAGTTCATGCATTCAAAAAGATGTCTGGCTATGCTCAAACCCCTAGATAATCCATAGACTAGTCTATACTGTCCAACTTGTTATCTTGGTTTAGGGAAAGTTGTTTTTCTATCTAAAATTATGACCAGGGAGTCTAATGGCTAGATCATTAAGTAGGATCTATTAGAATAACCACTAAAGATTTTAAAATTTAATTAGCTTACCTGGCCTCATTTATATCTTGTTATGTCCAGATTTCTCCTGGGCACATAGAGTCAGAAGGCCAAATATTGATCATAGTTTTCTTAACAGTGAAGTAATGAACAATGATTGCCCTAAATAAACTTAACATATCATTTTGGTACTGGAAATTCACTTCTCAATGTTAAATGTGTGTTAATAAGTAATTGCCTTTTATTGATCATCTATGATAACCAGGCACTTTAATACATATGTTATCTCTAATCCTTGCAACAACTCCATGTCAGGTTGCAGGTGAGAAAATGGAGTTTTTTTCTATATAGGTTATGCAAATTGCCTGAGGTCATACAGCTAGTTTGGCAAAAGTGGGATTTGAACACAACTGTATATGATTCTAAAATCTCCACCCTTACCTCTTGCATACCCTGTAAGCATTTCTTCCTATAAATTAGGGTTAAATCCTAGAAAGGCAGGCTCTAATGTTGACAGTCTGTCCAGATGTGAGAAAGAAACCGTAAGTAACCTCTTGAGCACTGTGTGACTACACGGCTTAGGTCACGTATTGTGACTATGTATTTATGGGTTTGTCCCTTTGTGGGGGGAAACATCTGGAGATGTTTCCGGGGTCTTCCCATCCTCTGTATCACCAGTCCCTACTACAGCCCTTACTCCATGCCTGGCACTTAACAGGTACTCAATACATGTCTGGTGAAAGAATGAGTGAGGTACTTTCCATGGTCTTGGGGACACTCCGTTCCCCACAGTCCACCTGAACGAACACCCGCTCATCTTTCTTGAATCAATACCAGCATCATCTCCTCTGTGAAGTCCTCTTTGTAACTTAGGCCAGTCTCTCCACTAATGACTCTCTCCTTTGTGCTTCTACTGCAGCCTGAACAGTTGTCTCTTAGTCATTATGGCCCTTTAATGCAACTGTTGTTCTGCAGATCTGTCTCTCCCCCTTGCCTGAATATCCTTGAGGACAGAGTCTATGTCTTTTCTCTGTTGTTATCTCTGTTGCCTTGAGAAGTACTTGGTTCATAGTAGGTTCTCAGCCTATGTTTGATGAATTAATTGTGTACTCCAGTCTGCTATTAACTCATCAAAGGATCCCAAGAAGAGAGCATGTCAAGGGTCATGGTCATACTCTCAGTATAATAAGGAACTTGCCAGGGGATTGCCTGGATCCCTTCTTAGCATCTTCTTTTTAGAGCAATGACTATGTCCTTCTATGTCTTCCTACCTCTAGTGGGTTATACAGTATTTAGCACATAGTAGGCACTTAATTAAGCTTTGATGAATGGAAGGATGAATGAATGAGCCTCAAAAGCAATACATACCAGCCAATGTAGAATTTCAAATGTGATGGTACTGAAGCAGTCTCACAAATCATCTGCCACCAGCCTGAAGCCACATAACCTAAAAAATCACTGCACAATGTAGCATTTACATGTAGGCTGCCTTTGGGGCTATAGAGGTTGTGGGCTTGTCCTGAATAAACACAGTCTGCACTGAAGAGCCATTGTGGGCACTGGTAGTTCTTTCAAGTTCCTTTGGGGTCTGAAGTTGATTTGCAGCTGGAGCCTAGTCCCTGCCAAGCCCCTCTTTTTTTTTACAATTGAATTATTAACTAAAAGAAAACCATCCAGGATGTAGCTGTTAGCGGTGGACTGCCAATGCTAGGGAATTTTTATTTTGTTTACTCAGAGTGTTTGCACCTAATCTAATGAAAAGTAGGAATGAGCCGGCAGAAAGCAATTCAGAAGCCCTGGCCCCAGAGGAAGACAGGCTTTGGACTTGGCAGGAAGGCCATTCTGGGCAGCCAAAGAGTGGGGCTGCAGGGCTACCCCTCAGAATAAGACTTTTTTCCAGGGACATGTTATCACAGGTTACTGCTGTGCTGGCTTTTCAAGGACCCAGGGAGGGCCCCCGTGCTCCGATCTCCCAAATACCTCCAGAAGTCCCCGGTTTGAATCCTGCAGCTTTCATGGACGACTTTGATCCTGGTTGAGATGCAGATGCCACTGAGAGGGATGACTCTGGAAAGCAGTCAGCAGAATTGAGTTTAAGTGTGACTTTTGCAGCTTACAATCCATCATGGAGACATCACTTTACACCTCTGGTCTTAGTTTTTTACCTATAAAATAGAGATGATAATGCTACATAATATTCAGGGTTTTTGAAATTGGAATTACTTGGTAAGTCAAAAAATTTCCTACATATGAAATGATTATCCATAAGAATTTCTACACGCATGGTACCTTAGCACATTGCCTTGCTCTGTAAACTACGTGAGGGCAAAGGCTGTGTCTTCCTCTACATCTGCAGCTTCTAGCTCAGTACATGGCACAGAGTAGGTGCCCCATAAAGGGTAGCTGAATTGAGCAAGGACAACTTGTGGCAGCAGGAAGGATAAATACACTCCAATCTTCTATTATGTCTGTTGTCAAGATCCTCACTTCCTTAAAGATCACAGAGAAACTGCTGAACTCCATCCTTTTGCTCTGGGAAAGCAGGGCACCTCCTGCTCAATTTCTAATGGAACCCTCAGCCACTAAACAAGATGACTGCTATTTTAGGGACCATTCATCCTAGATCTCCTTCAGATAGTCCATGCATTGTTAATAGAGAGTCCTTTTGTACCCGTTGGTATAAAAGTACATGTCAGGCTATGCACCGAAATCTTTATTTCTAGAAAAATGGTCATTATATACATGAAACATGGTGGCAAGACAGGAAAAACCCAGCCTAATGATGATGACATATTAAATATCTCTCATCTTAGTCCATATGTTGATTTTGCTTTTTACTGAAGTATAGCAAAGGCATAGATATTTTAACATTTACTTCAAGAAATAGTATTGATAGAAGGGCCCAAGATGCCTGGCCATCAGAAAACTAGATTTCAGGGGGCACCTGGGTGGCTCAGTCGGTTAAGCATCTGCCTTCCTCTCAGATCATGATCCCAAGGTCCTGGGATCGAGCCCCGCGTTGGGCTCCCTGCTCAGAGGGGAGCCTGCTTCTCCCTCTCCCTCTGCTCCTCTGCACCCACTGCTTGTGGTCTTTCTTGACCACGCTCTCTTTCTCAAATAAATAAAATCTTAAAAAAAAAAAAAAAGAAAACTAGATTCCCCCTCTTAGATTGTCATTAAACCTATGTTAGGTTAATTATTCTGTTGCCCTCTGTTTGTTGTTCAGTAAATTCCAGCAATGGAGAGATGACTGCTAAGCAGAATTATTAAAAGCCCACTGTTTTTCATTATATTAAGACAGCATATTCTCTTGTCTACTGACTTTGAAGAAGGCCCTGCCAGATAGTCTGTGTATGACTAAATGAGCAAATAAAAGGATTGTTCTGTAGCTCTTTGGATGTGGTTTTTAAGGAACTTCATCTTCATTCATATGAAAAAATAATAATATTGTCTAGAATGTATTTTAATTTTTCACATGAATGATATGATGTAATATATGTAATATAATTTTTACATGATTGATATAATCAGCAAATTTCTTTATTTTCTAAACAATTAGGTCTTGGGCTTCTATATTAGAACATACAGATCTTCCTTATTCTTTTTTGAACAGTACCACCAAATTCAGAATGATGGATAGGTAGGTAAGGTAAGGGTTTGCTTTTTTATATGGTTAGTATTCAAAGGGTACTTTGGACTTATATAACATTTTGATTATTTTATAAGATGAATGAATTTGTTTTGAGTTATATAATTAAACATTTGAAACATGAGTAGTTCTGGTGAAAAGGGCATTTTGGAGTAAGAACAGAAGACCTTTGGGCAGGAGAGTGTCACTTTGCCAGATAACCTCTTTGGCATTTGGGGATTATTTTTAACATACTGTATTTATTTTTTTAAAGATTTTATTTTATTTTTTTAAGTAATCTCTACACCCAGTGTGGAGCTTGAATTTACAATCCCAAGACCAAGAGTTGCATGCTCCGCTGATGAAGCCAGCCGGGCACCCCCAACATACAGTGTTCTCTGGTAGTTTTTACTCTGTAGCATTTCAAAAAGATCCCACTCCTTCATTTTTCCTCAGTAATTTGGTCAATATTACAAGCTAGTCAATCCATATAATCTGTTCACTGGTAACAGAATCTTCCTCCATTCTTTCCATCCATTTTTCCCTTTGGCTTCTGTAGGCACACATTGTGCATTTTTGTGGGACCTGGAAGCTGGAAGTTAAAAAAATTTTTTTTTATAATGCTGATCATCATAGTATCTATGACATTTATTTGGGGTGATGTTAATGCTGATCATTTGGTTAAGGTGGTGTTAGTAAGAAAGAGTTTCCCTTCTCCCTAGTTTACCTATTCAATTCAATTATTCACTATGTTATTAGCTGTTTGATGCTGTCTGATACTAGAAATTATTTATCTATAACATATCTACCTATCTATATTTATGCCTGTGATATCTATTTCTGTCTCTATATCTGGGAAATAAACAGGAAAACTTTAAGGGAATTTTCATTTCTGGTAATGGTGAAATAAATTAGATAAGTCTCTTTTTGAAAATGATGACAATTTAAAAACTTACATAAAATTTGGTAATGTCTACTTACAGGCATCAAACAGCTAATAACATAGTGAATAATCGAATTGAATAAGTAAAGAGCAACTCTTTCTTACCAACACCACCTTAACCAAATGATCAACATTAACATCACCCCAAATAAGACTTATTGACAACACGTACTCTCTTGTGCCATGCACTGAGGAGGAAACAGCCTCTGTTGTATTCTTCCCCCAAATCTATGGCCTTGATCTAATGAGAAAGTATCAGACAAACACAGATCAAGGACTGTTCTAAAAAACACCTGATCAGTACTCTTCAAAAAGTATTATGGTCATAAAGGGCCCCTGGGTGGCTCAGTCAGTTGGGTGACTGACTCTTGGTTTTGGTTCAGGTTGCGATCTCCAGGTTGGGGGATGGAGCCCCACCTAAGGCTCCATGCTCGACGAGAAGTTGGCTTCCCCTCTCCCTCTGCGCCCCCCACCCCCTCACACACACAGGTGCTTGCACTCATGTGCTCTCTTTCTCTCTGAAATAAAGAAATCTTTTTTAAAAAGTATTAAGGTCATGAAAGACTGGAGAGGACTGAAGAATTGACACTGACAAGACAGGACAGCTAAATGCAATGTGAGATCTTGGATTTGACACTGGAACAGAAAAAGGACATCAGTGGAAAACTGGTGAAACCTGAATAAAGTTGCAGTTCAGTTTATAGTATGGTAGCAATGGTAATTTCTTAGTTTTGATAATTGCACCATGATTATGTGAGATGTCAGCGTTAAAGGGAATGATAACAGCTCTGTCCTATCTTTGCAACCCTTCAACAAGTCTAAAAATCATTTCAAAATAAAAAGTTTTTTAAATCATTATGCAATAGAGTCAGCTGTGAGAGAAAATCTGACAAAGATTTTGAAAATACAACACATAGTTGTTGGAATTCATAAAAGCTCAAATAACAGATTGGACATGGCCAAAGAGTAATTAGAGAACTAAATGTCAAGCTGAGAATATCTCTTGGCACACAACACAATGAGATAAAAGGTGGAAAATATAGAGGGAGAAAGACAAACCTTTTATACCCTCCTGTGGAGAAATCCCACCATGTGTCTAATAGGAATCTCAGAAAGAGACAATGGAGAGTTACATCAGCACCATGTGTTGGAATAGGAGTTTCTATCATGTTCCCCCAAAGAACATAAACTTTGGCAATCAGCCACAGAAGAGAGTGGCTTTGTGGATGCTGGAGGAAAAAAAATATCCAAGATTAGATGCACTGAAGAGGGTAAGAGGAACAGACTCACCTTATCTGTGTCACCCACACCTCCCCCAAGGCTGCATGGCTCCATCGCCTAGAGAAACCTACTCAGCAGGTGATTTCTCCTATGGGAGAGAGTGAGAACATGTGAGTGAGCACCTGGCTTTCCCAGCTATATGAGCTGGGAAAGAGCTGGCAAAGAGACCCATTCCTTTCTTGCTCCATCCAGAATACAGAGGTATGCTCCACAACTTGGTTGGGTGCGGCGGGGGGTGGAGGAGTGGGGGGACAAGGAACAGCAGCCAGGGCACTCCCCAGGATCAAAGAGGCACAGATCCTACTGGCTGCTTTGTGGACTCCACTGTGAAGGCCACCCACAAATTAATGGGGATGATTCACTTGTGGATCCCCCCAACTGGCATACGGGTATTCTCCTTATCCCCTACCCCCAACTCCACGCACATCTTCCCCTCCACACCACTACTTCATGGCTACTTCCCTATGTGCACCCCCAAGGGCGGTAAGTGTGAGCCTTTGCAAATGGCTAATGAGCACATGCAGGAAGCCAGCCAAATCATTTATGCATTCTGTGATGACAGCTTGATTATCATTGGTGATTTATTACTTTGCTGGAATTGATGTGTTAATGTTAATATTGAGGATTTTCACATCTATGTGTATAAGTGAGATAATCTTCCATTTACTTGGTATTGTTTTGCTGTCTATATATGTCTCATTTTTGTGACAAGATTATTCCAAACTCACAAAATCAGTTAGTGTTCCATGTTTTCTGTACTCTGGAATATTTTATGTAAGAGCATTTTTCTGTTCCCTAAAGTTTTTGCAAAACTTGTTTGTAACATCATTTGACACATTTGGGAAGTTTCCCAGATCTTTCCATTTCTCATGTGACTAGTTGTCTTTCTATGTTTTCTATACTTCCTTTACTTTTTTTTAAATATACAATTTATTTTTGAAATTTACAACTTTATAGAAAAATGACCATTTTCATCTGAGGTTTTGAATTTATTAGTACAAAATTATTCCTAGTATTATGTATTGTTCTTCCCATACAATGTCCTTAATGTTTTTATATGTACCTTCTCCCTTTTTGATTTGATCAATATTATCTGGAGTTATCCATTTTACTAACCTTCTCAAAAAACCACAGTCTGGTTCTATTTAAGTCTAATTTTCTCCCTGTGATGAATTTCTGCCTTTATAGTTTTTTTTTTTAATTAATAGACACTATTTTTTAGAGCCATTTTAGGTTTGCAGAAAAATTGAGGGGTGCCTGGGTGGCTCAGTTGGTTAAGCATCTGGCTCGATTTCAGCTCAGGTCATGATCTCAGGGTTGTGGGATTGAGCCCGGGGTCTGGCTCTGTGCTGGGCGTGGGGCCTGCTTGGGATCCTCTCTCCATTTCCCTCTACCCCCTCACTCTTCTCCCTCTATAAAAAGAAAAAAAAAAGGAAAGAAAGAAAGAAAAAAAATTGAGCAGACAATACAGAGTTCACATATACTTTCTATCTCCTGCCCACCCCCATCCCACCCCACACCATCCCCTCACAATTTCCCCCATTATTAACATCCTGCATTACCACAGTTATTAACATCCTATGGTACATTTGTTACACCTGATGAACCAATACATTATTATTAACTAAAGTCTGTAGTTTACATTAGGATGCAGCCTTTTCTTTTTTTTTTTTAAGTAGGCTCCACGCCCAATGTGGAGCCCTATACAGGGTTTGAACTCACAACCCTGAAATCAAGACCTGAGTTGAGACCAAGAGTCCCATGCTTAAATGGATTGAGCCACCCAGGTGTCCCGAGTCCTTTTTTTTTTTTTAATGGCAGTATAGTTGATGCACAATGTTACATTAGTTTCAGGCGCACAACATAGTGATTGGAGAAGTCTATACTTTACGTTATTCTTGCCACAAGTGTGGCTACCATCTCTCCCCATACAATGCTATTACAATACTTTGACTATATTCCCTGTGCTGTACCTCCATCCAGTCATCGTCCTGGCTTACTTATTCTATAATTGGAAGCCTGTACCTCCCACTCCCTTTCACTTATTTTGCTCATCCCCCCACCCTCCGCTCTGGCAGCCACCTGTTTGTTGTCTTTATTTATGTGTCTGTTTCTGCTTTTTTTTTCAGTGTCCACATATAAGTGAGATAATATGGTATTTATCTTTCTCTGTCTGACTTATTTCACTTAGCATAATAAAGACTTCACTTTTGTGTTGTTTAGTTCTAAGGAATTGACAAATATTTTTCATGTGTCCACCATTACAGTACCATATAGAATAGTTTCACTGCACTAAAAATCCCCTGTGCTACCCCAAACTTCTGTAGAAGTTTGTAGACTTTGTAGCTCTTCCTGACTAAGGAAACATTTTGTGTTTTTGAAAAAATGTGCATCTCAGTCACATTTGTCAATTTTTATGTTATGTAATTTAAGGCTATGTCGTTAATGGGATGAAACTGAGAGTCCAGAAATAAACCTATACATCTGTGGTCTGTTGATTTTCAGTGGGGTGCCAAGACCATTCAATGAGGAAAATAACAGTTTTTTCAAAAAATGGTGCTGGGATGACTGCATATCAGCATGCAAAAGAATGAAGTTGGACCCTTACCTCACATCATGTACAAAAATTAACTCAACATAGGTCAAAGATCTAAATATAAAAGCTAAAAGCTCTTAGAAGAAAACATGGATAAATCTTCATGACCTTGGATTTGGCAAAAGATTCTTAAAGTATGATCCCAAAAGCACACATAATGAGAGAAAAAAGGACAGCTATCTTGGGCGCCGGGGTGGCTCAGTCATTAAGTATCTGCCTTCGGCTCAGGTCATGATCCCAGGGTCCTGGGATCGAGCCCCGCATCGAGCTCTCTGCTCAGCGGGAAGCCTGCTTCTCCCTCTCCCACTTTCCCTGCTTGTGTTCCCTCTCTCTCTGTGTCTCTCTCTGTTAAATAAATAAATGAAATCTTAAAAAAAAAAAAAAAAAGGACAGCTATCCTGATTAGAAATAAGCAAAGGATGTAAATAGACATTTCTCTAAGGAAGATATAAAAAATGGTCAATAACCCTTTGGAAAGATACTCGACATCATTAGTCATCAGGAAAATGTAAATTAAAACCATACTGAAATACCACTTCATACCCACTAGGATGGCTAGAATCAAAAAGTCACATAATAACAAGTGTTAACATGGCTGGGGATAAATTACAATCCTCATACACCACTAGTAGGAATGTAAAATGGGGGAGCCACTTTAGAAAATGTTCTGACAGTTCCCCAAATGCTTAAACATAGAGTTTGATTCATATGATCTAGCAATTTTACTCCTAGGCATATACCTAAGGCAAATGAAAATACTTGTCCCTACAAAAATGTGTACTTGAATGTTCATAGCAGTATTACTCACAATACCCAAAAGATGGAAACAACTGAAATGTCTGTTGATAGAGAAATGGATAAGCACAAAGTGGTATATCATTCAGTGAAATGAATGTTTCATTCAATGAAATGTTATTTGGCCATAAAAAGGAATGAAGTACTGATACATGCTACAACTTAGATGAATCTTGAAAATGTTGTGGCAAATTGAAGAAGCCAGTCACGAAAGCCCAATTATATATAAATACATTCATATAAACTTTTAGGCTAGGGAAATCTATATATTTTGCACATTGGGACATTATTTGGTCTTTAAAAAGAAGGAAATCCTTGGGGCGCCTGGGTGGCTTAGTCGGCTGACCCAGCCAACTCTCGATTTCAGCTCAGGTTCATGAAATTGAGCCTGATGTTGGGCTCAGCGTGGAGTCTGCTTGGGATTCTCTCCCTCTGCCCTTCCCCTCATTCATGGTGCACTTGTGTGCACTCTCTCTAAATAAATAAATAATTTTAAAATGTAAAAAATTTAAAAAAAGAAGGAAATCTTGCTATTTATGACAACATGGATGAACCTGGAGGGCATTATGCTAATCAAAAGAAACCAGATGCAGAAACACAAATATTGTATGATCTCACTTACATGTGGAATCTACAAATAGTCAAACACACAGAGGCAGGGAGTAGAAGGGTGGTTACCGGAGGTTGGGGGTAGAGGGAAATGGAGAGATATTGGTCAAGCAGTACAAAGTTTCAGTTATGCAAAATGAGTAAGTTCTGGAGATCCAATGTACAACAATGTGATTATAGTTAACAGTAACATTATATATATGTTACTATATATATACTATGCATATTATATATATATAAATTTTTTTTTAAGATTTTATTTATTTATTTGACAGAGAGAGAGCACAAGTATACAGAGGGAGAGGGAGAAGCAGGCTCTCCGCTAAGCAGGAAGCCCAATGCGGGGCTTGATCCCAGGACCCTGTGATCATGACCTGAACTGAAGGCATCCGCTTAACCAACTGAGCCACCCAGGCACCCCTATATACTTAAATTTTGCTAAGAGGGAAGATCTTAAGTGTTCTCATCATACATACACACACACACACACACACACAGAGAAAAGCAAATGCTAACTATGTGAGATGATAGATATGTTAATTTACTTGATTGTGATGGTTACTTCATGGTGTATACATCAGAAAGTTGTACATCTTAAATATATATTATGTTTGTCAATTATACATCAATTATACGTCAATAAAGTAGGGGGAAAAGTAAAGGCAATTCAAAGAGAAAAGTTCAGGACCAAGAGAGAAATTTCATACTGATACAAAGATAAATTGCCAAGAATATATTAGAGTTAATGTGTATGAGCCAACAACAGAGCTTTAAAAAAAATCTTTACTGAGATATAATTCACATACCATGCATTTCACTAATTTAAACTGTACAAGTCAATGGTTTTTAGTATAATCACAGATGTGTGCAACTATCACCACAGTTTTAGAACATTTCATCACCCTAAAAAGAAACCTCATAGCACTTAGATATCATCTCTGTACCCAACTCATTCCTCCCCTAGTCCTAAACAACAAATATACTCTCCATCTCTATAGAATCTCTCCCTTCCCACAGGGCTTTCTGGTTTTGACTGTTGAAGGTTGCTGTTGTCCATTTCCAAACTATTTTTGCAGAGATTTTAATCCTTGTCCTGCATGCTCACTGAAGCTTCTGTTCTGTTATCTCGGCAGTCAGCTAGGGAACAGAATATATTTCCTTAAATCCCAGAGACAAAAAGAAAAAAACAAAACAAAACAAACAAAACAAAACAAAAAACCTTGGTTTTTGCATATTGGCTCTGGGCTAGGGTACTCCTTCAATGCTAAGCAAAGCTGACTACAACTCTGCCTTAGCCTTCACCATCTACTTAAGTGGAGTCCAAAGATCAGCCAGAGGTGTAAATCTAGGGTCCTGTCAGGTCTTTTCTGAGTATGTGTCTGCCCCCAGGGAATGCACATTGCATTCCAGATCCCTCAGTGTACATGGTAGTCTTTCACTGCTCTTGGTCCCCTAAGATTCTTCCTCCTCAGTTTCCTTATACCCAGGCTTTTGGGCCTGTCTGCTATTTGCTTCATCCTTCATAACCTGCCCCAGGCAGCAATGGGTAGCATATATCTTTAATACTTCCATCAGATGCCACTCAGAAAGCCAGTCTAACCCGAGGCAGGCAAAATAAAGATCAGTCTCTGTGCTGGTCCTTTAAGGAACCACTAGACAGGTCAAATGCATGACCACAATTTTTTAGAATAAGGTCCCTATTGCTTTTCCTGGCACCAATGCATTGTACCAGGAATGGGCCATTGTCCATAAGGCTGCTGCTGATCTGGGGAGTAAAGGATGCTAGGCAGGTAAGCAAAAACCACATAATGTCTTCTACCAAAATTCAGTTGCTTGTTTTCTCATTAAGCACTTGCTGGTTGACACAGGTATTTGATTAGGTCCCAAAGTTCCAAAAAAGCTGATTTTGTCTATTTTTACTAGCAGAATTTTTTTTTTTTTTTAAGATTTTATTTACTTACTTATTTGTGAGAGAGAGCGAGAGCAAGAGCAAGCAAGCAGGGTTAGGGGCAGAGGGAGAGGGAGAAGCAGATCCCCCACCGAACAGAGAGCTTAATGTGGGGCTCAGTCCCAGGACCCTGGGATCATGACCTGAGCCAAAGGCAGACGCCTAGCTGACTGAGCCACCCCAGCACCCCTGCTACCAGAATTCTTATTGGGAAGACTAGTTCTTGCAAGTGACCCATTCTTGGAGCTCTCTACTCTACTAATCCCATGTCACTTGTCTTGCAAGTACTTTGGAAAATAGTTTGGCACTATGTGGAAAATCTAAAGATATACAAAGCAGGAATTCTATTGCTTATTATTTACCTGAGATCAGTTATTCTCAACTGGGGTAATTTTGCTTCTCCAGTAACATACAGAAATGCCTGGAGACATTTTTAGTTTTCACAGCTGAGGCCACGCCACTAGCATGTGGTGGGTAAAAGTCATGGATGCTGCTAAACATCCTACAATAATACATAGGATAGTTCCCTCTCGCCCTGTTCCCCTACCATCTACAACAAAAAAATTATCTGTCCCTAAATATCAAAATGGCCAAGAAACCCTCATCTAGAGAAATGAGTACTCACTTGCATAGGGAAAATGCTCACAACTGCATTGTTTTTTAATAGTCCTAAACAGGAAATGATGCAAGCAACTCAAATGCCCAACAGTTGAATGGATATATTCTTGTATATACATTCAATGGAATACTTTATAGAAATGAAAATTTATGAGCTATAAAAACTATATAAAGAAGAGCAAGAAGTTTTTTTTATAAATATTAAGATAGTAGTCATTGGAGAAGGGGGTTTGATATTGGGAAAGGACACAAGAACTCTTCAGGGCTTTCGGCAATGTTCTATTTCTTGAACTAGGTGGTGAACACATAGGTGTTCCCTTTTTAAAAGCTGTACAATTTTACTTTACTACTTATATGTATATTTCATATTATAATAGATAAAACTTATAATTAGTTTTTCTTTTTCTATCACACTCCTTACAGGTCATATTCTTTTTTTTTTTTTTTTTAAGATTTTATTTATTTATTTGACAGAGAGAGAGAGATCACAAGTAGGCAGAGAGGCAGGGAGAGAGAGAGGGGGGAAGCAGGCTCCCTGCTGAGCAGAGAGCCCAATGCTGGGCTCGATACCAGGACCCTGAGATCATGACCTGAGCCGAAGGCAGAGGCTTTAACCCACTGAGCCACCCAGGCGCCCAACGGGTCATATTCTTATTTGTATCTTTAAACTGACTATCCAGTCTGAGAACATATGTTTATTCTTTCAATCAATGATCAATATTGAATATCCACTATAAGCAGGAACTCTTCTAAACAGGAGGAACACAGAGAGGGAGCAGATAGACATCTTGCATTCCAGGGTGAAGAGACAGGCTGTAATTAACATACCAAAAATTGTAAAAGATAATATCAAGGGGCATTAGGTATTTGAAAACAGGACAGTTATAAAAGAGGTTATAAAAACTGTGGTGAGAAAGAGAAACTGGGGTGAGCTTTTCAGATTGAATGGTCAGTGAAGGCTTCAGTGAAGATGACATTTGAGGAGGTAAGTGACCTGTTTCAAGTAAAGAAATGGGCAATGTGAAGTTCTAGAGGAAGAATATTCTAAAAAACGAAGCAGTTGTTGCTGAAGCTCTTAAGTTGGAAAGTGTCCGACATGTTTGAAGAACCTCAGGAAATAAACCATGGTTAGTGTGGACTGGATGAGGGAAGAGAGCTAGGAGATGAAGTTTGTGCAGGAGGCAAGATCTCCATCAGGGGGAGTTTGGATCTTTTTCCTAAGTGCCATGAGAAGCCACTGAAATGCTGCAGTTCTGTAGACTGTAGGAAAGAAGACAGGTGGCATGGAGACTAACTTAGGCAAGAGATGATGGTGAATGTGAGGTGGAGATGGTGACAAATGGATAGACTCAGGATTTATTTCAAGATAGAGTCCAGAACATGAGGTATGAGGAAAAGAGAGAATCAAAGATGATTCCTAGGTTTTTGTCCTGAACAATCAAGGAGAAAGGGGGAACTTTTGCTGGGATGAGGAAGACTGGAGAGTGAGTATGACATTTGAATCAAGGGGCTGAGATGCTCTTCAATAGATGAATGGATAAAGAAGATATGGTTCGTATATACAATGGAAGATGACTCAGCCATCAGAAAGGATGAATACCTAGCATTTGCATCGACAGGGATGGAACTGGAGGGGATTGTGCTAAGTGAACTAAGTCAAGCAGAGAAAGACAATTATCATATAGTTTCACTCATATGTGAAACATAAGGAATAGAGCGGAGGACCACAGAGGAAGTGAGGGAAAACTGAATGGGAAGAAATCAGAGAAATGACAGACTCTGGACTCCGGGAAAAACACTGAGGGTCACAGAAGGGAGGAATGGGGGGATGGGGTAACTGGTGATGGGTATTAAGGAAGGCATGTGATGAGCACTGGGTGTTATACGCAACTAATGAATCGTTGAACACTGTATCAAAAACTTATGATGTACTATATGCTGGCCAACTGAACATAAACAACAACAGTTTTATTTGGGCTATATTAAGTTTCAGATACTTGTTAGACATTCAAAGGGAAGTGTCAGATTGGCTGTTGAATATGTCTCCATAGATTTTAATGCGCTGGATTTGAGGATATCTAAAGTTCCCTTCGACCATATTAAACACATTCAACAAATTGAGAATTGATTTAATAAATGAGAGTATACACACACAATGCTATTCCATGAATTGGCATGCAAAGATAATTTTTAAAAGAAGTAGGTTATAAAAGTGCAGACGGTTTGCTTTCATTTTAAAGAATACAATATATTATAATATATATTTCACTGGAAGCAGATAAACTAGGATATAAACTGTGGTTACCTGTGCTGGGTTTAGTGTGGTTTTATTCTTTTTAATTCTTGCTTTCATTAGTTTAAAATGTCTTTAATAATCATGTGTTACCTGGGTAATCTGTTCCTTAAATAAAGTAAAGCCACAAAGGTCTCTTCCACCTGGGCAGCCTGCGGCTGGGTTATCTGTCAGGTGAGGAATGTCAAGGTGATCAGGGTGATGATGGTCCAGATGCAGTGTGTGGAAGGCGAAGAGGCCCCGCCCAAGAGCAGAGGCAGTGGTCTGAGTGGGGGAGTAGGGGGCGGTCCAAACGGTACAGCCCTGCACGTCACGTGCCCGACAGCCGCCAATGGCTGCCTCCGAGCCCACCTTGGGAACGGGGCGGGGCGCCCAGCTGGCGTCACCAGGACAACGGGCGTTGCCGGCGCCTTGTGACTCCGGGCTGTGGGCGCGCTCGCGGCTCTCCGGCCATGGTGAGTCTGGGGCCCCAGCCGGTTGGGCCGCCCCGCCCTTCCCCGCCCGGGCTGAGCCCCAGTGCGGCCGCTGCTCGGTTCCGGCGCGCCGCGCCGGGGTCGGGGAGAGGCCGGGAGAGGCCGGGTTGCGGCCTGCGGGGTTGCGGGGCCGAACTGGGTGGGCCCGGGGGAGGGGGAGCCCCGGGGAACCCGGAGCGCCCGCCTGCCCGGGGGCGCCCGCGACGCAGCTTTCTCTGCGTTGAAGGTCTGGGCCTCCGCTGGGACCCCCACCCGGTGGGCCGCCGGACAGCGTGACGCTTTTTGGTCCCGGCGAGCCTGGGAAGCCACCCAAAGAGGGTGTGGTTTTTTTTTTTTAAGAAGGGATTTTTGTGTCATATATTTGTATTAACAGTATATTGCAGTCTGTGTGCTACCTGTCTTGTTTCTACGCAATTACATATAAATAATATAATACATAATAGGTATTCTTTAAAATTCATCATTGACAGGATTTTTAGCATGTGGAGGAATTTAAATATGTAATTTTGGATTTTCCCTCCTCCTTTTCAAAAAAATGGGGACATTGAACTGATTTTTTTCTTGTGCGCAGCCCTTTAAGGGATTTAATTAGTAGTTAGTACGTTGTGAACGTCTTAAAGCACTACTTTTATTCAATAAACTTGAGAGTGAGTGGGCATACCACCTGGCCCCCATTAAGCTCGTTTTTAAAACCTGACTTGAAGACTCAGCTGAGGTGCTGGCTTGACTAGACAGGATTCAAGGAATTGCTGACCAAAGGTGTGATTTCTCAGGAGGCCTCCAAAGGGTGTAAAAGAAGAGAGGAGCTGGACTCTGTTGTGAACACACATTTGATATAGAATATTTGAGAGGGGTTTGGGGTGTATAATAAGGGAATGCCTGGTTTTAAGAAACAGGTTTTTGTTTTGTTTTGTTTTGTTTTAAACCATCACTAGTGTAGATTTGCTCTTTATCTACAGTGGAAGTGCTAATAAGCTGAGAAGGCGGGGGCCTCCCCAAGTGTCGGTTGGCCTGGAGAGAAAACCTACCATTTGGAACCCTGGCAGACTTTTTTTTTTTTTTTTTTTATAACTAGGTGGAGGCACGGTAGGAAGAGAGGGTGGCTGGTCTGTATCTATCATTGGCTCTGAAAGAACAACTGCCAGAAGTGTGGCCTTTTGATAGTAGCAGGGGAAAATTACCCACAAATAACAGAAATGTGGTCTTTATTTTGTGTATGTTTCTTTTTAATTCTGAATTGCTTTTAAGTGACAAATTAATGGAGCCTCACAAGAGTTTTGGAAAATGAATTTACAAAAATCTGAGTGTTGTAAATATTGCAATGACTTTTATATGTTATATGTGAGAAAAGCTCTTACAATTATAGCAAAGAGAAAGGAAGAATATTCAGGAATTAAATTTTCACAGGTCTCTGAAGTCTTATATTCCTCTTGTTGCCCATTTTCCTTTTCTTCTCTCCTTCCATCCTGACCCACAGCCCACCTTTATTAACTATTGTGCATTTTAGAGTTTTACTTACTTTAAAATCATTGCACTATACTTGTGTACTAGTGGTTGCTTTGCTAAACTTATAATTTTTTTTATTTTTGTCTGTTTTTAAGCATTAAGAATTTCATTCGTGGAAGGGATTTAATTTTATGATGAGCCGATGCCTGGGCTCCAGTGAGAGTTGGGAATGATTGGTTGTATAGGAGGGAGAATGAGGAAGCTGCCTGTGTAGTCCTCAAAACTGTATTCAAGATCATAACATTACCGTTCATTAAATCCTTGAATCTAAACATACAACTTTAGCAGTTGTTATGAATGACTTTGCACATGAGTTTGGAACTCTGCTTAACTATCTCAATGGAAATTTCTTCAATTAAGCCACTGATTTCTATTCTATAATGACAGCTGGCATTTATTATGTACATTCTAAGTGAGATATTTTTCCAAGCACCTTATGTGTCTTATTTAATCATCACAACAACCCTATGAGGAAGATACCATTTGCCTATTTTAGAGTTGAGGAAATTGAGGCATAGAAGGGTAGAGTAACTTGCCCAAGTCACCTAGCTGATAAATTAAGCGAGATTTCAAAACCAGGCACATTGTTTCAGAACCTGTTTATGTAAACACTGGATTATACTGTTATGTATAGTGAGTGCATCAGTGTATGTTCCCCCAATATATATGCCAGGTATATGTTAGGAAATTTGTTTTCCTATTTGGATTTTAATATTTTTGAGCACTTACGAATACTTGTATTTTGTTATTCCTGGCACTGAGCTAGATGCTACAGAACAGTGTAGGCATGCCTAGCCTTCTCTCCTCTTACTTCTCCCTCTCCTTTTTCACAAAGATGAAATGAAGAGGAATTAATGAAGACAGATTGTTGGATTAGGTTCATACTCATGGCTGTAATAGCATTGAAAGTTTCTCCTATCATTTCACTTTGCATTCAGGAATTGACACATACTTTTTGTGAATCACAAAGACTAGTGTTTTACATAAAGTCATTTAACTTGGAGGATGAATATATTTAAAAAAATAAAATTCTATTTTCTGAGATTTTTCCTGATAGTAATTTTAACATATATTTTAGTTGTATATTCTAAAATTGTTTCAAAAAGACAGAAATTTGATTCATATGGATCAAAATATACATTGGGATATCTTTTGTCATGTTTTTGCTATTGCCTAATACTTTAGCTTGGAAGGCAGATTTTTTTTCTCGGAAGTATAACATTGTATCATTACTTTTTTCCCATTTTATTTTATTTTATTTTTTATTAAAGATTTTATTTATTTATTTGACAGAGAGAGAGAGATCACAAGCAGGCAGAGAGGCAGGTAGAGGGAGAGGGGGAAGCAGGCTCCCTGCTGAGCAGAGAGCCCGATGCAAGGCTCGATCCCAGGACCCTGAGATCATGACCTGAGCCGAAGGCAGAGGCTTTAACCCACTGAGCCACCTAGGCGCCCCTACTCTTTTCCCATTTTAATTCATTCACTTGGACTTTCCCCTATTTTGGCACTTCTCTTTCTGTGTTTATCTGCGGTTAGGACTTCTCAGAGGTGTTAGGAAGCACAAGGTGGGGGGAAATTTTACAATAAAATATACCAAGGTTTACAGACAGCTTTGGTCTCTTTGCCATCACATGGTATAGATAAGAGAGCTAATATGCTTATAGAATGAGATCTATGTTAATAGATCATGAATATATTTTCCTTCTATTAAAAATATTGGTCTCCCTTTTGTCTGTCCTGGGCTGGGGAGGGAGCATAATTTTCAGAACTGTAACAATAGCTTTTTCACAGAGCCCTTCCACACTGTCCAGTTTTAGCCTCATCACTTCACATTTATCTCATTTAATCCTTCCACATCCCTCCGAGATTGACATTATTATACCCATTTAGCAGGCCCAGATTGATGAGGTAATTTGTCCAAGGCCACATAGTGAGTGGCAGAGCCTGGATTTAAACTCAACTAGTCTGTCTCTAAAGTCTGGCATCTTAACCATTATACCATGGCTTCTTTCCAAACTAAAGACTATTCCCAGTGCCTGGCATGAATGTACTTTGCCAAGATTAAGAGTTTTTAGTGTTTCATCAGCTGAGCCAGCAAGCTCTTTTTTATTTTATGACCAACTCTCTATTATGATGTTGTTTAAGGACGTCCTGCAGGATTTACTTGCCTCCTTCCTGCCCACCGTCCCCCCCCACCCACCACCTTAACAGTGTAGACAACCAAAGCTCAAATTTGGCCAGCCATGGGTTGGGCTACACTTTTACCTCTGCCTTCCCTGCAGCATTTTGTGTCTCACCTCTATCCCGTGTGGGGTCTACTACTACCACCTCCAGCACTGGGGGGGCTATGAGAGGGGTGTAAGAAAGCAGAACAGGGCAGTTGTTGGGAAAGTTTTTGTGGAGCCAGAATTGAGGTTCAAACCCAGATTTTTGAGTTCTCAGTGCTGCCCCTATAATTGTCTTTCCATTAAATTTTCTGTCCTGTGGTTTTCTATCCAGCAAATGTTTATTGTGTGCTACTGTGTGCCAGTCACTCTTGTAGGCAGTGGGTATCCAACAATGACACAGGCAAGGCTCTGCCCTCATGGAGCTTATGTTGTGGTGGCAGGAAGACATAATAAACATACAAATAAGGTCATGAAAGTGCTTTGGAGAAAACTGAAGCTGAGTGAGAGGAAGTTTTAGGGCAGGATGGGAGAGTGGATAAGAGGTGGGAGGAGTTACTTTTTATAGAGAGTGGAAGGGAAGACCTCTCTGATAAGATGACATTTGAGCAGAGGCTATTTCGTGGGAATGCCTGGATATAGGCCATTTCAGGAGAGGACCCAAATGCAAAGGTCCTGAGGCAAGATCATGCCGGGTGTGTTGGAGGAACTGCAAGGAAATCAGTGTGGCTGGTGTGTCTTGAGACAGGGGTGCATAGTAGGAGGTAAGATCAAAGTAGTCAGGCCAGATCACATAAGATTTGTAAGCCATTTGAAGGACTTTGTCTTTCCCTTTGTGGGAAGGGGGAGGCGAGCAATTGGCAGGGTTTAAGAAGAATGAAATAATACGACTTTTAAAAGGACCATTCTCTCTGCTCTGTGGAAAATACATTTGGGGTATGAGTGAGGGGAGGAAGGACAAAAACAGAGGACACTAGATAGGACATTATTACAGTAATCCATAGGCTTAGTTGATGGATTTGTTGTGGAATAGAAAAGTCAAGGATGATTTCCATGACTTGAATCTGAGTGATAGGAAGGAGTTGTCATCTACTGAGATGAAGACCAGGGGAGGAGTACATTTAGGGTATGGATAAAGAAAGCAGGAGTTAGTTTGGGATTTGATAGATTTGTGATGCTCATTAGACATATAAAATCTAAAGACACAATTAGTCTTTCAGAAACTATGATGGTATATATTTTAAAAACACAGACTTCATTGTGTCTCGAAGTGCTAGATTTGAAGGAGACTTCTGAGTTTCTCTAGCACAGTCCCTTTAGTTTACAAACTAGAAATACTGAGAGGGTAAATGACTTGTACAAATCGCCTTTTTACTACCTGTTGTGCAGTATAAAGAACTCCTTTGTGCACACAAAGAACTCCTAGACTTGCAGTCAGGAAATATAAGTTTAAATTACAGTTGTTTTTTTAAGTTTTAAACCTCGTGCAAGTTATTTATCTGCTCCAAGCCTGTATTCTGTCATCAAAAAGGATAAGAAAGACTCCTACTTTCTGTGAGGATGTCGCAATTTGCAAAGGTTAGACGTTATTTCCACTGTAATAATGAGAAAGGTGAAGAAGCTAGAAAATGGTAGTTCTCTAAAAACCCACCAGAGAGCTGAGGACACAAAGAAATCTAAATAAATTAAAATCCAGGACATAATGAGCGTTCCCAGAAAAAAAGAGACATATAGATACTTCCATTCATGGTGGGACAGCAGGAGGAAGAAGAATCTGCTACAGGCCAGTGAAGAAAAACCAGCCAAACCTTTATTGACTGCATGTAGGCTGGAGTGACAATTTGGAGTTTTGAAGAGCCCCAGCCACAGAGTAAGGCTGTACCCACCTGCCACCCCTTTCCCATGGGCCTTCACTGAGTTTAAGAATGTAGTATGCTGGAGGCTGGGGTCAGAGAAAGAGAGCTAAGAATGATCCTGAGGTGGGTGGACTCTGCTAAAGGACAGAGGCAGGGCTGGAGAGTTAATACAGATCTCTCCGAGGCACTAGGGACTTTTACCAAGTATAAAGCAGGGTTACCACAGGCTGGGGGCAGGGCAGGAGAGCTGATGAATATCCCTCTATGGCTATCCAGGTTTTCACTGAGGACAGGGCAACAGCCTTTCAGAAGGTGGAGTCAGAGCACAGGGTAGAGAGAGACAGACAGATCTTAAGGCACAGACAGTGAAGGGTACTTTCTGGAGAGCAAAGACAGCTCCCCAGCTGGCAGCAAGAATGCAAAATAGAGAAAAATCTCTTGAGTTCAAAAAGCAAGTAGCTAAGCTGTACAGCTCAGAGATGTGTGAAGTTTCACCACTGCACAGATCCTGACTTCTCCTGAAGGTTAAGTTCTGATCTCACCCTAAAATGATTTTAAGTCATTCTTAAACTGAATCTAATAAATGCTAAAAAGAAATCTCAAACCCAGATTAACCAAAAGGATTCAGTTCCCTTTACCTCCCCATTTCTACTTTTAGCAACCTAATTAAAGAAGGAGCTGCCCTTTGTGGAGGTAAATTGCCATTTTTTTTTTAATTCAAGTATTATTGACATAAAACAATGTTAGTTTCAGATGTACAACATAATGATTCAATTTGTATATATTGAGAAATGATTACCACAATAGGCATAGTTAATATCAGTTGCCATACAAATTATAAAAATGTTTTTCTTGGGACACCTGGGTGGCTCAGTTGGTTGAGCATCTGCCTTCAGCTCAGGTCATGATCCCAGGGTCCTGGGATTGAGGCCCACATCGGACTCCTTGCTGGGCGGGGAGCCTTCTTCTCCCTCTGCCTGCTTCTCCCCCTGCTTGTGCACTCTCTCCCTCTCTGACAAATAAAATCTTTGAAAAAAATTTTTTTCTGAAAAAAAAGTGAAGAGAACTTTTAAGATCTATACTCTCTTAGCAACTTTCAAATATATGCTGTACAGTATTACTGTAGTCACCATGTTGTACTTACATCTCCATGACTTGTTTATTTTCTAATGGGAAGTTTGTATCTTTTGACCCCTTTCACCCACTTTGCCCTGATCCCACCCCTGGGAACCACAGTCTGTTCTCTGTATCTGTGAGCTCAGGTGTGTGCGTTTTTTTAAATTTCACATATGTATGAGATCATAGTATATTTGTTTTTCTCTATGTGACTTATTTCACCTAGCATAAATAACAGGATTTTTACCTTCCGGATCCATGTTGTTACAAATGGCAAGATTTCCTTCTTTTTATGGCTGAATAATATTTGTATTATATTGTATAATACATATGTATACCACATTTTCTTTATCCATTCATCCATCAGTTGTCACTTAGGTTTTTCCATATCTTGGCTATTGTAAATAATGCTGCAGTGAATATGGGGTGCAGATGCCTTTTCAGGTTATGTTTTCCTTTTCTTCAGATAAATACCCAGAAGTAGAATCTGGATCATAGCATGGTTCTATTTTGAACTTTTTGAGGAGCCTCCATACTGTTTTCTATAGTGGTTGCACCAATTTACATTCCCACCAACAGTGTGCAAGATTCCCTTTTCGCCACATCCTTGCCAACACATCCTTGCCAACACTTGTTACTCCTTGTCTTTTTTATGATAGCCATTCTGACAGGTGTGAGGTGATCTCATTGTGATTTTGATTTGCATTTCCCTGATGATTAGTGATGTTGATCACCTTTTCATGTACGCGTTGGCCATCTGTGTGTCTTCTTTGGAAAAATGTTTGTTTAGATCTGCCCGTTTTTTAAATTAGATTTTTTTTTTTTGCTATCGAGTTGTAGGAGTTCATCGTATATTTTAGATACTAACCACTTATCAGATAAGTGATTTGCAAATATCTTCTATACAGTAGGTTCATTTTAGTGATGGTTTCCTTTGGTGTGCAACAGCTTTTTTTTTTTTTTTTTTTTTGTAGTTTGATACAGTTCCACTGTTGATTTTTGCATTTGTTGCCTTTGTTTTTGGTGTCAAACCCAACAAATTGTCTCCAAGCCCTCGTCAAGGAGCTTACTGCCTGTGTTTTCTTATAGCAGTGTTGTGGTTTCAGGTCTTACTTTCAAGTCTTTAATTCATTTTTAGTTAGTTTTTGTGAATGGTGTAAGATAATGGTCCAGTTTCATTCTTTTGCATGTGGCTGTCTAGTTTTAGCAACACCTCTTATTGAAGAGACTGTCCTTCTCCATTGTATATTCTCTGCTCCTCTGTCATAGATTAATTGATCAGATATGCATGGGTTTGTTTCTAGGCTCTCTAGTCTATCCTGTTGATCTATGTGTCTGTTTTTATGCCAATACCATACTGTTTTGATTATTCTATCTTTGTAGTGTAGTTTGAAATCTGGGATTGTAATACCTATAGCTTTATTCTTCTTTCTCAAGATTACTTTGGCTCTTTGGAGGCTTTTGTGGTTCCACATTAATTTTAGGATTCTTTGTTCTAGCTCTGTGAAAAGTACTATTGGTATTTTGATAGGGATGGCACTGAATCTGTAGATTGCTTTGGGTAATGTGGACATTTTAAGAATAGTAATTCTTCCAATGCATGAAGCATGGTATATTTTTCCACTTATTTTTGTCATCTTCAATTTCTTTCATTACTGTCTTACAGTTTTCAGAATACAGGTCCTTAACCTCCTTGGTTAATTTATTCCTAGGTATCATTATTTTTGATGTAGTTGAAAATGGGATTGTTTTCTTAACTTCTCTTTTCGCTAGTTTGTTATTAATGTATAGAAATGCGACTGATTTCTGTATTGATTTTGTATCCTTTACTGAATTGAAACTTTACCAAATTCATTTATTCTAATAGTGTTTTGGTGGCATCTTTAGGGTTTTCTATATATGGTGTAATGCCATCTACAAATAGTGACAGTTTTACTTCCTCCTTTCCAATTTGGATGGTTTTTATTTCTTTTTTCTTGTCTGAGTGCTATGGCTAGGACTTCCCAGTACTATTTTGAATAAAACTGGTGAGAGTAGACATTCTTATCTTGTTTCTGATCTTAGAGGAAAAGCTTTCAGCTTTTCATTATTAAAATGTTAGCTCTGGGTATGTCATATATGATCTTTGTTACATTTATGTTCCCTCTAAATTTACTTTGAGAGTTTTTATCATGAATTGATGTTGAATTTTGTCACATGCTTTTCCTGCATCTATTGAGATGATCGTATGATTTTTATGCTTTATTTTGTTAATGTGGTGTTTCACATTGATTTGCAGATGTTGAACCATCCTTGCATTTCTAGAATAAATCCTACTTGATTGTGGTGTATGATTCTTATGATGTATTTTTTAACTCAGTTCGGAAATATTTTGTTGAGGATTATTGCATCTGTGTTCATCAGAGATACTGATCCGTAATTTTCTTTTTTTGTTATTGTATTTTTGGTTTTGGTATCAGTAATAATACTGGCCTTGTAGAATGAATTAGAAGCATTCCTTCATCCTCTGTTTTTGAAATGGTTTGAGAAAGATATTAACTCTTTTTTAAATATTTGGTAGAATTCACCTGGGAAACCATCTGGTTTTGGACTTCGGTTTGTAGGGAGTTTTTGATTATTGATTCAATTTCATTACTGGTAATCAGTCTGTTCATATTTTTATTCCTTCCTGAATTAGTCTTGGAAGATTGTATGTTTCTAGAAATTTATTCTAGGTTGTCCAGTTTGTTGACATGTAATTTTTTGTAGTAGTCTGTCATAATCATTTGTACTTGTGATGTGTGGGTTATAACTTCTCTTCCTTCATTTTTGATGTTATTTGATTCCTCATTCTCTCTCTCTCTCTCATTGATGTATCTGATTAAAGGTTTACCAAATTTAGCTTTTCAAAGAATCAGCTCTTAGTTTCATTGATTATTTTTTCTAATTTTTGTCTCTTTCATTTATTTCTGTTCTGATCTTTATTATTTCCTTCCTTCTAACTTTGGGCTATGTTCTTTTTCTAGTTCCTTTAGGTACGAGTTTAGATTGTTTTTGGAGATTTTTCTTGTTTCTTCAGGCAGTCCTATATCACTATAAACTTCCCTCTTAGAACTGCTTTTACTGCATCTCCAAGATTTTGAACTATTGCATTTCCATTTTTATTTGTCTTCAGAAATTTTTTTATTTCCTCTTTGGTTTCTTTTTTGGCCCATTGACTGTTTAGTAGTATGTTACTTAGTCTCCAAGTATGTGTTTTTTTCCAGCTTTTTTTTCTAGTTTCATGCCACTGTGATTGGAAAGGATGCTTCATCTGACTTTAGTACTCCTAAGTTGATTGAGATTTGTTTTGTGACTTAATATGTGATCCAAATTGGAAAATATCCCATGTGCACTTGAAAAGAAGGTATATTCTGCTGTTTCTGATGGAATGTTCTGTAATATTTGTTAAGTCCATCCTGCCTAATGTGTCATTCAAAGCCATTGTTTTCTTAACTGATTTTCTGTCTGGATGATCTATCCATTAATGCAAGTGAGATGTTAAAGCTTCCTATTATTGTATTGCTGTCTATTTCTCTGTGTCTGTTAATATTTGCTTTATATATTTAGGTATCCTTGTGTTGGGTGCATAGTTATTTACAATTGCTATATCCTCTTGTTGGGTTTGATCCCTTAATCGCTATGTAGTAATACCCTTTTTTTGGTGTTTTATTACAGTCTGTTTTAAAGTCTGTTTTGTCTGCTATAAGTACTGCTACCCCATCTTTTTTTCCACTTCCAAAGGATATTTTTTTTCCATCCCTTCACTTTCAATCTGTACATATCTCTAGATCTGTAGTGAGTCTCTTTTAGGCAGCATATAAATGTCTTTTTTTTTTTAATCCATTCAGTCTTCTATCTTTTGAATGGAGCATTTAGTCCATTTACATTTTAAGTGATTATTGATAGGTATGCACTGATTGCCATTTTGTTAATTTCTGGTTGTTTTTGTAGTTCCCTGTTCCTTTTTTCTCTTGCTCTCTTCCCTTGTTTGATGACTTACTTGAGTATTATGGTTGGATTCTTTTTTCTTTATTTTTTGTGTTACCATAGGTTTTTGGTTTGTGGTTACCATGAGGTTCATATATAACATCCTATACATATAGCAGTCTATATTAAGTTAACCATCGTTTAAGTTTGAACACATTCTAAAAGCACTACAATATTAATCCTCCACATTTTATGTATATGATGTCATATTATGTATCTTTTTATTTTGTATATCTCTTGACTGATTTTTGTAGATATAATTGATTTTTTACTACTTTTGTCTTTTAATATTCATTTTAACTTTGTAAGTGATTAATCTACTACCTTTACTGTAAGTTTGCTTTGATCAGTGAAGTTTTTTCTTTTCTTTCCCTCTAACTACTGCCTTTTCTTTTCCATTTAAAAATTCTCTTTAACATTTCTTGTAAGACCAGGTTAGTGATGATGAATTACTTTAACTTTCGTTTTTTGGAAAACTCTTTATCTCTCCCCAATTCTGAATGATAGCCTTGCTGGGTAGAATTTTTCCTTTCAGCACTTTGAATATTTCATGCCACTTCTTATGGCCTGCAAAGTTTCTGCTGAAAAATCATCTGATAGCTTTATGGGATTTCCCTTGTACTTAATGGTTTACTTTTCTTTTGCTGCTTTGAAGATTATCTTTAATTTTTGCCATTTTAATTATTACGTGTTTTAGTGCAGACTACGTTGGGTTCATTTTGTTTGGTGTATTCTGTGCTTCCTTGGACTGGGTACCTTTTCCTTCCCCAGGTTAGGAAAGTTCTCAGCTATTATTTCTTCAAATAAGTTTTCTGTCCTTTCTCTGTCTTCTAGTTCTTGGACCTCTAAAATGTGCATGTTAGTATGCTCAGTGTTAATCCCAGAGGTCCCTTAAAGTATCCTCATTTTTTAAAATTCTTTTTTCTTTTTGCTGTTCAGCTTGGTTGCTTTCCACTCCCCTGCTTTTTAGAATGCTGATCCAGTCTTCTGTATCCTCTAATCTGCTTGTATTTTTCACTTCAATTACTGTATTCTTCAGTTCTAACTGGTTCTTTTTATGTTTTCTCTTTGTCGAAGTTCTCACTGAGTTCATCAACTCTTCTCTCAAATCCAGTGAGTATCTTTATGACCATTACTTTGAATTCTTTATCAGGGATATGTATTGCTTAGCAATTTTTCTGAGGTTTTCTCTTGTTCTTTCATTCAGAACATATTCGTCTGTCTCATTTTGTCTGACTCAGTATTTGTTTCTATGTATTAGGTAGGGTCAGCTATGTCTTCCAATGTTGAAAGTGGTGGCCTTATATAGAAGGCATCCTGTGATTCCCAGCAGCACAGTTTCTCCTGGTCACCAGAACCAGGTACTCCAGGGGGTGTCTTCTGTGTGGACTGCATGTGCCCTTCTATTGTGGCTGAGCTACAGCTGCTATAGGCATGCTGGTGAACAGGGCTGGCCTCCCCAGCTGTCTGTAGTGATTGGCTACAGGTGCATGGTGGACAGGGCTTGACCCCAGTGGGCTGGTTGAGAGGCTGACTGTAGCTACTGTGGTTGCGCTCGTGGGTAAGGCTAGCTCCTCCCTCTCCCCAAGGTGGGAGTTACTTTGTGGGATTGAAGATCCTGGCCAAGTCTGCCTGCTGTGTGTGGTGGGGTGGAAACTGCTTTGGAGGGGCATCTGCCAAGGTGGGTCCACAGGGGAACTCCAGGGTGGGGCCGGTGGTACTAAGAAGGTACATGGAGGGTGTCAGAACTGGTTCCCACATGTTTCAGGCCAGCTAGACTGAAAGAAGTCAAGAGAAATGACACCCACTTGCACTTCCTCTCCCACAGAAAGCTCTTGCAGATCCCTACTCCTCCAGGGATCTGTAGGATCCTAAAATTAGTCTGTGAATCTCCTTTGTTATATAACCCAGGTGCCTTTCAAACTGCTGTTTCTCTGCTGGATCTTGGAATGAGTGATACAACATGCAGGCCCTTTAAGAGCAGAGACTTGGTTTCCCATAGCCCTCTGACTCTCATGGAGTTAAGTCCTGCTGACTTTTTTTTTTTTTTTTAAGATTTATTTATTTTATGGGGCGCCGGGGTGGCTCAGTCAGTTAAGCATCTAATTGCCTTTGGCTCAGGTCATGATCCCAGGGTCCTGGGCTCAAGCCCAGCATCAATGTTTGTTGGGAAGTATTCAATTACTGATTTAATCTCCTTACTAGTAATCAATCTGTTCAGATTTTCTGTATTTTCATGATTCGGGCTTGGGAGGTTGTATATTTCTAGGAATTTATCCATTTTTTTAATGTCCAACTTGTTGGCATATAGTTTTTAATAGTAGTTTCTTATATTTCTTTGTATTTCTTTTTTTGTTTGTTTGTTTTTTATTTTGTTTTTTATTTATTTTATTTTATTTTATTTTTTTTTAAATTAAAGCATAATGTATTATTTGCCCCAGGGTACATGTCTGTGGATCCTTAGGTTTACACATTTCACAGCACTTACCATAGCACATACCCTCCTCAATGTCCATAACCCAACCACCCTATCCCTACCCGCCCCTACCCCCCAGCCACCCTCGGTTTGTTTTATGAGTTTAGGAGTCTTTTATGGTTTGTCTCCTTCCTGATCCCCTCTTGTTTCATTTCCTTCTCCCACCCCCCACAACTCCCCACCCTGCCTCTCGAATTCTTCATATCAGAGAGATCATATGATAATTATCTTTCTCTGATTGACTTACTTCGCTTAGCATAATACCCTCCAGTTCCATCCACGTCGTTGCAAATGGCA
>CM052898.1:53287474-53321936 GCA_028534135.1 Potos flavus | reverse complement strand
CTCTCTTTGCTTAGAGGACCCCTTTCAATATTTCCTGTAAGGCTGGTTTGGTGTTTGCAAATTCTTTTAGTTTTTGTTTGTCCTGGAAGCTTTTTATCTCTCCATCTATTTTCAATGACAGCCTAGCTGGATATATTATTCTTGGCTGCTATTTCTTTGTATTTCTGTGATATCAGTTGTAACATCTTTCGTTACTGATTTTATTTGCATCCTCTCCCTTTTTTTCCTGATGAGCATGACTAAAATACCTCCCAACAAATGTAAGTCCAGGACCAGATGGCTTCATAGGTGAATTCTATCAAATATTAATAATTAATATCAGTGCTTCTCAAGTTCTGCTAAAAATTAGAAAAGAGAACATTTCTAAATTCATTTTACAAAGCCAGCATTACCCCGATACCAAAACCAGACAAGGATGCCACAAGAAAATTTTAAGTCTGTATCCCTGATGAACATAGATGTATTATTTATCTTTTCAAAGAAACAGCTCTTCATTTCATTGAACTTTGTAAATTACTGTTCTTTATACACAATATCTGACATAAAATAACAAATTATGAGATATGCAGAGAAATAAGAAAGTGTCAGGAGTGATGAGAAACAAAGTTAGTGATGGTCCAGGGGTTGAACATGGTGAACAGAAAATATTAGCAGGAAGATGGAAAACTATAAAAAGAACCAATTTAGAATGCTAGAAATGAAAAATATATCAGAAGTTAAGTATTCACTTGATAGGCTTAATAGGGCTTAACAGTAGACTGGACACCAAACCCAAGCAAGATAAATACAAAGAAGTCTAAACTTAGGCAAGTCATAGTCAATTGCTGAAAATCAAAGGTTTTTTGTAAAGGAGGTAGAAAATAAAAATATATAAAAGGGAACAATAATGTAAGTGATAGCTGACATCTTTTCAGAAACAATGCAGACCAGAGGACAATGGCATAACTTTTTAAGTGATTTTTTTTTTTAGAGAAAGGCAAACATGCTAACTTGGAATTCTATATACAGGGAAATGTTTTTAAAAATACAGTAGAGATAAAGACATTTTATGGCAGACAAAAGTAAAGATAATTTGTCTGTAGCAGACCTATACAATAAGAAACATTAAAAGAAGTATTTCAGTGCTGAAGGGAAGTGATAATAAAAGAAACTCAGATCTGAAGGAAGGAATGCATTACACTAGGAAGGTAAATGTAAGATTAGAGGATTAGAATATAAGATCAAAAGATTATGGCTGTGTAAAGCAAAAATAATAGCAATGTATTATTGGATACTTAAGAAATAAGAGATATTACTACAAATGCAAAACAGGAGGAAATTAAGTTTGGGATAAGTTTAAGATGCACTCTGTAATCACTAGAGTAAACCTTAAAAAACAAACAACCACAGCTATGTGGTCATTAAAGGAAATTCAGTAATATTGCTTTATTAAAAATAAGTCATGAAAGCAGGAACAAAGAACAGACAAGACAAATGGAAGATAATATCAGTATGGTAGATAAAATGAATCATATCAAGAATTACATTAAATATAAATATAAGTAGGCCATACACTCCAATTAAAAGTTAGCAATTGTCAAACTGGATAAAATAACATGACTCAACTATATGCTGTCTGTAAGAAACACTTTAAAGGCACACCAAGTGCCATTGATAGATGAATGGATAAAAAAATGTGTCATATATATCTCACATAATGGAATATTATTCAGCCATAGAAAAGAATGACATCTTGCCATTTGCAACAACATGGATGGAGCTAGAGAGTATAATGCTAAGCAAAATAAGGCAGTCATAGACAAATACCATATGATGATTGCACTCATGTATTTAAGAAACAAAATAAATGGACAAAGGAAAAAAGAAAGAGACAAACAAGAAACAGACTTTTTTTTTTTTAAAGATTTTATTTATTTGAGAGAGAGAGAGCGAGCATGAGCAGGGGGAGGGGCAGAGGGAGAGGGACAAACAGACTTCCCATTGAGCAGGGAGCCCAACACAGGGTCGATACCAGGACCCCAGGATCATGACCTGAGCTGAAGTCAGACATTTAACTGACTGAGCCACCCAGGTACCCCAAGAAACAGATGCTTAACTATAGAGAACAAATTGATGGTTACCAGAGGGGAGCTAAGTAGGGGGATGGGTGAAATAGGTGATGGGGATTAAAGAGTGCACTTACCATGATGAGCACTGAGTGATGTATAGAATTATTGTATCACTAAATTGTATACCTGAAACTAATATAACACAGTAAACTATACTGGAATTAAAATAAACAATAAGAATGTGTTATATGTATATGTGTATATATTCGTATATGTGTGTGTGTATGTATATATAACTATAATGTATATATAATTACAGTAAGTGGTAACTACACTTATTATAGCAAGCTTTTGTAATATTTGTAATTGTTATATCACTATATTTTACACCTGAAACTAATATTCGTTTAAAAGATAAGAAGGCTTTTTATTTAAAACTTTGTTTTTTAAAGGTTTTATTTATTTGACAGAGATAGTGAGCACAAGTAGGGGGAGCAGCCTGCAGAGGGAGAGGGAGAGAGAGAGGGAGAAGCAGGCTTCCCACTGAGCAGGGAGCCTGATGCGGGGCTGGATCCTGATGCAGGGCTTGATCCCAGGACTCTGGGATCATGACCTGAGCCAAAGGCAGATGCTTAACCTGACTGAGCCCCCAGGTGCCCCAAGACTTTTTTTTAAATTGAGTGCTGTGATTCTTAAAAAAAATATTGTTGAGGAGGATCAAAGATGGCGGTGGAGTAGGAGGATCCTAGGCTCATCTTGTCCCATGAACACAACTAGATAACTATCAAATCATCTTAAATACCCCAGAAATTGGCCTGAACTGGCAGAACAAACTCCACAACTAAAGGGAGAGAAGAGGCCACATTGAAGAAGGCAGGAAGTACAGATACATAGATTAAGGGAAAAATGGGTCACCAGTACTTTGGAGAGGAGGGAGCCATCGTCTTCGAGGAGGGTGAGTGGGAGAGAGGAGCATACAGCAGTATGTACAAGGAGAACACCAAGACACCAATGCCTGCTTTTGTTGATTTTGATGGAAGTTTTCTTTGCCTCCTGGATCTGGATGTCTGTTTCCTTCCTCAGATTAGGGAAGTTTTTGCTATTATTTCTTGAACATTTCCTCAAAGCCACTGGCCTGGAAATGAAAGGGGCTGAACTTAGTGAGTTCTTGCAACCAATAGGGCTTAAAGCCTGGAGTTTTAAAGATCAGTGGACTTGCCTGGGATAGAGCAGGGAGGGCACTGCCCTGCTCCTGAAGAGAAGGCAGGCACGGAACCTTCGGACAGACAGTGTGGAAAACAGTGATCTGAAGAACACCTTGGGCACACAGTGGGGAGATTATTCACTTGTCTTGGAGGGCGTTCCTGGAAATCAGCATTCACAGAGATGCCTCTCCAGGAACAAGGGAGCTGGCTGGCACCATTTCCCTCCTGCCCCTCTTAAACATAGAACATAAACACAGTGCCAACAATGGCTGACTAACTTGTTTACACCAAGCTCTACCCCCACCCCAGCACTCTGGCAGGACTGCCCTTCTCAGTCAAGCTTGCTTCAGTCCCAGTGTGGCAGGCCCCTCCCCCAGAAGACTACCAAAATCCCTGCCCACACCACATCTCCACCAGAGACTTCTGCGTGGCCTCAGTTGTAGTGGAAGTAGCATCAGGTCTCATTTAACAAGCAGACCAGAGCACACCTAGTTAAAGCTTATCACATTCAGACCAGGGAGCAAACATTGCCCATAGCAGATAAGAAGAGCCTCTGTAGACAACTGGCCTGAAGGATAGAGTAGCCAAAACACAACAGTAGATACTCCCTGAAGTGCCAGGCCCTGAACACTATATAACCTCTTTGTAAGGCCATTACTTTCAGGAGGAGAAGACATAATGGACTTTTCGAACATCAGAAGAAGGCAGAGACATACACAAAATGCCAAGATGGAGGAATTTTTCCCAAAGGAAAGAAAAAGATGGGATCATGGCCAGAGAAACAAGCAAAATTGATATAAGTAACATGCCTGATGGAGAACTTAAAGCAATAATCATAAGGATACTCACTGGGCTTCAGACAAGAATAGGAGACATTAGTGAGACCTTTTCCACAGAGAGAAAAGAGTTAACAAAGAATCCAAGATGAAGAATGCAATAAATGAGATTGGAAACAGGCTTGTTGTAATGAACAGCTAGCTGGAAGAAGCAGAGGAATGAATTATTGACCTAGAGGACAAAATAATGGAAAATAATGAAGCTGAACAAAAGAGAAAGAATTATACAACACAAAAATAGAGTTAGGGGACTCAGTGACTCCATCAAATGTAGTAACGTTCATATTATAGGAGTCCCAGAATGGGCCCATTTGGTCAAGCGTACAACTCTTGATCTTGGGGTTGTGAGTTCAAGCCCCATGTTGAGTGTAGAGAGTACTTAAAAAAAAGGGGGGGGGCCCAGAAGAAGAACGAGAAAAGGGGGCAGAAAATTTATTTCAAGAATTAATAGCAGAAAACTTCCCTAATCTGAGGAAGGAAACAGACATCCAGATCCAGGAGGCAAAGAGAACTCCCATCAAAATCAACAAAAGCAGGCGTTGATGGCTTGGTGTTCACCAAGATCTGTTGTAATTAAGTTTGCAAAATATAGTGATAAAACCTTAAAAGTAGCAAGAGAAAAGAAGTCCTTCACTTACAAGGGAAAATCCGTAAGTCTAGCTGGAGATTTCTCAACAGAAACTTGGCAAGCCAGAAGGGAGTGGCGTGATATATTCAAAGTGCTGAATGGGGAAAATCTGCAGCCAAGAATACTCTATCCAGAAGGGCAGAGGGAGAGCAGACTCCCCACTGATGCAGGGCTCGATCCCAGGACCTTGGAATCATGACCTGAGCGGAAGGCAGATGCTTAACTGACTGAGCTACATAGGTGCCCCTGTCCTGGGAGATCCTTGATTCCTAATTCAACTTTCATTCTTTTATTGGTCTAAGAAGATTTCTTATTTCTTGGATTCAAGATTCATGATTCAATTGTGGTAACTTGTGCATTTTTAGAAATTATCTGGGTTTTTTTCCATAAGTTATCTGTTTTGTTAGTGTATAATTATTTATAGTGATCTGTTTTCACACTATGTATTTCTGGGATTATCTGTTGTATTATTTTCTCTTCCCCTTCTCATTTTGGTTTTTGAGTCTTCTCTCTCTTTCTCTCCTTTTGTTATGTGATTAAAGCATTGCCAATTTTTTTTTTTTTTTGGAAATTGGTGGTTACTTTCAGTGTTATTGTTTTTCTGATCTCTATTTTATTTCTGATTTTTCTTTGTTGTTTCCTTCATCTACTAAAATTCTGCTTTTTCTGGGTCCTTGTGGTGTAATGTTAAGTTATTGAATATTTTTTCTTAATACAAGCATTTATAGCATAAATTTTACTCTAATATCTGCTTTTGCTGCATACCATAGATTTTGAAATATTGTTTTCTTTTTCTTTTGTTTTGAGACATATTTTGATTTGCCATTTGATTTCTTATTTGGCCCATTGCTTGTGCAGTAGTGTGGTGTTTAATATTTACATATTAAGTATTTGGTATTTACACTGTAGATTTTCCAGCTTTGTTTTATTGTTCTCTAGTTTATTATTGTTCTGTAGTTTTGTACCATTGTGGTTGGAGAATATACTTGGTATGATTTCACTTATCTTAAATTTGTAATATTTGTTATGTCTCTTTTTATGTGATTTAACCAGGGGTTCTTCTGTGTGTACTTGAGGAAAATGTGTATTCTATTTCGGGGGTGGTGGTGGAATATTTTATATATTTATATCTTTTAGAACCGTGTATTCAGAAGTATGCTTCAAGTAAAAAAAATGTTCTTATTGAAAAAAATAATAACTTTAACTGAAGGTACTCATTTAAAGCATATCAGATGGGAGGTGAGTGGGGGGATGGGTGAAATAGGTGTAGGGAATTAAGAGTACACTTATCATGAACACTGAGTAATGGTATATAGAACTGTTGAATCAGAGGCTTCTGGGTGGCTCAGTCAGTTAAGTGTCCAGCTCTTGATTTTGGCTCAGGTCATGATCTCAGCATCATGAGACTGAACCCCATGTTGGACTCCATGCTGGGCATGGAGCCAGCTTAAGATTCTCTCTCCCTCTTCACCCACTCACTCACTCTCTCTTTAAAAAAAAAAAAAAAAAGAATTGTGAATCACTATATTGTAAACCTGAAACTAATATAACACTATATGTTAAATATACTGGAATTTAAAAAAAATAAAAAATGAAAAAATATTAAAGCAGATAAATTGAACACTAAGACATACTGTTTGGTTGCTTTAAAGAGCTATGTAACACATCTTTCACAACAAATATAAAAATTTGAATCTAATTATAGTGATAATCTAGAAGATTTTTTTGTATACCCAGGAATGTTTTATTACTAAAATGGCCACAACAGCACAGCATAGGGAATATAGTCACTGGTATTTTTTTTAAAGATTTATTTATTTGGGGGGGGGCAGTGGAGGGGCAGAGAGAGAGAGAGAGAAACCAAGCAGACTGTGCTCAGCGCAGAGCCTGACATGGGGCTTGATCTCACGAGCCTGAGATCATGATCTGAGTCGAAACCAAGAGTCAGACGCTTAACTAACCATGCTAACCAGGTACCCCTATGGTCACTGGTATTGTAATAGCACTGCATGCTGACAGATGGTACCCACACTTGTGGTGAGCAAAGCATAGTATACAGATATGTTGAATCATTTTGTTGTACACCTAAAACTAATGTAACATTGTGTGTCAACTATACTAAAAAATGTTTTTAAAAATGAAAAATGGCAATGTATACGTTTGAAAATACAAATATATATATATATACACACATATATATATAAGGCCAAAGATTACAAGTAAAAGGATGAAAAAGATAAAAAATCAGAAGCTGGGTGTTGCTATCTTAATAACAGTCAAAGTAGATTTTGGCACAAGGATAATTTCTAGAAAGAAAGAGGACATTTCAGAATGCTGTAAGGCTTAATTCATTAAAAATAAATAACAATCTTAAACGTATATGTACCTAACTACAAAGCTTCAAAGTACATGAAACAAAACTCGAGAGAACCAAAGGGAGAAAAAAACCAAATCTACAATCATAGTTTGAAATAGCAACATCTCTTACTAATTGATAGAATTTGTAGATCAAAAAAAGTCAGTAAGGATATAAAATATTTGAACATCACTAGCAACCAACTTCACCTAATTGACATTTATCTAATGATATACTTCAGTATACAAGAGTAGCAAAATGGCCAAAGTAAGTCCTTTGTTAGTAGTCATTTTAAATGTGAAATTATTAAGCTTACCAAGTAAATACAGACTTGCAGAATGGATTAAAAACCCAAAAACCCATGATCCCATTATGGGCTGTCCACAAGAGACTCTTGTTAGACCAAAGATAAATAGGCTAACAGTAAAAAGATGGGAAAGGACTCTATACAAATAGTATTGATAACATACAAAATAGACTTCTGAGTTAGAAACAATAAAGATGGTCATTATATTTTGATAAATGGTGAATTTCTTAAGAAGTTACAATAATTATAAACATATATGCACCAAACAATAGACCCCAAAATATATACAGCAAACTGACAGAATTACGGATGAAATAGACATTTCTACAATAATAGTTGGAGATTTCACAACATCATTGTAACTATTATTTTTTGAGCACTCACTATTTGCCAGGACTATTCTAGGCATTTTACATATGTGAACTCTTCTAACTCACAGCAACCCTTGTGGCAGAGTTACTCATTATCACCATTTTACAAAAGAGGAACTCATGGCATAGAAGAATTAAATGACATAGCCAAGGTAACAGAGAAGTACTTGGCAGAACATGGATGGTAGATTCAGTAAATTAGATTTGGTTCTCAGAGGTTTTCTATTCAAACCTCCCACTGAAAGAAGGGATTTCTTTCTTCAACATTCCTGGTTCTATGATCTTTCTAGGAGCACTGTGGATAGAGCATCACCACTTGAAAGAGTAAAACATTCTAGTATGGGCTATTCTAATTGTTACACAATTCTTCCCTATGTTGAGTTGCAATCTTGTAGCTTTGATTCACTGGTCTTTATAATAACAGAAAATAAGCCCATTCTTCTGACAGCTATTGAGGTCTGTGAAGATTGTCATGGTGTCCCTCACCACCACCCTCAACACCAATTGGAGACCTCAATTCCTTACTTTAAGTAACACGGCAGTTAGCATATCAATAAGGAAATAGGCCTGCTGGAGATATATAGAAAGCTCCACTGAACAATAGCAGAATTCATATTCTTCTTTTTTTTGTTGTTCATTAATGTTTTTTTTTTAATTTTTTTTTATTTTTTAATTAAAGCATAATGTATTATTTGCCCCAGGGTACATGTCTGTGGATCCTCAGGCTTACACATTTCACAGCACTTATCATAGCGCATACTCCTCAGTGAACGTGGAACCTGTTCCTATTCCTATGGAACCTAGCCTGTTTTTCAGGGCAGACCTTATGTTAGGCCACAAAAATAGTTGAATAAATCTCAAAAGATGGACTTTGCATGAAGTATCTTCTCTTACCACAATAAAATGAAGCCAGAGGTAAAAAAACAAACAAACAAAAACAGAAGGAAAACTGGAAATTTCACAAATACATGGAAGTTACACAATATACTTCTTAACAGTGGGTGAAAGAAGAAATAAAAAAGATATTAGAAAATAATTTGAGGCAAATGGCATTGATAACACAATATATCAAAACTCATGGGATGCAGTGAAAGCAGTGATCAGAGAGAAATGTATTGTTGTAAATGCCTACATTAAAAACAAGAAAAATCTGGGGTGCCCAGGTAGCTTAGTCGATTTAAAATCTGCTTTTGGTTTGGGTCATAATTTCGGGGTTCTGGGGTCAGGCCCCAAGTTGGGCTCCCTGTTTGGCAGGGAGTCTGCTTCTCCCTCTCCCTCTGCCGCTCTCCACAGCTCATGCTCTCTTTCTCATTCTCTCTCTCTTAAATAAATAAAATCTTAAAAAAAAAACCCACAAATCAATAACCTAACTTACATTTCAAAGAACTAGAAAAAGGTAAATTATCTAATGAACACAGTGCTTAATGGAGCTTGGAATACAACAGGCACTTAATGTTAGTATCTCACTCTTAGAAGGTAGAGGAGGGTCAGGAATGTATCCTCCAGGTTGAGAAGGCACTTTAATACTGAAAAACGAAGAAAGCTACTCAATACCATTTATACAGAGTTTTATTCAGGGTCACTTACTGACAGGGTATTGGGCCAGCTGGTGGACAGAGGATCCAGGGTACTACACCCCCATTCTCCACCCAGCTTGGACCTCAGCCCACAGCTTTTATAGTGCAAGGGGTATGGTCGTGTGGTCACAGGGTGGTTATCTAAAGTGATGCCATCTGTGTCCTAGAGGATCTGTACTAGTTATCTAAAGTGGTGGTACCTGTGTGCTAGAGCAGGCTGTCTACTAGTTATCTAAAGTGGTGCCATCTCTGCACCAGAGGGGAGAACAAGATGCAGGGCCAAAAATGAAGCCATGGTTGTCACAATCCTGTATTCACATACACACCACTAAAACTAATCATTGGAAGTATTTTTAAAATGAATGTAGGATACTGTTTATTTATTTATTTTTTAAAGATTTTATTATTTATTTGGCAGAGAGGCAGGCAGAGAGAGGAGGGGAAGCAGGCTCCCCGCTCAGCAGAGAGCCCGATGTGGGGCTCGATCCCAGGACCCTGAGATCATGACCTGAGCCGAAGAAGGCAGAGGCTTTAACCCACTGAGCCACCCAGCCACCCCTGTAGGATACTATTTAAAGCATTCTTTCCGTTTCTGCAGTTTGCTTTGATGGATTACGGTATATATGGGTATTTTAATCCATTTTTAAAAATGAGATATTACAGGGGCGCCTGGTGGCTCAGTTGATGGAGCCTGCAACTCTTGATCTCAGGGTTGTTAGTTTCAGCCCCATATTGGGTACAGAGATTACTTAAAAATAAAATCTAGAAATAGGTAGAGATATTATGCATATACTGTGAATTTCACCCATTTAAAATGTACAGTCCAGTGTGTTTTAGTATATTCATCAAGTTGTGTCTTCATCACAACTAATTCAAGAACATTTTAATGGGTGCCTGGGTGGCTCAGTGGGTTAAAGCCTCTGCCTTCGGCTCAGGTCATGAACTCAGGGTCCTGGGATCGAGCCCCGCATCGGGCTCTCTGCTCAGCAGGGAGCCTGTTTCCCCCTCTCTCTCTGCCTGCCTCTCTGCCTGCTTGCGATCTGTCTCTCTCTAGGTGTCAAATAAATAAATAAAATATTAAAAAAAACAACAACAACAACATTTTTATAACTCTAAAAAGAAACTCCATCAGCACTCACTCATTCATCTTAGGTGACCACTAATCTTAATTCTGTCTGCATGGATTTGTCTTTTCTGGATGTTTAATGTAAATGGAATTATACAATATGTGGCCTTTTATGTGTGTCTTTTTTTATGTAGCATAATGTTTTCAAGGCCCATTCCTGTTGTAATATATCAGTCTCCATTCCTTTTTATTGCTGAATAATCTTCCATTATATGAATATACCACATTTTGATTATCCATTCATCAGCTGATGAACATTTGGATTGTGTCCACTTTTTTGGCCACTAGGAGTGATACTGCTGTGAACATTCATGTACAAGTTTTTGTTTGGACACTTATTTTTATTTCTCTTAGGTAGTTACCTGTGATTGGAATTGCTAGTTTACATGGTAGCTCGATGTTTAACTACTAGACCATTTCTCAAGATGGTTGCACTATTTTACTTTCCGGTGAATGAGGGTTCCAATTTCTCCACAGTCTCGCCATTATTATCATTTTTTACTTTACCTGTCCTTGTGGCTGTGAAGTATCTTGTGGTTTTGATTTGCCCTTCCCTAATGACTAATTCTATTAAACCTATTTTTATGAGCTTATTGGCCATTTGCATATCTTCTTTGCAGAAATGTCTATTCAGTTCTTATGCCCATTTTTTAACTGGTTTATTTTTCTGTTGCATTGTGAGACTTCTTTATATATTCTGGATATAATTCCCTTATTAGATATGTGATTTGCAAATATTTTTTCCTATTTTATGGATTTTCTTTTTACTTTCTTGATGATGTCCTATGACACAAAGATTTTTAATTTTGATGAAGTCCAATTTATTTTTTCTTTGGTTTATACTTTTGGTATCATATCTACAAAACCATTACATAATCCAAAATCATCAAGATTTATGCTTATTTTTTCTTTTAAGGGATATAGTTTTAACTCATACTTTTTTAGTCTTTGATCCATATTGAGTTGATTTTTTAATATAATATGAGGTGGGTATACAACTTATTGTTTTGCATGTAGACATCCAGTTGTCCTGACACCATTTGTTGAAATACTGTTCTTTTCTCCATTAAATTATCTTAGTGCACTTGCCCAAAATTGATTGCTTGTAAATATAAGGGTTAATTTCTGGACTATTCTGTTCCATTGATCTATATTTTTATCCTATGCCAATACCGTGATGTTTTAATTACTGTAGCTTTGTAGTAAGTTTTGAAATCAGGAAGTGTGAGTCCTCCAACTTTGTTTTCCTTTTCAAGATTATTTTGGCTCTTTTGGGACTCTTGCATTTCCATATGAGTTTTAGGATCAACTCTTCAATTTTTTTTTTTTAAGATTTTATTTATTTGACACAGAGAGAGGGCACAAGCAGGGGAAGTGGCAGGCAGAGGGAGAGGGAGGCTCTCTCTGAGCAGGCTCCCCTCTGAGCAGGGAGCCCACTGTGGGGCTCAATCCCAGGACCCTGGCATCATGACCTGAGCTGAAGGCAGACACTTAACCCACTGAGCCGCCCAGGTTCCTCTCAACTCTTCAATTAAAAAAGAAAAAAACGACAGCTGGGATTTTGATAGAGATTTCATTAAATCTGTCTAACAGTTTGAAAAATGTTGCTAACTTAACACTCTTAAATCTTCAAATGTGAACATAAAATGTGTTTCAATTTGTTTTCTTTAATTTTTCTCAACAGAGTTTTTTGTGTGGACTGACTGACTTTCTCTTTCCTTCCTTCCTTCCTTCCTTCCTTCCTTCCTTCCTTCCTTCCTTCCTTCCTTTCTTTCTTCCTTTCTTTCTTTTTATTGTGTTATTTTAGTCACCATAAAAACATCATTAGTTTTTGATGCAGTGTGCCAAGATTCATTGTGGGTTTTCAATATATAAGTCTTGCATTTCGTTAAATTCATTCCTAAATATTTTATTCTTTTTGATGATGTTGTAATTGAGATTTTTTTGAAAAGATTTATTTATTTGTATTAAAGACGAAGAGAATGGGGGAGGGGCAGAGGGAAAGGGAGAGAGAGAATCTCCAAGCAGACTTCCCACTGCACATGGAGCCTGACACAGAGCTTGATCCCAGGACCCTGAGCTCATGACCTGAGCCGAAATCAGGAGTCAGTTGTTCAACTGACTGAGCCACTCAAGCACCCCATAAATGAGATTGTTTTCATTTCATTTTCAGGTTGTTCATTGCTAATGAACAGAAATACAATTTATTTGTATATAAATGTATTACATATTTGTTTATTGTATTGCTAAACTCGATTACTTCTGTTTTTTTTTGTGTGTGTGGATTTCTTAGAATTTTCTATATATAGGATCAAGTTATCCATAAATAGAAACTGTTTACTTCTTCCTTTCCAATCAGGATGCCTTTTATGTATTTTTCTGGCCTAATAGCCTTGGCTAGAACTTCTAATACAATGTAGCATAAAAATTGCTGTGTTGCATTTTTATGAAGTGGTGATGGGGTATAAACTTTTTATATTCATTAATATTGAAGGACAATGGCTTCATAAAATTAGTATCATATATGTAGGACAGTAATTGGGGCTGTTGTCACCATGTAACTTTTTTTTCGTTGGGGAACACTTTAACAATGTCCCTGTTTTTTTTTCTTTTAGGTTTTCTCAAATAATGACGAAGGCCTTATTAACAAAAAGTTACCCAAAGAACTTCTCTTAAGGTAAATGTAGATAAACTTTAATGAACTCAGATTTGATTCAGTCATCAAGTTCCAAGACAATCTTCTTTCTCACTATGAGTCCATAGCCTAGAAAAACAGACAGAATTAGCCTAACTGACTTTTTGTTTTTGTTTTATAGAATGCTGTTCAGCTTGTTGTTAAATTTTACTTGGTCTAATCCAGAATGTACTAAGTATGTACATAGCATTGGTCTGGATTCTTTTTGTAATGTGGTAAGTATTGTAATAATCTTCAGTAGGTGCCATTGTTTTGGTATCAGTAGATATTCTTAATGTAGTCAATAACATGAGGAGAGATTATTGTTAAGGTTGTGAGCTCCTGAAGTCCCAGACATTTAGATGTTTTCTGATAAACAAGTTTTAAAATAAGTACAGTTATATGTTCTTACTGAGCACTTAAAATGCTCAGTCCAAATAATTGATATATTTTTATCCATCTTAGAATTATGTGCTAAGTGACAGTAAGTACCATAAAACATGGTTTTTGTCCTGTATTTCTGGCATCACTGAATATGCAGTAAATGGTGTTTTGCTTGTCATTTTACCAGATAAAGCTATCAACCAACGTTTGTTGATCCCGAGGCACTGCAGTTTCCTTTAGTACTCTGCAATCATCAAAGAAATCTTATTTTAGTTTTGGATGTTCTGTTTTAATTGTTTACAAGTAATACATTTATACATGGTAATCTTTCAGTGGCATTTCCCAAACTCTTCTCATATGACTCATGTTCCTCAAAACAAAACAAGTTTTGTGATCAAATAAAAATGAGAAACACTGGGATAATAAAACCAATTTCTTTAGGGCCTTAATAGGCTAATAGACATGATGATACTCCCAGATGAATAGCGGTGGCATTTCAAACTTACTGACCATGGAACTCTTTTAATATTCCATATTAATTCCATATTCTGTGGAAAAAATTTTGGGAAATGCTGACATAGAGTAAGTGATTGACCAGATGACTCAATTCCCTTAGCTTCTTTGTGGTAGTGATCACATTTGAGGGGCTTCAGAGGGTGTTCCATTAGTCATCAGGTATTGTTTGATATTGTTGTCATAAACTCATTTTACTCAGTTAATAAAAAAGAAAATTATTTCATAACAGGATCAAATGAAAAATACAGCAATAATATTTTATTTTGATAAAACAAATACTTGTTTGGATGAGAGAATATTCTTTGGCATTTTAGACCCTTTTAAAGTTAAGAAAGTGGTAACAAGAAAGGAATGATACATGTTTCATATAGACCTGGGAGCTCTTGATCAAGCACAGTGAGCTTTTAGAACCGGCATGTCTGTGTTAGGATGGGCAGGCTGTTACTATGCAAATGGAGGGGATGCCGTCCACAACAGATGACAGAGTTCATGGTGTCCCTTGGAATTGTGCGGTGTTTCATTCTTGGTCTGAACATTTTCTAGCACAGACATCAAGCTGTAATATGAACATGTCCTTCTTCCTCTGGAGAATCCACCAGCTTCAGGCTGACCCATTATTAGTCATTCAACACTGGGGTGTGATTAAACTCCACTCTTCCCATGAATACTGCTGCTATCTATGACTCAAAGCTGCTAACTTAATATTTTCCTCTTTGGTAGGGTTAGCTTTGACACTGTTCTCAGCCTTGGAATAGTTTCTATCTGCTGACAAAAAAAGGGGGGGTATTATATCACTTTCTATGCTAGTATGATTTCTGTTATTTTAGAAGTTTTAGTTCTTTCAAAGATGCCTGATGGACCCAGCTGTTATGAAACCCTGCAGTTACAGGTTTCGAATCATGCCACAAAGCTCATACAGAGATCAATTTTCAAAAAGAATTGCCATTTGAGACCAAATGTTCATAACATATCTATTCATAGATTTGTATTCCCACTTCTGCTCTTATTTTGGAGTCTGTGAGGGGAATTTAAATTTTAAAGTACTGCTGCTACAGGTCTTCTCTGACTCGTGAGTCTCAAAATTAACTCTAGCCAGCCGTGGTATTTTAATGTTTGTTGGCCTTTAGATCATTTCTGTCATTTTACTCTCAGGCTTTATATTTTCAGTAATAGTATCTCTTCCCTTTCCTTTTGTTCCTTTCTGAGCAAAATTTTGAAGGGTTTGAGCCAAGTTACCAAAGTAGCCATCTTCATCATTCCTCATGGAGCTTAAGTCTTCATTATTTTGCTCATTTAAATGATGTCTTCATACTTTCAGTATGTCCTAGGCTTACATTTTTACTTCATATTGTAGAGTTCTTTGTGACCGTGCAGACTTCCTATTCTTGTTGAATTCCTTTTCACCCTCCCTCTTAATTCATCAATAGAGGTGAATACTTTGACCTTATGATAATCTTATGTACTTGGAGCCAGGTCATCTTGTGTGTGCTGTTTTGTTTTGTTTTTTAAGATTTTTTATTTATTTGTCAGAGAGAGAGAAAGAGCACACAAGCAGGGGGAGCGGCAGGCAGAGGGAGAAGCAGGCTCCCCACTGAGCAAGGAGCCCAATATGGGACTCTGTCTCAGGACGCTGGGATCATGACCCAAGCCAAAGGCAGAGGCTTAAGCGACTGAGCACCCAGGCGTCCCATATCTGCCTTTTTTTACTCCATCTGTTACCACCCTCTTAAATTCTCTATTAGCTTCTGTCACTGATCACATCAGGCAAAGTCTCGGCTTCCCCTTTGGAACCATTAACAAGCACAACCTAGAATTCTGTGTTTCTTTTCATCTCTTTATATCACTTTGAATCCACTCAGAAAAATCTGTGAGGTGGTTTTTCATCTGATCATCCTATTGTTAGTTTTAAGACTGCCCAATATTGTTCAGATTCCTTCTACCACCTCATCTTTAATTTGTTACTTAACAAGTTTTTACAATTTTGCTTTTTCTACCCAGCTTTCATTCAAAAATTAAGGGTACTCCAATTCTCCCTCTCTACCCTTTATGCTCACACAGTTCAGCAGCTCACAGTTTTACTCTTCCTGGGGAGTCATACAGTTCTTACAACATTATAACAATGGAATATTTAATTTGTTGAAATCTATATATCTATTAGTGAGTTGGGTTGTCCTTATATTTTGTCCTCATTTTTATTGTCTGTATTACTTTTGGAGCCAGAGTTGGTTGAGATTTCAGCTCTCCCCGTTTACTGCTAGTTTATCCTTAAAGTGACTTAACTTTCTGGGCCATAATTTCCTGTATCTACAAAATGGAGATAATAATAGTTCTTACTGAATGGGGTTGTTGCCAGCTCTTAGAGGGCCTGGCATTTAATGAATGCTAAAGAAATGTTAGCTTTTATTGTTAATAATATCAGTTTTGGATGCCTGAATTACTTATTAAATGCTATGTGACAATGTAGTCAATTTTAATGCAAACAACTGATAAAAGCAAGCTCTCCTGATATGGATCTCAGCATATGCTACTGCTAACAATTCATTTCATCACTATGACTGATACAGTCTCAATGGAAATTGCTCACTACCAAGTGATATTAAACTGATAACTCCTAAGGGTTAGGCAGGTTAGTGGTGGTGGCATGACAACTGGTAATTTGTTCGTATTTTAAAAACTAGTTTCTTGCAAGGAACCATTCCTCTTTAAGAAAAGAAATCTTATATAAATTGAGTACTGGCCTAAAGTTCAGACTGTAAATTTTAATATTAAGTTTTTGACCATAAGTTTTTATTTCTATTATGATTGCTTTCAGATGGTGTTTAAATGAAAACACATGTAAACTACCTCACACAAGATAGGGGTTGCTACATGCAGTAAATATTTTAAAACATTCAGAGAAGATAAAGCTCTTGTTAGTAATAAATAACAATGAAAGAAACTTCTTATTAGACACATTTTTAAAAACTGAGGTCATCATTATTTAGGTCATTTTCTCTTGTAAAATTTATGTGGACACATGACCGAATTAAGTACTAATAGTGTTTGTTGTCTTGATGAAGGGAAGTTTGATTACCCTCAACAGGAGAGCTGAGCCTAATAATTTTGGGCAAATGAAATCAACTACACAATTACATATATTTGGCAGTTTTACTAGTTTCCTAGGGAAAATTATAAGATGACTAGTGCAAAAGTTTTCAAATTTTCCTTTTCTTAAAAACATAAACCAATTCCATGAGTGAAAATAATTTGGTTTTTGTTGTAATCATTAAGTTACAGCCCAGTGCTTATGTGTAATTGTGGGACCTTGGGGAGCAGTGCAGTGAAGGGCTCATTCCTGTTTGGGGCAGCATTGAGTGGGTGTTCTTGCCTGCTGGTTGGTTTCAGCATTCCATGGGTTTTTTTCAAGGACTGGTGCATCCACCTCCTGCTGTCTGTGATGCCTTATGTATATTCCAAGGCAGCTTAACAGGTAAGATGCTCTTTGGGGGATACATACTGCAAATTCAAGTTTAAGCAACTATGCAGGTTTTTCTTTCTTATTAAATAATTTTTTCATTTGTTCATTTTTATTGCTTCTTACTTTGCATGATGCAATACATGACTGAATTAATGTGTGTTGAAATCAGATGCAGAAGCTTAAAGGCCCTTCCTTTTCATTACTTCTGTGTACCATTATGTACTGTTGTAAGATTGGCGTCTAAGTCCAAATCCTGGCAAAAGCAAATTTTCTTTTGTCTAGGTTGAGGTTATAGTTACGCATTAAAAGTCTGTTGATGCCTTTGGATTTTTTTTTTTTTTTTTTAACTACATTGAGGTGGCATCAAACACCAGTAAAGCTTCACAGATAGGAATGATAGAACAAGTACATTTTTTTCTAGAGCTTCATCCCTGGGAAGTTATGTTAGAGACCTGTTAATTTAAAAACTGTGAATTCAGAAGTTAAACAGAAAAAGATTGGTAAGTTTGACCTATGAATAGTAAAATACATCCAGATATATATACTATACCACGGAAACATAGAACACAGTGGTAGCCTAGTGGTGGGCATTTTACCAGTTAGAATGCGCATTATAAGCAGAGGCTACATTCTTCAATGCACAAATAAAAACCTCTTAAGAATTATTAGGTAATAAGATGGATTATTCTTGAAGAATAGAGCTTGAAGAAAGTATGAACAAAGGAAGAAATACATATGGCCAATTTGTATGGTACTCAGGCCCATATTTAAATAGAAATCAAAATAATGAGATTTTACTTATCTGACTGGCAAAACCCAAAAGATTGATAATAATTTATCAATAATAATAATTTTGGTAAAGAGACAGAAGGCAGACACTCTAAGATACTTTAGAGCTGCCATAGCCATTCTGTGGGGCCACTGGGAGAAAATCTTCAAAATGCTAAATGTACATATTCACAAATTCCATTTCTTAGAATTTACTAATCGCTACATTTATAAAGACACATATACAGGGATGTATATACCAAAGTATGTATATAGGGATGATTACTACGGGTTTGTTTTTTTTTTTTTTACTTTAGTTAAATTGAATTACAGAATCAGATTACTCATAATTCTTGGTTAATCACACATTTCATCACTGATCCGTGCATTGCTTTTTCCCCCTCCCCACCATCAAGTTAATATTTTCAAGAACTTTGTATTTATGATTCCTTAAAATTTTTTTTATGTTAAGTATATTTGACTAAATGGTTACAGTGTTTACTTTTGCTTGTTTATCAACTTTGTAAAAAAAAAGTTTATCTTCTGAGACATGGTTTTCACTCAAAATTATGTTTCTAAGAGTGACCCATGTTGCTTTGCTTGGCTATTACTCACTTTACTGCTGTATAATATTCTATTGTGTGAATGTGCCAATATTCACTTATTGATTTTTTTTTCTTTTTTTTAAAGATTTTTATTTATTTGAGAGAGAGCATGCAAGAGAGCACAAGTTGGGGGTAGGGGCAGGGAGAGATGGAGCAGCACACTCCTTGTTGAGTGGGGAGCCTGATGTGGGGCTCGATCCCAGGACCCTGAGATCATGACCTGAGCTGAAGGCAGATGCTTAACCAACTGAGCCACCCAGGTGCCCCTTATTGATTGTTCTTTGATTAATACTTGGGTTTCCAGTGTTTTGTTAATAAAAGCAGTGCTGCTGTGAATATCCTCATAGATGTCTCTTGGTACAAATATACAGAAGTTTCTCTAGGAGTGAAATTGCTGGGGGTCATAGGCTATACAAATAATCAACTTTATTTTAGTAATATTGTTTTTCCAAAGTGGTCTTATCAATTTACTTTTATACAGTGAATAAGAGCCTCTGTTGAATCACTCTAACATTTAGTGTTGCTACATGTCTTAAGAGTAGAATAGCATTTCATTGTATTCTTTATTTGAATTTCCCTGAATTCTAGGTGTTGAGCATCTATTTATCATTGCATGTATTTCCTTTTCTGATAAATATATGTTTTGCCTATTAGGTTGTTTCTTCTTGATTTGCCATTGGGCTTTTTTTCCCCTCTTGTTCTTTATACTGTATCTTCTGAATTTTTTTCTCCATCCAATTTGCCAAATAGTGACCCAATTTAATAGTCTTTACAAGAGGGCAATTTGGGGTTTTAATGATTAAAACTCATATTTTATTTACTGTGATTATTATGATTTTTTTTTATTTTCTATTTTGTTACTTCTTTATCTTTATCTGCCACTCTCCTGCCTCAAACCTTTCCTATTACCTTTATTGTAAAGTCCACTTAAATTGTTAGAACCTAAATTATTCTCCCAGAAATGCATACTTATTAACTCTTACTTTGTCCCATCTCTCATTCTTTTCCAACGTCTGTGTAAATTCTGGCAGCTCTGAATTAGCTCCAGTCCCTGAAAGTGTCATTCTCTAATTTGCTCTCTCCTGTGCTCATTCTGCTTCTTGAAAATGTCTGTCTTTTGCTTTACCCCTCTTTCACTTAGTTCAACCTAAGGCTTTCCCCTAGTTCGAGGCTATATTCTCTTGCCCTTGAGTGTGCTTATATATCCTTTAAGCATTTTGTAACATCTGGTGTTTGACCTGGATTTTATGTACCGTAACACAGTAAATCTAGCTTTTAAAATAATTTATATATGTATTTGATACATAACATTACATTATTTCAGGTGTACGGTATAATGATTCAGTATTTGTATATATTGTGAAATGAACATCACAATAGGTCTAGTTAACATCCATCACTATAATAGTTACAAATTTTTTTTTCTTGTGATGAGAACTTTTAAGATCTACTTGCTTAGCAACTTCCAAATAATGCAGTGCAGTATTATTAACTAAAGTCACCATGCTGTATGTTACATCCCCATGGCTTATTTTATAACTGGAGTTTGTACCTTTTGACCACTCCTTTGCCCCCCACCTCTGGCAACCACAGATCTGTTGTCTGTATCTATGAGCTCAGTTTTTGTTTTGGATTTCACATATAAATGAGATCATACAGCATTCGTCTTTCTCTGTGTGCGTTATTTCATTTACCATAATGCCCTCTAAGTCCATAGATGTTGCAGATGGCAAGATTTCCCTTTTTTGTGGCTGAATAATACTGCATTATATATACACCACATTTTCTTTATCCATTCATTTATAAGCAACTTAGGTTTGCTTCCATATCTGGACTATTGTAAGTAATGCTACAGTAAACATGGGGGTGCATCTATCTTTTTAAGTCATTTTCATTTTCTTCAGATAAACACCGAGAAGTGGAATTGCTTGATCATATGGTAGTTCTATTTTTAATTTTTTGAGGCACCTCCGTACTGTTTTCCACAGTGGCTGTACCAATTTACATTTCCACTAACAGTGTATAAGGGTTCCTTTTTCTCCACATCCTCACCAACACTTAACATTTCTTGTCTTTTTGATACTAACCATTATGACAGGTGTGAGGTGATATTTCATTATGCTTTTTATTTGCATTTCCATGATGATTAGTGTTGTGAGCACCTTCTCATGTACATGTTGGCCATCTGTATGTCTTCTTGGGAAAAATGTCTATTTATATCCTCTGCCCACTTTTTTATTGGATTGTTTGGGGTTTTTTTTTTTGGTATTGAGTTGCATAATATATATATTTATATATTTTGTATATTAACTTTTTTCAGATATATAATTTGCAACTATCTTTTACCATTTGGTAGGTTGCCTTTTCATTGTGTTAATGGTTTCCTTTGCTATGCAGAAGTTTGTTCTGCATAGCAGAAGTTAGTTAGTTAGTTAGTTCTGCATAGCAGAAGTTAGTTAACAAACAGAAGTTTGTTAGTTTGATGTAGTCCTCCTCGTTTATTTTTGCTTTTGTTGCCTTTTTTGCTTATTTTTGCTGTTGGTGTCAAATCCAAAAAATCATCACCAAGACCAATGTCAGGAAGCATCCTGCCTCTTTTCTTCTAAGAGTTTTATGGTTTCAAGTCTTACATTCAAATTTTTAATCCATTTTTAGTTAGTTTTTATTTATGGAATAAGAAAGTGGTCCAGTTTCATTTTTTGAATGTGACTGTCCAGTTTTCCCAGCACTACTTATTGAAGAGATGTTCTTTCTCCATTATATAGTCTTGGCTCCTTTGTTGTGATTTAATTGACCATATAGTCAGTCATGGGTTTATATTTGGGCTATCTCATCTGTTCCATTGATCATCTGTCTGTTTTTATGCTGATTCCATACTGTTCTGTTTACTATAGCTTTGTAATATAATTTGAATTCTATTGAATTCCTTATATATTCAGCACAATCTTTGTACTGAGATTAGTATTTTTTGACAGGTTCTTTCTCCCAGCTTGTAGCTTGTTTTTTTCTCCATTCTTTAAGGCATATTTTGATGAGCCAAACACCTTTTATAAAAAGAAGTCAAATATATCAGTCTTTTATGGTTAGTGTTTTTTTGTGTTTTGTTAAGGAACATCTTCCTTACATTGAGGACAGATATATTCACATATATTTTTCTGAAAGTTTAAAAGCTTTGTTTTTGATATTTCGGTTTCTAATCACTCTGGCGTTAGCCTTTATTTATAAGATAGAATCCATTTTTATTTTCCTTTCCATGTGGATTATCAGTTTTTCAGGTTCATTTGTTAACTGGTCCTTCCTTTCCTCAAAAGAATGCCATTATTACCTCTATCATATATTCTGTTCTCTAATAGTCATATAGTTACTTAGTCTTTATTCTGTTCCATTAGTTAATTTTCTATGTGCCAATACACATAGAAGACATCTATATTTTTGCATGACTAGGGTCTTTGAATTTATTTCTCATTGTTTTTATCTGATTCTGGAGTTAATACAAGCCTATTGAATTGAGTTATGGAGCATTCAGTCTTTTCCTGCTCTCTGAAATAGTCCATGTGTTTTGGCTTAACTGTCCTTTGAAAGTCTGATAAAACTAAAATTCTAAATTATCTGAGCCTAGAATTTTCTCTGTGGGAAAACTTTTAACTAATTTGATATGAGTAGGATTTTTTAAGCTTTCAATTTTTTCTTTGGTAGTTTCATTTTTCTAGGCATTTGTCTATTTTTTCTGAGTTTAAAAATTTGTTGTCTTGATAGGTTTTATTTTGGAAGGATATTCTGTCCCACTGTATCTTATTTACTTATTATTCAAATATTAACATACAGCATTAAATTAGTTTCAGGTGTACAGTATAATTCAACAATTCTATACATTTCTCAGTGTTCATCAAGTGTACTCTTCATTCCGTTTATTTTACCCATTACCCCACCCCACCTCCTCTCTGGCAACCACCAGTTTGTTCTCTGTATTTAAGAGTCTGGTTTTTTGTTCATCTCTTTTTTTCTTTGTCCTTTTGTTTCTTAAATTCCACATATGAATGAAATCATATAGTATTTGTCTTCGTCTGACTTATTTCACTTAGTATTATACCCTCTTAGTCCATCCATATTATTATAAATGGCAAGATTTCATTCTTTTTTATGGCTGAATAATATTCCATTATATATATATACCGTGTCGTCTTTATCCATTCATCTATCAGTGGACACTTAAGTTGCTTACATATCTTGGCAATTGTAAATAATGCTGCAATAAACATAGGAGTGCATATACCTTTTCAAGTTAGTGTTTTTGTTTCCTTTCAGTAAATACCCGTAGTGGAATTACTGGATCATATGGCAATTCTATTTTCAACTTTTTAAGGAACCGCCATACTGTTTTCCATAGTGGCTACACCAGTTTACATGCCCAGCAACAGTGCATGAGGGTTCATTTTTCTCCACATCCTTGCCAACACTTCTTGTTTCTTGTGTTTTTTATTTTAGCCAGTTTTGATAGTTCTATTTTTATTTTTTTAACTCTGCACTATTAGCTGTCATGTACTTATTTTCATTTGAACTGCCATTAAGTGCTCACCCCATTTTGATCAATTTTACTAAAAGTTTACCTGTTTTCTTAGCAATTTTAAAGAACTAGATTTTGGCTTTATTATTTTGGCTTTATTATTATAGTTGTTGTTGTTGTTATTTTGGCTTAAAAACAGAAATTTATTTTCTCACAGTTGTGGAGGCTAGAAGTGCAAGACCAAGGTATCAGCATAGTTGGTTTCTTCAAAGACCCCTGTCCTTGACTTGGTATATGGGCATGTTTCCTTGTGTCCTCACATGGTCTTCCCTCTGTAGCTGTCTGTGTTTTAATCTCTTATTATGAGGAGATAAGTCATATTGGATTAGAGCCCACTCTAATGACTTCATTTTACTCTAATTATGTCTTTAAATATCTTGTCTCCATATGCAGTCACACTCTGAGGTACTTGGTTTAAGACTTTAATATTTGAATTTTGGGAGTACCCAATTCAGCCCACAATTGTGCACATTAGCATATGTGTGCATGTGTACATGTGTACTTATGTGTATGTATATATGTATTGGGTGGGCATGTTTGTGTGTGTATAAGAATGTATATGTGAACATGTGCTTGTGTATGTGTATTATGTGGGCATATGAGTATGTATGTGTGTGTGAGAAGATTCCAAGCAGTGGAAACAGCACCTGAAAAAATTATACTGTATTTGGAGAATCTTGCACAGTTTAGTTTCCTTCTACTCTTGGCCCACGTGTATATTTATTTGCATTTAGTTGGAAGTGCATGGAACGTAATCATTTTCCTCTGCGCATAAAAGTGGATAATAACCACTTTAAATTTTTCTTCTTTTGTTGAATTATTTCATGACAACTTCCTGTAGTAGAATTACTGATCAAAGAGAACATTTTAGAGCTTTTGACAAAACCATTGCTTTCCAAAGGTTGTAACGAATTTTCTTATTGAAATATATTTGACAGATAACATTATGTATGTTTATGATACATAGCATGTTTGATTTGGTAGTTTATATATTACAGTATGATTGTCATTATAGCTTTAGCTAACACCTCTATCACATCATGTAATTATCAGTTCTTTTTTGTGGTAAGAATAATTAAGATCCGGTTTTTTAGCAGGTTTGGTTTTATACTAAAATATTGTTACCTGTAATTACTATAGATCTCCAGGACTTGTTTATCTACTAGTACCCTTAAACAAACATCTCTTCCATTCTCCCACCTCTTAGCCCCTGGTAATTATTTTACTCTTTATTTTTATGAGTTCAGTAAGTGACGTCGTATGATATTTATCTTTCTCTGTCTGACTTATCTCAGCATAATGCCCTCAGGGTCCATCCATATTGTTGCAAATGGCAGGATTTCCTTCTTTCTCATGGGTAACTAATACACACGCATGGAGGCAGACACACACACACACACACACACACACACTCACTCTCACACACTCTACATCTTCTTTATCCATCCGTTGATGGACATTCAGGTTGTTTCCATATCTTGGCTGTTGTGAATAATGCTGCAATAAACATGGGAGTGCATATATCTCTTCAGTATCCTGTTTTCATTGTCTTTGGTTATATGCCCAGAATTGGAATTGCTGGATCATGTAGTAGTTCTATTTTTAATTTTTTTTAAAGATTTTATTTATTTATTTGACAGAGAGAGAGAGATCGCAAGTATCTATTTTTAATTTTTTCAGGAACCTCCATATCATATCCCATCCAAATCACAACTGTTTCTCCCTTCTCCAGAAGTAACCACTATCTTGACTTTTATAGTTATCACTTTTTTAGATTTATCACCCAAATGTGTATCCCTAGACATTACAGTTTTGCCCACTGAAAATTTACAGATCTTTTTAAGTCTCTGATAATCAGTAGGTACCCTGTTCATCTCTTTCTGTTCCATACATATGCTGTTAAAAAACTTGGGTTATTTGACTTGCAGAAGTTCCTACAGTCTGGGTTTTGCTAATTGCATCCTCATGGTACAATTTCAGCATTTTTCCTTCATCATCCATATTTCTTGGAAATTGATAGCTGAATCCAGAGGCTTGATCTGACTCAGGTTCTGTCCCTTTGGTAAGAATGTATGTGGTGTTCTTTTGTCAGGAGTCAGGAGTCACAAAATGTCTGGTTTTCTTTTTCTTTTTTTTTTTTTTTTTTAAGATTTTATTTATCTATTTGACAGAGAGGAGAGAAATCACAAGTAGGCAGAGAGGCAGGCAGAGAGGGGGAAGCAGGCTCCCTGCTGAACAGAGAGCCCAATGCAGGGTTCGATCCCAGGACCCTGAGATCATGACCTAAGCCGAAGGCAGAGGCTTTAACCCCCTGAGCCACCCAGGCACCCCTGGTTTTCTTTTTCTTGTAAGGGATGCTAGCATCTATTGATGCTTATTATTTAGTTCATTAACTTATTGGGGCTGTAAATTGATATTCTGATTCTTTTTTCATTTATTAGTTAGAATACTTGTATAAAGAGCTATTTCTCTTCGTTTCTATTTGATTATGAATTGTTACAGTTTACATTAAAAAAGTCAGGATAAATGCCTGATTCTTTCTGTTTGCCAGTTTTTGAAAGAGGTATGTGAAAGTATGACATCTGTGGAAAAAAAACATTTGCATAGTTTCAAATAATCTTCCACAGCAATCTGTATAAATTACAAAGGGAAAAATAGTAACTTTACAATGAGGCAATCTGGCAGACATCATCTTAATCAAATGACCACAGTTAACATTACCAGTAACAGGACAAATGGACAACCATATGCCTCCTGATGTGATGAACAAGACCACAATATTATTTCTGTGGCATTCCTGACAGAAATTAATAACTTGAATCTAATCACGAGGAAACACCAGATACACACAGGGGGAGATCCAAAAAAGTAACTGGCCTCTATGCTTCAAAAATATTAAAGTCAAGAAAGATAAAGAAAGGCTAAGTGTTCCAGAATCAAAGAGACTAAAGAGACAAAACAACTAACTGCAATATGTGGTCCTAGGCCAGAAAAAAATGTTTTTCTTCTGTTTTAAGGGCCGTTAATGGCCCAATTGGCACATTTTTAATAAGAACTATAGATTAAATAATAGTACTGTGTTACTGTCTTTTTTTTTTTTTTTTTGGATAATTGTGCTGTGTCTTTGAAAAAGGAGATACTTGAGTATTTAGAGGTAAATTAACATCGTGTCTGCAGCTTGCTCTCAAACATCTCAGAGACAATGACATATATGTGTGTATATGATATTTGTTAAAAGATAGGTTGAGGTATATTAAAAATTGTAAGAGTTTATTTGAGGAAAAATCACTTTGAATGGGCCAGTGCCAAAGTGGGAGTGGTTGGGAGTGCTCTACCAGAGCCAGGGGAAAGTCTGGTGGGAAAGTAAAGAGAAGAAGGTGGGAAAGCAAAGAAAGGAAGTTATCTGATTATCTTAAAGCCTCATTTTTTCTTTATATCGGTTGTCCTTAGTGTTCTGATTTTGTAACTTTGGGGTATTTAAAGGCTTAGATTTTTGGTTCCTTAGGTAGGCTGCCATAGCCTTAGAGCCACCTCAGTCTAATAGCCTCCCTGTTTAATTAATGTAGCATATATTATATATATATTATTGTAGCATATATTGTAGCATATATTATATATATATCATATATTATATATCATATATACTATATTACATATAGTATATAATATATAGCATATATTATATATAATATATATATAATGTAGCATATATTATATATATGTGTGTATATATATATAATATGTATAGAAAAAGAATGATAATGCAAGTACAATATATTGTTAGCACTTGGGAAATCTGGATGAAAAGTGCACAAGATCCTTGTCCTATTTTTGCAACTTCTCTGTAAGTTTGAAATTACTTAAAAATAAAATTAGTTGGTTTCTTATCATCTTCTGAAGGGGACTTAGACTTTTTAAAAGTATTATAAATTTATGAATTTAAACCTGTTTAATAATTTTCAGTTCATTGCTATTATTACTTTTATTGAAATTCACATGGTCTTATCTTTGACTCCTGAGTCCTTTTACATGACCCTAGTAGTTTTGATAGTTTCCTTCCTGACACATATACAGATGTATGAGGCTCATTTCCTATATTCCCTGGAATCCTGGAACCCAGACCCGGAATCAGCCATTTTTTCAAGAAATGTTGGTTTCTTTTTGTAGGAAAGGGTATTTCAGGACTACAATCTGGTTGCTAGAGGTATTTCTAGGCCTTTTCAGTATAGTGAACATATGTATATAGAGATGAGAAACTCATGATTTCATACTGATATATCTGCTGCAAATTCAGGACTTTGTTATTACTTCATCAGTCTGAAGTCTGCATCTCCTTTCTTCCACACTGATAGTCCTGGTTATGACATACAGGATTATAGAATTAGGATATCCTAATATAGATTAAGATATCCTAATATCCTAAATCCTAATGCTCATTTGCTTTATCCGCATCACAGACACCATAGCCTCAGAATAACAACACCAATATAGTTTTTACCAGTATAATTACTGAAAACAATGACTTTTTTTGCATTTGTTCTCTTTCTCCTCACCCCTGCTTTTAAATGGTTGTACTAAATCTACATTATCAAGTGTATAGCCATCATATATTATATCTTCTCTCTTTTAACTCTCATTGAGCTTATTTAATGCTCACCACCAGTCTTTATTTAATGTCCGTGTAGTCATTTTGTTGTCTGGTGCTTGTTCTCCAGAAGATTCATTCTTCAGGAAGGGTTCATGGGAACAATATTCTCTAAGGTCTTGTATGTTGATACCAGTTTGTGCTCTTTATACTTGAAAACCAGTTTTGCTGGATATAAACTTCTGTGTTTATATTTTTCTTTTCCTGATTGTCTTAAATCTGTTATTTCATTTGCTTCTGCCATAAAGCTTTGTATGTGTAGTTGGAATGGGGACGAATACTTTAATAGCTGAGTCATCTCATTATGGATGTTTTGATGTGTCATCTAAACTTGACAGGTGGCAGTCTCTTAAAGATTAGTTGCAAGTTGAAATTTTTAAAACCATGGCAATCAACCCTTAGTACTTTACTAAGTTAAATCCATTTGTCTTTGTACTTTGAATAGATCTTTTCCTCATTCAGAGTGGATTTTGAAACATGAATTTATCATTTGGAAAATATCAAGATCTGAGACACTGACGGGGCATCTGTGTGGTTCAATTGGTTGGGCATCACACTCTTGTTTTTGGCTCAGGTCCTGTTCTCAGGGTCGTGAGGCTGAGCCCCACCTTGGTTCCACGCTCAGTATGGAGTCTGCTTGGGATTTTCTGGCTCCCTCACCCTCTGCCCACCCCCCCACCCCTGCTCACTTGCTCACTCGCATGCGTAGTCTCTCTCACTCAATAAATAAATAAGTAAATACAATCTTTATTAAAAAAAAAAAAAAGATTAGGGACATTGACAATTCACGGTAGCCAGTACAAGTTTTCCAAAATTCTGATTTTTACTCAAAAGCTTGAATTTTATTATTGGCACAATTTTCCTTGAAGTGGCAGGCTCACTTCATTTTTTAGAAAATGTTATGTAATTTACTCTGAATTACCATAATTTATGTCAGTTGTTCCTTCATGTTATAATGTTTCATTAAGAAAAGTGACTAGTTAAAAAAGTAGCTAGTTTAGCTCGTAGCTCAAACAATTGGTTTTTCCCTAAGACAACCATTTGAAACTTTTCCTTTGGCTCTTTTCAGCTTACTACATGAATGAGTTATGCTAGTGCAAGCTAAAAGCAGACCCCAAATGGTTTCATTATATAAGCAGTGAGGTTTTTAAACTTGTGACAAGGGACAGAAGGAAAATTCTACTCATTGCAAGGAAATCCTCATTTAAGCTTCAATAAGCCATGAGTACTTAAAACCCATGAACCTTCAGCCGGTAGCCCTTAGCCAGCCCAGTCTCTATGAGGAACTGGCATATGTTCTTGTGCTGGTGACCCTTTAGCTGAATTACTTCTCCATACTCTGAATGCTCACTTACATTACCATTGCAGGCAAGTTTCTTCTTAAACACCTTCTCTAGCTTCTTTTTATTGTTATCATTCTTGATCCCTTGGATAGTAGTAAGGGTCCTCCTCTCATTTCTCTGTGGAATTCTTAGCTGGATATAATCCTTAGTGCCAGCAGGAAGCAGATCATCACCCTTACTTGCATCAGCAAAGGGGTGGAAAGAGTGGAGGTTCTTGATAGCACACATACAATGTGATTTCTTTTCCTCTGTGGAAGAAGGCAGTGGCGGGGTGATGGTGGGTTGGAGCATCATGCAGTGAGGGGGCTCAATGATTAGGACCAAAAGCCATTTGAAACCTTTTATGTGTACTTACCATTAAAATTAAATTAAAAAGATGTGTGCTCAAAAGTCAAGATTCAGTAAAATCAATCATTTGTTTCTGCTTTGTCCAGGATATTCTTAAGTAAAACTCCTGTGTTTTGTTTTGTTTTTTTTAATGATTATTATTTTGGGTTTTAAACACTGAGGACATGGCATTGAAGGCTAAAATGACTCTAAATACAGTTTTATCCCACTGCCTTTATTTGTGCTCAGGAACTAGCAGTTTTACCCACCATTTCTTTTACACCATCAGTGAAAGTGTTAATACAGAAAAGGTAAATGACATCTTTGTATTGAGAATAGTTTTGACCTATGGAATCCCTAAAGGAGTCTCAGATGATTGTCATGGGTCTCTGGAGCATACTTTGAGGACTGCTGGGAGATTCCTTTGTGCAGGTGGCACATATCATGTTCTCACATTTAAACCACACAGCCCCATCTGACTGCTGCAAAAGAGGAAGAGGCAGCTAGCTGCTCTCCAAAATCCATATAGCCCTGTTCTTCCTGGGCACACAGTTAGGCATGCATGCCCAGGAAAAGAGAAAAACATTACATTTGGTGAGCAGCTAGCCACTTATGCCATAGTCTGCCTTTCTGGTGACCAGATTACCATATTGGTGACCCTTATTTCCACACAGAACACACCTCATCCCCAAGAGGTAAACCAAATCCCATCCATTCACTGCATCCAGCTCCAAGACTAGAATCTCTGGCTGATTTGCAGTCCTCTCCATCGTATCTCCATGTGGTGCTTCATGATTTTGTTACCTTTCCCCAACTACTGCTCCTCTCCTTATTCAGGATCAGGAACAGAGTGACTGCAATGAACAAAATTTGGGAAGGGGAAGATTGTAAGACACACAGTAGTTACTGTTCTATAGCAATGATGAAATTCTGCCAGTCAAGCTTGTGCTGGTAGTAGGGGAAGTTCCTACTCTGTCTTCTGTGAAGAACTCTTTTTCCACTGGTTTTTGGTGACCCTTAACTCCAGCCTCTGGAAGATTCTTCCCTGCCCATTATCTTCCATAACTAACCTGAAGTGGATGTTAGGGAATATTCCTGTCTTAGGGTTTACTCCTATTTCATAGTCATCTCTTACCTGTGCAGTTTTGGAGACCTGAGGATTAGTTTATAAGTGGTATATTTTAGACCAAGATTTTGGATGAATTCTTTGACAGAATTTAATAACTCAGTAGTCTTTTGATTTTTTTTGGTTCTAGTTAGTTCCCTGTGCCTATAACCCCACCCACAGTTATTTCTTAGACTGCAGCCTCAGGACTCCTGTATTTTACTTTTTGCCTCTATGTCTCTCTTTCTCAGTAGTATCTCTCCAGAGACATCTGCAACAATAATAGGGTTGGAAAGAAAGGGGACAACTTTAATTTAGTCTTTGCTACAGGGTTTAATCTATTTAACAGAGAATTTCAAGCAATCTCCTGTAGCCCAAGATACTTTTAAGTTTGGGAAAGTAATATTTAGACATAATTGCCTTTTTCAACAGTCGAAGGCCTTCAGTTTCTGTGCTCTGTCCCCTTTTATTTCTGCTTGCAAGCCAACTAGTTTTTTCCTGAGTACGTACTTTCTTTGTAATGCCTTGCTAAACACAGCAATGATAAGCCATTAGTTACTAACCTTTTGGCACTTTCTAACCTCTTCTTTAGATTAGATCTACATACTGTGTCTGCCCTCCACATTATCACAGGCAGTAGTATCACATAGTTACCTGCTCTGTTTCCTGTGCTATCGGCCACTAGGCAGATGTCACATATTTTAGATTTTTGTTCTAGAAGCACCCCACTTCAAAGTGTCTCTTTCTTCACTAGCGTAGAGTGGGCTAGTGTTGCATATATATTTAATAATCATCTAATGTCTAAAACACAACAGAAGTTTACTTACTGTTCATCTAATAAAGTTGGGAATGGTGTGTGGAGTCATCAAGGAAGTCCTGCTCTCTGCAGGACTCTGCTCTCTGCAGGACTCTGCTCTCTGTTTGAAAGAAGCTCTACCGTTTTCAACCACGGCTTCCTTCCAGCTAGCCACCTTCCTGTGGGTAGCTCTTAGTTATGAGGCTGCTTGTACTGCAAGGGAGGCTAGGAAATGAAGTATAGGTGTATCTGGGAAACAGCTGTCACTGTCCTATAAAATTGAACATTGGCATTGACCAAGCATTGCAGCTTTTCAGTATATACTAAGGAAGCTCTTACAAATGTAAACCAGGTGACATGTATAAAAATGTTCAGGAGTGCCTGGGTGGCTCTGTCGGTTGAGCGTCCAAGTTGAGAGTCCAACTCTTGACTTTGGCTCAGATCACGATCTCAGAGTCGTGAGATTGAGCCTCACATCAGGCTCCACGCTCAGCGTGGAGTCTGCTCGTCCATCTCCTTACCCCTTCTGCCTCCCCCGCTCGTGCTCTCTCCCTCTCAAATAAATAAATAAAAATTGTTAAAAAAGTGTTCATAGCAGCACTATTCATAATAGCAAAAATACTGGAAACAACCAAATATTCACTGGAATATGGAATATTATTAAGGTAGGTGATAAATATAATGTGATATAATGTGTAATGTAAAGTATAAACATAGTGAAATGTCCTAAAATCTCACAAAATGGCATGGATAAGTCTTAGTGTTATAATGCTAGTGGGGAAAAAAGCTAGTTGCAAAAGACTATACGTATTGCATGGAGCACTGGGTGTGGTACGTGAACAATGAATCTTGGAACACTGAAAAAATAAAAGTAATTGGAAAAAAAAACACCCGGGGAAAAAAAGACTATACAGCATGTACTATTTTTTTAAGATTCAAAATTTTAAAAAGCCACATTTTAGGAATGTATACATTGTAGTAAAACCCTGAAGGGAACAAAAAGCAGAAATCATGAGCATACTTATTGGTTGAGAGGTAGAGAAAGGAAATAAGGGAGGAACACAAAGTAGGTGCCATGATACTGGTAATGATCTAGTTTTAAGTTTCAGTAGTGATTCGTACACTCTTATTAGGTACTACAAAGTGTCATATATTCTTTTGTGTGTATCAAAATATTCCCAATAAGATTTGTGATAAGTTTGAAAGGTATCAAGGTATGCTACATTGTTTCTTTTCTTGAGTTGTCTCCTGATTAGTTTTTTGTTTGTGTGCCTAACTAACCACCTTGTTACTTCATCTCCCCTTGGCTGTCTTTTAGGGTTAGGTATCTCTAATCTTTATAAATATTTTGTTTCCCACTTCTCATTCAGAACTGTTCCCATTTGTTGTGCTCCAACCTTTTGAATAACCACTTTGCTAATAAGTTCACTGTTAATTTCTCAAATTACTTTTATTACAATTCAGAGTTACTTTTTTCATTCTTTATTATAATTTGATTCAATCTTAGTAATATATTCTACCTGGATTTCCTTTCCTATGTTGACTTTGCAAATCTCCCTTCTCCAGATCCATGGTGCAATGATCTAACCTTAGAAAATTTCACCTTTTCCATCATTCAGTTGACTTATATTTTAAAAGTCAAATATTTCTTCTAGAAACTCAGTTATGGATTCTTTATACACTAGCATTATGGCAGAAGTAGATTCATCATTGTTTAAGCCTCTTGCATTTGCATGAAGTCACTGATCTTTGATTACACTCTTCTTGTTAAAATGTCTTTTAGGGTGGGGGGATCAGTAGATAGGTGATGGGGATTAAATACTACACTTGCCATGGTGAGCATGGAGTAATGTATAGAATTGTTGAGTCACTATACGATACACTTGAAACTAATATAACACTGTTAACTATACTGGAATTAAAATTAAGAACTTAAAATTTTTAAAAATTAAAATTAGAAAAATGTCTTTTAAATAACTTTAGTCAGAAGCTAACTTCTTTTTGTGGTGTGTTTTATTTTAGTTACTATTTTGTGCTCAATATTTATGATGAAATCTTTATTCATAACATAGTTATTGAATAATTGGAAATTAACCATAAAAGTATCTGTTCTTTATTAGAAAATGTAATGATTGCAAATTTTAATAACTTAGTTTTAACTTCCCTTAAAAATATGGAGGGTTGAAACCAAAAAGAGACTACATTAATATGAAGTTAGTTTTGCTGTCATGGAGTTGTTTTCTTTTTATAGTCTTTTCTTTATTATGTATTTTTTTTTTAGAGATTTATTTATTTATTTGACAGAGAGAGAGATCACAAGTAGGCAGAGAGGCAGGCAGAGAGAGAGGGGGAAGCAGGCTCCCTGCTGAGCAGAGAGCCCGATGCGGGGCTCGATCCCAGGACCGTGAGATCATGACCTGAGCCGAAGGCAGAGGCTTTAACCCACTGAGCCACCCAGGCACCCCTGTATGTATTTTTTTTTTATTAACATATATTATTTGTTTCGAGGTACAGGTCTGTGACTCATCAGTCTTACACAGTTCACAGCACTCACCATAGCACATACCCTCCCCAGTGTCCATCATGCAGCCACCCTATCCCTCCTCTCCCCCCAGCAGCCCTCAGTTTGTTTCCTGAGATTAAGAGTCTCTTAAGGTTTGTCTCCCTCCCTGGTCCCATCTTGTTTCATTTTTCCCTCCTTCCCCCCACGAACTCCCGCCCTGCTCTCAAATTCCTCATATCAGAGAGAGAATATGATAGTTGTCTTCCTCTTTTTGACTTACTTCATTTAGCATAATACCCTTTAGTTCCATCCACGTCATTG
>CM052898.1:53256358-53286974 GCA_028534135.1 Potos flavus | reverse complement strand
GTTTTCCAGAGTGGCCGCACCAGTTTGCATTCCCACCAACAGTGTAGGAGGGTTCCCCTGTCTCTGCATCTTCATCAATATCTGTCGTTTCCTGACTTGTTAATTTTAGCCATTCTGACTGGTGTGAGGTGGTATCTCACTGTGGTTTTGATTTGTATTTCCCTGATGCCGAGTGAGGTTGAGCACTTTTTCATGTGTCTGTTGGCCATCTGTATGTCTTCTTCACAGAAATGTCTGTTCATGTCTTCTGCCCATTTCTTGATTGGATTATTTGTTCTTTGGGTGTTGAGTTTGATAAGTTATTTATAGATTTTGGATACTAGCCCTTTATCTGATAAGTCATTTCAAATATCCTCTCCCATTCTGTCAGTCATCTTTTGGTTTTGTTGACTGTTTTATTTGCTGTGCAAAAGCTTTTGATCTTGATGAAGTCCCAATAGTTTATTTTTGCCCTTACTTCTCTTGCCTTTGGCTATGTTTCTAGGAAGAAGTTGCTGCGGCTGAGGTCAAAGAGGTTGCTGCCTGTGTTCTCCTCAAGAATTTGATGGATTCCTGTCTCACATTTAGGTCTTTCATCCATTTTGGGTCTATTTTTGTTTGTGGTATAAGGAAATGGTCCAGTTTCTTTCTTCTGCATGTGGCTGTCCAATTTTCCCAACACCATTTGTTGAAGAGACTGTTTTCCATTGGACATTCTTTCCTGCTTTGTTGAAGATTAGTTGACCGTAGAGTTGAGGGTCCATATCTGGGCTCTCTAATCTGTTCCATTGATCTATGTGTCTGTTTTTGTGTCAGTACCGTACTGTCTTGATGATTACAGCTTTGTAATAGAGCTTGAAGTCTAGAATTGTGATGCCTCCAACTTTGGTTTTCTTTTTCAACATTCTTCTGGCTATTTGGGATCTTTTCTGGTTCCATATAAATTTTAGGATTATTTGTTCCATTTCTGTGGGAAAAAGTTGATGGTATTTTGATAGGGATTGCATTAAATGTGTAGATTGCTCTAGGTGGCATAGACATTTTCACAATATTTGTTCTTCCAATCCATGAACATGGAATGTTTTTCCATTTCTTTGTGTCTTCCTCAATTTCTTTCATGAATACTTTATAGTTTTCTGAGTACAGATTCTTGGCCTCTTTGGTTAGGTTTTTTCTTAGGTATCTTATGGTTTTGGGTGCAATTGTAAAGGGGATTGACTCCTTAAATTGTCTTTCTTCTGTCTTGTTTTCTGTGCATTGATTTTATACTCTGACACTTTACTGAATTCCTGTATGAGTTTTATCAGTTTTGGAATGGAATCTTTTGGATTTTCCACATAAAGTATCATATCATCTGCAAAGAGTGAGAGTTTGACTTCTACTTTGCCGACTCGAATGTCTTTTATTTCTTTTTGTTGTCTGATTGCTGAGGCTAGGACTTCTAGTACTATGTTAAATAGCAGTGGTGATAGTTGACAGCTCTGCCATGTTCCTGACCTTAGGGGAAAAGCTCTGTTTTCCCCATTCAGAATGATATTTGCTGTGGGTTTTTCATAGATGGCTTTTATGATATTGAGGTATATACCCTCTGTGCCTACACTGTGGAGAGTTTTGATCAAGAAAGGATGCCGTACTTTGTCAACTGCATCTATTGAGAGTGTCATATGGTTCTTGTTCTTTCTTTTATTAATGTATTGTATAATATTGATTGATTTGAGAATGTTGAACCAACCTTGCAGCCCAGGAATAAGTTCTACTTGGTCGTGGTGAATAATCTTTTTAATGTACTGTTGGATCCTATTGGCTAGTATTTTGATGAGAATTTTTGCTTCCATGTTCATCAGGGATATTGGTCTGTAATTCTCCTTTCTGATGGGGTCTTTATCTGGTTTTGGGATCAAGGTATAATGGCCTCATAAAATGAGTTTGGAAGTTTTCCTTCCATTTGTATTTTGGAACAGTTTCTGGAGACTAGGTGTTAATTCTTTAAATGTTTGGTAGAATTCCCCTGGGAAGCCATCTGGCCTTGGGCTCTTGTTTGTTGAGAGATTTTTGATTACTGCCTCAATCTCTTTTCTGCTTATGGGTCTGTTTAGGTTTTCTGTTTCTTCCTGGTTCAGTTTGGGTAGTTTATGTGTCTCTAGGAATGCATCCATTTCTTCCAGATTGTCTAATTTGCTGGCGTATAGCTGCTCTTAATATGTTCTTATAATTGTTTGTATTTCTTGGTGTTGGTTGTGATCTCTCCTCTTTCATTCCTGATTTTATTTATTTGGGTCTTTCTCTTTTTTTTTTGATAAGTCTGGCCAGGGGTTTATCAATCTTATTAATTCTTTCAAAGGAAAAAAAAAGAAGATAATGTGATCAGGCTGGAGATTAGGAAAAATCATACGCTAGATTTAGGGTATATTTTGATCTTTTAGAAGATCATATTTTGGGTCTCACTACCACTCTTAACCCACAGCAATTCTTAGCAGAAAAACTAATATTCATTTGATAATCTAAAGTTCCCCACACTTTCCTAAAGGCCTGTTAAGGTTCTGCCTCTGTTGATTCAGTCTAAGGTTTACGAATGATTATTATTTTGAGGAAAAAAGGAATTTTTCTGAGTGTATTGTAGCAATTTCATAATTATCATTTGATACTCAAAATAATCTCAAGTAGAGGGAACAATATTAATAAAAAATCTTAAGCTCAAAGGTTGAGTGACTTAATCCAGATTCCACAGTTGTTTAAAAACATGAGATTTGGAACTTAAAGGATCTCTGTAGATCTGAGACTTCAAGGCTTTTAACTTCAAATCTCATGTTCTTCCTTTATACCTTATTGTTCTTCAGTCAACAAAAATTGTTTCCAGGATGCATTAGTCTTATAATCTATAAAACAAACAGATAAAAAATCCTCCCAGATCTCCACATATCTAACTATAAAAGATAAGGCATGTCATTTTTATTATTTTCAGCAGAGCACAAACTTCCAGTTTAACAGATTATTCAACACTATAGGTTATATGTCTAATCAAAAATCTACTAGCTCATGTACCTAGTTTTCTTTGCTATAGTAATGGAAGTGAAATATAGCTGGCATTCTACTCCTAGAGCATTCTGTATACCATGCTATTATTAACAAAGCAAAGGAACGTCCTATAACTTTATAATTGAGCTAGTATGAAAATACAAGGAGATATAGTAGTTATAATAGAACAAAAAAGCAAAAACATAGTTCAAAAAAGAATCTTAGTGTACTGATAACTGGCAGTGGTTAACAAATCAGCTGTCTATAATAACTAGTGGCTGGGATTTTAATGCCACCAAGGAAAGGAGATGAGGCCTCACATGTAAATGGAGAGGAATTGAATATGTGACCACTACATAATGCAGAGGCTCTGGAAAGGTTCCCTCCACCATGTAAGATGGACTTAAACAAACAAACAAAAGACCTTGCTTCTGCTTAGGGTTCTGGGGGGAAAAGGTCTTTCTTGGAATCGAATTCCCTGTGTGGATGGTTCATATTCCAAGCTTAGAGATTAATGTAAAATTGATGCTGAAAAGTTGAAATCTTTGGAGAACTTGGCAGAATCAAATGTTAAACCACTTCATAGGGACATTTTACAAACCAAGATACATGAGCTTTCCACATATCAATAATCAGATGAAAATGAGGTCATGATAAAATATTACAAGTTACCTAAGGAAATGATCCACTATAAGGTAGAGTAAGTGGATTAAACAATTTTTAGATCAAGCTAAAAATGGAATTAGGAAACCGGAAAATAGAGATTGGAAATTTAACATAGCTCAGCAAAGAAAGAAAAATGTAGAAAGGGCTAAGAGACCCAAAAGGTGGGATTAGATGATTCAACATATGTGTAAAGGAAATTATAGACAAAGAATATAGAGAAAATGTAGAAGAGCTAATATTTGAAGCAATAGTGTGATAATGTTTCAGAATGGAATAAAGTAATAAATCCTTAAATTAGCACAGTGGGTCTTGAACGGGATAAAAAAGATAAATTTGTACCTAGGCACAATGAAACAGCAGAACTTCAGAGAATAAAATTACCTAAAAGGATTGACAATTGAACTGACAATAGCTCTCTCATCAGCAACAATAGAAGCAAAGAGTAGAAAAATATTTTCCATGTACCAGTGGAAATGTAAACCTAGAATTCTTTACCTACCTAAATAATCATTCTAAAATGAAAAACCTTTTTCATAAAATAGTGTAGCCACTGTGGAAAACAGTTTTTAGCAGTTTTTCAGAAAGTTAGAATTACCACATGACCCAGAAATTCTACTCCTAGACATATACTCAAAAGAATTGAAAACTCAAATACTTGTATATATAGTGTCATTATTTACAATAGCTAAAATGTGGAAAGAACCCAAATGTCCATCAATAATGAATGAATAACTAAATTGTGGTATACACATACAGTAGGGTATTAGCCATAAAAAGGAAAGAAGTAGTGATACATGCTACAACTTGGATAAACTTCAAAAACATTTGCTAAGAAATGAAGCCACACCCAAAGGCCACATATTGTATGATTCCATTTATATGAAGAATTCAGAATAGATAAATACACAGAGACAGAAGGTGGGTCGGTGGCTGCCAGGGGCTAAGAGGAAGTGGGGGATAGAGAATGGCTGCTTAATGGCATGGTGTTTTCTTCTGGGGTAATGAAAATATTTCGAAAGTAGATGGAGGTGGTGGTTGTACAACATTGTGCATGAACTAAATGTCACTGAATCGTATACTGTAATATGGTTTTGTTATGTGAACTTTACCTCAATTTTTAAAATCACAGTTAAAATGTTCCAACTTTTAGAACTCACCTGTCTGAACAAACTGTTAAAGGATAAAATCTGTTAAGTTTGATTTCAGAAAGAATGTGTGAGAAACAAACTGGTAAACCAAATGTAACCATGTGGGTAAATATTATTTAGTATTGACTTTAGAAAAAGAAAGAAAATATTGATAATAACTAGCATGGAAGATTTCCTGAAAGCAATGACAGCAAGAACAATTGTTCATCATTTCATTTGGATGATGGGAAGATGGTGATCAGAATTAAAGTGATTTACGTTTTGGGGGGAGATATGTTGATTAACTTTGACTTTAGAAATATTAATGTAAGGTAGGCCTTAAGATTAAAAAAATTATTATAGAGACTTCTGCTTTTGTTCAGAAAGGACATGAAAGACTTTTATGGTAATCACAAGAAAAATTACAAAAATTTCAAACTCATACTTTCTATAGGGCAAGCAAAGAGCAGTGGACAAGAGGAGGTCTGAAAGAATGGAATTTCTCAGAGAGACAAGCCCTTTGTGGTGAGCAGAACCACAGCAGCTTCTATGCCTGGTGGTGGACGCCTGGTCACATGGTACAACTGGGCCTGCTTTAGAAAAAGAGGCTAAATCAGCCATGCTTTGGAGACTCAAATGCAAGGACAAATAATTCGGTCTACCTATTCTTTCCCGTTAGTTCCTCTCCACGCCTCCCTGGCCCCACCAAGTTTTGCCAAGAAGACAGGGATGGAGGAAAGGCTTGTAAGCAGGGAGAAATTGTCTAGGACATCATTCTTGCAATGATGGGATTCAGAGTACTTGCCAGACTTAAATCCAAAGGCAAACCAGAGCTATCTGAAACTGCTTCTAGATCATACACTTCTAGATTATACACTGACAAGATATTTTTGATGTTATGTATGGCTCAGGAAGTTAGAGATGAGCAATACACAAGTGAAATTTAATTTTAGCTGTGACCCAGCTCCAGCTCAACTCAAGGATTCTGAATGAGCAGGTAGAGGAAAGGGCTTACCCTCTGGGAAATAAGCCAAAATGACATTTTTTACTAGTTTAGCCACAATGCCTGGAATACAGCCTAAAATTATGAGACACACAAGTAAGCAGAAAAATGTGACCCATGAACAAGAGAAAACAGTCAATGTAAGCAGACTTTTAGATGACCCAGTTACTGGAATTAGTATATTAGGACTTTAAAAGAACTATTAAAAAACATTAAAGATTATTGATGTGTCTTCTCAGGAAAGGGAAACAAAAGCAAAAATAAACCATTGGGACTATACCAAAATAAAAAGCTTTGCACAGCAAAGGAAACCATCAACAAAACAACAAGACAGTCTACCAAATGGGAAAATATATATGGAAATGATATATCTGATAAGGGGCTAATATTAAAAATATATAAAGAACTCCTATAACTCAATACTCAGAGCCCAAATAATCTGATTTAAAAATGGGCAGAGGACCTGAATAGATATTTCTCCAAAGAAGACATACAGATGGACAACAGATACAGGAAAAAATGCCCAGCATCTTTAGTCATCAGGGAAATGCAAATCAAAACCACAATGAGATACCACCTTACACTTGTCAGAATGGCTATTATCAAAAAGACAAGAAATAACAAGTGTTGGCAGAGATGTGGAGAAAAGGGAACCCTCATATACTGCTGCTGTGAATATAAATTAACCACTTTGGGAAACATGAAGTTTCCTCAAAATATTAAAAATAGAAATACCATGCAGTCTAGTAATTCCACTAATGAGTATTTACCAGAAAAAAGTGAAAACACTAATTTGAAAAGATATACGTACCTCTGTGTTTATTGCATCATTATTTATAGTAGGCAAATTATGGAAACAACCTAAGCGCCCATTGATAAATGAATGGGTAAAGATATGTGTAGTTTTATACACACATACACACACATTGAAAAGTTACTCAGCCATAAAAAACAATGAGATCTAGACATTTATGACAACATGGGGATGGATCTAGAGGGTATTATGCTACGTAAAATAAGTCGAAGAAAGATACCATATAATTTCACTTATATGTGGAATCTATAAAACAAAACAAATGAACAAACCAAAAACAGAAGCAGAATCATAAGTACAGAGGGGCACCTGGATGGCACAGTCAGTTAAGTGTCTGGCTCTTGGTTTTGGCTCAGGTTGTGATGTCAGGTCCTGAAATCAAGCCCCATGTTGGGTTCCACACTCTGCAAAGAGTCTGCTTGGGATTCTCTCTCCTTCTGCCTTTGCCCCTCCCCCCTCCATGCTCTCTCTCCCACTCTCTCTCTCTCAAATAAATCTTAAAAAAAAAAAACGTAAGTACAGAGAACAAAATGGTAGTTGCCTGAGGGAAGGGAGGTTGAGGGCTGGGTGAAACAGGTGAAAAGAATTAAGAGGTACAAACTCTTAGTTATGAGTCTTGGGGATGAAAAATGCAGCATAAGAAATATAGTCAATAATACTGTAATGTATTGCAGTGACAAATCATAACTGCACTTATTGCAGTGAGCATAGCATAGTGTATAGAATTTTTGAATCATGGGCGCCTGGGTGGCTCAGTGGGCTAAAGCCTCTGCCTTCTGCTCAGGTCATGATCTCAGGGTCCTGGGGTCGAGTCCCGCATCGGGCTCTCTGCTCAGCAGGGAGCCTGCTTTCCCCTGCCTTTCTGCCTACTTCCCCCCCCTCCGCCTCTGCCTGCCTCTGCCTGCCTCTCTCTGTCAAATAAATAAATAAAATCTTAAAAAAAAAAAATTGTTGAATCACTATTCTGTATACCTGAATATGAGATTATCTTGTATGCCAACCATACATTAACGAATTCTTTTAATCATGAAAAAATATGTTAAAGAATATATAGAAAAAGATGACTGTAGTGAGTGAAGAGGTGGGATATTTCAGGAGATGTGGAAATTCTAAAAAAAATGGGATTTCTAGAAATGAAAAATACAAAACTAAATTTTTTTTTTAATTGATTAGGATTTTCAGCAGATTGGACACTGCAAAAGATAGGATTGATGAACTTCAAGATAGATTAATAAAAGTTATCCAAAGTGACATACAGAGAGAAAAGAGATAGCAAAAATTAACACATCATTAGCAGCTTGTAATATCAAATGGTCTAACACACATATAATTGGAGGTCCAGAGAAAGAATGGGGCATAAAAAAACTTAAAGAAAGAGCCTCACATTTTCCAAATCTGATGACAGTCTACAGATTCAGGAAGTTTAGCAAATGCCATATAAATATATAAATAATATATAAATAAATATAAATAGATACAGTGAAAAATAGCACCTAAGTACACTATGGCTAAATTACTAAAAACCAAAGATTAAGAGAGATCTTAAAATATATGTATGGAATGATAATACAAACTTTCATTGACTTCTTATAAGGAATAATTCAAAACAAAAGACAATGGAATGGCATCTTAAAGTGCAGAAAGAAGAAAAAACTCAAAATTATATATCTAGCAAAATAATCCTTTTTAAAAAAAGATTTTATTTAGAGAAGAGAGGGTGGGAGGGGGCAGAGAGAGAGAAAGAGAGAGTCTTAAGCAGGCTCTGCACTGACCGTGGAGCCTGACTTGGGACTCGATTTCACACCCCTGATATCACAACCTGAGCTGAAACCGAGAGTCAGATGCTTAACCGCCCAGGCCACCCCACAAAATTATCTTTTAAAAATAAAAGCATTTTCTGGTAAACAAAAACTGTCAGAATTCATCACCAACATTCCCATACTGTACGAAATGCTAAAAGATGTTCTTAAGGCTGAAGGGAGCTGAAAATCATGTACAGAAAAGAATGAAGAACACCATAAATGGTAAGTATGTGAGTAAATATAAAATACCTTTTACCTCTTAAAAATTACTTAAAAGATAATTGTTTTAAGCAAACATCATAACACTATATTGTTTGGTTTATAATATATGTCAAGTAAAATAAATGACAACACAGAAGATAAAAGATTAAATGAGATTATATTGTGATTGTGGCTGTGGCGGTATAATATTAATTCAAGCTTTCCTGAAATTGGGATGTATTATATTCAGAGCAACCACCAAAGACATAAATATAATTTATTTGGTTAAAGAATTCTTAAGAGTAAAGGAATAAAGAGGAGTTGGGGAAAATGGAAAACAAATGGCAAGATGGTAGATTTAAGCCATATACATGATTAAGCATAAATGAGCTTAGCACTCCTATTAAAAGACAAACTGTGTTAAACAGGAGTTTTAAAAATAACAGGAAACACAATTTGATTGAAAGTAAAAGATGGAAACATTAAAAGCTGTTGTGGTTATGGAAGCATTGACGATGTAGACCTGAAGGCAAGGTGTATATTAGCCACAAAGAGACATTTCTTGAAAATAAAAGGTCAATTGGACAGCAATAGGAATCTTAAGTTTGATGAACCTAATAAGTTGAAAATATATAAAGCAAAACTAAAGGGAAAAAAAGGACAAATCCATAATTACATGTAGAGCTTTAACATACCCCTGATAGACTTATAGTAACTGATAGACTAATCAGACAAAAAAATTAGGATATAGGAGATTTGAACCATACTTCACCAACTAGACATATATAGGACACTACCTCCAATAACTTTAGAACACACATTCTTCTAAAATGTAAATGAAACACTTATCAAAATAGATTATATGTTGAGCCATAATGTAAATTCAACAGATTTCAAAGAATCGAAATTATCTAGAGTATGTTCTCTGACCACAGTGGAACTAAACTAGAAATCAAGAAAAACAAAATATTAAGCTACATATTTCTAAATCTGTGGATCAAAAAAGTTATCACAGTGGAAATCAAAGTATTTCAAACAAAACAATAATGAAAGTATGGCATATCAAAATTTGTGGGATGGTGCTTAGGGGAAATGCTTTAAATGCATGCATTAGAAAAGAAGGGATGAAAGTCAGTGATCAAAATTTGCATCTCAAGTAACTGTGGAAAAACACAGCAAATTCAAAGAAACTATAATGAAGGAATCGATGAAGATAAAAGCATAGATTAATGAAATAGAGAAATCAACAAAGATAATTTTGTTACTAAAATTGATAACTCTCTAACTTGACTGATCAAGAAAAAAAAAAAATCCCAAAAAAGGGGCATTACCAATTTTTAAAAGTAGTATGGACATAGTTATGGAATGCATTTGACAACTGAATGAAATTAGATTAAATGGGAAAATTCCTTGAAAAACACACTTTAAAATCCAGAAGAAATTAAAAATCTGGAGTTATCTGTTATTACACTTGAAGTTAGCCAAAAGGCCAAGAAGCAATGAAAAGTTCTCTGTTAAATAGGATTTATTAATAAAAATTTCCTGCAGAGAACAAGCCCAGAAGCTTTTCTTTGAATTTTTCCAAACATTAAGATACCAGTCTTACAGACTCTTTCAAAGTATAGGAGCAGTTTTATGAGGCCAACATAACCCTACCAAACTGAGAGGATGTTATAAGAAGGGAAAATTACAGGCCAATATTTGTCTTGAGCATAGATGTAAAAATCCTGAATAAAGCTAGCAAGTCAAATTCAGCAATATATAAAAAGCCTAATAATTATAACCAATGGGTTTATTTTAGGAATACAGGATTGTTTGTATATTTGAAAATCAGTCAGTGTAATTAAGCACAATAATCTGATTTTCCATTTTTGGAAACTAGAGAAAGAGGATCAATAGAAGTCTAAAGCAAGCAAAAGAAAGGACCTAATAAAAAATGGAGCAGAACTCAATGAAATTGAAAACAGTAGAGGAAATCAATGAAACCAAAATTAGTTCTTTGAAAAGATCAATAAAATTGACAAGCCTCTAGCCAGATTAACCAAGAATGAAAGAAAGAAGACAAATTACTAATATCAAAATGGAAGCAAGAGCATCACTACTGATCTCATGAACATTAAAAGAATAATAAGGGAATATTATGAACTCCTATATGTCCACAAATTTGATCACTTAAATGAAATGGACCAATTCCTCGAAGGACAAAAATACTACTACACAAGCAGAAATAGGTCAACTTAATAGACATGTATCTATTAAATACATTGAGTCAATTATTAATAACCTTCCCAAACAGAAAGCACCAGACCCAGATGGTTTCACTGGTGAATTCTGTAAACATTTAAAAAAAATGATACCAATTTTTTAAAAGATTTTATTTATTTATTTGAGAGGTGAAGAACATGAGTAGGTGGAGGAGGAGCAGGAAAGGGACAAGCAGACTCCCTGCTTATTGGGGAGCCTGATTCAGGTCTTGATCCCAGGATCCTGAGATCATGACGTAAGCTGAAGTCAGACACTTAACCAACTGAGCCACCTAGGTACCATGAAATGATACCAATTCTTTATGTCATCCAGAAAATAGAAGCAGAAGGCTTCTTAAGTCATTCTGTGAAGATAGCATTACCCTCATACCAAAATCAGATAAAGACATTATAGAAAGGAAAAACTACAGAGTAATATATCTTGTGAACATAGATGCAAAGTCTTTAAAAAAATAAAAATAAAAAATTGAACAATGTATACAAAGAATTATACATCATACCAAGTGGGATTTATTTCAGATATACAAGGATGCTTCATTCCAAAATTGAGGTAATCCATCACATCAGTTGTTTAAAGAAGAAAAAGTTATGTGGTCATTGGTAGATACCGAAAAAGCATTTGACAAATACTAATGTCCATCATGACAGAAACTCTCATCAAACGAAGAATAGAGGGGAACTTCCTCACCTTGACCAAGAATATCTACGAAAAAATGGACTGCCTGGTTGCCTTAGTAGAGCATGTCACTTTTGATCTTGAGTTCATGAGTTCAAGCCCCATGTTGGGCATAGAGCTTACAGAAGGAAGGAAGGGAAAGGAAAAGGAAAAGGGGAGGGAAGGAAAGGAAGAAAGAAAGAAAGAAAGAGGAAAAACACAAAAACCTTTAGCTAACACTATACTTAGTGGTTGAGAAACTCAATTCTTTTTTCCCCAAGATCAGAAATAAGAAAAGGATGGCCACTCTTACCACTCCTACTTATCATAGTACTGGAAGTCCTAGATAATGCAATTAAAAAGGTATACACTGGGAAGGAAGAAATAAAATTAGTCTTGTTTGTAGATGAAATGATTGTGTATGGAGAAAATACCAAAGAAGTGACAAAACATTTCTGTAACCAATAAGCAATTACAGCAAGCTTTTAGGATGCAAAGTTAACATGTAAAAGATCATTGCTTTCCTATATGCCATTAGTGAACAACTAGAAATTAAAGTGAACAGCAATACCACTTACATTAGCATAAAAATGAAATACTTAGGTATAAATCTAGGACAATTTGTATAGGATCTATGTTATGAAAACTCCAAAACTCCAATGAAAAAAATCAAAATCTAAATAAATGGAGAGATGACATATATTCCTGGATAGGAAGACCCAGTGTTGTTAAAATGTTAATTCTTCCTAAGTTGATCTGTAGAAGGAAACACAATCCCAATCAAAATACCAAGTTATTTTGTGGTTATCAACAAGCTCATTCTAAAGTTTATATGGAAAGTCAGAAGACTCAGAAAAGCCAGTATAATACTAAGGAAGATCAAAACTGGAGGACAGACATTACTTGACTTAAAGACTTACCATAATGGTACAATAATCAGGACAATACGTTTTTGGTGAAAGAATGAACAAAAAGATCAGTGGAACACAATAAAGACCCCAGGAATAGAGCCACACAAAGTCAATTGATCTTTGACAAAGGAGCTTTTATTTAAAAAAATTTTTTTAATTTTATTTTAAAATATTTATTTATTTATTTAGTTATTTATTTAGTTAGTTATTTAGTTATTTAGTTATTTATTTAGTTATTTATTTATTTATTAGAGCAAGCAAGTAAGCATGCATGACTGGGGAGGGGGGGGGAAGAGGGAGAGAGAATCTCAAGCAGGTTCCCCCCTGAGTGCAGAGCCTGATGTGGGGCTGGATCCCATGACACCTGAACCGAAATTAAGTGTCGGATGCTTCACTGAGCTACTCGGGCACCCCAGGAGAAAAAGCAGTTTAATGGAGAAACTTTTTTTCACCAAATGGTGTTGGAACAATTGGACATCTATATGCAAAGGCAGAATGTAAACACAGACCTCACACCTTTCACAGAAATCGACTTAAGATGGATTATAGACCTGTATGGCAAATGCAAAACTATAAAACTTCTGAAAGAAACGTAGAAGAAGAAAACGTAGGTGACCTTGGAATTGGCGATGAATTTTTAAATACAATACCAAAAGCACAATCTATCAAAGAGAAAATTGGTAAGTTGTACTTTATTAAAATTAAAAACTTCTCCTCTGAGAAAGACAGTGTTAAGAGAATGAAAAGACAAACCACAGACTTGGAGAAAATATTTGCCAAAGTCATATATAATAAAGGACTAATGTCCAAAATATACAAAGAACTCTTAAAATCTGACAAAAAAAACCCAAACCAATTCAAAAAGGGGCAAAATAAGTATGCCTAGATGACTCTCATCAGTTAAATGTCTGCCTTCAGTTCAAGTCATGATCCCAGGGTCCTGGGATGGAGCCTCATGTTGGCTGTCTGCTCAGTGGGAGCCTGTTTCTCCCTCTCCCTGCTGCTCCCTCTGCTTGTACTCTCTCTTTGTCTCTGTCAAATAAATAAATAAAATATATTTTTTTTAATGGGCAAAATAATTAGACAGATTCCTCACCAAAGAAGACATACTTATGACAATAAGCATATGAAAAGATGCTTAGTATCATGTCTTTAAGGAATTAAAAACTGAACAATGAGACATCACTGTACACCTATTTAGAATGGCCTATATTTAAAAACCTAACAATACCAAATGTTGACAAGATTCAGAGCAACAGGAACTCTCATTCATTGCTGGTGGAGATTCAAAATGGTACAGGCACTTTGGAAGACAGTTTGGCAGTTTCTTACAAAGCTAAACGTAAGGTTACATGATCTAGCAATTCTACTCCTAGGTATTTATCCAACTAGGTAGAAAAAATATCCACACAAAAACCTGCATACAAATGTTTATAGCAGAATCATTCAAAATCACCCAAAACCATCTATTTAAGATGGCCTTAAGTAGATGAATAGATAAACTGGTACATCAGTTTCAATATTATACAACAATAGAAAAATAATGAGCTGTCTTTTAGAAGACAAAGAAAAACCTTAAGTGAAGGACGCTAATCTGAACAGGCGCACACTATATGATTCCAGTTATTACATTCTGAAAAAGGCAAAACTGTGGAAACATTAAAAAGATCGATGGTTAACAGGGCTTCATCCGAAGGAGGGAAGGGATGAACAGGTGAGTCAGGTGATTTTTAGGATGGTGAGCTATTCTATATAATACTGTAATGGTGGATATATGTCATCATCCATCTGTCAAAACCCATAGAACTAATTGTGCAATACAAAGAGTGAACTTTAACCTAAACTGTGGACTTTAGTTAATAATAATGTATCAGTATTTATCAATTTTAACAAATGTGCCACACTAATGCAAAATGTTAGTAACAGGGGAAACGGTGTGCCAAGATCGGAGGTAATATATGGGAATTCTGTGTATTATCTGCTCTTTTAATAAATTCTTTTTTTATTCTATTTTTAAATTTTATTTTTATTTTTTCCCCAAATACTTTTATTTTTTCAGTGTTACAAGATTCATCGTTCATGTACCACACCCAGTGCTCCATGCAATACGTGCCCTCCTCAATACCCACCACCAGGCTCGCCCAACCCCCTACCCCCACCCTCCAAAACCCTCAGTCTGTTGCTCAGAGTTCACAGTCTCTCATGGTTCATCGCCCCTCTTTAACAAATTCTTAAAAAAGATAAATTAATGTTAAAGAGATGTTTAAATCATGCATGGACAAAGCACTTTTTACAGGGTATAACAAAGTAACTTTAAAAATTGAGAAGGTAGAGGAAAAACCCTATAGTAGATATCATAATCAATGGTTAAAAAGTGGCAGCTTTTTCTCTGAAATGGCAATGAGAAAAAGCTGTCTTTTATTACCATTATTGGCACTAGAGGAGATCATAGCCACTTCGATAAGGCAAGAGAAAGAAAAGTATTGGAAAAGAAGAAAATCAAATGAATTGATGCTGTAGGTAGAAAATCATTAGAATTGGGGCACCTAGGTGGCTCACTAGGTTAAGCCTCTGCCTTAGGTTCAGGTCATGGTCCCAGGGACTGAGCCCTGTATCAGGCTCCCTGCTCAACAGAGAGCCTGCTTCTCACTCACCCTCGGCCCCTCCCACTCACTCATGCCTCTGCACTCACTCTCTTTCTCTCTCTATCTCAAGTAAATGAAATCTTTTTTTTTTTAATATTTTATTTATCTGACAGAGAGATAGAGAGCACAAGTAGGTAGAGCAGCAGGCAGAGGGAGAGGGAGAGGCAGGCTCTCCACTGAGCAGGGAGCCCAATGCAGGACTCGGTCCCAGGACCCTGGGATCATGACCCAAGCTGAAGGCAGCCGCCCAACCGACTGAGCCACCCAGGTGCCCATAAATAAAATCTTTATAAAAAGAAAATCATTGGAATTTATTAATGAATTTGGAAATGTTGCTGGATACAAGCTAAATAGGTGGAAATTTGTGTGTGTGTGTGTGTGTGTGTGTGTGTGTGTGTGTGTGTGTGTATAACAATTAGAAGCACCTGACTGGTTCAGTTGGTAGAGTATGTGACTCTTGATCTTAGGGTTGTCAGTTCAAGCCCCACTTGGGTGTAGAACTTACTTTAAAAAAAAAAACCACAGAAAATGACATTTAAAAATTCCATTTTAATAGTAACACATCAAATAACCAGTGCTGGGGAATCTAAAGATGAACAGAGTACCATATGGAAAACTACAAGAATTACTATGAGAAATTAAAGACATCCTAAATAAATAATGGAATATATCATGTTTCCGGATTGGAAGACTTAATATTATAAAGATTTCAATTCTCCCCAAAGTTTCAATAAATGTGATGTAATTCCAGTAAAAATTTCATAAAGTTTTCTTGTGAAAATTGACATGCTGATTCTAAAATGAAAATGGAAATTCTAAGAACCAAGAATAGCCAAGGTAGTCTTGAAGAACAAAGTTGAAAGACTTAACATTACCAGACCTCAAGACTTATAAAGCCTCATAATTAAAACAGTCTTACTGGCACAAAGGTAGACAAACAGACAAGTGGAATAGAATACGAAGTCCAGAAGTATATCCACTCCTATATACCCCGATATATATTTGTTGATAACCAAGTTGCCTTTGCAGTGCATTCCTAATGAAGGGTGAAGTTATCACATTTGAGGTAGGAAGCAATTTCCAGGAAAAAAGATGCTTTGGCAAGGCTGGAACTCAATTTACCATGACTCTAACTCCTCTAGCTATCTCTGTCTCTGTTGCCACGGTCCCACACTCTGTCATTCAAGGCATTTATTTTATTCACTGAAACATGATTCAAGAATTTGGCTTACACTGCAGTTTGGCAGTTTGGAGTCGTATCATGGCTATTTAATTTGTGCACATTCAACTACATATATTCATGGGGTGATGGGAAGAGGGAAAATAATGTAAACACTAAAGGCAATCTACTGTTTCACTCAGTAACCATAAAATTTGGTAGTAAGCTTGAGATGAGTAATGCGAACTTTTGCTCCAGCTGTTCTCACGTGTGTCTGGATGTGTGAGCATTTTGCTTCAGTTAGTATGATTTTAGCATTCAAAGATAGGTGTTCAGGTGTTTTCCATACAGCCTGCTCACTAAGCAAAATTACTTCATCAGCCGTTCAGTTGAAAAAATAGCATCTAGTCCAGTCCTGAGGGAAAAACAGTTGAGTTAAACTTTCTAAGGCTGTATGTGTAGTGGTCATAGACTTGGGCTCTCAAGCCAGACTACCTGGGTTCAAATCTTAGCTCTGCTCTTACTATCTGCGTGGCCTGGGTAGGTTACTTAACCTTTCTGTGCTCCATGTCATTCTCCGAAAAACAGAGATAATAATAGCATCTCATAACAGCGTTGAGACAGTTAAATGACTAACATAAACTGTGCCTAGCACATAGTGAATATGTAATCAAATTAACTATCTTTTTAATATCAGTGCAATTGTTCTTACAAAGAGGTGATAGAATGTGATCTCCAAGATGGTTCAGTCTTAAGGGATTCTCAAGGAAAACTTAGCTAGCCCCTTTTTCACCTAGGTTTGTACTTTAGAACCCAGCCCCAGCGTATTCTACCATACGCATTTCTCTATCTGGTCCTTGGTCTTTTAGGGAGCTAGTGGTGAGTTATGGCTCATTGTGGAATGATCGTATGGCACAAACATGGATGTTTGAGGCAGAAAGGACTGTGGGTGGGGTAAGATGTATTTCCATAGAGGCAATGTAGGTGTTTGCGGACACCCTGAAATATGTTTAGCATATACTTTAGTGCATATTTTTAGCTACCAACATTTTCCTATATACAAAGTTCCATTGAATCTTTTAAGGTCAGTGTATGCTTCTATCCTTTGCTTTTCACTAGAAAATGATTGGAGCCTATATTGTAGAATGGTACCTGTAACATCACTAGCCCTGTGGTGCTGCTTTTATATGCATTATTGTAGGGTACAATGCTCTGGTGTTTTATGGATCTGCTCTTGTTCTCTGAGCCCATGGATTTTCAACTGACCACTGACTGTTATCTTTGGAGAATTTTGAAGAATTTTATAGGTGGCTGTTTGCCATCTTACCTTCTCCCCCTTTTACACAGAGACTCAAACTCTCATATTTATCTCCCAGAACTATGAGAATTGAGATCTTATTATTGTCCCTGACCTCATCCTCATTCACCTTTCTTCTCTCAGAAAAGCTGCCCTTTGTTTGCAACTGTTACTGCACAGCACTGAGACACACAGCAGGTATTTGCCACAGTGCTAATTGTCAGCAACTCATCTCCACTGCCCGTGTTGGGACCTCACTCAGACCCCCGCCGCGCTGACAGCTACTGCTCCCTCTAGGGGCAATACTAGGTTTTTGTTTACTTCTCTGTTTTTCTTTTTCCTCATCTTTTCCATCTTCTGTGGTTCTTGGCTTTTGCTCAGGAAAAATTGGTCACTATAGAATTTTGCCAATGAATGGGCTCCATCTTTCTGCTCTGCGAACAAATACATCAAAGCCAAATGGGTTTTATCATTGAGTATTTCTTGGCTGTGTTATTTGAGCCTCAGACATCTGAGCCTGTTTGGTACATCTATTATGAGAAGAGGAGTTTGTACTGTGTGTTAGGGATATTAGAAGGATTTAGCTCTCCCCAGGCTTTAGTGTCTAGGAGATTAGAGAGTTGGTTTTTGAATAGGGTAAGTTATGATCTACTGTCCCATGTCCATGTCATAGAACAAGTGACATAAAAGTTTAACAGGTTCTGTTTTAAGGGGATTTGTGTAGTGAGTCTAAAACAGCTTCGGAACATGTGAACATTTGATATTTCACAGTAGTGTTGTAGAATTATATGTAAGCTTGTGTATTGCAAATTGAGGAATCTTGAAAACACTTTGATATATCCAGATGGCGCATTAGATTTTATCTATCAAGTTGTAAATATCCTAAAATGTTAATTTTTTAACATTAACATCTCATTTTTTTGTTTTTCCCCTTTCTTCCTAGAATATTTTCCTTCTTGGATATAGTAACTTTGTGCCGATGTGCACAGATTTCCAAGGTAGAGTATTAACCAGATTTTTATCAATCAATCAATACTGAGTTTTATTAGAATGAGTTTTAGTTCAAGCAAGCAGTTAACTTTTTTTTAATTTAATGTTTTTAAGAAAGCACACATGCGTCTGTGCAGAGTGGAGGGAGGGGCAGTGGGAGAGGGAGAGAGAGAGAGTGGGACTCTTAAGCAGGCTCCACACCTAGTGCAGAGCCAATGCGGGGCTCAATCCCACAACCCCAAGCTCATGACCTGAGCCAAAATCAAGAGTTGGATGCTTAACCCACTGAGCCACCCAAGCAATTAACTTTAAGTGTCATCTTTTATATTTAATATAACATGGTGTTATCATAATTCCATATTTGGTTGTCCACTTAATGTATATCAAGAATAAAAATTTGGAAATACAAAGGTCGAATCAGGACTTCCATTAACAGTCTCAGTATATCTCTTTCACCCCCATCTCTCCTCCTCTACCTCCCACCCCCTAGGCCTGGAACATCCTAGCCCTGGATGGAAGCAACTGGCAAAGAATAGACCTTTTTAACTTTCAAACAGATGTAGAGGTAAGTTAGCTTTCTTTTAGATAACAGACTTCTTAAAAAGATAAGTAAACCGGTCACTCTTTCCTGCCTTTTTTCTTTTGCTGCATTTAGATTTAATATTAAGATGTTAAGGTATAAAAGAGAAGGAAAAAAACCTGGAAGGTATCTATATACATCAAGACCAAAATTCTGCTTCTATTTTGCTTCGGCTCTGTATCAATAACAAACTACTTTTCCTTCTTGTTCATGTCTATAACCTTGGTATTGCCACTCAGCTTTTTAAAGCCCCGTACCTGCATCTTTAACACCCGGTTCAGTGATTTAATCTTAGGAGACTCCTGACAAATATTTATTGATCTGAAAGATCTACTGAGAATTGTAATTCAGCATCAAGAATGGAGAAATGGCAGAAGCATGGGTCCAGGAGTGAAGCTGGAGACCCGAGATTTCACTGCAGCTCAGCCACTTAAGCCATATAATCTCTCAGTGCTTCAGTTTTTCTATCTATAAAATAAAGAAGCAAAATAATCCTTAAAGCCTTTATAATTCTAGGATTTTCATGTATTTATCTGGAAATATGTGAATATCCCCATGTAAGAGTGGTGAGCCTGACCAAATGAGAAAAGTTTATTTTAAAACAACTTTTAGGTTAAATATCAATTATAATGAAAAAGAGGAAAGTAATCTTCACTGCACACAATAATTAGCTAGACTACTGTTTTAAGGATGTGGAGATTCTGAAGTTTATCTACCCAATGTTGGGAAAACCTTATTCATTTCTAGTTTAGCCAATTCAGTTGTAGTCATGGAGTTGTATTTTAATTCAGTTCCTCATATAGCATTTTCATCAAGTGTTTCTACCAAAGAGCATGTTTTGTGTCTTTTTTTAATGGATAAGGAAATAATCATGCTTAACAGTGAGATGAGCCCAAACAGTTTCCTCTGAGTTATTTAACCTGGTGTTACCTGGAAGAGCCCTGGAGGCCCCTCCCCTCCTTCTCAAGGTTACTAGCTGGAAAGTCTCTGATCCCATCTCAAACCAGTGGAGCAGAGCACCTGCATCAAGTGGGGCTGAGCACAGGGTTTCCCACTGTGGATTTCCTCTCATGTTGTGGTGTTCTGAATTGGGAAGGGTCAGGGACCTCAGGGTTTCACGCCCAGCCTGGACAGATAAGTGCTCAGTTGCTGTTTTGGACTGTGGTCCCTGGATTAGGAGTTCTTTAATGCTCTTTCCAGACTTAATAGCAGTGATGCAACAGTGCCCCACCCAAACATGCTGACATGTGATTCCTCTTCAAACTGATAATCTCTAGATCTTTGTTCATTGTGTTTACTTAGTGACATTGAGAAGCACATTAAATTCCAAAAATTGTGGTTATTTATGCTCACCAAAGGAAAGTCATTGTTGTTTAAAATTTTTGCAAATTATTATTTTTGTGGCTCTTATTGTCCCCTCAGTTTTCTTTGATGATTTTTCTAAACTATACAACTTTCTGAAAGGCATATTTAAAACTTTTAAATTCAGATTTTAAAAAATCCTATTTCAAGTAAATAGCACGACCTTGTACCTTATTTGATTTCAGAATTTTAGCTGACGGCCGACCGCATCTATATAAACACATTGTAGAAAGACTTAAGAGTACTTCCGCTAAAGGAAAGACTAGTTTATGGGTCACCAAATCAGTTATATAAAGAATTATATGTGAAAACTTCTTTTTTAAGATTTTATTTATTTGAGAGAGTGAGAGCGAGAGAGAGGACGAGCAGGGTGAAGGGCAGAGGGGGAAGCAGACTCGGAGCCCGATGTGGGACTCGATCCCAGGACCCCAGGATGACCTGACCGGAAGGCAGATCCTTAACCAACTTAGCCACTCAAGTGCCCCTACGTGTGAAAACTTAAAATAGATGGCACCATATTAGTATTGGTCTAGTCTAATACTATTTAGTTGCCCTTTTGGGGCTAACAACTTGAATCCAGATTGGATTATGAACCAAGTGTTGGAGCCCCCTATGTTCTTTAAATAGGACCCATTGGATACTCACCCCAGGAAGCATTCCATGGATAAACTGATCATCTCAAATTATTTCTTTGGAACAAAAGTGATTTATGGATATGTTGAGAGAAGAGAGAATATACCAAGGTTCAGGATTAATATACTAACAGTATTTACTATGTGCCTGGCACTATTTAAGTAACTTACAAATATTCATTTAATCTTCTCAAAAACACCATATTGAAGAAACTGTGGCACAAAAAATTTGAGTAACTTACCCAAGGTCATTCATCTAGTAAGAGGAGACAGTAGGTACTGTGAACACAATGGGTTATGTGACTGTTGTGTTTCAGAGAAAAGGTAGAATAAAGCATCCAGATTACAAGTGTACATTGTTCCTTTCCTTGAGCATCACTCTTTCCTGAATAAGTGTTGTTACTCTTATATTTAGACATTTTCCATGTCTTTAAAAGTTGGGCATCCTTCGTCAGTGTCTTCATGGTTAATTCCACCAGGCCAAAAATAAGAAATAACGAAGAAACATGTTAATCAAAAGTTATAACTCCAAAGGTTTCTCCATTTAGTTCTTATTTTTCTCTAAAGCCCTTCATGCCAAAATCCATACCTACAACATACTATCTAAATGGATAATACACAGTCATTGACTTGAATTTGCATTTGGAAACAATTTGCTCATTTTTTCTCTTAGTTGGAAACAGTGGAGCAGAAAATTCTGAATGTAATTTTTTTTTTAATCCGAGTACAAAAACTTTTACTCCAAAGAAAGGAGGAATAGAAAGCTTATATAAATGTAACTAACTTGAAATGGAGAAAAATATGTTGTGTACTCCATTTGTAGATATTGGTATGGAGACGTTTTCGCTGTTTTATTTTGTACTTGAATGTTTATCTTGGATTTCCAGGTCATAACCTTTCTCCCCCCTAGTGACAGAGATTTATTAACTTAGGGAATACTCAGGAAAGCATAAATAAAGCCGCTAACAATATCAGAGTGTAGATTTTCATCTTAAGATGTTAGCCAGGTAACAATACTTATGAACTTTGCTCCTGTGATCCTGTGGTTTAATGTGTCCTAGTGAATGCTCAGTGCTCACAGTTGAGTGTCAAGATTGCTGTGTTATAAAGTGAGGATAATAGGATTTTTTTTAAGACCCAAATGGCCCTCTTTCAGTATTTCCTTCCTTGTGGAGGAGTAGTTGTGCAGCCTTTAGAATCAAATAAATCTGCTAGAACTCTAACTCTACTACTCACTAAAGTGTAACCTTGGCAATTTAACCATTTCTTTATTTTCAAAATGAAGGTATGAATCCAGTCTTAGTAGTCAGGATTCTCCAGAGAAACAATAGGGTCTGTATGTATACAAACAGAGATTTATTTTAAGGAATTGGGTCATGTGATTAATGAGGCTGAGAAGTCCCAAGATCTGCAGTCGGGAAGCTGGAGACCCAAGAGAGCTGATACAGAGCTCCAGTCTGACCTGTAAACCAGCAGAGCCCACGGGGTAGATTCCACTCTGAAAGCTGACAGGTTCCAGACTTAAGAGCTGATGTTTTTCAGTCCCAATCCAAAGGCCAGAAAGGACCAGTGTCTTAGCTCAAGCAGTCAGGCAGGGTGAGTTCCCTCTTACTCAGCCTTTTTTATTGTATTCAGGTCTTCAGTTGATTGGATGAGGCCCACCCACTGCGACTTTTCTCTCTGTACTGATTCAAATGGTAATCTTATCCAGAAATACCCTCACAGACTCATACAGTATACTGTTGGGCCAAATGTTTGCACATCCTGTGGCCCAGTCAAGTTGACACATAAGATTAATTATCAAACGTTCACCCCTTGTCAACTTGGCACCCATATGCACCACCTTAAGCCATACTTAATCTCCAAATAAAGATAATAACAAGGTCGTAATTCGACCTAATGCGATACAAGTATCCAATGTACAACCAAAAACACACTAACTCCTTCCTCAAAAGAAGAGATAATGTCCTTGAGTGATGTTCGCTCTTTTTCGTATACTGTATCTTAAATACTATGATATAGAATTAACAATACTTAAATACCATGATATGGTGTCAGTACATCTTATTTTGTATCAGGAACAGAAGAGGAAAGAAAACAAATGTATTGACTTTATATACACACATACTCATAACAAAATAAGGAGAAACACTCATGACAGTTACAGTTTTCATTTCTGTAATTGGTTGCATGGTGATAGTTGATATTTTTAACTATCTTCTTCTACTCCCCATTCTGTGTTCCCTTTATCTGCAGCAAGCACCTCAGCTGGTCATGGTTCTCTACCTGATAGAGTAACCCAACCCGTCATTCCTAAAGTGTGGGCCATTGATAGTCCTGCCTAGATTGACTTGTAGTTTTCCATTGACTTGAATCACAGGGCATGGTAATGTTACGAGAGACAACCTAAGACCTAAGAGACTCCAGACATACTCTTCATTGTCTCCAGTGTGGAGTAGTAGACCATGAGGTTGTTGGGAATAGTAAATAAGCCATAATAAGTACAAGAAAGTGTTAAAATCATGCCTGAAAAAGTGAAAGTGTTTTATCAGTGTTCACTTTTTTTCTTTTAATGTATCCATCAGTATCCAGCCCAAGTTCCTATTTCAAAGCTAATGTGTTTAAATAGGGGATTGCTAAGGAGGATGAGGGGGAGCTTTTATGATACATTTGCAAACTTTTAGAGTGGTAATGTTTAGCTAAAATAGAATTTCTTTTTTTTTTTTTTTTTTTGGGCAGTGTCATTTTAGATTGCTTCTCAACAGCCAGTGTTCCCACAGCTGACCTCAGAAAGCCTTGCAACTGGTGCAGTAGCTCTGAGCTCTGGGTAGGGGAGGCCTAGCTCCAGGGTTAAAGCTGCCAAAATACAGTGCACTGTTTTTTTTTAAAACTTAATGCTTTAATTGAAAACATTTTTCAATGCTTGCAGCTCCTTTAGGAACAGTGGAGTGTTGGAGGAATGCTCCAAAATAGCTTCTTTTATACCTGGAAAAATATATTCCATTTCTAAATTTCAGGTTATTATGCTGTTAGATAAGCAGCATGAAAAGTGAGATTTTTTTCTTTTTTGATTCCAGGGTCGAGTGGTGGAAAATATCTCCAAGCGGTGCGGTGGATTCCTGAGGAAGCTCAGCTTGCGAGGCTGCATTGGTGTTGGGGATTCCTCCTTGAAGTAAGTTGAATCCACAGTGACTCACTCTGTCATGGCAGCTTGTCGTCAGCAAAAACAAACCAAGCATATTATGTGCTTTTCTTCTGGTAAATTCATTCTATGGTAATTTGCATAGAGAACTAAAAGAACCGTGACTTGGGAATCAGCAGGCCTGGGTCAGGGATATGCCTTTAGAACAAATTATTTCACCTCTCCGAGTGTCCACTCTCTCTTCTACAAAGTGAAGGCACCCATAATTCCTGCATGAGAATGTCATGGGTATCACATGAAGCAACATGTATAAAGTGCCTGGTGCATAATAACATAATAGTTGACTCTGCTGTACCCTTCTTCATTTGCTGATCTTCCTAGTTTCATTTTCATAAGAGTGTCTTATCTTTTTATATACTATAATACTTAACAGAATAATCCTTCCGAAAATTTCCTTAGCACACCTGGAATTTTGCTTACTCATGATAGGATGTAATTATCCAATTGTATCCTATCCAAACAAATGATTGCCCACCTCTTACTAGATAGCCATTAGTTATTGGAAATGTTATCAATCCACTGTTAAGGACATGTGCTTTTCTGCAGACAAGACATAATTAAAACCTTTATGTTCTTGGCGGGGAGGAGCAAGATGGCAGAGGAGTAGAAGACCTAAATTGCATCAGGTCCCAGGAATTCAGCTAGATAGTTATCAAACCGTTCTGAACACCTACAAACTCAACAGGAGATCGAAGAAAAGAATGGCAGCAATTCTGTGAACAGAAAAGCAACCACTTTTTGGAAGGTAGGACATGCGGAGAGGTGAATCTGAGGCGATATACAGGAAGATGGACCGCGGTGGGAGGGGCCAGCTCCTAGCAAGTGAGAGAGCAGTGGAGCAGAAAATCAGAACTTTTAGAAGTCTGCTCCACACAGGGATATCGCCCCAGTGGCTAAGTGGGGGGTGGAGCCCTCGCTGAGACAGTGTGGTCTCAGGTCCCTCAGGGTCACAGAAAGACCGGGTGTCCCTGAGTGTGGCAAAGCTCTCAGGTATCAGAGCGGGGAAGCCGACTGCAAAGACGGAGCTGAGGAGTGGGCTCTCAGCTCGGGGTTTCCATAAACAGTGATCCCCGGCACAGTCGGGCCACTACTCTTCGAGCAGGGGCCCCACAAGCAGCAGATCTGGGGAGACTCACCTTCCTCCCCCCAGGGAGAGCAGCACAGGAGTGCATTGCAGGAATCTGCTGGGTTTGAAGACTCCAAACGAGGTCATGTGCCAGAGATAGAAACACTCAGTCACAGGCTGGGTGAGCACAGAGCATGACCGGAGACCAGGGAGATGAGAGTGATTGACTGCTTTTCTCTGAGACTGCACTGAGGAGTGGGCCCCCAAGCTCTCGGCTCCTCCGAGTCAGAGATTGGGAGGCTGCCATCTTCATTCTTGTCTTCCAAAGCTGTATGGAAAGCGTTCAGGGAACAGAACCTACCGAGAGCACACCCGAGCAGATTGCTTAACCTGACCCCTGGCAAGGGCGGTGCAATTCCACCTTGAGCAAAGACATTTGAGAATCACTGCAACAGGTCCCTCCCCGAGAAGATCAGCAAGAACATCCAGCCAAGACTAAGTTTACTGATCATTGAGAACTGCAAAACTCCAGTGCTAGGGGAATATAGCACATAGAATTCATGGCTTTTCCCCCAAGATTCTCTAGTTTTTCAAAGTTAATTTTTAAAATTTTCTTTATTGTTTTCTTTTTCTATTTTTTTTTAATTTTTCTTCTTTCCTATTTTAACTAACATCTTGTCAATTCCCTTTTTTTCTCTCCACTTTATACTTTATTTAAAATTAATTAAGTGATAAACACAATTATAGGTAAATGGCAATTCAGTACATTTAGCTGAATAATATTTTTAAAAATTACATATTCACAAGTACACAGATCCTTTACCAACATCGAACATTTTAGTCTATGTAGTCAAAGTCTTCTGGAATTCCAAAGTTTTTATCACTTTTATTTTCTTCGAAACCAAATTTTCTTTTGGCCCAAGATTTTATTGCAAATATATTATCAATCCATCTGTCAGCAGCTTCTTTAGCTACTTTATTTGCTTGACGTATTTCTCCCACAACTTGTGTGTCACATTCTTTATATTTTTCTACTTCTGCCTTTAGCTGTTCCCTTTGGTCTCGAAGTGAAGAAAGCTCTTTTGCTAGCATGGTTCGCTCTTCTGTTTCATGTCGGCCAATTTTAGCTTTCTCAATGCTTTTCTGTAGATTTGTGTGCTTTTGGTTTCCCTCGGATAACAGAGATTCCAGAACATCCAACTTGCGTTTCCTCGCATGAAGAGCTTTACTTGGAAAAGCCCAGTAATAATTAGATGTTCCACTCCTCTCACAGTCAACCATACCATCATCAACTAAGCTTTGAAGGACTTCTTTCACTGACATAGCAGTAATGCCTTTCTCTTTGGGAGCAATCTTCTCCATGTCTTTTAATTGAAACACATTTTTCGTCTCAAAAAATATCTCCATCATGCAGGTTCTCTTCTCCTCTGCACTCAGTCCTTTTTTCTTTGACATGGCGTGGGCGGCGAGTCTTCTTGTCAATTCCTTTTTAAATATCTTTTTTAATTTTCATTTTTACAGTCATATTCTATCCCTTCATTGTGTTTAACCTTATTTTTTGTATATATACATTTTTCTTTCTTTAAAATTTTGGTATACAGTTTCTTCTAATAGACAAAAATATACCCTAAATCTGGTGTATGGCTTTGGTCTAGTCTCCTGCCTGATCACATTCTCTCATTTTTTTTTTTTAATTTTTTCTTTCTTTTTTCAACTAACTTGTCAATTCTTTTTAAAATCTTTTTAATTTTCATCTTTACAATCATTCCATCCCTTCATCGTATTTACCCTTGTTTTTGTATATATGTTTTTCTTTCTTTAAAATTTGGGAGACACTTTCTTCTAACAGGCCAAAATACACACAAAATCTGGTGTGTGACTCTGTTCTATTCACCAGCCTGATCACATATATTTTTTTTCCCTCTCTTTTCTCTCTGGTTTTGGGTCTCCTCTGATTTGTTGAGTGTATATTTTTCTGGGGTTGTTGTTACCCTTTTAGCATTTTGTTCTCTCATTCATCTATTCTTCTCTGGACAAAATGACAAAATGGAAAAACTCACCTCGAAAAAAAGAGCAAGAGGCAGTACCAACTGCCAGGGACCTAATCAATACAGACTTTAGTAAGATGTTGGAACTAGAGTTCAGAATGATGATTATAAAGATACTAGCTGGGCTTGAAAAAAGCATAGAAGATGCTAGATAATCCCTTTCTGAAGAAATAAAGGAACTAAAATCTAACCAAGTTGAAATCAAAAAGGCTATGAATGAGGTGCAATAAAAAATGGAGGCTCTAACAGCTTGGGATAAATGAGGCAGAAGAGAGAATTAGTGATATAGAAGACCAAATGATGGAGAATAAAGAAGCTGAGAAAAAGAGATAAACAACTACTGGCTCATAAGGGGAGAATTTGAGAGATAAGTGATACCATAAGATGAAACAATATTAGAATAATTGGGATCTCAGAAGAAGAAGAAAGAGAGAGAGGGGAAGAAGGTATATTGGAACAAATTATAGCAGAGAATTTCCCTAATTTGGCAAAGGGAACAAGCATCAAAATCCAGGAGGCACAGAGAACCCCCCCTCAAAATCAATAAAAATAGGTCAACACCTCGTCATCTAATAGTAAAACTTACAAATCTCAAAGACAAAGAGAAAATCCTGAAGGTAGCTCAGGACAAGAAGTCTGTAACATACTACGGTAGAAATATTAGATTGGCAGGAGACCTATCCAGAGAGGCCTGGCAGGCCAGAAAGGACTGGCATGATATATTCAGAACACTAAATGAGAAAAAATATGCAGCCAAGAACACTATCCAGCTAGCCTGTCATTGAAAATAGAAGGAGAGATAAAAAGCTTCCAGGACAAACAAAAACTAAAAGAATTTGCAAACACCAAACCAACCCTAGAGGAAATATTGAAAGGGGTCCTCTAAGCAAAGAGAAAGCCTAAAAGTAAGACCAGAAAGGAACAGAGACAATATACAGTAACAATCACCTTACAGACAATACAATGACACTAAATTCATATCTTTCAATAGTTATCCTGAATGTAAATGGGCTAAATGCCCCCAATCAAAAGACATAGGGTATCAGAATGGATAAAAAAAAAAGACCCATTCATATGCTGTCTATAAGAAACTCATTTTACACCCAAAGACACCTCCAGATTTAAAGTGAGGGGGTGGAAAACCATTTACCATGCTCATGGACATCAAAAGAAAGCTGGAGTGGCAATCCTTATATCAGATAAATTAGATTTTAAACCAAAGACTATAATAAGAGATGAAGGAGGACACTATATCATACTTAAAGAGTCTGTCCAACAAGATCTAACAATTTTAAATATCCATGCCGCTAACATGGGAGCAGCCAATTATGTAAGACAATAACAAAATCAAAGAAACACATTGACAATAATACATTAATAGTAGGGGACATTAACACCCCCCTCACTGAAATGGACAGACCATCTAAGCAAAAGATCTACAGGGAAATAAAGGCTTTAATGACACACTGGGTGAGATGGACATCACAGATATATTCAGAACATTCTATCCCAAAGCAACAGAATACACATTCTTCTCTAGTGCACATGGAACATTCTCCAGAATAGATCACATCCTGGGTCACAAACCAGGTCTCAACTGGTACCAAAAGATTGGGATCATTGTCTGCATATTTTCAGACCACAGTGCTTTGAAACTCGAACTTAATCCCAAGAGGAAGATTAGAAAGAACTCAAATATGTGGAGGCTAAAGAGCATCCTACTAAAGGATGAATGGGTCAACCAGGTAATTAAGGAAGGATTAAAAAAATTCATGGAAACAAATGAAAATGAAAACACAGCTGTTCAGAATCTTTGGGATACAGCAAAGGCAGTCCTGAGAGGAAAGTATATAGCAATGCAAGCCTTTCTCAAGAAACAAGAAAGGTCTCAAATACAAAACCTAACCCTACACCTAAAGGAGCTGGAGAAAGAACAGCCAAAAAAGCCTAAACCCAGCAGGAGAAGAGAAATAATAAAGATCAGAGCAGAAATCAATGAAATAGGAACCGAAAGAACAGTAGAACAAATCAATGAAAGTAGGAGCTGTTCTTTGAAAGAATTAATAAGATTGATAAACTCCTGGCCAGACTTACCAAAAACAAAAGAGAAGGGACCCAAATAAATAAAATCAAGAATGAAAGAGGCGATATCACCACCAACACCAAGAAATACAAACAGTTATAAGAACATATTATGAGCAACTGTATGCCAGCAAATTAGACAATCTGGAAGAAATGGATGCATTCCTAGAGACATATAAACTACCCAAACTGAACCAGGAAGAAATAGAAAACCTGAACAGACCCATAACCAGCAAGGAAATTGAGGCAGGAATCAAAAATCTCCCAACAGTCAAGAGCCCAGGGCCAGATAGCTTCCCAGGGGAATTCTACCAAATGTTTAAAGAAGAATTAATACCTAGTCTTCTGAAACTGTTCCAAAAAAACAGAAATGGAAGGAAAACTTCCAAGCTCATTTTATGAGGCCAACATTGCCTTGATCCCAAAACCAGACAAAGACCCCATCAAAAAGGAGAATTACAGACCAATATCCCTGATGAACATGGATGCAAAAATTCTCATCAAAATACTAGCCACTAGGATCCAACAGTACATTAAAAGAATTATTCACATGACCAAGTGGGACTTATTCCTGGGCTGCAAGTTTGGTTCAACATTCACAAATCAATGTGATACACTACATTAGTAAAAGAAAAGAGAAGAACTGTATGATACTCTCAATAGATGCAGGAAAAGCATTTGACAAAGTACAGCATCCTTTCTTGATTAAAACTCTTCACAGTGTAGGGATGGAGAATACATCCCTCAATATCAAAAAAGGCATCTATGAAGAACCCACAGTGAATATCATTCTCAACGGGGAATAACTAAAAGCTTAGCTTCCTAAGGTCGGGAACACGGCATGGATATCCACTATCACCCCTGCTATTCAGCATAGTACTGGAAGTCCTAGCCACAGCAATCAGACAACAAAAAGAAATAAAAGGCATCCAAGTCAGCAAAGAAGAAGTCAAACTCTTACTCTTTGCAGATGATATGATACTTTATGTGAAAACCCAAAAGACTCCACCCCCAAAACTGCTAGAACTCATACAGGAATTCAGTAAAGTGTCAGAGTATAAAATCAATGCACAGAAATCAGTTGCATTTCTATACACCAACAGCAAGACAGAAGAA
>CM052898.1:53230776-53255858 GCA_028534135.1 Potos flavus | reverse complement strand
TATTATGCAGCCATCAAAAAAGTGAAATTTTGCCTTTTGCAACAATGTGGATGGAACTAGAGGCTATTAGGCTAAGTGAAATAAGCCAATCAGAGAAAGACAATTATCACATGATCTCACTGATATGAGGAATTTGAGAAACAAGACAGAGGATCATAGGGGAAGAGAGGGAAAAATGAAACAAGACGAAACCAGGGAGGGATACAAACCATAAGAGACTCTTAATCTCAGGAAACAAACTGAGGGTTGCTGGAGTGGAGGGTGGTGAGAGGGATGGAGTGGCTGGGTGATGGACATTGGGTAAGGTATGTGCTATGGTGAGTGCTGTGAATTGTGTAAAACTGATGAATCACAGACCTGTACCCATGAAACAAATAATACATTGTATGTTAATTAAGAAAAAAAAAAACCCTTTATGTTCTTATCCTTGTGGCCTCTACTGTTGTTTGAAGTTGGCTAAATCAGAACACACATGCCCCCTAGAACCTTGGGATAGACTTTGTCTCTTGCAGACTAAGCATCACCACCATGTATATCAATCGCAACTGCCAGTAGGAATGTGCCACACATAGTGATTATAGATGCTGTAATATGTATTTGAAACATCTGCTATACCATTGCTAAGAAAATTGGTTCATAACCTATTTTAAGGATCAAAACACTCCCTATAAATGTTATGGAAGAAAGTATTTTTTTAAGTCAAGAAATTCAGATCATCAGACTAAATTTTCTGCTTTGTAACTGATGGAATAGATTAGTTCTATTTTAATACAAAGCTTAAATGTACCAAATAGGACCTAAGATAATTTATAAGAGAGAACATAAGTTTAATAGTGGTTCCATTAATATAAAATAAATGTGAAAATGTGGATTGTCAGTGAGGGATATCAAAGAAATATATTCTCATTTCACTTAGCATAATACCTCCAGTTCCATCCATGTTGATGTAAATGGTAGGTATTCATCCTTTCTGATGGCTGAGTAATATTCTGTTGTGTATATAAACCACATCTTCTTTTGGTGGGCTAATTGAATTTTTTTAAAAAGACATATATTCTAATCTTGGCAATTGGAATAAAGCCATATATAAGTAGCAAAACTATCCTAAGAGGCTAAGAATGTTAGTGGTTTACCATAATTTTTATAGTAGAAATCTATATTAATATATTGTACTTTTTTTGGGAGAACGTGCACATGCGAGCCACCCAGCCACTCCATCCCTCTCACCACCCTCCACTCCAGCAACCCTCAGTTTGTTTCCTGAGATTAAGAGTCTCTTATGGTTTGTATCCCTCCCTGGTTTCGTCTTTTTTCATTTTTCCCTCTCTTCCCCTATGATCCTCTGTCTTGTTTCTCAAATTCCTCATATCAGTGAGATCATGTGATAATTGTCTTTCTCTGATTGGCTTATTTCACTTAGCATAATAGCCTCTAGTTCCATCCACATGGATTCACTCTTAAGAGAGAGAATCTTAAGCAGGTTCTACCCTTAGCAGCACAAAGCCTGATGCGGGGTTCAATCACACAACCCTGAGATCATGACCTGAGCTAAAATCAAGAGTCAGACGCTTAACTTTGACTGAGCCACCCAGTTGCCCCATTATCTTATACATTTTTAATATGTGAGATTAGATTAGTGTGAGAAATAATGATAAGCATAATTCCAGAATATGACTCAGGATTTTGTTATGCCTCCAGTTTTTTATTGTAGTCACCTAAGGCCAGCTTTGGCCTCTACTCTGCCCCACATGTGGATTGTTGTTGTTTAGATGGAGGGAAGCTATTCATTTGGAAATGTTTATTGAGCGCTGCTCCACCAGGAACTGATCTAGGGAATGGAGATACAGCAGTAATCAAAATAGATTAAAATCCCAATTACTAATGGGTCTTACATGTATATTCTTACATTATATACTTTTGCTGTGTCATTTTATATGAAACCCTATATATGAAGCCATTTTATTGAGATGTAACTGAGATACAATAAACTGTATATATTTAAAGTGTACAATTTGATAATTTTCGGTATATGTATATACCCATAAAACCAACACTATAATCAAGATAATGAACATACACATGTAAAAGTTTCCTTGTGTGACTTTATAATCCCTCCCTTCCTCTTTCCCTGTCTCAGCCCCATTGCGAGGCAATCACTGATCTGCTTTCTGTCACTATAGATTAGTTTAAATTTTTAAAAATTTTTATGTAATTTTTATGTAATTATACAGTATGTACTCCTTTTTTCCTGGCCTCTTTCACTCAACATGATTGTTTTGAGATCCATCCATGTTGTTGTGTGTATCAATAGTTCATTCTTTTTTATATTTATATTTATATAAAATATATATATTTATATGTATTTATATATATTTATATATATTTTATAGTTTATTCTTTTTATTGCATTGTATGGATATACTACAATTTATTCATTTCTCATTTGGGTTATTTCCAGTTTGTAGCCATTACATATAAAGCTGCTATGAACATTTGTGTACAAGATTTTGTGTATCATATGTTTTTATTTCTCTTGAGAAAATACCTAGGAGTGGAATGGCTAGATTGTTTGGTAGGTGTGTGTTTAACGTTTTAAAACTTTCAAACTGTTTCCCAAAAGGATTATACCATTTTATATTCCCGCTAGAAGTGTGTATGGTACTTCCAGCCCCTCCATATCCTTGTCAATACTTGGTAGGTCAGTCTTTTTAATTTTAGCTTTCCTAATAGATATGTGTAGTAGTATCTCATTGTGGTTTTAATCTGTATTTCTAATGATTAGTGCTGTTGAGCATCTTTTTATGTACTTTTGCTATCTGCATATTATCTTTGCTGAGATATCTGTTCAAATGTGGAGGTTTTTACCTTTTTTAAAAATTAGATTATTTTTTGTCTTACCATTGAATTTTGAGTTATATTCTGCATACAAGTTCTTGATCAGATTTGCGTTTTGTAAATGTGTTCTCCCACTCCGTGGCTTATCCTTTTATTCTCTTAACTGTCTTTTGAAGAGAAGATTTTCATTTTAGTGAAGTTCAACTTACCAGTTTTTTTGAGTGAATCATGCTTTTGGTGAATCATACTTTTGGTGATACATGAGATCTTTGCCTAACCCAAGGACATGAAGATTTTCTCCTGAAGAACTGATTAGTAGCATTTCACAAATTCTAATTCTGTGTTTACATTTTCATTCCATTAAAAATGTGCTCTATTTCCTTTTGATTCCCTTTTGATTTCTTTCTTGACCCATGGGTTATTTAGAAGCATGTTATTTTGTTTCTAAATATTTGGGCATTTTCCAGATTTTTTGTTATTGATTACTAATTTAATTCCATTGTGATAAGTGAATATACTTTATGTGACTTGAATCCTTTTAATTTTATTGAAACTTGTTTTGTAGTCAAGAATATGGTCTCTCATGGTAAATGTTCATATACACTTGAAAAGAATATGTACTCTTCTGTTGTTGGGTAAAGTGTTCTATAAATATCAATTAGATCAAGTCAAATAAGAGTGTTGATCAAGTCTTTTATACCATTACCGACTTTCTGACTTCTTGTTTGATCAAATATTGACAGAGTTATATTGAAATCTCTGCCTGTAATTTGAGGTTTGTTTCTCCTCAGGTTATTTGTTCGTGTATTTTGAAGCTCTATTATTAGGTATATAAACCTAATAAACCTATATAAACCTAGGATTGCTGTGGCTTTATGATGAATTGACCAGTTTTTCATTATCACATGGCCTTCTTTTATCTCTGGTAATATTCTTTGCTGTGAGGTCTACTGTCTGATATTATATAGACACTCCAGCTTTCTATTTTAGGCATATAATTTTTACTTTCCACTGATTTGTGTCTTTATATTTAAAGTTGTTTTCTTGTAGGCAATATATGGTTGGATGTTGCTTTTTTGATCCCTTATTACAATTTCTGCTTTTTAATTTTTGTATTTAGATCATTTACATTTAATGTGATAATTGATCATTATGGTTAGTTTTAAATTTACTCTTTTGCTGTTTTCTATTTGTCCCATACATATTTTCTTTCTCTTTCCTCTTTTTCTGCCTTCTTTTGGATTGAGAATTCTTTTAGGATTCCATTTTATATCCTTTTTTTGATTAGAGCTATAAGGTATTATTTTGTAATTTTAATGATTGCCTTAGAGTTTTCATAATGTACATCTTTAACTTGTTATAGTAGTCTTCTAGTCTACCTTCAAATTGTATTACAGATCACTTCCATTTTTCCTCACTCAACCTTTATGCTATTACTGTTAAACATTTTAATTCTACATATAATACAAACTACTCCACACTAGATTGTTAGTATTTTTTAATAGTTATTTTTAAGAGATTTAAATAACTAAAAAAGTGAATTTATATACCCAAGTTGTTACTATTTCCAGTATTTTTCATCCTTTTGTGTAGTGTCACTCTTTTTTCTACCTATAGAATGTTCCTTAACATTTCTTATACTGCAGATCTGATTAATTCTTTCAGCCCTTCTGTGTCTGCAAAAAAAAAAAAAAAAAAAGTTATTTGTCCTTCATATTTATTTCAAAAATATTTGAGGGGTGCCTGGGTGGCTCAGTTGTTAAGCGTCTGCCTTCGGCTCAGGTCCTGATCCCAGGGTCCTGGGATCGAGCCCTGCATTGGGCTCCTTGCTTGGCGGGAAGCCTGCTTCTCCCTCTTGCACTCCCCCTGCTTGTGTTTCCTCTCTCACTGTGTCTCTTTCTGTCAAATAAATAAATAAAGTCTTAAAAATTTTTTTTGAAAAATATTTTTGCTCAGTATAGAATTCTGTTGACAGTTTTTTCAGTATTTTAAAGATGCTTCTCCTTGGTTTTCTTGCCTTTTTTTTTTTTTTTTTTTGGTTACCAATGAGAAATCTATCACCCTTATTCTTTTTTTTTTTTTTTTAAGATTTCATTTATTTATTTGACAGAGAGAGATCGCAAGTAGGCAGAGAGGCAGGCAGAGAGAGAGAGGGGGAAGCAGGCTCCCTGCTGAGCAGAGAGCCTGATGCAGGGCTTGATCCCAGGACCCTGAGATCATGACCTGAGCCGAAGGCAGATGCTTAACCCACTGAGCCACCCAGGCACCCCTGTCACTCTTATTCTTCTTTCTCTGTACATAATGTGTCTTTTTCTCTGGCTGCTTTTAAGATTTCTCGGTCACTGGTTTTGACCAGTTTTGTTATGATACGCCTTGATATATTTTTCTTCGTATTTCTTGTACTTGGAGTTCTTTGAGTGTCTTGGATTTGTAGGTTTATAGTTTTCATAAACTTTGGGAAAATTTTGGCCATTACTTCAGATATTCCACCTGAACCCACCCCTGCCCAAACTCCTGTTCCTTGGGGACTCCCAATCACATATATATTAGATTGTTTGCTCATTTATGCTCTGTTCTTTTTTCTTTTTTCCTTCCTTATTTTCTTTCCATGTTTCATTTTGGATAGTTTCTATTGCTATGTTTTCAAGTTCACCAATCTTTTCTTCCAAAACATCTAATCTGCTATTAGTCCCATCCTGAAAATTTTTATCTCAGCCATTTTCTAAAAGTTTTATTTAGGTCTTTAAAAATAACTCTAATGTCTCTACATAACACATTTAATAAACATAACATGTTTAATCTTTATGTAACTCCATAGAACTATATTCTACAGAACACAGTTATAATAATTTTTAATGTCTTTGTCTACTATTTCTAATATTTGTGTCAGTTTTGGGTTAGCTTTGGTTGATTTTTCTCCTCATTATGGATATATTTTCGTTCTTTCAATGCATGCCAATTTTTTGCTCAATGCCAGACATTATGAATTTTATTTTGGGTGCACAATATTTTTTTATTCCTATAAATATTCTTGAGTTTTATTCTGGACACAGTTGAGTTATTTGGACATAGTTCCTTTCAAATCTTTTTCTTTTTTTAATTTGTTAAGTTGGACCAAAGCCATGTTTAGTTGAGCATTAATTGTACACCTGAAGCAAGGTACTTCTCAGTGCTCTACCCAGTGCCCCACAAATTAAGACTTTTTCACTGTTGGCTTGTGGAAATGGGCACTTTCCTGGCTCTGGGTGAGCTCTGGCTGTTTTCTTCTATTGCTTTTTGATGATTCTTTCCCTGGCTTTGGGTAGTTTCCCTATATGCATGCCCTGATTAGTACTCTACTGAATTCTTGAGGGCAACCCTCTGAAGTCTCTGAGCTCCAGGACTCTTCTCTGATAACTCTAATGACCTTGGTCAGATTTTGGCTCCATATCTTCAACTCAGGGATTCCACCAGCCTCCAGGTCAGTTCCATAGAACCATACTAGGGTAGAAGGAGCAGATAAGAGTGACACAGTTTGAGGCCAGGTTTTGGAGACTGCATGGAAGAATCAGGGTTCGACACTATAAATACGTTGAAGCTGTATTTCAGGAAAATGCAGGTCACCCGAGTCAGTCCTTGCTGAATGTTTTAAGGAATAAATGGTAAGGGATGTTTAATTTTCCACTTTTGGCCCTTCTGCCAACCCCCCAAATCATTGAGAAAGTTGCTCTTCATGACTCAATATCCTCACCAGGAAGTGGGTGATTCTTGATACTGATCAACTACTGACCCTATCAGTGGCCAAAGATAGTTTCTTCAGAAAGGCTCTTGAATAACCAAATGACGGCATGGCACAATACAAGAAAGATTCAGTCCTCTTGTTTCCAACTGATTTTTTGATAGGAAGGAACAAGGAGCTAGGCCTCCGTTCTCAGATGTTCACCAAGGTGTGAGTTGAAGGAGAATTATGACAGATACGTAGTCAATCTTGGGCTTTGCCTCTCAAAGTGTAGTTCCCAGAGTAGCAGCAGTGGCATCACTTGGGAAGTTCTTAGAAATGCAGACCATCAGTTTGTCAAGCTATACCATTAGAATCTTCACTGTGACAAGAACCCCAGCTGTTTCATGTGCATATTAAAGTTTGAGGAGCACCAGTACCTATAGTCAACAATAATATATTGTACACTTAAAATTTATTGAGAGTAAATCTCATGTTAAGTGTTCTTTCCACAGTAAACTAAAATGTGAAAGTTTGAGGAGCACTGTTTTAAATGTGAACAGCGACACATGCCCTCTAGCGGCTGCCAGGGAGTTTTTAAATGTTTTCTCTTTTTAGGACCTTTGCACAGAACTGCCGAAACATTGAACATTTAAACCTCAATGGGTGCACCAAAATCACTGACAGGTAAGAAATGAGAATGAGTTTGGTGACTAATTGACCATTGGGAGAGTGAGGGGAGAGAAACATGGTTGAAAATATCTTTAGTGTGTCCACTCTTTTCCAGCACGTGTTATAGCCTTAGCAGATTTTGTTCCAAGCTGAAACATCTGGATCTGACCTCCTGTGTGTCCATTACAAACAGCTCCTTAAAGGGGATCAGGTAAGAGTACCTGTTGTTAGAAGAAACACATAAACCTAAGAGCATCCTGGTGTGCCTAAAACTTTCTCATGATTCCACTGGAACAAGAAACAGGTGACACGGGTTGCAGAGGTTTTCTCTCCCCTTAATTGTCTGTGAGTTATTAAACTCAGACTTGGTAATGAACTGGGATAGATTGCACATGTGTGGTTGTTCCTTGTTATCTCAGTGAGGGCTGCCGAAACCTGGAGTACCTGAACCTCTCTTGGTGTGACCAGATCACAAAGGATGGTATTGAGGCACTGGTGCGAGGTTGTCGAGGCCTGAAAGCCCTGCTCCTGAGGGGCTGCACACAGGTACCGAGGGCTTGGTTGAGGTGTGTTTCTCTAACATGAGGTGTGGGCACTTCATTAGAGAACTTGCTGTTGCATTTTTCTTGGCTCGCCACTATTCCCTCACCTGGTCCCATCCCCTTTTTGTTTTCTCTATCCATTCAGTTAGAAGATGAAGCTCTGAAACACATTCAGAATTATTGCCATGAGCTTGTGAGCCTCAACTTACAGTCCTGCTCAGTAAGTAATGTGCTTTTCCTGGGAGCGTCCTCCTGTGCCACGTTCCCTGAGTCTCCTACAGGCCCCACTTTGAAGACCCTGGGCAGGAGGGATGGTCGCCACACCCTGTTTTCTTATTCTGTGTCCTCATACGATCTGTCCTTTTGCCACAAGATGAAAGAATAACAGTCTAAACAAGGTGGCCAATACAAAGCCACTCACATTTCCCCCTGAAAATAATATAGATTGACGTCTTGGTTTATCTTAAGGTATCAGGAATGCTCTGAACTAGTCACTAACCTGAACAAATTCATATAAGGTCTCAGTGTCTTTTTTTTTTTTAACTTATAAACTGGGGATAATGACAGTGGACAAAATGAAATGATAGATGTGAAAATGCTTTGAAAACTAAAGGATGTATTCAAAAGCAAGGCGTAATTTTCACCATGCCATTAGCATGTGAAAAATGATTATTCCATCCTCACTGCCATTGTCAGTATTGATCCTTGAAGAGAATGCTTGCTACATCCTCCTGGGTTCTCAAGGGGAACATAAATTTTGAGAAATATAAGAGAAATCTTTGCAGTTGGTGTTCAGTAAATGAGTCATATGTCTTTAGAATCCCCCCTTGATGGTGGAAGATAGAAACTGTCTTCTGGACAGACGACTTCTGGGCACTGCTCAATATTAGAATCATGTAGCGTGTGTAGGAGAGCACTTGCAGACGACTTAAAGTAGAATATAAATGTGCAAGCCAGGGGCACCTGGGTGGCTCAGTCTGTTGAGCGTCTGACTCTTGGTTTCAGCTCAGGACATGATGTCATGGGTCATGATCTCATGGGTTGTGGGACTGGGCCACCTGCGGGTCTGCTTGAGGCTTCTCTCCTTCTTCTTCCCTCCCGGCATTCTCTCTCTCTGTCCATCTTTAAAATGGATAAATCTTTAAAAAAAAATAAATATGCAAGTCATTTAACAATAATTTAATGATTTATTTCATTTGCTATTTTCTAAAACATTTGAGGAAATATTATAAATATAGACATCTATGGGACCCCTGGGTGGCTCAGTTGGTTAAGCGTCTGCCTTTGGCTTGGGTCATGATCCCAGGGTCCTGGGATCGAGTCCCGCATCAGGCTCCCTGCTCAGCAGGGAGTCTGCTGCTCCCTCTCCCTCTGCCTGCCACTCTGCCTGCTTGTGCTCTCTCTATCTCTCTGTCAAATAAATAAAATCTTTGAAAATATATATATACATATATGATTTATATGGCAGATATTTAAAGCAATTATCTGTAGAAATTCAGCCAAAAATTATGATTTCACTTAACCTGCCAAGTCTTATGAGCTCTTTATTTAATCTGATTTTTAACACAAGTTTATGAATTTTTCCTGAAAAACAAAATCAAATGAACTCTGGGGAGGGGAATGAAATTTTTTAAATTTTACTCTCGGGGGGAGTACGTGGGTGGCTCAGTCAGTTGAGCATCTGACTCGTGATTTGGGCTCAGGTCATAATCTCTGGGTCCTGGTATTGAGCCCTGTGTCAGGCTCTACACTCAGCAGGGAGTCTGCCTGAGGATCTTTCCCTCCCTCTCTTCTCTGTACCTCCCCCTGCTTGTGCACCCACTCTCTCTCTCTCTAAATAAATCTTTTTAAAAAATTTTGTTCTCTGTTAGAAGTGCTAGAATATTTTAAAGCTGCACAGAGATAACAAATACATGTCAACCCTGTACTTCCATCTTGTTTTATTTAAATTATTAGCATAAAATGCTAGTATTTGGCAGCCCAACTAATTGACCAGCAGCAGATCCCATTTTTCAGTATTGTTGGTGCCTTCTGATGTTCCTTCCTATTTGGGCTTCCCCAGCGCATTACAGATGAAGGTGTGGTGCAGATATGCAGGGGCTGCCATCAGCTACAGGCCCTGTGCCTTTCTGGCTGCAGCAACCTCACAGACGCCTCTCTCACGGCCCTGGCTTTGAACTGCCCAAGACTTCAGTGAGTGCACCACGCTTTTGCTTTGTAGCTCAGAGCTTTTGGGACTGACCAGGAGGGCTTCCTGCAGGAAGGGAAAGGCTTGCCAGCAGGCAGATAGGTGGTGATGGAGGTGATGGTGGTGGTTGGGTTATTGTTGGCTTTTATCAGATGGGTTGTGGCGGAACAATATGTAATCTGGTTTATTTAGGGATGTACTGGGCGAGGGGGGGTTGGCTACTGAACTGTCTACTACCAGGAACCTGAACTGTAATTTCTTGGTAGACTTGACACGTGTGCCCACCTGATTTGCTTCATCCTGTTATAGCTCTGACATCAGAGTGACCTGATAGGGTCAGAGTGACAGCCTCACATCCCATTGTCACCAGATTCTCCCCTAAGCCAGTTGTTAAATGGACAGAAGGTGGGGAAGGGGATCACAATCACCTTATTTATCATCTTCCCTAGGAGAAGAAAGTTTTGTTTTAACAAATAAAGATTGATTTTCTCCAATAATATTGTGAATATTAAAACTTTAACTATGGCAACGAAGTACTAATCATAGTTAACATCAGTTGAACTCATTTATGTTCCAGGCTCTGTTGGGCAATTTTATAAGCATTATCTCATTTAGTCCTCTCCACTTCTCTAGGAGATATGCACTGTGATTCTCACTTGTTTTGCAGATGAGAAACTGGGAGTCAAAGCAAATCACATAGTCTATCCTGGGTCATATGATGAGTAGGAAGTAAAACTAGAGTTTGAACTTGAGACTTTGTTCAGAACCAGCAATCTTAGCCCTTGTACAAGAGGCAGAAGAAAGATATTTATTTTGTTGTTTACTTCTCAGTGAAACTGATCAGTTTCTCATGCTTACACCAGTTTCACGTATTTTACCAATTGTCTATTGCTATCCTTTGCCCAGTTTTCTTACTGTTTCATTAGGGATGATTCTAGATAATTTTGATATTTCTTTTTTTTTTTTTTAATTTTGATATTTCTGAATAGTAGAAGGAATATGGGTGATCAAAACTGGTCAGAAAGGTGGTTAAAATTATTGCTACAAGGGAGTATTTAAATTTAAAATGTTATTTATTCCTCCGTCCCTATTAAGCATGGGCATTGAGAATTAACTCATGTTTTTCATTGGCTACAAATTTTTAAAATTCCTTTTAGGGTAACTGGGAATTTCATTTAAATGCAGTGTATATCAAGATCATTTTGTTGAGTAAAAGTTCATTTTAATTGTGTTTAAAAGTCAACAAATATTGGAATAATATTTAAAAACAACAGCAGCAACAATGTCCTGGAATTGTGGAAAGATTCCTGGGTTTGCTCCCTGAATTTAGGCTGGAACTGTGGGACTTAGGACAGGCCACACTTTTCCCTAAACCTCCTTCCCCTCATCTATCCAGTGGGACAGCATTTGCATTTTCGGTCCTCAGGACTGTTCCAGAAGCAGAGGTGTGTCAGAAGGCAGAATAAACTCAAGAGTATGCTTCATAAAGTGTGTGTTGCTGTTGTTAACCAGTTACTACCTTTTCCTCCCACGCACTCTGTATCCCAGGATTTTGGAGGCTGCCCGATGTTCCCATTTGACTGATGCAGGCTTTACACTTTTAGCTCGGGTAAGCCAGAGGTTTCAAAAAACAAAACCAAACTATAATTCACCTCTCTCATTTCAAAATAACTTGCTGTGGTTCTGGAGTGTGCAAAAATGTGTGTACCTTCAGAAAGGACAGGTACCAAGTAGACTAGGGTCCTCAGGGTACATTTTTGCATTTTCCCCAGAAAGCTAAGGTGGTCCCGTAGGGGGTTCTGGAGCAGGTCTAAACTTCACTCTCATTTGGTCAGGTGGGACCACAACACGAGGAATTTCCTCCCTGGCAGGACATGCCCTTATTCAAACCCTGACTCGGTCTCTCAGTAGCTTCCCCTCATTGAGCTGTTGTCTGCCTCTGCCCCTTCTTCCACATCACCCTGCAGACGCTGACCATCATGGGGGTTCCTCCGCCTGCTATTGGGAACCCATGACCTTCTGGGGATGGTGATATGCTTTTCCTCCTACCCTAACCCTCACCTGTCCAAACTGTGCCCACAGGCCTTCCTGAGCCTATTCTATGGCTAAAATTTACAGGATGATATCCATAGCCACTGGGAAGGTGGAGGCCACTACCTTTCCAGGTGAGAGAAGGAAATTGTAGCCCAGGGCAGCCACATTCCCATTGCCAAAGGGAATGTGATTCAAAAAGCACCTGCTCAGAAGTACTGGCTCACTGGGTCACTTTAGGAACAGGACACACTCCTAAATGGAAGAGAACAAGGGTACTGGGCCAGTACGCAGAGGGATAGGGCAAGCCACCAGTGTTGCCCTGACCACTGACCACATGGTGTATGGGGGGGGGGGGGATCTTAACGGATTTTTCCAGAATTGCCATGACCTGGAGAAGATGGATCTTGAAGAATGCATCCTGGTAAGTAGACTCCTGACAAGCCCTGCTGGGCTGCCCCTCAGTCCTGACAGACCAAGCATAGCCAGAGACCCCAGCTGGCTGTTGTCTGGACCCTCGTCACCCCGCGTGTCAGAAAGTGGGACCCCATAAGGGCCAGGGCAGTGGGATGCATGAACATGAGGCTCTGCTCGGCCATCAGAGCTACAGCTGAGAAGTTCAGGGTAGCTCTAGTTTTTGCCAAACATTAAAAAAAAAAAAAAAAAATCTTTCACAGAACTGAAGGGAGAAATAAGTTTGCATGTCTAGTGATGAGGTGACTACAGAGGAGAATCCTGGGGGACCCCCTTACTTACCCCTTCTTTGTCCTCTGTCCCTGGGCCCCCTTGGGGCACCAGAGGAGAGACCAAAGAACAGCTTTGTGTCTACAGGATTTGAGGTTGTTGGTAAAGAGAGGGTCTCCCAGCCTGAGTGTGCTTGAGATGAATTTTTAATTCTGTTTTACACCTTTTGGTTCTTATGTTCAGCAGAAACCAAACTTAGGTATTAAGTTCTGGTGTGGAAGCCACATTGACACAGCTTGTTTCCCTCCAGATCACCGACAACACACTCATCCAGCTCTCTGTCCACTGTCCTAAACTGCAAGCCCTGGTGAGTCTGAGTTTTTCGTGACATTCTTTACCTCTTAGGGATGAAAGAACTCTCCCACCACAGCAAGAATCTGTTTGGTTTCCCTTACTGTAAAGGTATCATCAGTCTTGGTTTCAGAGATCTATTGGTTTCAGAGATCTCCCAAGTTGGGCTAACTTGGGAAGCAGGTTATCGAAATGTTACTGCTTTCATTTTAGGATGTGAACCTATAATAGAGACCCATGTCCTTACCACTTCGTTCATGTCCACCATGTCAGGGAGAGTGAAACAGCATATTACAATGATAAAATCTAGACAAATGATTGAGGCCATCCTTGTCTCATATTTCATTCCTTACCTGCTCATATGTATCTATGGGGGAGAGGAATTAAAATATATTGAAAGATCCTGGGGTGCCTTGGCGGCTCAGTAGGTTCGGCGTCTGCCTTCAGCTCAGGTCATGATCCCAGGGTCCTGGGATTGAGTCCCGCATCGGGCTCCCTGCTCGGGGAGTCTGCTTCTCCCTCTGCCCCTCCTCCTGCTCTTGCACGTGTGCGCTCTCTCTCACATGCTCTCTCTCTCTTAAATATATAATCTTTAAAATATATATATATATTGAAAGGTCCTAAATGAGCAGTGAGAAGTCTCACTGACACTCTTAGCCATGCAGACCTCTCATGCACATTTCACATGTAGCTATTAGACTGGGAGCCTGGAGCAAGGATGGAATCCCCATCCACTGGGCAAGCCCACGTAAACTGTGCTCCTATGCCCACGAACTAGATACACTGTTTATTCTGTCCCATCCACAGCCCTGCGATGTAGGTACTCTGGACATAGTCGCCATTTACTAGTAAAGACGCTGAGGCTCAGAGCAGTTAAGAAATGTGCCCAAAGGCTCAGTGGGTTAAAGCCTCTGCCTTCGGCTCAGGTCATGATCTCAGGGTCCCGGGATCAAGCCCCGCATCGGCCTCTCTGCTCAGCAGGGAGCCTGCTTCCTCCTCTCTCTGCCTGCCTCTCTGCCTACTTGTGATCTCTCTCTCTGTCAAATAAAAAAAGATTTAAAAAAATATTAAAAAAAAAAGAAATGTGCCCAAAGTCACACAACTGTTCAGAGGCCCCAGATTTCTTGGCCTCCATGGGGTCTGATATTTCTACTGTCCTGAGACACGCAACAGATTTTTAACCCAGCTTTCTCTGTTGTCTTTGAAACTTGCTCTCTCTTTGGGGGTCAGCATTTTATAACATCATTAAAACTCCATTTGGCCTTGAGGTACTGTCCCCACCAATTTTTCTAATTTTCACATTTCCTCTGGATATTTTCTACCTCATGCGCAAATATAGCTAGGCCTTGGACAACTCTGGGACTTTTTTTTTGTTAAGAGTTTGGGGAAGATTTCAGAGATTAGTCAGGAACCAATGTGTAGCCAAACTCTCTGACTAGGGGCTCCTGGGTGGCTCAGTCGGTTGAGTATTGGACTCTTTGTTTCGGCTCAGGTCATGGTCTCATGGTTCGTGAGATTGAGCCCCGAGGTGGGCTCTGCACTCAGCGGGAATCTGCTTGGGGATTCTCTCTCTCTGCCCCTCACCCCCACTTGCTCTCTTGCTCTCTCTCTCTCAAAAAATAAATAAATACACAAATCTTTAAAAAAGAAAAGATTTGTTTTAAAAAAATAAAATGAATCTTCAAACTCTCTGACTAAATTGTTTCCCTCTACATATAGCAGATAATTTTATAGTGCTGTTTTTCCTCCCAGATTAGTTCAGGTCCAGTTTTAGAATTGACAAAACCTGTTATTCAGATGTACTTTCTCCCTTTATCCTCTCCACCCTTTTGTCCCTTGACCCCCAGCCTCTCAGAGATGGAGAAATTTAGGAGCCCTGTGCTTTATTGTTCACTGTAACCCCTCCTCTCTGCTGCTCAAGGGCTCTCTCTGCCATATCCCAGCCTAGACTCAGACTCCCAGCCCTTCATCAGCATCTACAAGAAATCTTGGATCTGGATGGAGAGGCCCAAAGAGGGGCTGCACTGAGCCAGCAAGGCCTCACACTAGCTCTCTACCTCCTGCCCTTGCTGCTGCCTCTTCAGGAGTCTGGGTCCGCTAGCAACTAGTCAGGGAACGTCTAACAATATAGGGTGTTCTCCCCAGCAGGGACACTGGTGACTGAAAAATCTTCTTGTTCCCTGTACTTATACAAGCTACTTCTAGAAACAGGACTTAGCATGAGAAATAAATAAGAAAGTCAAAATGCCAAGATAAGAGCCCAAAATAAAAACCAAAAGGGATTATTAGCAGAAAAGCAGGGAAATAATGGCAGTTAGAATCTAAACTTAGCTTTGAAGATGTCCAATAGCCAAGACAGAAAAAGGAAATGAGCTGGATTAAATCTGTTCCACATTCATCTCATTCACTTGCTACCACCTCCAGACCATCACAGGGCTGGCACTCTTCTAGGCACTGGGGAATAAAACGACAGTTCATCAGGAGAGACGACTTTGTCCTCACTCTGCAGTTCCAGGGAAGCAATCTGGATCCTTGTTTCAGGGATACTGGACTCCAGGAGCACGAGCCACTCTGATGATGGACAGTAACAGCAAGTGCCCCTATCAACCCTCAGGCCAAGTGAGGGCAGGTTAGAGTGCAGGTGTTGTCCGACAGCGCACATGGGCAGTGCCTGCGGTCACCTGGACATAACGGCAGCTCTGGGAGGATGTGGGATAGCAGGCCGTGAGTGTGTGCCAGGTGACACGTGCGCCTCTCCTCTCTGCCCAGGAGTAGCCCAGCCCCCACCAAAAGGCAGCTCAGCTTACTGAGGGAGGCTCAGACGGTGCTGTCTGTGACAGGGTGGGAGCAGGCTGCTCCGGGGTCCACAGCAGGGACTTCTATCCCAGCCTGCAGAAATCAGAGGAAGCAATCACTGTTGGGGGAAAAACTCTGTAGACTCAGAATTTTGAATTTTAATTTCTTTTACGTTTTACTAAGGATGTGCAAGCAGAAAGAAATGAGGGAAGTGACCACCAGTCCAAAGCCAGGTGACCGTCGTATCTCAGTTCCAACACTGCAGTGTCCCAAGTTGTCCTTCAGATATGTGGCAAATGTGCACACACACCACCCCTTCTGGGAGTCACTCTCTGATCCCCAGGGGAGGTGGGGCCTTGTACACACAGGCAAACAAAAGGCAGTAGGCTATTTGAAAAGGAAAACTGATCATGTTTATTTGAAAATAAGTCGTTAGATATTTGCAAACAAGGGGAGTTCCAGATTCAAAAGAACACAGAGTAGGACCTGGAAGAATCTGTAGGGTCATGAAATTTGTTCAGAGGTCAGGGATCCTTTTCGGTATGCCAGTTTTAAATTTGTAGGATGTATCTTCAGGAGGTTCTGCTGATTTTGAAACTTGCTTTGTTTCCTGGTTTCCTTTTCAATACCAGCGCCAGTTTTGGTGGGCTTTTAAAAATCTTATTATGTAACTCATTTGTCCTGGAAGCTATCCAAGAAGAATTTTAGCAGTTTATTATATTAAAGAATAAGGAATATAGCCCAAAAGGGAAATCCCCATGACTATCTTCATTGCTAAAGAGTTTTATCTTTCATCATGATATATCAGAACTAGGTGATGTTGTGTAAGGAGCCCAGGCCATCAGGTGTCTAGTCAGTCACCCTCCTTTCAGAATGATAAGTATACAGGTTACCTAACTGGTGGAAAGCTGCTCTTGATGATATGAGACAATTTTGTTATCAAACCACTACTCAACTGGGACACAAGAGGAAAAATAGGGACTCAAGACTTGATAACATTTAGATGAATATTTCATCCATTTTAAAATGAAACATTGAACACCTTGGAAAATAACAAAGTGAAATAGAATGTATGTTGTTCATTTCTCAGTGTCACACCCCCACGGTCTGACCGGCATCTCCTGTCTTTCCTAGTCACTCCTTCTGTCACTGAACTGCAACCAAAATTGAACCTAAATGGGTCCCTTTCAGCTCACCATCTTTTCACTGTCAATCCCCATTTGATGTCCCTTCCCTCTCCCCACTCAGCCTAAATTGTGTGGTCAGTTATTAACTCATTTCCTTGATCCTCAAGATTTTCCTTCTTCATTTAGCTCAGCTGTCATTCTGTTTAACTGTCACCTGCTGAGTCAGTCTTGAAGCAGGAGCAAGAGTAAAGTAGAGAAGGGCTCACTGGCATTTTGTATGAAGGAAACAGCACATATTCTTAGATTGACAGAAGCCATGGCTGGGTTTCAGGGTGAGGGAGGAGAGGAGATGAGGCTGAATGGGTAGCAGGACCAGAGCCTTATAGCCCCTGCTAAGGAGGATAGACCTGTTGCTCTCAACTGTCTCTGTGAGCCTTACCAAGGTGACAGTGAGAAGATGAGATGGGGGCTCACAGTCTGAAGGGCCAGTGTCCTGTGGCACACCTGAAAGAGCAGCCTGGCCCATATTTTGCTCCCAAATTGGACACCCTGGTTTATTCATTTCTTCTAATTGTCTCAGCTTAGAATGTTGAGATTCACTAGATGCATTAGACTACTCCTAAAATTTTATAAGCAGAACAATTCCATGCACCCATGGGGACCCACAAATCCTGTACCAGCTGCTGAGACTAAACCCCATATCCAGTTCACAGTACCTCCCATGGCTAAGACTTTAAGTTTATCCTAACATCTTGTCCTCTGATTTGGGTGCATACAAATTTATGACTGTTATATCTTCCTGGAGAATTGACATTTTTATCATTATTAAATGTTCTTTATCACTGATAAAACTCTTTGTCTTAAAGTCTACTTTATCTGATATTAGTATCAGTCTTTTTATGCTTATTTTTGCATGACATATCATTTTTTTTCAACTTATCTATGTTTTTATATATAAAGGCTGTCTTGCTTTTATGCAGTCTGATAAACTCTTTTAATCAAAATGTTTAGTCATTTATATTTCACATAATATTGATACAGTTGGGTGTTTTCTCTCTTTTATTTTCACTTCTCGGCTTTCTTTCCTACCTTCTTTTTGAGTTAACTAAATATTCGTTTTAACTGCATTTTAATTTGTCTATTGGGGTTTTTAGTCATATCTCTATGCCTTGATTTTTTTTTAGTGCTTGCACTAATAGCCAAGGAAGCTTTCCTCAGTGGGAATTTAGGGGTAGTCTAGGATTGGGATTTAGACTATCAACTCCCCGAAGATGGAGACCGGATCTTCTCTCTTTACCAATAGCATCTTACACAAGGCTTAGCCAGGAGAAGCCACTTCCAGTCCTCTTTGGGGACAAAGTGGGATATAAACAAGCCAGCCCAAATCTGAGAAAGTCAGACACAGAAACTGTTGTGTGAGTAATGAGGGTGATCCCTACAACTGTGGTGCTTCGGGTCCCAAGGATTGCAGCCCTTTTCAGGAGACTGCCAGCAGTTCCTTGGCCATACTAGAACCCCACCATGAGAAGCTGCTGTTTTGGACGAAGGAGCAGGTGAGGGGTTCCTGCACCCAGGAATCCTAAACTCCCCCAAGTTCCCCTTACCCATAGTATCAAGCAACCTTGTCAACGCAGCATGGCCAGCTCCTTCAGTTTCACACCACCAAACTCAAGGAGGAAAGGAGGATGGAAAGAGTTCTTGATGTTGGAACAGGTCTCAGGGGAAGATTCTGGGCCCTGGGAAAGAGGAGAATGTCTGGATTCCTCAGGTCATGGCCTACCCTAATTTTAACAGATAAGTGGCTTAAATTTTTTTCTTTTTAACATTTTAGTTTGAATTCCATTAAGTCCCTGGCTTTTGAAGGAGAGCACTGCCCAGGATGTGGGACACACACACTCACACAAACACACTTCTGAATCCTAGGAGACCCCTAGCAGCCTAGTCGAAATGGAAGAAAGGGGGTAAGGAAAAACAAGTCTGAGTACTATCACATCAGCCTCCTAGCTCTGCTGTAAGTGAACTTCCTTAGCTTTAAAAATAGTAGTAATAAATCCTTCCTTATCAATAATCACTCTAAATGTAAATGGATTAAATTCCCCAATCAAAAGACATAGAAGGGCTAAATGGATTAAAAAAACCATGACCCAGCTATATGAATAGACCTAAAACAATCTAACTTTACACTTTTAGAGCTAGAAAGAAACAAACCAAGCCCAGAGTTAGCAGAAAGAAGAAAATAACAAAAATTAAAGCAGATATAAATTTAAAAATAGAAAATAGAAAAAATAAATGAAACAGGTTTTTTTAAAAAAATAAAATTGACAAACCCTTAGAATAACTGGAAAAAAGAGAGAAGACAAGTAAAGTCAAAACAAAAGACGAGACATTACAACTTATGACATGAATAAAATGAATCAAAGGAGATAACTATGAACAGTTATATGCCAACAAACTGAATAACCTAGAACAAATGAATGAATTCCTAGAAACATATAACCTACTAAAAGTAAATCATGGAGAAATGGGAATCCTAATCAGACACATAACCAGTATGGAGATTAAAACAGTCATCAAGAACCCCCTGACAAAGACAAGCCTGGGACCAGATAGCTTCTCTGGTGAATTCTACCAAACATTTAAAGAGGAATTAATGCCAGTCCTTCTCAAATTTTTCCAAAAAAATTGAAGCAGTAAGAACACTGCCAAACTCATTTTATAGGCCAGCATTACTTTGGTACCAAAACCGGACAAAGACACCACTAGGAAAGAAAATGACAGTCCAATATCCCTGATGAATATAGATGGGTACATCCTCAATAATTTACTAGCAAACTGAATCCAACAGCAAGCACATCAATGGAATAGAAGGTAAAATCACAAGATCATCTCAGCAGATGGCATAAAAAGCATTTGATGAGTGGTGTCTGGGTGGCTCAGTCGTTAAGCGTCTGCCTTTGGCTCAGGTCATAATCCCAGGGTCCTAGGATCGAGCCCCACTTTGGGCTTCCTCCTCAGCGGGAAGCCTGCTTCTCCCTCTCCCACTCCTCCTGCTTATGTTCCATCTCTCGCTGACTCTCTCTGTCAAATAAATAAAAATCTTTATTTTAAAAAAAATTTGATGAAATTCTACACCTCTTCCATTATAAAAATGTTCAACAAACGAGGAAAAGAAGGAAGATCCAGGATGAGGCAAGGGTGCCCACTTGCACCATTTGTATTCAACATAGTACTAGAAGTCCTAGCCAGACAGGTTAGATAATAAAAAGAGATAAAAGACATCCACATTGGAAAGGGAGAAGTAAAATTATCCCTGTTTGCAAACAACTTGGTTATTATGTGTAGAAAACCCCAAAGAGTCCATTTTAAAAACTTAAGAAACTAGTAAATAAATTCAGTAAAGTTGCAGGATACAAAATCAACATACAAGATTTGGTTGCATTTTTATACATTAATAATGGACTATTCAAAAAGGGAATTAAGAAGAATTCAATTTACAGTAACATCAAAAAGAATAAAATACAGGGCGCCTGGGTGGCTCAGTTAGTGTCTGCCTTCCACTTGGGTGATGACCCCAGGGTCCTGGGATCAAGCCCCATGGCAGGCTCTCTGCTTAGTGGGGAGCCTGCTTCTCCCTCTCCCTCTGCCTGCCATTCACCCTGCTTGTGCTTACACACACTCTCTTTCTGTCAAATAAGTAAAAAATCTTAAAAAAAAAAAAAAAAAGTAAATACTTAAGAATAAACTTAACTAAGGAGGTGAAAGACTTATATACTGAAAAGTACAAAAAATTGATGAAAGAAATGACATTGATGAATGGAAAGACATCCCATGTTCCTGGATTGGAGGAGTTAATATTATTAAACTGTCCATACTACCCAAAGCAATCTACAGATTCAATGCAGTACCTATCAAAATTTCAAAAATATTTTTTATAGAAATAGAGCGATGCCACAATTCATATGGAGCCACACAAGATCCTGAATAGCCAATTCTGAGAAGGAACAAAGCTGGAGGCATCACACTTCCTAATTTCAAGTTGTATTTTGAAGGTGTTATAATCACAATGGTATGGTACTGGTACAAAGACCAACATGTAGACCAGTGGAACAGAATAGAGAGCCCAGAAATGAATCCATGTGTATATGGTCAGCTGGTTTTCAAGAATTTAAATCAGCACCTTCAAGGGAGATAAGTACTCTCATTTTCACTGTAGCACTATCCACAACAGCTAAGATAGGGAAACAACCTAAATGTCCATCCTCAGATGAATGGATACATAAAATGTGTTCTGTACATAGAATGGAATACCATTCAACCTCAAAAAAGAAGGAAATTCTGTAATATATGACAACATGGATGGACCTTTAGGACATTATGCTAGGTGAAATAAGCCAGACACAGAAAGACAAGTACTGCATGATTCCATTTATAGTTACTATCTAAAATAGACAAATTTAAAAAAACAAAGACTGGATTGATGGTTACCAGGGTGTGTGGGGGTTGGAGAATGGGGAGTTATCAACAGGCATAAAGCTTTAGCTTAAGATGAATAAGGTCTAAAGATCTTCTGTACAATATTGTACCTATAGTCAACAATAATATACACTTAAAATGTGTTAGAAGGATAGAGGTTGTGTGCTTTTAGCACAGTAAAATCTAAAAAGAAAAGACATTACTATACAACAGTTATATGAGGGTGTTACAGTAATCAAATTCATAGAAACAAAGTAGAGTGGTGTTTGCCAGGGTCTGGAAGGGGGGAGATGGGGAGTATTTTTTAATGGGTATAGATTTCAGTTTTGCAAAATGAAAAAGTTCTGAAGATCCATTGCACAATAATATAAGATACATTAACACTATTGAACTGTACACTTTAAAATGGTAAAGATGATACATTTTAAGTTATGTGGTTTTTACCATAATTAGAAGGCTTTTTGTTTTGTTTTGTTAAAAGATTTTATTTATTTATTTGACACAGAGAAATAGAGCACAAGTAGGCAGAGAGGCAGGCAGAAGGAGAGGGGGAAGCAGGCTCCCAGCTGAGCAGAGAGCCTGATGCGGGGCTTGATCCCAGGACCCTGAGATCATGACCTGAGCCGAAGGCAGAGGCTTTAACCCACCCAGGCACCCCCATAATTAGAAGTTTTAAAGAAAGAATGGAAATAATGAAAAAAAGGGATCTTAGGACATTGGGAAGAAAGAACAATGGAAAGAACAAGGAAAAATGTATAAATAAAACATTTTTCCCCTGAGTTTTCTAAATTTTATTTGATGAAGCAAAAATTATAACATTGATATGGTTCTCAGTGTATATAGAGGAAGTAATTAAGACAGCATATTATAGGGGCACCTGGCTGACTCAGTCAGTGGTGCATGCAACTCATCTTAGGGTTGTGAGTTCAAGCCCCACGTTGGGCATAGAGTCACTTAAAACAAACAAACAAACAAACAAAAAAACCAGGTGCCCGGGTGTCTCAGTGGGTTAAAGCCTCTGCCTTTGGCTCAGGTCATGATCTCAGGGTCCTGGGATTGAGCCCCGCATCAGGCTCTCTGCTCAGCAGGGAGCCTGCTTCCCCCTCTCTCTCTGCCTGCCTCTCTGCCTACTTGTGATCTCTCTCTCTGTCAAATAAATAAAATCTTTTAAAAAAACATTATAAATGAGGATGGGTGAAAGGACTTTTTAAAAGGGAGATAAACCCAGGACAAACAGAAACTAAAAGAATTTGCCATCACCAAACCAGCCCTACAAGAAATACTGAAAGGGGTCCTCTAAGCAAAGAGAGAGCCTAAAAGTAACATAGACCAGAAAGGAACAGAAACAGTATACAGTAACAGTCACCTTATAGGCAATACAATGGCACTAAATTCATATCTTTCAGTAGTTACCCCAAATGTGAATGGGCTAAATGCCCCAATCAAAAAAAACAGGATTTCATTGGATAAAAAAAAACAAGACCCATCAATATACTGTCTGTAAGAGACTCATTATAGACCCAAGACACCTCCAGATTTAGAGTGAGAGGTGGGAAACCATTTACCATGCTCATGGACATCAAAAGAAAGCTGTGATGGCAATCTTTATGTCAGACATATTAGATTTTAAACCAAAGACTATAAGAGATAAGGAAGGACACTATATCATACTTAAAGGGTCTATCCAACAAGAAGATCTAACAATTGTAAATATTTATGCCCCTAATATGGGAGCAGCCAATTATATAAGCCAATTAATAACAAAATCAAAGAAACATGTCAACGATAAGACAATAATACTAGGGGACTTTAACAGCCCCCTCACTGAAGTGGAGAGATCATCTAAGCAAAAGATCAACAAAGAAAAAACGGCTTTAAATGACGCACTGGACCGGATGGACTTCACAGATATATTCAGAACATTCCATCCCAAAGCAACAATACACATTCTTGTCTAGTGCACACGGAACATTCTCCAGAATAGATCACATCCTGGGTCACAAATCAGGTCTCAACCGGTACCAAAAGATTGGGATCATTTCCTGTGTGTTTTCAGACCACACAATGCCTTGAAACTCGACCTCAATCCCAAGAGGAAAGTTACAAAGAACTCAAATACGTGGAGGCTAAAGAGCATCCCACTAAAGAATAAAGGGATCGACCAGGCAATTAAAGAAGAATTTTAAAAACACATGGAAACAAATGAAAATGAAAACACAGCTGTTCAAAATCTTTGGGATATACCAAAGGTGGTCCTAAGAGGAAAACATATAGCAATACAAGCCTTTCTCAAGAAACCAAGAAAGGTCTCAAAATACACAACTGAACCCTACACCTAAAGGAGTTGGAGAAAGAACAGCAAATAAAGCCTAAACCCAGCAGGAGAAGAGAAATAATAAAGATCAGAGCAGAAATCCATGAAATAGGAACCAAAACAACAGTAGAACAGATCAATGAGGGTAGGAGCTGGTTCTTTGAAAGAATTAATAAAAACTCCTGGCCAGACTTACAAAAAGCAATAGAGAAAGGACCCAAATAAATAAAATCATGAATGAAAGAGGAGATATCACAACCAACACCAAGAAATACAATTATAAGAATATATTATGAGCAACTATATGCCAGCAAATTAGACAATCTGGAAGAAATGGATGCATTCCTAGAGACATATAAACTACCCAATCTGAACCAGGAAGAAATAGAAAACCTGAACAGACCCGTAACCAGCAAGGAAATTGAAGCAGTAATCAAAAGTAATCTTCCAACAAACAAGAGCCCAGGGCCAGATGGCTTCCCAGGGGAATTCTACCAAATGTTTAAAGGAGAATTAATACCTAGTCTCATGAAACTGTTCCAAAAAAACAGAAATGGAAGGAAAACTTCCAAACTCATTTTATGAGGCCAGCATTACCTTGATCCCAAAACCAGACAAAGACCCCATCAGAAAGGAGAATTACAGACCAATATCCCTGATGAACATGGATGCAAAAATTCTCACCAAAATACTAGCCAGTAGGATCCAACAGTACATTAAAAGAATTATTCACCATGACCAAGTGGGACTTATTCCTGGGCTGCAAGTTTGGTTCAACATTCACAAATCAATGCGATACACTACATTAGTAAAAGAAAAGAGAAGAACCATATGATACTCTCAATAGATGCAGAAAAAGCATTTGACAAAGTACAGCATCCTTTCTTGATTAAAACTCTTCACAGTGTAGGGATGGAGAATACATCCCTCAATATCAAAAAAGTCATCTATGAAAAACCCACAGCAAATATCTTTCTCAACAAGGAAAAACTGAAAGCTTTTCCCCTAAGGACAGGAATATGGCAGGGATACCCACTACTGCTATTCAGCATAGTACTGGAAGTCCTAGCCTCAGCAATCAGACAAAAAGAAATAAAAGGCATCGAATAGGCAAAGAAGAAGTCAAACTCTCACTCTTTGCAGATGATATGATACTTTATGTGGAAAACCCAGAAGACTCCACCCCCAAAACTGCTAGAACTCATACAGGAATTCAGTAAAGTGTCAGAGTATAAAATCAATGCACAGAAATCAGTTGCATTTCTATACACCAACAGCAAGACAGAAGAAAGAGAAATTAAGGAGTCAATCCCACTTACAGTTGCACCCAAAACCATAAGATACTTAGGAAAAATCTAAGCAAAGAGGCAAA
>CM052898.1:53210090-53230276 GCA_028534135.1 Potos flavus | reverse complement strand
GAGAAATTAAGGAGTCAATCCCACTTACAGTTGCACCCAAAACCATAAGATACTTAGGAAAAATCTAAGCAAAGAGGCAAAGAATCTGTACTCAGAAAACTATAGAATACTCATGAAAGAAATTGAGGAAGACACAAAGAAATGGAAAAACACTCCATGTTCATGGATTGGAAGAACAAATATTGTGAAAATGTCTATGCTACCTAGAGCAATCTACACATTTAATGCAATCCCTATCAAAATACCATCAACTTTTTCCCACAGAAATGGAATAAATAATCCTAAAATTTGTATGGAAACAGAAAAGACCCCAAATAGCCAGTAGAATGTTGAAAAAGAAAACGAAAGTTGGTGGCATCACAATTCTGGACTTTAAGTTCTATTACAAAGCTGTACTCATCAAGATGGTATGGTACTGGCACAAAAACAGATACATAGATCAGCGGAACAGAATAGAGAGCCCAGAAATAGACCCTCAACTCTATGGTCAACTAATCTTCAACAAAGCAGGAAAGAATGTTTAGTGGAAAACAGAAAGTCTCTTCAACAAACGGTGTTGGGAAAATTGGACAGCCACATGCAGAAGAATGAAACTGGACCATTTTCTTACACCATACACAAAAATACTCAAAATGGATGAAAGACCTAAATGTGAGACATGAATCCATCAAAATCCTTTAGGAGAACACAGGCAGCAGCCTCTTCGACCTCAGCCACAGCAACTTCTTCCTAGGAACATCACCAAAGGTAAGCAAGGGCAAAAATGAACTATTGGGACTTCATCAAGATCAAAAGCTTTTGCACAGCAAAGGAAACAGTCAGCAAAACCAAAAGACAACTGAGAGAACAGAAGATATTTGCAAATGACGTATCAGATAAAGGGCTAGTATCCAAAGTCTATAAAGAACTTCTCAAACTCAACACCCAAAGAACAAATGATCCAATCAAGAAATGGGCAGAGGACACGAACAGACATTTCTGTGAAGAAGACATCCAAATGGCCAACAGACACATGAAAAAGTGCTCAACCTCACTCGGCATCAGGGAAATACAAATCAAAACCCCAATGAGATACCATCTCACACCAGTCAGAATGGCTAAAATTAACAAGTTAGGAAATGACAGATGTTGGTGAGGATGTGGAGAAAGGGTAACTCTCCTACACTGTTGGTGGGAATGCAAGCTGGTGTAGCCTCTCTGGAAGACAGTATGGAGGTTCCTCAAAAAGTTGAAAATAGAGCTACCCTACGACCCAGCAATTGCACTACTGGGTATTTACCCCAAAGATAAAATATAGTGATCCGAAGGGGCACGTACACCCCAATGTTTATAGCAGCAATGGCCAAACTATGGAAAGAGCCTCGGTGTCCATTGACAGATGAATGGATAAGGAAGAAGTAGTATATATATATATTTATTTATTTATTTATTAAATTTATATATAATTATATATAATATTCCACTCTATAATGGAATATTATGCAGCCATCAAGAAAGTGAAATCTTGCCATTTGCAACAATGTGAATGGAACTAGAGGCTATTATGCTAAGCGAAATAAGCCAATCAGAGAAAGACAATGATCATATGATGTCACTGATTTGAGGAATTTGAGAAACAAGACACGGTTATAGGGGAAGGGAGGGGAAAATGAAACAAGACGAAACCAGAGAGGGAGACAAACCATAAGAGACTCTTAATCTCAGTAAAGAAACTGAGGGTTTCTTGGGGGTGGTGAGGGATGGAGTGGCTGGGTGATGGACATTGGGGAGAGTATGTGCCATGGTGAGCACTGTAAATTGTGTAAGACTGATGAATCACAGACCTGTACCCCTGAAACAAATAGTACATTATATGTTAATAAAAAATTTGAAAAATAAAAGGGAGGTAAAGTTTTCATATTTAACTCAACCTGGTAAAATATTGATGCCAGTAGGTGGTAATAAGTTATGGTTGCATAATATAATACCTAGAGCAACCACTAAGAAGTCCACAAAAGAGAAACACTCAAACACAATAGATAGATAAAAATGGAAAAATAGGTAGATCAAAATGGAAATCTGTAAAATGTTTCAGAGACTCATGGGAAGGCAGAGAAATGAAAATCTGAAAGAATAGGGAAAAAAGGGTCTGACTTAAGCCCAAGCATAACATTAAATATAAATGGCCATTTTTTTTTTTTTTAAGATTTATTTATTTGAGAGAGCATGAGTAGGCAGAGCAGCAGGCAGAGGGAGAGGGAGAAGTAAGCTCTCCACTGAGCAGAGAGCCAGATGTGGCACTCTATCCCAGGACCCTGGGATCATGACCTGAGCCGAAGGCAGCTGCTTAATGGACTGAGCCACTCAAGCGCCCCAATATAAATGGTCTTAATTAATACACCCATTAAAAGGCTGAGATTGCCAGAATGGATAAAATAATATGATCCAAGTATAAGCTGTAAGAAACTTACTTTGAATGTCACACTATAGTTTGGCTAAAGTAAGAGAAAAGGAAAGATATACAAAAGAAACTATTTTTTTAAAGATTTTATTTATTTGAGAGAGAGTGTATGAAGAGAGCACAAGCAGGGGAGAGGGGCAGAGGAAGAGGGTGAAGCAGACTCCCCACTGAGCAGGGAGCCCAACATGAGGCTTGATTTCATTACCCCGGCATCATGACCCAAGCCAAAGGCAGACTCTTAACTGACTGAGCCACCTCGGTGCCCCCAAAAGAAACTTTATAAACAAAAGAAAGCAGGAATGGTTATATTATGATTAGATACAGGAAACTTCAGAGCAAGGAAAATTACCAGGGAGAGAGAAGGACATGACATAGAGATAAAAGAGTCAATCCACCAAGATGATGGGGCGCCTGAGTGGCTCATTTAGGCATCTGCCTTTGGCTCAGGTTATGCTCTCAGGGTCCTGAGATGGAGCCCTGAGTCAGGCTCCCTGTTCAGCAGGGAGTCTGCTTCTCCTTCTTCCTTTACCACTCCCCCTGCTTGTGCTCTCTCTCTCGCTCCCCCTCCCTCTCAAATAAAATCTTTAAAAAAAAAAGAAAACGAAAAAAAGACAGTGCCATTTTTAAAGTATATACACCAAACAACAGAGTTGCAAATTATGTGAGGCCAAAACTGATAGAAACAGAAGATCCACAATTATAGTTGGACATAGCAGTATTCTCTCAACAATTGGTAGAACAACCAGACAGAAAATCAGCAAGGATATAGAACTTAACACCACTAAGGGAATGCAAACTGTCACAGCCACTCTAGATAACAGCACCCCAAGGACAGTTTTTTTAAAAGTTAAACTAAATGAAAATTAAAATAGAACATATCAAAATGTGTTGGATGCAGTAAAAGAGAGATGTATGGCATTAAATGATTACATTGAAAATAAAGAAAGTCTTGGGGTGTCTTTTTGGTTCAGTTGGTAAAGCATGTGACTCTTGATCTCAGGATTCTGGGTTCAAGCTTATACTAGCACCCACATTGGGCGTAGAGATTACTTGAAATAAATAAGATTTAAGACAAATAAGGAAAGTCTCGATAATCTTAAAGTCCCACCCAGATGAAACCAGAAAAAGAAGAGCAAAACAAATCCAAAATAAGAAAAAGAAAGAATATACTAAAAATAATAGAAATCAATGAAAATAAAAAGTGAAGAACAATAGAAAAAATCAGCAAAACAAAAAGCTTCTTTGAAACGGACCTCTAGCAAGACTGATGAAGAAATGATACATTACCAGTAATAAGAATGAAATAGGGGTGCTATGGTCTGTGTCCCCCCAAAATTCATATGTTGAATCCTATCCCCCAACAGGATGGTCTTAGGATCTTGGGGAGGCGACCAGGTTCAGAACTTCCTCATGAATGGGTTAAATGCTCTTATAAAAGAGGCTCCAGATGGATCCTTCCCTGCATCCACCCCTGGAGGAGTGTACAGTGAGAAGGCATTGTCTGCGAACCGGGAAGGGGGCCGTCTCCAGCCATCACATCACATCTGCCTGCACCATGATCTGGGACTTCCACCCTCCAAACCATGAGAGAGGAACTTCTGTGGTTTATAAGCCACAGAATTGGCAATGTGTAATGCTACACATTGTAGCATTTTGTTACAGCAGCAGGACCAGACTGAGACCCAAACCATCACCACAAGCCATGAAGACATTAAAGGATGATAAAGGAATGCTAGGAACACATCCATATAAATCCATTTGACCACTTCCTGCATGTTTAAAAGCACAAACCAACACAGCTCATTTATTATAAAACATCATTTGAATAGTTTGCTAGTACTAAAGTAATTGAATTTACAATTTTTAAACTGCCAAAACAGAAATCTCCAGGTCCAGATGGTTTCACTGAAGAATCCTATCAAACACTGAAGCCAGTTCTACACAATTTCTTCCAGAAAATAGGTGACAGAATACTTCACAACTCATATGAGGCCAGTAAATACCTGATAGAAAAACTAGGTAATAATAGTACCAAGAGACAAAACTACAGACTAGTATCCGTCATAAATATAGAAGCAAATGCCCTTAAAATATTAGCAAATAGAATTCAGCAATACATAAAAATAATTATACACCCTGACCAAGCAGGGTTTATTCCAGGGACACACGTCTAGTTTAATATTTGAAAATGGATCAGTGTAATCCACCGTGTTAACAGGCTACAGAAGAAAAATTAATGATCATATCAATTAATGCAAAAAATTTTGATAAAATTCAAAAGAAAAAAATTAAAGGTGTTTTTTTAAGTACCAAGAATACAAGAGAAAAATCCCCCATCTCATTTAAAACCCCAAGTTACCCTATTTCCCCACCTGCCCCCTCAGGGATAATCTGTGGTCAATGTCTGTTCCTTCTAGAGAAATTCTTTGTGAGATTGAGAGATTTTCTCCTCCCACACTCCCTCCTCCCAGCAAAAGACACCTGCTGTTTTGCATTTAAAGGCAGTTGTACTCCCTGCTGTGCCTATTTGCCCCTACCCCCCACCCCCCACTACTGCCTTCTCAGGAATGCTAGTATAAGCACTTCCAGAACATGGCACTCCTAATTAGCCTGTAGATAGATAATGCCAAACAGTGGCAAACTTGTTTTTCTGGAATATCCCTTCCTCCTAACACACCTGCCATAAACAGATGAGGAAATAAAAACAGTCTTAAATCCGTTGGATACCAGGGGTGGGCAAGATAATGCAGGGCAGGGGAACAGACTTATTAAGGCTAGCCTGAACTTATTATAATGGGGAAGTCTCAACTTCTTTGAGCCTTAATTTCCTCATCTGTAAAATGGCGATCATAATACCTACTCTGCAGGGAGGCTGTGAAGCACAAGTGAGATTATGTATAAACAATGAGTGGCCTAGCAGATGGCTTTGACTATTGGCTCTTTATTAGCATAAACTAAAAGGCCCCTTTGCTCTGTGAACCATGTTGGCAGATTTTCCTATGAACTCTGGGAACATGTCAAGGGCCCCTCTGATTATCCTTAAATTAAACCAGTTTTTAAATTATATAAAATACTTGCCTATCCCAGTATAGAAGCTTTTCAATTAATATGAGAGCATCTGTCTCCTTGGTCCCAGATGCAACTGTTAACTTTCTGATTCCTCAGTTCCCCTTTTAAAACAATGAAGTTGGTACTCTGACACCATCTCCATCATCTTATTCCTCTAATCTATGTGGTTATACGTGTGTATATTTGTGTATGTGTATATGCAAGTAATATATATACATACACACTTTGTTTCTGGTTGTACTTTATTGTAAATAATTCTATTTCTTTTTTTAAATTTTTTTAAATTTTCTTTCCAAATACTGTTTTTTTTAAGAGATTTATTTATTTATTTTAGAGAGAGAGGGAGGGAAGGGCAGAGGGAGAGGGAGAGAGAGTCCCAGTTAGAGTCCACACTGAGCACGGAGCCCGACATGGGCTGGATCTCATGACCCTGAGGTCACAGCCTGAGCTGAAACCAGCGATTGGACACCAACCGACTGCACCACCCGGGCGCCCCTCAAATTCTATTTCTTAAACAACCTCCTGAAAAGCTTTCTGGCTTTATCCATAAATCAACTCCAAAGCTAAGGACAAATGAAGAGCAGTATTGATTACATAAATACTATTTCATGTAGAATCATATGGTGCGATTGGATTCATGAGAAAGGAAATATTTCCTGTGTTGCTCAAAGAGAACTCGAGGAGGAATCATTCAAGCTCCAAGGTCTGACAATTTCTTTTTCCTTCTAGGTTCCCTCACTCTAATTTGTACTCAGCTCCCTATTTCTTGTATCCACTATCAGGCTTTCTTGATTTTTTTTTTTCATTTTTCAGAAATACCTCACACCCATCTACTTATTTGTCTCCTCCATGAGAACTCATCAGGTCCAAAACTAGCAGGCATTTCCTTGCTTCAAAGATGTATAGTAGTCTTCTGCTTGCTCAACTGCATCCACATTTACATTCTGAATAATCTGGCAGTCGGGGTGTCTTATCTTTTCTTTTTTCTTTTTTTTAAATTAATTGATTTATTTTTCAGTAATCTCTACACCGAATGTGGGGCTTAAATTCGTGATCCCAAGATCACGAGTCACACGCTCTTCTAACTGAGCCAGACAGACACTCCAGGGTGGTTTATCTTTTCAGTTTTAATTTTTTACTAAAGTAAAATATACATGCAGGAAAGAGTACTTATTATAGATGTATATATCAGTGCATTTGCATAAGCCGAAGGATGAAGAATCAACCTTACCAGACTTCAGAGAGCCCTTTTCTGCTGCTCTTTTCCAGTCACTAACACCCCACCCCACCACCACCACCAAGGGGAGTGACTTCCAACCCTAACCCTAGATTAGTTTTGCCCTTGTTTTGTACTTTATTATCTATAAACTGTATGAATGGGAGGCACCTGGGTGGCTCAGTCGGTTAAGTGTCTGTCTTCAGCTCAGGTCGTGATCCTGGCATTCTGGGATTGAGCCCCGTATTGGGTTCCCTGCTCATTGGGGAGTCTGCTTCTCCCTCTGCCTCTCCACTGCTTGTGCTCATTCTCTCACTCACTCTTTCTCTCAAATAAATAAAATCTTAAAAAAAAATAAGCTGTATGAACAGAATTATGTGTCCTCTTCGGTGTCTGTCTTCACTATTATATTTGTGAAATTTGTCCATATTCTTGCATATAAATGAATGTTGCTCATTCTCATTGCTGTATAGAATGGGCACGCTATGATTTAGTTATCCTTTCTACTATTGATCATTTGAGTAGTTTCCAGTTTGAGGGTATTAAAACCAGTATTGTTCTGACTTACGGTGAACACGAGTATGCATTCCAGTCAGGAACATCCAAATTCTGCTGCAATGTAGGAGAGTTCCAGTTCCTCCACACCCTCACCGATAACATCTTTTTCATTTTAGCCATTCTGGTGGGTATGTAATAATACACGATGTACTCTTTGAAAAACAAACATCACATTCTCCTTAAAACTCTTCCCAATGACCTTAGAATCAAAGTAAAATTCTTTTACGTGGCCTGCACAACTGTGATCTGGCCTCCACCTCTGCAAGTTCATCTGCATCTAGATACTTCCTTTCTTCCCATGCACAGTACTTGCCATTCTCCGCCAGCTACCTGGGGCACTATACACAACACACTCTTCACACTCTTTCTCCTTCTTGGCTCCTCATCCTTCAGATATCAATTTAGTGGTCATTTACTCAGGTCACATCCCACTGCCACATCCTCTGAGAGCACTTACCTTAGCTTCAGTTTAATAGTTATATCTTTCTAGACCCTCAGCTCCACCACTGCAGAAAAGTGTGTTTTACTCACCATTGCAACATAGGCCCTGGCATAGACTTAGAACTCCTATATTTGAAGGAACAAACAAATAATGGGACTTTGATGTACTACTTTTTGCCTCTGAACTTTTATGGTGGGGTAACTATTACATTTTATATGCATTTAGATAAAATGTCAGGTCTGAAACTATTGATATGGAGAACTTAAATTACAGAAATGCCATTTTGGGGGCCCCTGGGTGGCTCAGTCAGTTGGGCATCCAACTCTTAGTTTTGGCTCGGGTCATGATCTCAGGGTCCTGGGATCGAGCCCCACATCAGGCTCTGTGCTCAGCGTGTAGTCTGCTTGGCAGTCTCTCCTCCCTCTGTCCCTCCCCCTGCTCATGTGCACACTCTCTAAAATAAATCTTTTTTAAAAATGCCATTTGACTATATAATATTAATCTGAATTTGTTACGTTCTGCAAACTTTACTGTTTATACCCAGGAGAAGCCACTGTGATCTGTGAAAACAGATCATAGTGTTCAAGGTCTGTTTAATTATAACCATCAAAAGTGCTCAGTATGTCTCTGTGTCATGGCTGTTTGCAGTTTTCTGAATGACATGGGCATCAGACTCATTGCACTGGTCTCACCTCAAGTGGAGTAGTGGGCTATGAAACTGCATTGAATGGAGTAAACTGAAATTTCCCCTGCAGTCTTTTTTTTTTCCTTACATTCAAAACGGTCTTAAATGAATGAATTATTAACAATTTAATAAAAATGGGGCACCTGGGTGGCTCAGTGGGTTAAAGCCTCTGCCTTTGGCTCAGGTCATGATCCCAGGGTCCTGGTATCAAGCCCCACATCGGGCTCTCTGCTCAGCAGGGAGCCTGCTTCCCCCTCCCTCTCTGCCTGCCTCTCTGCCTACTTGTGATCTCTCTCTCTGTGTCAAATAAATAAAATCTTTTAAAAAAAATTTTATTAAAAATGACCTAGCAGGTTACTTGTTGCCATGGTAAGAGTGGGCTTTGATTCCATTCCTTAATCACCAGAATAATAGCAAATCTACAACATAAGTGGTTTCAGTCCACAGTGTAATCTAATATCCAGCAGTTTGCTTTTCTTCAGCACCCTGCTGCCCTCCTGTCTCGAGCAGTAAGCACTATATTATTCTTTTGCTCATTATTGAGCTGGATTCTTAGAGCTCCCCTGCCCCGGAGCATGGGGAACTCTGCTTAGGCAGACCACCCAGAAAAATCTTCAGTCTGAGAGCAGGTGGTTGATCTGCTCAGTTTCTGTTAAGACCCATTAAATCTACCTTGATGGGCACTTATGTGCATTTACTCTTTCATTCCCAAGCCTCATGGGCACTAAAGTTTGAATTTTCCAGAATTACTGCTTCTCAGACTCCTGGATACCACCAGCTCTGGTTCCTTTTTTTTTTCAATGGAGATATACTTGATAAACTATTATATTAGTTTCAAGTCTACAACATAATTTGATATGTGTATATATGGCAAATGATCAACATGAATGAGTTTAGTTAACATCTGTCACCCTTTTTACAAATTTTTTTTCTTAGGATAAGAACTTTTCAGATTTTCTCTCATTATATCCCTGTAACTTATTTAATAATTGGAAATCTGTCCATTTTGACTCCCTTCACCCTTCTCATCCACTCACCCCCACCCCACCTCTGACAGCCACCAATGTATTTTTTTTTTGTTTCAAGTTTTTATTCAGATTCCAGTTAATTAGCATACAGTGTAATATTGGTTTCAGGATGTATTCTTTCTATGAGATTGGTTATTTGCTTGTTTTTTAAATTCCACATAGAAGTGACATCATATGGTATCTTTCTCTGCCTTATTTCACTTAATGCCCTCAGGGTCCAGCCATGTTGTCACAAATGGCAAGATTTCATTCTTTTTTTATGGCTGAATAATATTCCTGTGTGTGTGTGTGTGTGTGTGTGTGTGTGTGTGTGTGAGACGTTCATTACCCATTCATCCATTGGTGGACACTTACGTTGTTTCCATGTCTGGGCTGTTGTAAATAATGTAGCAGTGAACATGGGAGTGCAGATATGTCTTTGAATTAGTGTTTTCATTTTCTTCAGATACGTACCCAGAAGTGGAAATGATGGATCATATGGTAGTTCTTTTTTTTATTTTTATTTATTTATTTATTTATTTATTTTTCATATGGTAGTTCTATTTTTAATTTTTTGAGAAACCTCCATAATTGTTTTCCATAGTGGTTGCACCAATTCACATTCCCATTAACAGTGCATAGGGCTTCCCTTTTCTCCATGTCTTTGACAACATTTATCATTTCTTGTCTTTTTGATAATACATTCTGATAGGTGTGAGGTGATATCTCATTGGTTTTGATTTGAATTTCCCTAGTGATTAACGATGTTTAGCATCTTTCCATGTGTCTGCTGGCCATCTGTATATCATATTTGGAAAAATGTCTTTTTAGGCCCTTTGACCACTTTTTTTTTTTTGCTACTAGGTTATATATATTATTTATAAATTTTGGATATTAGCCCCTTATCAGATACATGTTTTGCAAATGTTTTCTCCCATTCTTGCCTCTTCATTTGGTTAATGGTTTCCATTGCTGTGCAGTAGCTTTTAGTTTGATGTAGTCCCACTTGTCTATTTTTACCTTTGTCGCCTTTGCTTTTGGTATTCATTCAGAAAAAATCATTACCAAGATCAATGTCAAGGAACTTATTGCCTGTTTTCTTCTAGGATTTTTATGGTTTCAGGCCTTACATTAAGTCTTTAGTTTGAGTTAATTTTTGGATATACTATAAAATAGGAGTCCACTTTCATTCTTTTGCATGTGGCTCTAGTTTTCCCAGCACTATTTATTGGAGTGTCCTTTTGCCACTGTATATTCTTGACTCCTTTGTCATAAACTAATTGATTAATTATGGGTGGGCTTATTTTGGGGCTCTTTATTCTGTACCATTGATCTATGTGTCTGTTTTTAATGCCAATACTGTACGTTTTTATTACTATAGCATTATTTGTAATATAGCTTGAAACCAGGGAGTGTGATGGTCTTCAGCTTTATTCTTTCTCAAGATTGCTTTGGCTAATAAGGTCTTTTATGGTTCCATATATATTTTAGGATTGTTCTATATTTTTCTTTTTTTTTTTTTGGTAGGCAGCAAAACAAAGTTTATTGAGCCATATTCATTTGTTGAATGATAGTACAAAGCTCCCCAAGAGGGAAGGGAACCCAGAGGGTTCCCCAGGATTGTTCTATATTTCTATGAAAAATGCAGCAGAAATTTTGATAAAAATTGCTTGAATCTGTAGATTGCTTTGAGTAGTATGGACATTCTAACAATTTGAATTTTTGATCTATGAACACAAAGTATCTTTTCATTTGTGTCATCTTAAATGTCTTTCATCGATGTCTTATAGTTTTCAGAGTATAGGTTTTTTACATCTCCTTGGTTAAAGTTATTTCTAGGTTTTTTATTCTTTTTGATGCAATTGTAAGAGAGATTGTTTTCTTAATTTCTCTTTCTTCCTTTCTTTCTCTCTTTTTCTTTCTTTCTAGAAGAGTGAGCAAATGTGGGAGGGGCAGAGGGAGAGGGAGCGAGAGGATCTGAAGCAGACATGGGGCTTGATCTAATGACCTTGAGACCATGACCTGAGCTGAAATCAAGAGTCGGATGCTTAACCGACTGAGCCACCCAGGTGCACCTTAATTTGTCTTTCTGATAGCTCATTATTAGTATATAGCAATGAAACCAATTTCTATATGTTAACTTTGTATCCTGGGACTTTACTGAATTTGTTTATTAGTTCTAACGGTTTTTCGGTGGAGTCTTTAGGGTTTTCTATATATAATATCATGTCATCTGCAAATAGTAACAGTTTTCTTTCTTTCTAATTTGGATGTCTTTATTTCTTTTTCTTGCCTAATTCCTCTGGCTAGGATTTCTAATACCGTGTTGAATAAACATGGCAAGAGTGGGCATCCTTATCTCGTTTCTCACCTTAAAGGAGACTCTTTCAGCTTTTCACCATTGAGTATGATGATAGCTATGAGCTTGTCATATACAGTCTTTATTATGTTGAGGTATGTCCCTTCTTTACCCACTGTTTTGTTTTGTTTTTTATCATAAATGGATGTTGATTTTGTCAGATTCTATTACTGCATCTATTTAGATGATCATGTGATAGACATCCTTCATTTTGCTTATGCTGTATCATATGGATTGAAAATGTTGAAACATCTTTGCATCCCTAAAATAAAAATTCCACTTGATTGTGGTGTAGGATTCATTTAATGTACTGTTGAATTCGGTTTGGTAATATTTTGTTGAGGGTTATTGCATCTGTTTATCAGATGTTAGTCTGTAATTTTCATTTTTTGTAGTGTCTTTGTCTAGTTTTAGTATCAAGATAATGCTTGCCTTGCAAAATGAATTTGGAAATGTTCCCTCCTCTTTTTTGGAAGAGTTTGATAATGACTGGTATTAATTCTCTAAATATCTCGTAGAATTCACAAATGAAGCCATCTGATCCTGGACTTCTCTTTGTTGGGAGGTTTTTGATTACTAATTCTATCTCCTTACTAGTAATCAGTACGTTCAGATTTTCTGTTTCTTCATTATTGTTTTGGTTGGTCTTTGTTTTCAGGAACTTACCTGTTTCTTTTAGGTTGTCCAATTTGTTGGCATATAATTGTTCTTAGTAGTCTCTTATGATCTGTTGTATTTCTGTGATATCAGTTGTAATATCTATTCTTTCATTTCTGATTTTATTTATTTGAGTCCTCTCTTTTTTCTTGGTGAGTCTAACTAAAGGTCTGTCAATTTTGCTTATCTTTTCATAGAACCAGCTCTTAGTTTCATTGATCTTTTCTATTATCTTCTTAGTATCTTTCATTCACATCCTCTCTGATCTTTATTTCCTTCCTTCTACTAATTTGGGGCTTTGTCATCTTTCCAGAGTTCCTTAAGGTGTGAAGTTAGGTTGTTTGACTTTTCTCATTCCTTGAGGTATAGGACTTTATTGCTATGAACTATTGCCTTAGAACTGCTTTTGCTGCATCCCATAAATTTTATTTTTTCCATTTCCATTTTCGTTTGTCTCAAGACATTTTTTACATTTCTCTTTGGATTTCTTGTTTGACCCATTTGTTGGTGGTTCAGTAACATGTTAAATATTGACATATTTGTGAATTTTCCACATTTTTTCTTGCAATTATTTCTACCTTCATATTATTGTGATTGGAAAAAATACTTGATAATGATTTTAATCTTAAACTCATTAAGATTTCTTATGTGTTCTAATATATGATCTGTTCTGGAGAACATTCCATGTACACTTGAGAAGAATGTGTATTCTGTTTTTGGATAGAATGTTCTGTATATATCTATTAAGTCCATCTGTTCCAACATGTTGTGTACACCTGTTGTTTCCTTACTGATTTTGTCTGGATGATCTACCTATTGATATAAGTGGGTATTAAAGCCATCTGCTATTATCGTATTGCTATTACTTACTTTAGGTCTGTTACTATATGCTTTATATATTTAGGCGCTCCTATGTTGGGTGCATAAATATTTACCAATATTTATGCTCTTGTTTGATTGACCCCTTATTATGTAATGTCCTTTGTTATTATAATGTTTTAAAGTGTACTTTATCTGATGTGAGTAATGGCTACCTCCAACTTTCTTTTGGTTTTTATTTGCATGGGCTATCTTTTTCCATCCCTTCACTTTCAGTCTGTGTGTGTCCTTGCACCTGAAGTCTCTTAAAGGCAGCATATAAATGGGTCTTTTTTTTTTTTTTAATTCATTCAGGCATTCTATGTCTTTTGGTTTTTTGGGGTTTGTTCTTTTAAGACTTTATTTATTTGAGGGGCACCTGGGTGGCTCAGTTGTTAAGCGTCTGCCTTTGGTTCAGGTCATGATCCCAGAGTCCTAGGATCAAGCCCCGCATTGGGCTCCCTGCTCACTGGGAAACCTGCTTCTCCCTCTCCCACTCCCTCTGCTTGTGTTCCCTCTCTCACTGTCTTTCTGTCAAATAAATAAATCTTTAAAAAAAAAAAAAAAGATTTTTATTTGAGAGAGAGAGAGAGAGAGATAGCAACAGAGATAGTAAGAGAGCACAAGTAGGGAGGGGAGGGAGAAGCAGGCTCCCCAATGAGCAGGGAGCCCACTACTGGGCTCCATCCCAGGACCCTGGGATCATGACCTGAGCCAAAGGCAGACCCTTAACCAACTGAGCCAGCCAGATGCCCCAACTCTTTGTCTTTTGATTGGAGAATATGGCCCATTTACATTTAAAATAATTATTGATAGTTATGTACTTGTTAATCTTAATTGTTTTCTGGCTGTTTTGTAGTTCCTCTCTGTTCCTTTGTCCTCTTCCTTTGTGGTTTAATGACTTTTAGTAGTACACTTAGATTCTTTTATCTTCTGTGTATCTACCATACATTTTTACTATGAGGCTTACATATAACAACTTATATTTGTAACAGTCTATTTTATGATAACAGCTTAAATTTGAATACATTCTAAAGTTCTACATGTTTACTCTCCATCCTCCATTTTGTTTTTGATGTTACATTTTACATCTTTTCATCTCGTGTATCACTTGTTTATAGTTCAAGTTTTGTTATTTTTGTTTTTGGGGTTTTGTTTTTTTTTTAACTATTTTTGTCTTTTAGCCTTCGTAATAGCTCTATAAATGATTCATCCATTACTATATATTTACCTTTACCAGTGAGATTCATACTTTCACTTTTTATTTAGTGCCCTGTCTTTTCATCCCAACAAAGTCCCTTTAATATTTTTTGTAAAGCTGGTTTAGTAAGGTGATTAACTCCTTTAGCTTTAACTTGTCTGGAAAACTTTTTTTTTTTTTTTTTGGTCTGGAAAACTCTTACTCCCAATTCTGAATGATACCTTTGCTAGTTAAGAGTATTCTTGGCTGGAAGTGTTTTTCCTTTCAGTACTTTGAATGTGTCATGCCACTCCCTTCTGTCCTGTGGTTTCTGCGGAAAAATCTGATAGTCTTATGGGGGGTTCCATCGTATCTAACAAGTTGTTTTTCTTTTGCTGATTTCAAGATTCTAACTTTTGACATTTTAATTATAATTTGTTTTAGTGTGCATCTCTTGCAGTTCATATTTATAGAACTAGACTTCCTGGATCTGGATGTCTGTTTTTTCCCCTAGGTTAGTTTTCAGCCATTATTTCTTAAAATAATTTTTCTGTTCCTTTGTTTCTCTCTTCCTTCCAAGAGCCCTGTGATATGAATGTTAGTCCACTTGATGTTGTCCCATAAGTCTCTTATGCTATTTCCACTTTCTTTCATCTATTATAGCTGTAGAATTGGGGTGCTTATAGGAGGTGAGTTCAAGATCTTCTCAGAGCTAGATGATCAAGAAGCATCCGTGAGTGGCAGGCCCCAAAGACTGGGGCACCACAAGTAAAAATGGGACAACAGATGCCTATAAAAGCTCTCCTCCAAGAGATCCTGGTGCCCTCCAGAGATCTCCAGTAAGTATAGCCAGCCCTTAGATGTGTTTAATTAGAAGCCTGCCCTTCAGGCTGCAGGTATGATGATAAGCTATATTTTTTTTAAAGATTTCATTTATTTATCAGAGAAGGATAGAGAAAGCACAAGCAGGGGGGTGGCAGGCAGAGGAAGAAGCAGGCTCCCCACTGAGCTGGAAGCCCAATGTGGGACTCGATCCCAGGACCCTGGGATCATGACCTGAGCGAAGGCAGACACTTAAGCGACTGTGCCACCCAGGCGCCCCTGATGATAAGCTATTAGGCCTCTTTTACAGACTGAACTCCTGGGCCTGTTGTCTCTTGCTGTGCCCTGGGGATAGTGGCTATTTAAGAACTATTTCCCTGTTGGTTACAGTCCTGTGAGGGGCGCCAGCATAAGCCCCACTGGCCCCCAGAGCCAGATGTAGAGGTGTCCTCTAGCAACAGCTGCAAAAACTAAGGTACCAGATGTAAAACCAGGGCACAGGACACTTGTACAAGTTCCTTCCTGAGAGAGAATGGTGTTCTGAAGCACAGCAGAGGGAGAGGGAGAAGTTGGGGCCACTGGCTGGAGAGTGACAGAGGGAGACTGTAGAGATGGTGCCTACCAAGAAAGAAAAGTAGAAAAGGGGGGAAAAAAAGCCTAGAGGGTGTTTTGGTTTTTTTTGTAAGCATCCACCAGTTGGAGTAAGATAGAGGGGGTGCACAAAGATGGGTGTCCCCTAGAGTACTCCAGCATGCCTCCAAATGTGTCATATCAGGTGTGTGACCCTCAGGCCAGTGTCCCAAGACAAGTAAACAAGCCTCTCCCACACAAAGTCCAGGCACCCCTGAATGGGCCATGTCCAGTTTGGGCCCAGAGGTGGATGAGTCCAAGTGTGTGAGCCCTTTAAGAGCTGTTGCTGGGATCGCTAGTCTCGTGGGTCTCGGAGATGAAAGTTCGATATATTAGGAGCTTGACTTTCAGGTACAGATCTTAAGAGCTGGGTTGCCCAATGTGGGGTTCAAGCCCTTTGCTCCTCAGGGACAAACTCCAGGTTCTGAGTTCCCTCCCAGCTGTGAGTCTCTGCATTGGGAGTGGGACTTATGGCAAGATTGTGTCGGAGCTTCTCCTACCCCCTATGACCTGGGCCTTCTCTCATTCACTCAATGTGTAGGAGTCACTCAGTTTTTAGGGTTTTTTTGTTTGTTCGTTTTTTCAGAATAGGCTGTCCTTTATGTAGCTGAGACTCGGGGAGTTTATGGGGAGGTGAATTCAGGATCCTTTCACATTGTCCTCTTTAACTGTATCATCGCCTGCAATTTGATTTCCATCTTTACACAATTGGAAAGACGAGAGAAGCCACCAAGAGCTGCAGCAAACCCATGGCCACAGGATCCCAAGGTTTCATGTTTAATCCTCCTGTGATAAGCGGTTACCGCAGGATGCTGCCTGGGCCAGGCCTGGAGCCTTGGAAAGAGCGGGTCTTTCAGACATCCACACGTGTCTCCCTGTTCTAGAGTCTGTCCCACTGTGAGCTCATCACAGATGATGGGATCCTGCACCTGAGCAACAGCACGTGCGGCCACGAGAGGCTGCGGGTGCTGGAACTGGACAACTGCCTCCTCATCACCGACGTGGCCCTGGAGCACCTGGAGAGCTGCCGCAGCCTGGAGCGCCTCGAGCTGTACGACTGCCAGCAGGTTACCCGCGCAGGCATCAAGCGGATGCGGGTAAGGCGGGGCTAGCACACTTCCTAAGCAAACGATGAACATGCCAAGACTCTCATCTTCCATATCTTATCTTTAGCTTATAGTGATGCAAACTGATGTATTTACAAGTGCCTTCTTATTCAAAATTTTATTAGATCTCACCCTGGCAGATTCAACTTCCAGAATGGGTATGGGGCAGAAGTTCTAGAGTCTGGTGATCAGATCCTTGTAAGGACAGAGACTTAAGGTCATTACCAGCGGGAAGGAGACCGTGGTCTTGGTTAACTTCCGGAGAACAGGGCTTAAATAGAACGTGGCTTTTCTCACCCCACGTAGTTCACTAGTTTTCTTGAATACGCTTTACGTTGAGGCAGCTTTGCATTTACCTCCCAGAGCTGCCCCAGGTGCTGCGGCTGTGAGGACACTGCCTGGTGTCCATACAGGACCAGTGACCGCCCCCGTGGCAGATATTCGGGTCTCCCCATTTCAGAAGATCCTGGTGTAGGGGATACATATGTAAACAGGAATAGCGCTAGCCTACACAAGAAACTATTTGAGAATCAAGGAGGGTCGATTCTACATGGTGAACTGTGGGCTTGTCTAAGATTATGCCTGTAATCCTCAAAATACACACGTAACGACTACTCCACGTCTGTCTGCTTTCTGCCTCCAGGCTCAACTCCCTCATGTCAAAGTCCACGCCTACTTTGCTCCTGTCACCCCCCCGACAGCAGTGGGAGGAAGTGGACAGCGACTGTGCAGGTGCTGTGTCATTCTCTGACGGCGGCTGCCTGAGCCCAAAGCACGATGAGGTGTCCCTTCCTCCAGAGAAGACCCGAGTCTTCCTGACCGGCTCCACCTTCACCCAGATCTCTTGGTTCTCCATTGGGAAAGACATTTACAGGTAAAAGACTTCGGTAGGGACTGCAGTAACTCTGGTGATGGTTTTCACCTTTATTCTGCTCCGATGCAATAGAATCAAAGCCTTGTGTCTGCTAGCACATGGCAAGAGTGGTCTCAGCACAACCTGGACCATGCAGGGGACCTGGATCTCTTAAGAGGTGGGTGCCTTCTTAGGTACCAAAGTCCTGCCGTTGGCTTTGTTGGCGCTCCTTAGACCATCAGTGTTAGCACAAACCGAGCAGAAAGAATAAGCTGTTGATTTTCTACCTGATACTTAAGCCAGTGGCCTACTTTAATTCACAGTGATTTCATTTCGATTAGCAAGACTTTTCCACTTTGAAGATGAAATAGCAACTTTCTCAAAGTGACCTGTACTGCAAATTTGTGATGCCTGAGAGTTTTATACGTAGACTTAGGTGGAAGGCAAGTTAGGTTTCCATGAGACACCAAAGAAAAGAGGACTCTGAACTGGGTGGAGCGGGGCCTTCACCCTTGTTTCTGTCAACTCGTCATACACTCTTTCGGGGACCAAAAGCTAAACAAACAACTGAGTCTGTGTTGCCTGACTGGAAATAAGCTGTGGCAGGTGCTACAGCAGAGTGCATTTTTGTTCTAGGAGAAAAGCTAATTGTGTCATCTCTCACAAAATTTGGGGGACCGTAAATAGAATTAAGGCTTAAGTTATCTATAATATATATAATCAATTAAAAACAATGAATGGATGCATGTAGAATGGGTGTGATTTTTTCCAAGTTTATTTTAAAATCTTAGAAATCAAGTTACACCAGAACTATTCAAAAATTGTACACACTTAAAACTCAGATCAGTAAAGTGTTGGCACCTTTTAGACTCATAAAAATGAATAAACCATTGCGAAGCTTAACTCAGAGGGTTTTATTGCTATAATCTTCATGGCAGACAAATCTGAGCAAAACAATTTTCCAAATTCAGACCTTCCTAATATCTAAAATCGGATAAGCTCTAGTTCCCATTCTGTGCTGCCCACATGTGTGATATTTATGAAGATCAGGAACCCATCGCCCCTCTCACATCGTGAACTTCAGCCTTCCTAGAAGCCGTTCCCCACCACGAAGAGCACAGAGCTCACAGCTCATGGGAGGCTGGAGTGGAACAGTGAACCCGACACGGCACTTGCCCATGACCAGCGGTGCCTCCGACATATGAACCATTTAGGAGCATTTAGGGTACAGCAGAAGAGAAGGCAGGTGCATACACAACCCCTTAAGTTAACTTAACAAGATTATCAGAATAAGTGTTTAAGCCCTGATGACCTCACCACCTGGCGAGATCCTCCAGTTTTCCCTGGTCTAGAATGTGCGCACATATACCACAGCGGTAATTTTAATATATATTTACACCACTATGTGTGGGAGCATGACTAATGCAGGAAGCTATTTAAATAGCATAAAACAAGAGACTTGCTTCAGTAAATTATAGTCTCTGTTTTTAAGAATTTCTATGACCAGGGCTTTCTATACGGTCTCTTTTGAGCCAGGACACAACTTGTCAGTTACTGGACCCATTCCTCAATGACCTATGACCTCTTAGAAGACAGGAGCAGCTCAGGTGAGGTTTCTCAGATGAGAAAATCAGGTTTGCTTCCTTTGTAGGCGTGCAACAGTGAATGAAATAATTTGTCCTCAGTTGCGTCAGCTTTGAGAAAACAAACCAGAAAGAACACATAGGCCTCACCTCTTACAACATGTGGACTTGGGGGTGCTCAGAACACATGCACAGAACCCCCTCAGATTCCAGGACTTGAGGGGACACTATCAGGAACTGTGATTTTAAATGAGACACGCGTTTGCAAAACAATTGGAAAACATTTATTATACTGAAATGTATACATCCTACTATTAAAAAAACAAAGTAGCAAATTTGCTGGTGCCATAATTTAACCTGCTTCACTGGGACAGACTAATGTTCAATGCTGCTTGGTATAATTTCAAGTTCGATGAGCTTTTAAGTGTTTGTAACCCCACTTCTAAAACCTGATGAGGAATTCAAAATAGCACACAGCATTAAATGACATTTATTGTTCCGTATATCTTGAGACTCAAAAAGGAATGCTAAACAGACAAGCAAAAACAAGAGATATGCTCACTTCTTTCCCAAGTGATTGGTACAGAAAACGTGTTCATATGAAAGCAAAGGGAGATGACAGAAAGGAAAGTTCCTCTGCTTTTAGGGTCTATAGGAGTTACAAATATTTTCAAACTGAAGATGAAAATATTTAGAGACTGGGCTTCTCTGTATCCAATAA
>CM052898.1:53065022-53209590 GCA_028534135.1 Potos flavus | reverse complement strand
AGACACTTGCCGGTGCGCGTGGGGAAGGCTTCGGGCAGAGGGAAGCAAGAAAGGTAGGAAAACCGCAAAAGCAGTGCACTCCCTTTGAGAAGTGTACTGGCAGACAAGCATTTGGTTTTGTGAAAGAGGCACCCTTTTTATAGAAAAAGAAGTTATTATGTGGTGTATAAGAAAGCCTCTTAAATAATCACCAAAATATTTACCCATGATTGTACTAAAGCTCATATTTCACAAGTGTGGGGAATTTTTACGGTACAATTTAGTGTTTCATTTATGACATCTCATTTGCCACAAATAATTCCAACTTGTTGATAATAAAGACCCCTTAACAGCAAGTCAGAAACGACCATACGTTTCCCCCTACCTAGGTCACCTGTTTCCATTGTCTGGGACAGGGCTTTAAAAATATTTAGGAGCAGGATGGTGTGGGGTGGGGAGGGACACCACATGAGTTTAAAAGGCAACGGGGCTTCAAAAATGAAAACCAGAAACAAAACACTAAAAATGGAAGCAGAAGCAAAAGGTTTTTCAATAAATCTGTGACAAAGCAAAAACACAAAAGTCTTTGTACCTATTAGGATTTACACTGATCCTCTCACCAAGGTACTCTTGATAATGCAGTTTGCTTCGAGCCCCGCCTTCCTGGCTTGGATCTTCCCCCATCTGGCACGAGCCTGTCACACACACCCTTAGACATGATTTCTTCCGAGAAGGTGCCAAGCCTCTTACCTGACCCTCAATCACGGTCTCGGCACACCGCATCTGCAGACAGATTCCGTGCTGGCTCCACGACAGCTCTGTCCCCCACCCCTGCTCTGGGTCAGCATAAGGTTCAGGCGATAAAAGCCAAACTGGCACAGAAAGGTAAATGCCCACAGTACGTTTTTACATTCATTTCCAAACCGCATACAGTGTAAAAAGACAGCAAAGGCTGCTTCTAGGAACTGTACCTACTGGCCTCTGCCAGAGAAGCAGGCAGCCCCGCCGGCACGTGGCCCTCAGAGCCGCACGCGTGCTGTCCCGACGTGCTCACTCTCACGAGGATGCTTGGCTATGGCAGTGACAGTGAGGAGATTCGCCTCTCATACAGCTCATTAGAAAGGTCATCTTGTGTTTTCAATATGAAACATTTCATATGGTAAAATCCAATCCCAAGACTTCTTGGATTCAGTCTTCACACACTTTTAAGCGTGACTTTATTTGGTACTGAATATAGTTCAGACTAAGTACGACATCACTTCAAAACTATGTGGATACCATCACCATTCTCAGCTGCAGGAAAAGGAAAGAGATGTGACACACAGTTCTTTTGGGAGGGCTTAGGAAAATCAAGGCCATTAAACTGCAAACTCCCAGAAAGCTATAGCTTCCCTTCCCAATTCAAGTTACCTTTAAGTCTAGAGAAATAGCATGTGCACAATCCCTGTTGAGATATTTTACTTTCTGATGTCAGACCCCTGCGCCCATGAGCGCCGGTACCCATGCTGCCTGTTGGCTCTGGGGCATGGGGGGCACCAAGGCAAGCGACCAGCGCAGCATAAGCGAGGGGGCGAGAGCTCGGGGTGGCAGAGGCGCACACGCCGCGACAAGCCCCGGGACAGCCAGCTCCACACGACACACACACACTGAGTGCTTCCATCCACCTCTCCTGGAAATAAAGTTTTTACCTCCTCAGAGGCAGATCTGAAACATTCTGAAAAAAATCATTACTTTTGTCTAATGGCATAGTGTTTCTCAGGAAGTGGCTAGAAGCAGTACAGGCATTCATCACGGAACAAAAATTTTTTCACGAGGACAGGAGTCTGAAAAACATCCTGAGATTGGAGGGGATGTGCTCTGGTGTCTGACATTAGCAACGTCCACCGCTTTCGTGGAACACAACAGTATGATTACAGTGGGAATTTCCTTTTTTAGACCATTTGCGTTTTGCAGAGTAAAAGCTGTATTGCTTTGACGATAAAAGGCTGAGCAGAAGAGCGCTAAGCCAGAGGCTATAAGAGGGAGTGAGCCAGCTCAGGTGAAGCTCCCGTGCCTGCCGCTAACGGGATGGCAAACGCAAGGCGCCAGGCACACGCGAAGCCGTCCAGGCGCTGCTGTTTTGGACTCCATCCTTCAAGAAGGACTTCCGGGAAAGGGGGACACAGCACCTTGTTCTTCAAGGTGTAGCTTTTGTGTTAGGACTGAATTCGGATCTTAACCCATTGGACTTTTAAAAGTCTCTTCTCATATAAAAATTTTGCATTTAAAAATCCCTGCATTAGCCCTCTGAGCCCCATCCAGGCCCTCCTTCCATACTTTTTCCCTAAATAACCGCAATGCCTTCCACAGCTTAGAGTCACTGCTGATGTGCTAAAGGCTTCCAAATTACATCTCAGGTCCAGGCCTTTCCTGCCTGCCCCAGACGGGGATAATTCACTGCCACCCTGACCTTTCCAAGCACATATAAAATGGAACTCTTGACTGCGTCCCCCCAACCAGTCCTGCCTCTCTACTAGGTACATGTCTCCCCAGTTGCTCTTAACAAGAGTCACTCCTACGGCCCCATGATCAACTGTGGAGCCCAGCAGGACCTGCCCATAAATGTGTCAGACCCCGGTGACCTCTCCTGCCTCCAGTTTTCCCCCAACTCCCATCTGCCTCCACAGAGTTGCAAGAGTGGAAGAAAAACCTAATCCCATCCCTCCTTTGCTTAAACAACTTCACTGACTTCCCAATGCATTTCAAATGAAATCTCAGCTACCCTCTTGCCCAGGTCCTGCACACCAAACCGTACCTCCCACTCTGACTCCATCTTGCTCCGTGTGCCCCTCACGCTGTGCGGCAGCGACACAGCCTTTGCTCGGCCCTTTCCTTCACACACAGCCTCACATTCCCTTGGGGGTGTTCCAAGGTGGGCAGCTCCCCTTATTCTTCAAGTCTCAGCATTACTGACACCTCCTCAGAGAGGCCTTGCCCATCTGCTCCAAGTCCCCCTACTCAGTGCCCCCTTAAACACAAGCATCTCCACTTTCCCACTCCTTCACAGCACTTAAAAGATTTTGTAATTGTATGCATCTGATGGCTCATTCTGGTTTGCTTTCCCCACTAGGAGTTCTATGAAATGTTTTGTTAAAGACCTTTCTAGCATCAAAAGCAGTCTGACACAAGGTGCTCAGGAAAATGGTGGCTGAATTCAGTATTTTTTCCCAATAATCTAGGACTGACTCCTCTTCCTTATTTGCTAGTTTCTATTACAACCACTAGAAATATTCTCTTGATTTATTTTTCAAACTCTTCAAACTAGTAAAGCCAGCATTCTCAGAACTAAACACACAAGGGGACTACTGATTACAAGCACACACCATCTTTCATGATTTCAGCATTTCAAGACACATGCACTCATGCAAAGTACCTTTTACTGTGAAGAATAAAAAACAGCTCTCATCTTGAAAGTTCTGAACCATCTAGAAGGATAAAGCAGATAACACAATTAAGATCCAACTGTTTTTTTCTGAGCTGATCAGAAAAGAGTAGAATTAGCAGCTCCAGGAAAATATCTATATACTACTGCACAAATACAGAACTCAGTGGTCAAAATGGTAACTGGTGAAGGCAGCATGAGGTAGTAAATGTTTCCACCTGCTGCACTGGCGGGGCCTCGTGCTGACCAGCCTGCCAACGCCTGGTCCCTGACACAGCACCACAACCCACCTGACCCACTGGGAGCGTTTCCCCTGTGAGTAACGGCTTTTAACAAAGAGTCACAGTGTTAGTGGTCTTCTATTTATTACCAGCTTGTTGCTGAACACTGGGAGAACAATAACCTTAACATTTTTAAAACTCAGTCATCAGGAACGCCTCAGTGGCTCAGTCAGTTAAGCGCCTGCCTTCCAGTCAGATCATGATCCTAGGGCCCTGGGATTGAGCCCCCATTAGGCTCCCTGCCTAGTGGGGAGTCTGCTTCTCTTTCTCCCTCTGCCCACCCCCTCCCCCATATCACTTGTGCTTTCTTTCTCTCTCTCAAAATCTTAAAAAATTTTTTTAAATAAAGATCATTCATCAAATAGTGGATAAAAGGAAAACACACCAAACACACTCCCTACATAAAATGGGCCAAAGCCATGCTAACCCCGAAGCTCCCGGTGAGTGTCTAAGGGAGGGTGGGGGGCAGAGGGGCCCACACCACAGTTCTGGGTTTATATTCCTTGTTCACCAGGATATCTGAAACTCCTGGTTTTAGATTCTTACGAATTTGACCCCAGCTCTTTAAAATGGATTCTCAGGAGTACTTGCATAAGAGATCACAGAATTTTTCCACAGTTCTTCAGTGTGGAAGGGAAAAGTGATGGCAAGCCAGTTCACATTACCTGATCGCTAACAAGAATGTGAATACCAGTAGGCCCCTGTCTGTAGACCTGGTTAATCTGGTGGAAAGGAATATTAAACACCAATGCAAGTTTTCGAGCAACTTCTGAAGCAACCATTTCTTCCAAGTAGATTGCATGATAAACTGAAATAAAAAATAAGAGTAGCATTTTAGCAGTAATCGTTGATCTGTTTTCCACCTCATCTCTAAGATCACCCCTTTCAAAGTACTAAAAAAATATATATATATAAAAATTAAAAATGGAAACTAGCATTTCTTTCTTCCCTTACCACCCACTGAAATAATAATAATTTAACAATGGTACATGTACAATTTAACAGTAATATCTGTACAAAAGGATTTGAAGTTTTAATTTTTCTTAAAAAACGAACAGGAGGGGCGCCTGGGTGGCTCAGTTGGTTGGGCAACTGCCTTTGGCTCAGGTCATGATCCTGGAGTCCAGCATCGGTCTCTCTGCTCGGCAGGGAGTCTGCTTCTCCTTCTGATCTCTCCCCTCTCATGCTCTCTCTCTCTCTCTCTCAAATAAATAAAATCTTAAAAAAAAAAGAACCAAACAGGAATTAACTGCAAATGGGCACAGGGGCCTTTATGGAGTAATGGGACTAAAACCTGATGGTGGTAGTGACTGCAAAACTCTAAATTTACTAAAATATCCTTGAACTGGACATTAACAATGGAAGGATTTTATGGTATATAAATTAGAGCTGAAGAAAGCAGTTTTCAAATGATCTGTGTTTCTAGCAATATATAAAAAGAACTCTGTCACTGTTCTTGATTTAGTAATCCTACTACTGGGAATTTATCCCAAGGAATCCCCCAGAGAATGAAACATGGCGTAGAAGACACCGCATGAAAAGCTAAGAGTGTGGACAATGATGCCTGCTGCTGCTTCCTCCAGGTTGCAGCGCAGTCCAGCCAGGAGCCTGTGTTTCTGGAACATTTCACTTAGCAGCACCGGCCATCTGCTGCCAAGTGCATCTGCAGTGAGCACGGCTCTTGCAGGTCCTGCTTAGTTACAGACTCCAGCTGGCCAGCGAGCAGATCGTCAGTGCTGGCACTCACCTTCCCCAAACGGGGGGTTTCTTGTGTGCTTACAGTACCGAAACCTCTGCTAATTACACAGTATGGAAAGCTTACAATGTGGAACTGCAATTAAGGGGAGATAGAAAGCTGATCTAGAGCGGAGTCCCCAAACTAGAGCCCGCGTGAGCCCAGCGCTGCCCTGACTTGTTCTTTTCCAACAAAACTGTATCAGAAGCAGCTGCGCCCATCACTACGCCTTGTCTGTGCCGGTTCTGGCACCGCGGCAGCAGAGCTAGTGGGAAAGAGCCCCCAGAGTCGAGGCATTTCCTACTTGGCCTCTTGTGGAAGTTTGCTAGAAACGTTAAACCCCTGCTCGCAGGCTAAGTTGGCCAACATTTCCTACACTCCTCCACAAACACCTTCCAAAGTCCCAACAGGCCTGACCGCATAAATGTAAATGTTATACAGGATCCTGATGATATGTGGAGAGCTCCTTTAGAATTTTGTCATTTCAGACTAAGGTTTTCTATCTTTAGTCTTCAAATTCACAGCTTTTAAAGTCAAAATGACACCAAGTGGAAAAGCTCACAAGAGACTGGGATTTTTCAAACACAAAGTGACTCTTGGAGCTCTACCTGAACTAAGGGTAAATGATTGCCTCTGTGAATTCCATAACACACTTCTCTCTGGAAAGTTCTGAGTGTGTTGCCCTTATTTTGCTTCAGAATACGGGAAGAAGGGGGGTATTACCACACACCCAAACTTAACAGATGAGAAAACACATCCTTTAAAAGCGTAACTGCTTGGTTTTTGAGGGCCGTATTTAGAAGAGAGAAGGGCCAGGGTGCATCTCTGCCCTCAGTCAGCAAGGAAAACCTGTAGGCTGAGAAGGATGGATAACTGCGTGGAGTGTGTGAACGGCACCCCAAGGACGCGGTGCCGCTCAGCACAGCTCACAGTGCTGGCCAGCTGCCTGTTGGGAGACAAGTCCACACACTTAGTGCTGGGACGCATGTGAATCTCTGCACATGTGATATTTTAAGATTTTCCCCAGTCATTAAAATGGAAAAAAAAAATAGAAAAGAAAAACCCTCCTGCTTTCTTGCCAAGCTGCCAATGTTATAGTCATCATTTCAGTAAATGTGGGATTTAAGGGGGGACTAAAAGCCAGCAAAACTCCAAAAAGCATTCAAGCTGGTCTTTGGCTTGTTGGCTCTTTCCGGCACGAAGGGCCAAACCCAAAGGAGACTCCGAGAGCGGCGGCAAGAGCAGAGAAAGGCAGCTAGCGTCCCCTCTCCCGAGGCCTCGGCCCCAGCACCGCTGCCTCTCCTGCTGCCCGCACTCCCACCCAGGCAGCTTGGCGGTCCTTCCAAGCCCCACTCGGTGACAGGGAATGACGGGAAGCCGCGATGCCCTCAGGACCCACCGTAGGGCGTCCCACTGCCATTGTCGCCTCCGCCGCCGGCCGGCTGCTGGCCCTGCAGCGGTGAGCTGCTCGGCTGCTCCTGGCAGACATAGATGGTCAGGCGGGGCCTAACCGACCTGCAATCAGAAGACGCCCCACGTGAGCCCACGGCAGAGAGCCACCCCACGGCAGGTACAAAACAACTACAGAACTCCAAGTTCTACTTCCTTATGAGAACTTTACAGTAGTATTTCATTACACAAAATAAATGACTGATAAAAATGTAAAAACACACACCTCACACCAACTATCACAGGTGGTCTAATCTGATGATCCAGACTCTAAACCATTGACATGGTCTGTCACATGCTGGCAAATTTAAGTTTCAAGATTAAGTCAGTGTTTAAAAATTTAGTAAGATTCAACTTAATGGAATTCTAAATTCTAAATACACCACAAGTCTAGAAATAGCAATGATAGTACATGGATCTTAAAAGCCGCAAGAGTTTACAATTCCACCATTTTCATTCACAATTAGAAGTTTACATGTTTAACAACTGTTTAGCAGTAGTCAGAGGACTGGGAAAACCACAGATTCTGTATGGCTCACCTAAATGAGCAGTCTGTTTTCTTGGCAACAAACCCAGTCGTCTTCGGGAAATGAGTACCGCCCATGCACATTTCTACAGTCCTGCAGTCTACGTGTGCCCTCATCAGTGCCCGCGTCTACCCGGGCCTGCCCTGACGGTGCGCGAGGAACAGCCTCCTCATGAGCACGAGGCCGCAACGCCCCACAGCGCCTGCGCCAGAACGGGTCCTGCCCGAGCTCCCCATGTAAACATCCATCCTCACCTCCAGCCAACAGTTCCTTTTAGACACCGTATCATACCTGGACTTCAGGGAATTATAGAGCCGAATTCCATCGGCTGCACCGCAAATTTGTACTAGATCCTCCTTTGTCAGTTTTAATAAGTCGGCACCTGGAGAACAGCAAAAAGAGAGTCTTTTCAAAGAGATGGAAAAACAACAGCACAACTGGTTACTTCATAGCACTGGTCTTCCCACAGTGATGTCCCTCAGAACCACCACAGTCTCCTGTGTGTACACTCACCGACACGAACACAAGAGCACTCCCCGACCCACAGAGAAAATAAATAAATAAATACAATGCTGGCGTTTCCATGTCCTGCACGAAGGAGGAGCGCAGAAGCCCAGATGCAGGTCAATCGGAGACGAGCAGGGCCTGTGGGGCTGGCTTCCCAGCGCACGACTTCACTGCCCACCTTGTTTTGGCTGGCCCCTGGTTTTGTGGCTAAGCAGGATTCTGACCCCAGATAATTAACCTTGAGATCACAATAATAATGTCTTACTTTATAAAAAGAGGAAATGGAAGTCCGGAGTTTGGGGGACCTGCTCAAGTTGGTAGCAAAGTTAGGACTAGGCCTTTTTATACTGCAACTTGCAAACGTTCTGCAACATAACTGTCACAGCAGCCAGTTTTAATATTAAAGCAAAAGCATGGCACAGAATCACATTTTATACCTTAACGATTTCCCCCACAAATCACTGCTAAGTGTAAATAACATGGCGTCTAGGATTTCTTTAAAATAGAATCAAAAAGTGGGAGAGAGAAGAGTATAGAGAGTAACACTGACCAAAGGCCGGGATGGTTACATGGAAGCTCATCCTCTCCTACTTTTTATGTTTGTGTCCACAATCTCTTTTTTCCCTTTATTAACACTCAAGATGTAGTTTATTGGTACAATTAAGATGCCCTCTGGGATTAAGGCATGACTTCCATGTAATAAATACCCACTTAGGTATGTAACAAGATACTGGGGTTATCTTTCAATTTTTGAAGGATTAAAGTGAGAGCCTGATAACTTCCTAGCTTGTAAAAGAAATAAAGACCAGAGAAGCCCACTTCCATGAGGCACAAACACTAAAGGAGTCATTTTCCAGAGCCACGGAAGCAAAGACTGGCTGTCTCCCCAGTCTCTCCTGGGACCCACAGCTGTGGCCAGAGATGTGTGTGTGCATCTCCTCAACCTGCACAAAGAACTAGACAGACACTCATGTGCACAGCCTTTCCTGAAGATGAATGGCCAGAGGCTCTGAGCCAGCAGCCTCCCGCGCCGCCCCATTCTACTTCTGGGAAGCTCCCGTGTAAGGGAAATGCAGGAGGCCAAGCCGTGGGCGTGCTGCTCACGGTGAGAAGAGCTGAAACTTCTTCAGACAGAAACATGTGTTCACCTAACAGGACCTCCCTCGGTTCCCACTGCCGGAGCTTTCTGTATGTGCTCTGCTCTTCATGTGTCTTCCCTATGAGGGTTCAAGATGCATCTTCCCCACACAATGGAATTTTTAAATTTCCAATTTTTCACAGATAAAGATACAGTCATATAAAAATGTGGCTATAAGCTAGCAAGATTTTCATCTGGTACTTTAATTTTAAAGATGCAAAGAGCTACAGAGAATGACTACTCATTGCACAACATTGCAATAAATGGCTGAGGGAAGAGGAAACCATGCTCTTCATGCAATCAAGCTCTCCCTAGGCCAGATGTGTGCACATAGTTCTGTCTCTTCGAAGCCTTGCACTGCACTGCCCTGGCGCCACAGCACCGCAGGCAAGGCAAGCGCTCTACTAGTTTACTGTGGCCCAGCAATTCTTGGGACATGTTTAGCCAGGCTATGTTAGGAAAAGGGCCAAACACACTTGGGAAATGCTGCCCCTGCCCTACATGGTCCATCACTGTCTCTCCAAACAGGTTTCCTAGAGCATCACCTGGAGAAGCTTTGCTTGGTCCCTTTTAAAATTCCATTAACAGAGGCGCCTGGGTGGCTCGGTCAGTTAAGCGTCTGACTCTTGGTTTCAACTCAGGTCCTGATCTCATGGGTTGTAAGATCGAGCCCCATGTCAGGCTCCACACTCAGAGGGAGCCTGCTTGGATGTTCTCTGCCTCTGCTCCTTCCCCAACTTGGGCTCTCTCTCTCCCCCATATAAATAAATAAAATCTAAAAAAGAAAAAAGAAAAAAAAAAAAAAAGACTGAAAAACCCCACCAACATGCTCCCTTGGCTAACTGCAGGAAAAAACTTGAACTTAAGTGTACAGAAACCATACCTGAGTAGATTCGTACGGCATACTACTAAAGAGCAACAAAGAGGAACTACTGATATACATAATCACTTGGAGGGACTCAAGGGCATGATGCTGAGCGGAAAAAAAGCCAATCTCAAAAGGTCACATATTATGTGATTCCATTTATATAACATTCTTGAAATGGTTGCCAGGGGGTAGGTATCGGGGGGGGGGGCAGGGAAACATAAGGGAAATCCTTGTGGTGATGCTGTAATTCTGTATCTTAACTTTGGTAGTGGTTATACGAATCCGTATGTGTGATAGAATGACACAGAACTATATACACACATTGCACCAATGTCTATTTCCTAGTTTTCATATCATACTATGATTATATAAGAAACTGAGTGAAGAGTACACAGAACATTTCTGTCTTTGCAAAAGACAGGCAAAAATTACTTCGAAGTGAAGTTAATAAAATGAGAAAAACTAGATAGAACTGTAGACACCTGCACAAAGATGAAAGCACATGAAAGTGGTGAACTGGGAGACTGCTGATGTCAGCTTCCTGGTACAAGAGGTATGTGGGATGTCGCCACTAAGTGACATTGGGGATGACTCCATCATTACTTCAAAAAACTTAAATTAAGGTTAATAAAAGTACAGAAACAAGCACAAAACACACATGTACACAAACACGCAGACACACAAAACATACCTGAAAAATTGGAAAACAGTCTTGTGTAGGAAGAGAATCTGTTTTTGAGCAGCCATTGTTGTGTTTCCTGGATTGTGGCTGAAGGCTGAAGTTGCTATTAACAAAGAAAATGAACACAAATAGAAGAAACTATTCAAACTTAAAAAAAAGACCCAAGACACTGGCATGTTATAAAGAACATTTAAACAAAACAAAGAAATCCTCCAAATTTAAAGCAAAAAAACCCACAACACCCAAGAGGAGGACAGGTCTGACTACTCAGAGACCCAAACAATGCCTCAAGCCCCTGTAAGAGTCTCAAATGCAGGCCCCTTAGACCATCAGACAGCTTCAGGATGAAGACACTTACTTCACTGGAGGCCTGTGAAACTCCATCTCCCTGATGGTTTGGGGAAGAAGAATTGCTGGGGAGACCGGAAGGAAGAAAAGGAGAATTACTATATATATATAAATACACACACACATACACACACACACACACATATATACTTAAATCAAGACATTAAAGGCTATTAAAATGGGTAAATGTAACATAGTACTGTAGGACAGAGCGTGCAGATTTGTGATTGAGAATGCTGGCACCACTTGTCAGGGAGTAAGTATGAGGAAAGTGACAGGAGGCTGTTCAACTAATGCCTCCTCCTCCTCTTCTCTAGCAGTTCTAGTAAGAACTTCATGTTTTAGGCAACGAAAGGATTCCAATTATTTCCAGGGGTGCCAGGAAAATGAGGGATACTCATTCATTTTAGTAAGAAAAAAATATTAGAAATCAAGATAAAGAGTTAAAAGTAACTGCAAAATAAACACACACACACTTCAATAAAATAAGGAGCTCCAAGAAATGGTCCTAAGTAAAAATGGAAAATGCTGTCCCTTTAATTAATACATTTACCCATGACTTAAGAGGGGGAAATTCAGGGAAGCAAAATGAACAAAGGCATGCCACTCCCCTTGAGTTTTTAAGGTCAAACGAAAATGAAGACAACCCCACAGGGAGTGTGGCGCCCTCCTGGTCCTGGGCTCAGACTCCTTTCTTAGCACCCGCACTTCAGTTACGTAAGTTTTGATGCTGACTGGTGACTGTCCCTCTCGGCCCACGCGGACAGGGAAGGTGTGTGTCACCGGAGAGCACAGCTCCGGGCCAGGGCAGGGCGCGGCGGCTCCCAGGAACTGTGCGCGCTCAGCCAGTAGTGTGGGAGCCCAGAGCCCGCCTCTGAAATCATGACCGTTGCCCAAGACCACTCGGACTGGGCTGTGAGACTAGAACGGCCCCCACAGGGGGACATGCCCGTCCCTGGGCTCTCCAATGCAGAGTCCAAGAGTGTGTTCCTCCTCGTAAAGCACAAAGATCTACAAGATGACCTGCCTGCCGGTCTGCTCATCTCCGCAGGGAAAAGCACATTTTTGTTTGTGTTCTTATCAGACCTTGTTACAGACTGGATATTTATGATCTCTCAAAATGCGTACATTGACCAACCTCACCCCCCGCCCCCTGCATGACAGCATGAGGAGGTGGGGCCCCGGGGAGTGACCAGAAAAGCGAGATCACAAGGGCGACCACTCGACCGCATGAGAACCCAGGTGGCACCTGCAACCCGGAGGGCCCCCGTCAGAACCACCCAGACCTCACACTTCCAGTTCCACAACTGCAACAAATAAGTTTCTGTTGTCTCTAAGGCCCCGGTCTGGTGTTCTGTCATAGTAGCCACAGCGGACCAGGACAGACCTGTCGGCATGGCCCAAGTGTAAGAAAAAGAACCTTCCCCTCAGCAGTCTTATGCGTTTTTCCTTCCTAGCGAGAAACCTCCCGACAACAGGGCACTTTTGATCTGACCTGCTCGGGATCAGCTCTTCAGCAGAGCCCCAGGAAGGCAAGCCCCCCGGGCACCACGTGGCACCTGCAGGACCCCGTGACAGTGTCCCCTGCCCCCACTTGGGAGCCTGCAAGGCAGGGTTCACAGATGCCAATCACAGCCAGAGAATAAAACAAAACGAGTCCACCATCCCCATTTCTAAAACCACAGTAAAGTTTTAGAAAATGAAAGCCTTTCCTTTAAGGTTAAAGACTTACCATAATAAATAAATAAGTAAATAACGTGTGTAACATGAGGCAGAAAAAACAGGGCAGGAAACAGCTCTCTGATATGGTGCGCACTGAAGACAAACATACTTTATCATAAATGCAATCTGAACCCATCCAAGTCACAGTTTCACCTTAGTAACTCACTGTCCTTCTCTATCCATGAACTCCACTCATGTTCTTTTTCTCTCACAAAGAATGTATCTTGAAAATGCCCCCCTTTTCTACAATTCCTACAGCTGTGAATGTGTGAGGCACAAAGGGCAAAGAGCAAAAAGGCTGGCAGGCAAAGACAAGACAATTTTCCTCTCAAACTGAGCTGGCTAGCTCCCATGACTATAAACCTCAGACAGACACAAAAAAGAGGATGCTGGAAAGTGAGAGAGAGGGCAGTAAAGGAGCACAGCATGGCCAGCCCCGGGCGAGCGACAGCACGAAGCGGTACCTGTCGGGGACGCTGCAAGTGCCCTGCTGTGGGGATGTGAAGGCGGGTGCTGTGGAAGGGCTGCTATTCACGTAGGCTGTGGGGGTATCGGGCCATGGAGAACACTAAGGATAGAAACAAACATAAATTAATGAGATGCTTTTAGAAGTGTACGGAAGAAATATTTTTGTAAGTCACTCTCTAGTCTGGCCAAATGCGAGGTTATAAAACACAAGACACCTGACACTCATCAAGCAACCTCACAGAAACATATCAGATTTATTACTTCCGTGTGGCTTTACCTGCCACCCGCGTCTACACACTGCTTAATCTCAGGAAGACCTGAAGTGATGACAGCGGCAAAACGTATGCAGGCATTGTTAACGTACACTTCTGTACAGCTGGCTTCCAAGAACCTTCACTTCCCTCTTTATCAGTTCTGCAGCAGGTACCTATCAAGGTTTAGAACAGCAGAGGCAAGAATGGATTCACAAGTGGCATCTGACACCTACAGTGACCAGGACAGTGGCTCTGCCGCCCTAGCGCTTCTCTGCCCTCTCACCCAGAGCAGCCTGGCCAGTACCCACTTGCTTCCTTTAGATTCCTCTAAAATTAATAATCCCCAAGCAAGGTGAGGCAGGCCTAGCATCAATACACATCAACATGTACCATGCTGCCCAGGTCTCTCTATCTGTCTACACATGTTTATTATTTATAGTTTCTGGGTATTTTTCAACCCCAGGTACCACTCTGACAAAAGATAGAGCAAAGATACAAAGACGCATTGACTATTACAATCAGGAGAGGTGAAAAAGCTAAAGTCAAAAGCATGCTGAAAGGGCTGAGCAGGCCAGGGCAGCCGAGTACGAGCCTTCAAATCTGAGCTACGCACAGAGCAAGTCCATCTCACTCCCTGATACTCCCTCTAGAATGAGTCCATGTGAGGACGTCCTCGGTTTCAAGGCCCCCTTCAGAATCACTATGCTCCCATTTTACACAAAATAGTCATCATACCTCACCATGGACCGGGGATAGAAGACCCTCCCCCAAACCAAGCAAAAGACCATTCAAAGATATTAGGATAAATTAAAAAAGGACATGACTCTAAAATGATTCTTCTGGTGGCACCGGGGTGGCTCAGTTGGTTAAGCGTCTGCCTTCAGCTCAGGTCATGATCTCAGAGTCCTGGGATTGAGCCCCATCTCAGACTCTATGATCAGTGGGGAGCCTGCTTCTCCCTCTCCCTCTGCCTGCCACTCTCCCTGCTTGTGCGTGCACACTTATAAATAAAATCAAATAAATAAAATCTTTAAAAATAAATTTAAAAAATTAAAAAAAATAAAAATTATTCTGTACATCAGGAAGTTTTCAATTCCTTGCCTTCAAAAACTTAAGGAGATCTGGTGTCAGCTGACATATACTGAAATAATCTACCAGTTCATTCAAAAATAGGTCACTGGGATTTTGTGCAGATAATTCAAAAGGAATTTCAAGACCTGAATGACACCGCGCAAAGAAAAATAAGCACATCTAAATGAAGTTTTTTTTTTGTTTGTTTGGGAAAACAGTTAAACAGTTAATTCTTTTTTATTAACATATAACGTATTATTTGCCCCGGGTACATGTCTGTGAATCATCAGGCTTACACATTTCACAGCACTTAACATAGCACATACCCCTCTCCAATGTCCACAACCCAGCCACCCTAACCCCACCCTCCCCACCCCCTAGCAACCCTCCGAGGCTCTTCTTATCTATAAGAAAATCTAATTTGATTGCATTCTACCCTGTCTCATTCTTAATGATATATTTCCAATAGCATTTCTATTTTTATAATTAACTATTCATCAAAATGTATATGATTTGCTGTTTTGATAAATTGGTACCAATCATAAGTAGTTTTGAATTTCTTGGGCTACCTGGCTGACTCAGTCAGTAGAGCATGTGACTCTTAATCTCAGGGTCATGAGTTCAAGCCCTACAATGGGCACAGAGTTTACCTAAAAAAAAAAAAATATTTCTCAACTGACTTACAAGCCTTATGGTCAAAGGAAATTTTAAATCTCAGTTTCTGTAACTCTGTCATAAAGAAGTAACTAGGGTGATTACTTAAAGATTTTCAGGCAGGGGCACCTGGGTGGTTCAGTCAGTTGTGCATCTGAGTCTTGGTTTCAGCTCAGGTCTTGATCTCAGGGTTGTGAGATTGAGCCCCAAGTCAGGCTCAGTACTCAGCGGGGAGTCTGATTCTCTCCCTCTCTCTCCCTTTGCCCCCTTATCCCTCCCCCTGCTCGCCCACATGCACACACTCTCTCTCAAATAATCTTTAAAAAAAAGATTTTCAGGGGTGCCTGGGTGGCTCAGTCATTAAACATCTGCCTTCAGCTCAGGTCCTGATCCCAGAGTTCTGGGATCGAGCCCACATCGGGCCCCATGCTCGGCAGGAAGCCTGCTTCTCCCTCTCCCACTCCCCCTTCTTGTGCTCCCTCTCTCACTGACAATCTCTGTCAAATAAACAAATAAATCTTAAAAAATTTAAAAATTTAAAAAAAGATTTTCAGGCATAAAAGTATGTCATATTGGGATGAAATTATTTATGGGGAGTGGAAGAGAAAAGAGATTAAGGAAGAAAGAGTGGGATAAAATTTCAGACTTAATTAAGAGCTTCATCATGAACTTTTTAAATGAGTGATAGTGGGTGCCAAATTGCTATGAAAACACTTCCAAAAGTAGTATAACAGCTTTATCTTAAATTATAATACAAATATTCAAGATGCCAGAAAACTGTCTTCTTTGCAACTGTTTAGGTTTATGATGAAAACTTTCGCGTCAACCTGAAAACGTGCGAAGGAGTATATACTTTTTCAAAATTCTTTTGCATGTAGAAGTGTCCAGACCCCAGCATGAAGGAGCTAAGAGACTGTGAAGCACTGAGGGCAGACACTAGTCTCCCCCACGGTTACAGGGGCTTACAACGGGTCTGACACCCATCAGAAGTACGGATAGAGAAACAGAAATCCCAGGCTCTTAACATTCTTTACAGCCATCCATTGCATATTCCCTCAAAAACTGGAAAAGTGACTACAGACTTACGGTTTCAACTACTAGCTTTCAAAGAACTATCGAATCCAGCTGGACAGCGCCACTGAATGCACTGCATGCACACCAATTTCATTCTCAACAACCTTTTGCACAACAGGGCCCCCTGTGTTCAAACTGGGGACTTGTTTCTCCCTTTATCTGACCGAGTGGCATGACTGCTGCTTATGCGGTCTGAGGAACCCGGCTGGCAGATCTAGTAACCTTCTGGGTGTCCCATGCCCATAATCCGCTCCACTACCCGGAAGATGATTTTCGTGCCACACCATCCTCCCCAGATAGAAAATACGACGACATAACTGAACATGCACATCTGAGTAAGGTGAACCTTTTAACATCAAGCCTCTGCATACCTGCTTATCACTGCCTGCTGTCTGCGGACGTGAAGCCATCAACAGCTTCAAGTTAACATGGCATAGGAAGACGGCAGGGACACCCAATGTACAGGACCTCTATAAACACACCTATTTCACTTTTACACGGCTTGATTCCTTTAACAATAGAAGAGCAGGGCTGCTAATCAATGGCCGACATCTAAAACTTGCCCGATAAATAGGAGGCCAGACTCACTGAACACCAGGAAACCAGTGTTTGGAGAAAACTGGTCCTGCTGGGAGGCCTTGGCTTTTCGGGAGTAATGGGTGGCAGGGTCTCCGATGGCCAGGCTGCTTGCCACACTGTGGCCCGCCTACCCGTGTCTTATGGGCTCCTCTTCCATCCTCAAACCAGGAGGGCAAGGGCACACGGAGGAAGACTTGCCCGATGTTTCTTCTACCTTGTCCTGCCTCCCTGTGTGTAAAGGTAAGCAGTGCAGGACTGCCTCTGTTCCCAGGAGAGTCTGTAATTCATGACGGCCCCAGCAACACCTGGCTTGGACTCGTGTGGGCACGGTTTCAGTGCACAGTGAACAAAGTCCCATCCCTGGTACAATGGAAAATGCCGACCCACCTTAGACTGGAGACACTGGCAGCCCCGAGGTGAGCCAGTCCAACACAGCTCAGAGACCAAGCCCAGAGGACGCATTAAAGGTTCCACCGCAGAACGAGCAGTAGGGCCTCTATTTAGCGTGGGACCAGTTCATACAACACCTTTTAACAGGGGAGCCTGACCTCCCTTCCTAATGAAAGCCAACTATCACTATCCAACAACTGTGAGAAACGCTGGCCTTTGTAGGCACTTACAGAAATACAGAAAATGCTGTGGACTTTTTTTAAGGGATTAATCTGTACCTTGCTTTTTTAAAACAGGTTTCAAAGTGGAGCTCTAACCACCCTCCAGAAGTATCTTAACCCAACCAAATTCAGCCCAGGGGAGCAAACAACATGCTCTAGGAAGATGTGAAATCCCAGGCCAGTGAACTGCTGACGTTTTGCACACTTTAGACTTGAAATTAATAATTTACCAACAATTCCACCATCTCCTGATTAGCTCTGGGCTATAACAGATTAACTTATGAATTATCAGAACCCATTCCTTTTCATTAAATGGTTTCCAACAAGCAGGGAAAAGTGACTTGAGTTACCAGGATCTCCCCAGAGAAGTTTACCAAGAACTACTTGTGAGTCTTCAGCTGGGAAATGAGATAGAGGATTAAAAAGATAAAATTGGAGGGGGGCATTCTGGAGAAGGAGCATACAGTTGTTCCATACAACCTCTGACCCAAATCCGAAAAGCCCAGTTAAAGAAAATGCATCATGTGTACTCCCCATCCACCCAGAAGACTAAATTTTCAGGGTTACTGCATAAAGAAGCACTTAAAATATTGTCACACAAAGCTTTAACTTGGAAATGAGGTTCTTGTGATAGTGCCTGTGACATTCATAGCACAGAAAATTACACATACATATATAAGCGTGAAAATCCCACGTTTGGCACCTTGATAGTACAAACACTGCAATGAGATGAAGAGAGTAGCCACTGATACGTATGATGACAGTTACTTTTAAAAATTAGAGAATGCTCTGTGTTTACATTTACTGTGGGTACATGGTGATCTAAGTTTAAAGAACAGGATACACCTTGGTGGACCATTTGATAAAGAACTGGGTCATGAAATAAGGATCTGCTGCACTGAAGCTGACAAAGCCAAACCCCCTGACTGGATGTTGGGGCAATCAGGTCTGAGGGTAGCCAGGTGCGCTATTCTGGCCTGAAGCAGAAAATCACGATGCAGGAGTCAAGAGGAAACACCAATGCAAAGATTTCTTTCTACCAGTGCTGCCAAACAGGCTTTTAAAAGCACAGACAGACGCACATTCTTATACTACATGCAGGGAAATATGACACAAAGTATTGCATGTTAATGTCAAGCTTGCTGCCATCATGTCTCTAAGTATCCATGAAAGTTTCTTATCAGTTACACACATGAGAAAGCAAAACTTTTAATTACACAAAAATGATAACTATTTTACTAAAGAAAGTATTTTCAATTAATTTCAGTGCTCTTGAAGGAAGTATGTGTGCAGAGGAGAGAGAGGGAGGGAGGGAGGAGGGGAAGGAGACAGGGAGGGAAGACATTGCTGAGTGTCGTTTTTCCCTCCAAAACCACCCAATATGGTCAACTTTGTTTTAAAGTGTTAGATTTAGGAAATTTTCCTCAGTGAGGAACAAACAGAAAGCAGGAAGTCTAAACAAAAGCAAATTAAATCAAGACAAGGACATCAAAAACAAATTTGGCTTTACTTTTCGGTGGAAGTTGATCCTATATCTAACACTGCACAAGGTTTCTTGCACAATGAAAAGAGAAGCAGAAGTCCCTTACACTGCCTCGCTTTGCCAGAGAATCACCGTAGTCTGCTGGCAAAGTCCGCTTGCTGGACTTTTTCTGCTCATGTTCAACTGCATCTTCAATTATAGGCTCAAGCCTCATCTGGACAAACACCAAAGATTGGGATCAATGTCTTTTCATTATACAAAGAAAGATCTAATACCCTGTTTTATGTCTCTGCAGTCCAATTAAACAAATGTATGACTAGCAGGATTCGAAGTTAAAGAAAATGCAAAACCCCAGCAGTGACAAAAATCAGACATTCTAGGCCCCGACTTAATCTCTTGCCAACTTCAGGGTTTGTAAGGTCTGTTTCTGAGACCAGATTGGGATTTCAGCATCTTCATTCAAGACCCCACCCAGCAAACTAATCTATTAAAACCCCCAAATTTAAATAAAATCCTTCCCCCACAAATTTCACAAAGAACATTATGTCAGTCTACCACCCAATCTTCCCCACCCCTTCGTAGCAAAACTCCTCCGTAGAGCGAGTGCTACTATGCAAAGCGCTGCTTCTCCTCAGAAACCAAAACGCGGCCCCGCATTACCTCAGTGAGGATGGTGGTGTCGTAGGACGGCTGATACTTTTCCTTCTCGTGAGCTGTTCTCTTCTCCATCTTCTCTCGGTCCGTTTTTTGTTTCCTGTCTGCACCTTTAGGCTTAAACACAAAGTACATGATTTCCTCCATCAGGCTAAAGACGGACAATTTACAAGCACAACTGGGCCTTACTTACTAAAAGCCTAGTTTCTATCACTTACCTTAAACACTTTGATTTGGCAGCTAGCAGAGTGTAGATGATCCGTGTATTCTCCGTTTTCATTCTGCTTAAAGGTGTCAACCTGAATCCTAAAAGGCACTCCCTTCTCACCTCCGTGCTTGCGGGGAGTAAATTCTGTGCTGATGCAGTGTACCTGGAAAACAACTCAAGCTGAAAGGGACTCAAAATACCGTCCACTAAGTCTCCTCCTGTTTTGCTCCTTCTCAGATGTCCTATCCCAGCCATAAATTCAGGATCCTTTCAAACAAACTCCTGCATGGTAGCCAGACGGGTGTCATGAATTCCTCTGTATGGCTTTCCTCTCACAGATCCAACTGGGCCTTTCTGAACTTTCTGGCAATGAGCTCTTCCCCAGTCCAATGCTTCTCCTCTCAAGCAGGACTTGTTCAGGTTACAGGGACGTCTCCTACCTCCACTCTGGACCGAATGATGCCCTTGGACCCAGGATCCTTGGCCTTGCACGTGGCTCAGTCCAGAGCAACCAAACCCTCATTGCTGAGAGCTACTGTCACCTGCCCTCTTCTGTCACCACTCCAAGTCTAGCCAACCCATCAGGTTACTGCTGTGCCTACACACACCAGCTGTGAGACCGCCTGGGGAGTGGCTACTACTGACCCTGCCTGTATCGACCTAAACTGTTCTGTCAACCTTCGAAGTTCACTGAGGACAACGCTCATTTCCCACCACTTCTGCCTCTCTCCCAATACCAGCACAATGTCAGCTAACATGAACCGTGTCCCGAGTGACTATTCGTTGGCAGGAGACAGTATTTGGCAAACCAAAAAACCACAAAATACTAAAGATTCTTAAACAATAAATACATAAGTAAACAAATATTCTTTATAGTGCATACAGAGACTACTTAGGCTGATCAGCAATTAAGCTATTTCCCTTTCTACATAAAGATTACCTACTCAGTAGTTTTAATTCCACCACTTACAAATCTGAATATACAGGGTATAAAAATTATTGATCATATTTTACATATATTAACGTTTCCAAAAAAACTCATCTCTTGGAGATACAAGCAGAGTATTTATGGGTGAAGCAAAATGTCTGGGAGTTGCTTTAAAGTATTCCATCAATAACTAGAACAGAGGAAACTACTAATAAACTGTTAAAGCCAGGTGATGGGTACACGGAGGATTCATCATTATTATTCTCTTACTTTTGTGGGGTTTGAAATTTTCAGTATTAGAATGTCTTTCAATTATGCTAGAGAGAAAACCTTGAAACTATACACTTTTTTCAATCCCACCCTTTTACTCTATTTTATTTTTTTAAGTGAACTCTACACCCAGTACGGAGCTTGAACTTATGACCCCAAGATCAAGGTTCGTATTCTCTACTGACTGAGGCAGCCAGGCGCCCCAATCCTACCCTTTTAAACAGGAGCTTTGGTTAAAGAGAAATGCATCTTATGAAAAACAGAAGTTTTGATTATGGTCACTACCAGCGGTAAAAGTTAACATCTGAATAATGCTTTACATATCAGATTGTCTTTATATATGTTAGCCTATAAATGACAAATTTAGTAAATTAACTCCAGTTTAACAGTATATACATATGTAAATTTAAAAATATATAAAATAAAGACATTACAAGATAGCTTACAAATAAGCATTTAAAGAAGATAATATCGTGTGTCAAGAATTTAATCTCATCTATAGCCTTCTAAATGACTAGGCTAGTATACTTCTAATAATGTAAAAACTCCAAACCTGAATGAAAGCAGACGTGCGCTTTGCAGGGTCCCACAGAAATTCAACCGCATTTAACTGGCTTGGATTTGTCCTTGTGTCAATAATTCCCACAGACATTGGAATATCTGTATTTTAAAAAAAGTTACATAGAACTCATCCACTACGAATAATTAAAAAGCTTACAACTTATTATAATTATATTCAAATGAAATTATTTCACCTCCATGCAGAACCTTTTTCTTCAATGTTTTCTCCCGGTCAACGATGCTAACATCAAAACCCACCTAAAGCTACCAGACCTTCTCCCACCATGGTTTCTATTTCATTTTATTCGACATATGATGGATGGTGCCAATTGAGCATTAAATAAATGATTTCAAACTCCAAATTCCTGGCTCAGGTTCTTTAAGTACCAAAAAGCCACTTCATTTCTAAACTATATAACAACTCAAGGCACACAGGATCTGCTAACACCAACATTCTCTCCACACAATTATACATGGTGCCTTCCCTCCCAAACAACTGCCTTCACCTCTCCAGAGTCTTCTGACAGCCCCTCGTACCTAAATCGAGAAGTCTGTCTCCTGGACGATTCCACTTCCAGCCTTCAAGTTGCTGATGCTCTGTATATTGTAGCCGTCTGTCATGGAATACAACTCTTATGATGCTCTATGGAACAAGTGGGGAAAATGAATACTTTTAAATTGGTCCAGCTAAAATGCAGAAGCATTTTCACTTCTTATGCATTAACCTATAATAGAAGAGTATACCAAAAAAACTTCTGCTTTACACATTTTCTAAGTGAACTGCTTTGTTCTTGGAATATCTGGATAACTCAGAAATAAAAGACACAAATAAAAGGATGACTTAGGTAAAATTTTTATTTACAGTCTGCTATTGCAATTCAAAATTAAGGTACACACCCATAAAATCAGTGAGCAAGAATTCTATTTCTATGAAGAAAACATCAGATGCACGCAGGAATTACTAAAGCCAAAAAGTAGTATAAACAGAAACAGAGAAACCCAGGTACAATGGTAAAACTGTTCATTTAAAATAAATTAATAACTGAACTTCTTTAAAGACCCTCGAGGATAAATACAAATATACAGAAATGCTGAATCATTATATTGTACACCTGAAACTACTATAACACTGTGTGTCTATATATACTTCAATGAAATTAAAAAATAAAGAGATGGTCAAGGAATAGGTGGGGGGATCTGCAAAATAAGACCCAGCAAAAAAAGAACATACATGCAAAAGTCATTCTCTACTATTTCATTGGCAAGAGGTTATCTGAAGAAAGCAAGGGAGGAAAAAAAAACAAAAAACAATCCACAGGTAAACTTTATCCAAACACTACGGTTCCTAGGGAATACTTCACTCCACAAACTTTGGCCAATTCTCTGCTCTCTGCCCAGCCCTCCTTTGCCTCCCACAGGTTTGGAGTGCCAACTATTGTTTCATTCCAGGAACAGGAAAATAGGTCATCCAAATGCCTTCAGATACCACATTTGCACTAATTCGTGTTTGTGACACATTTATGGCTTCCTCATGATGCAATAAGATATTCATATTTCCAGTAGACACTCTGGTATAAATAGGAAATAATCTGTTAGCAAAACATATAAATATTACTTTAGTGCCTCTGTCTTCCCTACCCACCAGGTACTGCCCATGCAGATAAATACTTTGAAGCAAACTATTTAAAAGTAGCCATATTTTTTTTAAAAGATTTTATTTATTCATTTGCGAGCAAAAGAGAGCAGAGCAGGGAGGAGAGGGAGAAGCAGGTTCCCTGTGAGCAGGGAGCCCCATGTGCGGCTCAATTCCTGGGCCCCAGGATCATGACCTGAGCTGAAGGCAGGCACCCAACCGACTAAGTCACCCAGGAGCCTTGAAGTAGCAGGATTTTATTTTGAAATACAGTTGATCCTTGACAACATGGGGGTTAGGGGCACTGAACCCCACCAAAACTTAAGTACTTAATAGCCTACTGCTGACTAGACACTTTACCGATATCATCAACAGCTGAAGAACATATATGTTATATATATCACACACTGTATTCTTACAGTAATCTAGAGAAAAGGAAATGGTTACTAAGAAAATCATAAGAGAAAATACATGTACAGTACTGTACTGTATTTACTGAAAAAAATCTGCCTGTAAATGGACCCACACCATTCAAAGTTGTGTTGTTCAACGGTCAACTGTTGTTTAAAAAGAGGCCAAGTCAGTTGCAGGACCAAAGTGGAAATCTACAAAGGCACAGTCACTGCTCTGATTCATGCCCATCTGCCTTCCCCACCTGCACCCACGTCTACAGGGCCTGCCCAGGCGGTCCACCACACCCACTTCACACCACCGCCCACTGGCAGCGGACCTCACGTGAAGGTGCACAGGCTGGTGGTGGCCCCTGGGTCACACTCACCAATACGCTGAACTCAGAATAAAGTGCAGCAGAGAAATGACATGATTTTGATTCTTCCATATTTAATTGAATCCACAAATTCAGAAGAAAATAGTATGAGAATGTAGGTATCAGATTTGAGAGCTTTACCAAACCCCGTTCTAGAAGGTCAGACTAAGTTCAGTAAGGAATATGAAAGGAGAACCATAGTTAAGAAGTGGCAATATAGAAAAGTAAACTTCTTAAATGAAACTGGAAGGGAAAAAGTCATTAACTCAGCCATCCAGCAACAGATAAAGGGACCCTAACAATACGACAAATAGAATGAGCACCTCACTGAGTACAGTAAGTAGTCAACAAGCTCCAAAGCACCCCTGACACCCCAGCCTTTGTTCCGCAAGACTCCCCCAGAGTAGCAGAGGCAAAGATCATGGGGCCAGGAATTAGACTTGGGGAGCTCCTAGGTAAAAAAGGATGTGATTTTGAGGAAATTCACCCTGCAGCCTGTGATGGTGGCCAACTATCGCTCTGCATCTCAGGCAGGCTGTCCGGATCTAACTGGACATTTTCTGGCATAGCCACCAAGTATCAGATAAGTGGCTTATCAAGTGAAGATGAAACCGATTTAAGACCTTTTAAAAATTAACCTTTCCAATCTGGAAGCTGTTTAGGGAAACTGATGCTTTCAAAATAAGTATCCTTGTCTAGGCAGAGTGTGCTGGTTTAATGCCAACAAAAACCTCTATTTTGCGCTTATAGGGGAGGGGGATGGTTTCTTTACTGTCAACAGTTCACGATATCTCATGATGAAGAGTCTTCTGCCTTCATTTCTTAACTTGTGTTAATCATGCATAGTAAATGTTTTTACGTATTTTAATTTGGAACTAAATCCCAGGAAGCTGAACTTAAAGCAGTAGTGCAACAACTTAATGAACCCTGCCATTCCAAGTTAATCTGACAGATATTTTTAACTAGCTTACCAAAAGTATTTTAAACATTAAGTCTCCCCTATCAGACTGGTTCTTTCGAAACCTTACCACCTTTTTGACAGGGAACCGCCCTAGAAAGCCAGCTTATAGTCACTGATAAATGACAAACTGCTTCAAAAAGTGACTTTTCTCCAGTGCTTTGATGGAAATTTAATTTTGGCACTGGATCCACATGTCAAAGTGTGTTTTATTTTCCTCAGAATGCTGAATAGCTATGAATGATGAACTTAGTAAAAATTACTGTTTAAGGGCGCTTGGGTGGCTCAGTCGTTAAGCATCTGCCTTCAGCTCAGGTCATGATCCCAGAGTCCTGGGATCAAGCTCTGCATCGGGCCCCCTGCTCGGCGGGAAACCTGCTTCTCCCTCTGCCACTCTCCCTGCTTGTATTTCCTCTCTTGCTGTTTCTCTCTCTGTCAAATAAATAAATAAAATCTTTAAAAAAAAATTACTGTTTAAAAGAGGAATTAAAATTATGAGTTAGTAAATTCTATAGTCCAGCCAAAAAAAAAGGAAAAAGAAAAAGAAAAAAACGAACACAAGGGGGAACAGATAAAACAAGACTAGCAAACTGCTGACAGTTGTGGCAGCTGGTGGGAGAACTTATCCCGAGCACCCACGATACACATGTAAAGCTTATCAGAAACCACCGCATGATAAACACATGTGGATACACCATACCATTTTACTTCTGGGTATGTTTCAATTTTAGCATATAAGTAGTTTTTTTAATAGTGTTCTAACATTTTTTGATCCAGTTTCAAGGCTCTCAATACAGGGCACATAATAATGCCTTACTCCATTTTATAGACAAATCTATAATTTAAACAATTTTTCTACACTTCTATACTGATCTTTTTTTTAAACCAGCATCTCACAGTCACCAAATTTAACTTTCATAGGGAGAGAAGAGTTTACCCACATCTTCCCTTAAAATATTTATCATTGGTTGGATTTTAACTGGGTGTGAGACAATTGGCAGATCTGCTGAAGGTGAGCCAGGGCCTGACAATAAACCAGCTTGGGACCAGGGCATCCGGAGAATCTTAGACATTCCGAAGCTTCCTGCACACTGGAAAATGAGAGCTGTTAAGTTTGACTTCTGCACCAGAACGTCGCTCTTTGTCATGAAAGCCCAGAAGAGAATAGCCAATCCAAGTAGGGCTTGCTCACTCTGAACGATGATGGCTTTTTAAAATGGTGAGCCCAGTCAGTATGTACTGCAGCCAGAATGTCCATAGGAGGGAATGAAAAAAATAAGACAATCTGACTTACCCTCCAGGGAAATGACCAAATCCACTAATTGAGCATAGACACGAAAGACTCAGCGTACAAATGGCAAAAACCTCTCTCCCTCTGTTCCGGGTAAGATGGGAGCCCCGGGAGTCAGAAGGAGAAGTCCGGGAGCTCACTCCAAGTTGGCAAGACACTGATTGGTGGGGCATGGACCCCCATCTTTCCCTCAACCTCTCATAGGATTGGGCGTTTCCTGCTCCCAGGAGTGGGAGGAACATTAAAACATCCCAAAGACTCTCAGGCCTCTGCGTGCTGGGCAATTGGCTTTCCCAGACATGCCAAATTTGTTAGCCTTCATATTAGTATCCATTCCCCCTGTGAAGGCTGCCTTTCCCACACTCGCCCTCTAAAAAGGCAGATCCTCCCAGTGGAATGCCTCTCCATAGTGAAGGCCCAGCAATGCCCAGGCCCCTACGTGCCTCTCTGTGGGAAGATGGAAGTATCAAGAGAACTCATGCCTGCTTCTCTCTTGCTAACACTTAGATATACTGAAGTTCTGCCTTCCCCCAATTAAGCTTCTTCCAGAAGTCTTGCCCTGTAATACTACAGAATCTATAATACACTGTGGTGTGTGACAGGTAGAGGCCAGAGGACCCACCCTGCATGACACTGGAGGGGGCAGAGATGGTTCTGAAGATACATCCTAAAAGGGATGAGCGATGCCTCCTATACTTGGAATGACTGCCTTCATTCAGATACATCAATAAGAGTGAACAGAGAGTTCAAATTTTACTTAGAGAAATTTAACAGGTGAAATAAAAGGGTTTTAAAAAGTTTCATATTAACACTTCCATTTCCCCCCACACTATCTTTTATTTTTAAAGAAAAACTTAGAAGTCTTTAATGTTACCCTATGACCCAGCAATTGCACTACTGGGTATTTACCCTAAAGATACAAATGTAGTGATCAGAAGTGTCACGTGCGCCCCAATGTTTATAGCAGCAATGTCCACAATAGCCAAACTATGGAAAGAGCCTAGATGTCCACCAACAGATGAATGGATAAAGAAGATGTGATGTGAATACACACACACAATGGAATATTATGCAGCCATCAAAAAAAAAACAAATCTTGCCATTTGCCACGACATGGATGGAACTAGAGGGTATTATGCTAAGCGAAATAAGTCAATCAGAGAAAGACAATTATCATATGATCTCACTGATATGAGGAATTTGAAAAACAAGACAGATATCATAAGAGAAGAGAGAAAAAATGAAATGAGACGAAATCAGAGAGGGAGACAACGAACTGAGGGTTACTAGAGGGGAGGTGGGTGCGAGAGATGGGGTGGCTGGGTTACAGACATTGGGGAGGGTATGTGCTATGGTGAGCGCTGTGAATTGTGTAAGACTGATAAATCACAGACCTGTACCTTTGAAACAAATACATTCCATGTTAATAAAAAAAAAACTCTTTGATGTGGTGGTAGGCTTTTTCCCATAGCCGCAACTATGTTTCCCAAGCCGAAACTACCTTAGTTTCCAAAGGACTTCCACATTTACTTCACCCAATAACTGCTATCCCTTCTGTTTTACAGATAAGTAAACAAAATACAGGTCAAAAAGTTAGGAGTTTCAATATAGCCATTACTACTTAGAGTGAAATAATTTTTAAATAACTCTTGTGCAAAAAAACCCAAAAGTTTTACAGCAAAACTGCTACTTTTTTCAATCACTGTAGTATCTGTTAGCAATTAAGATGGGTCGTCCTTACCTTTACCAATTTTCCAGTGATCTCAGGCATATCTCCCATCTTCCGGTTATCCAGCATCCGAATTTCGTAAGACTGACCTATTTTAAAGAAATTACCAAATGTAAAAAAATCGTGTATCACCAACAATCCATATAAAGAGTATCATTCTAACATAAAAATTCCGTGGTCTCTCGGGGCGCCTGGATGGCCTGGTAGGTTGAGCAACGGACTCTTGATTTTGGCTCAGGTCCTGATCTCCAGGGTCGTGGGATGGAGCCCTACATCGGGCTCTGTGCTCTGTGCAGGGTCTTCTTGGGATTCTTTCTCCCTCCCCCTCTGTTTCTCCCCCACCTCACACCGGGGTGTGTGTGTGTGTGTGTGTGCGCGTGTGTGCGTGCGCGCGCGTACTCGTTTGCTCTCACTCTAATAAGTAAATAAAATCTTTAAAAGAAAAAAATTCAACGGCCTCTCAACTGGAGAAGCAAATTCAGTTTGATCTTTCTCTTCCCTGCAAACAATACCATCCTCTCCTTGCACAATTACATAAGACTGAAGAGTTTCTCTCACAATTTATTTTCATTTGTTATACTCCCACACTAAATTTTTATTATGCATACAGTGCATAATCCAAGATCAAATTTTTATGTTTTACTGAGATATAACTTACATACCATAAAATTCACTCTTTTAAAAAAGTGTACAATTAACTGGTTTTTAGTATATTCAGAACTGTGTAACCATCACCACTACCAATTTTAGAGCACTTTCATCACCCCCAAAAGAAAATCCTACTCCTCAGCAGTTAAAGTTACTAAGGAAGAGTCCTTAAGTCATTCAACAAATTGATAGAGAGAACCACCAAATTGAGAAAGATCACCACTAAATAATACTATGGCAAGAGACATTTTTAAAGAGTTAAATTTCCAGCATACTTAACAAAGGATCTAAACTCAGAAAATATGATATTTTAAAATAAAGCATATGAACAGGCATTTTTGAAAACTATACCATCATACACTTAAAATTACACTCAACCTCACAAAAATTTAGGCAATAAAAATTAAAATGTTTATGCTATCAGATCAACAAAAAATGTTTAATTAAAAAGCAAGTGGGTGAGAAATAAGCACATAAAATGTGGGCGGAATATGAACTAATAAAAGTCTTTCTGAAAAGCAACCTGGCTACTACCCCTGTTAAGTTAAATACTATATTCTTTGACTCAGGGATTCTGACCAGTCATTACAAACAGGAAAAATGCCAAGAGGGGGAATATCTGCAACTCACATTAGACACAAAGGGCTAATTTCACTAATACATAAAGAACTTCTACAAAATCACAAACAAATGTCCAACATCCCTACAAGAAAAAAAATGAGCAAATGAGATAAACACATTCACAAAAGAAGGAAATGCCAACGTTTCTTAAACATATTAAAAGATATCCAATCTTTTATCAGAAAAATGCAAATTAAAATCACAGTGAAATCAATTTTTGCTTATCAGGTTAGCATAAATCCCTCAGTCTGAAACAGTCACTCAAATACAGACAGCAGGAGTGGAGATGGAAAGAAATGGTCACCCTGGAGATTATTCTGAAGGGAGAGCCTAAGCATCTGCTGGTATATTAGATGTACAGTGTGAGAGGAAAAAAAAAAAAAAAGAGTTGAGGATTATTCCAAATTTCTGGCCACAGAAGGTCCTCAACATGAGGAAAACCACCAGGAGTAAATTTGGGGGAGAAAATCAAAAGTGTGATTGAATACATTAAGTCTGAGATACCTAGTGGCCATCCAAATTGATAATCAGGTTGATTTACAAATCTGGAGCTAAGAGGAAGAAATCCCGATTGGAGATATTAACAGAGGACTTTTCAGGGTTACAGCTGTTAGGTAAAGCTACTTGAAGACACGCTCATCTGAGGAGTGAGGTAGGAAAAGAGAAGAGGGTCAAGATACTTCTCTGGGATAGACAGTAAGAAGAAAAGCAGCCAGTGAGATGAGAAGTAGAAGAGGTGCAGAGCAACCTGCCCAGGACGGAGAGAGAATTTGACCCACCAGGATTATCTTATGATTCTCAAAATCTCAAACTTTCACAACTGAAAAAAATCAAATCAAGGACAAAACTCAATGTTCCTGTCTTCCTTTGTATCATTTTTTCCTAGTCAATCTAACAAAGATATTTCTGTGCTCAATATAAAGTTCAATCTGTTTCTACAAACACATCTCAGGATTTGTTGCTCCTATATTAAAGCACTATTGACTTTTATTCTTCTAAAATCAAAAGTAATTAAAAAAAAAAAAAAAGCTCCATACACTTGTTATTCTTCAAATAGTTTTTCTAGGGGCACCTGGCTGGCTCAATCAGGGGACCATGCGACTCTTGATCTTAGGGTTATAAGTTCAAGCCCCATGTTGGTTACAGAGATTGCTTAAAAATAAAATCTTTAGGGGCTCCTGGGTGGCTCAGTCGTTAAGCATCTGCCTTCAGCTCAGGTTATGATCCCAGGGTCCTGAGTTCGAGCCCCACATTGGGCTCCCTGCTCTAAGGGAAGCCTGCTTCTCCCTCTCCCACTCCCTCTGCTTATGTTCTCTCTCTTGTTGTGTCTCTGTCAAATAAATAAATAAAATCTTTTTAAAAAAATTAAATAAAATCTTTAGGGGCACCTGGGTGGCTCAACTGGTTAAGCATCTGACTTCGGCTTAGATAGTGATCTCATGGTCCTCGGATCGAGCCCCGTGTCGGACTCCCTGCTCAGCGGGGAGCCTGCTTCTCCCTCTCCCTCTGCCCCTCCCCCTGGCTTGTACTCTCTAATAAATAAATAAAATCTTAAAAGAAATAAAATCTTTAAAAAATAATATAAAAATAAAAGATTGTAACAACACACTTTCCAACAAACGTGGCAAACTTCCTGAGTCATTACACAGGTATGGAGTCCCAGAGTGGGTCATAGCGATCAGTAAGAACTGCTCATCCAGTAGCAACAGGAAACTAACACAGCAACCAAGATCTAAATAGCTGGGTTTTCCAGTACAGTCAGAAACCAATAAGCTGCTTAGTTATAGGGGCGCCTGGGTGGCTCAGATGGTTAAGCATCTGTCTGCCTTCAGCTCAGGTCATCTCAGGGTCAGGGGATCAAGCCGCATCCTGCTCCCTGCTCCCTGCTCCGCAGGTAGTCTGCTTTTCTCTCTTTCCCTCTGCCCCTCCCCCCTGCACATGTTCTCTAATAAATAAATAAATAAATAAATAAAACCTCTTTTAAAAAAAAGCTACTTATTTATAAATGACAGTAACAGCAGCAAGGTTCATGTGCTTCCTGTGTGCTGCCTAGCTTATAAGTGCATTATACACATTAATTCACTTTAATTTTCAACTACCTTATGTGGCGAGTATTAAAATAAGGAACTTGCCTAGGCTAGCAAGTGATGGCATGGGATCCACACACAGACAGCCCCGTTCCAGAGACTGCAGACAGCCACTAGTCACCGTGGCCCTCTTTACCTCCCACCTCACCACATGCAGAAAAGACACAAGAGACATTTAAATCACTGCTCACTGGAACTAGGTGAAATAAATATTTAAAAGAAACCAAAAGGTATGGTTTCATCGGCAGCCATGTGTGACAGCATCTACCACGCCTTACTACAAAGATGCTAAGGTTAAATTCTTTTGTACATTTCATCCTTTAGTGACAAGACCGTCATATTCACTGCAACCACACTTCAGCACACAATTCACCCATCACATGAACAAGTTTACTGGAATAAATTCAATAAAATATTAACTATATAAATTTGTGTTATACGAAGACTGCCATAAAACATGACTAGAATCTTTTTGGTTTTTTGTTTTTTTTTTAAACTTCACAGCCTGAGAGACGACTGTTTTTTTTTTTTTTTTTTTTTAAAGATTTTATTTATTTATTTGAGAGAGAGAGAGTGAGAGATAGCACGAGAGGGGAGAAGGTCAGAGGGAGAAGCGGACTTCCCGTGGAGCTGGGAGCCCGATGTGGGACTCAATCCCAGGATTCCGGGATCATGATCTGAACGGAAGGCAGTTGCTTAACCAACTGAGCCACCCAGGCGCCCTCTTCTTAGGTATTTTTAAATGGTTCTAATTCAGTGGCTGCCTGAGGCAAGAAGAACTCAATAACTGGGAGATGGGAAAAGAAGACTTTTTATTGTATACCCTTTTATACCTTTTGAATTTTGAACCATGTATATAAATCATCTACTTAAACTGTTAAATTTAAATAGAATTTAAATTCTATTTCTATTTCTTTCTTGAAGCTGGGTGGCTCAGTCAGTTAAGTGACTGCCTTCAGTTCAGGTCATGATCCCAGGGTCCTGGGATCAAGCCCCACATCAGGCTCCCTGCTCAGCGAGGGGTCCTGCTTCCCCCTCTCCCTCTGCCACCCCCCGACCCCGCCTGTGTTCTAGGCTCTGTCAATAAAATCTTAAAACAAACAAAAAAACCTGTTAAATTTTAAATGGTGACAATTAACTAAAAACTTAGAAAACAAGAACTTTTCCAGTAACTATTCTAGTAACTACTTGGGTAGTTAAGAAAACTAGATTTGGAATTAGAACACTCTTAAGTGTTTACCTGTAAAAAGCATGGCGTGGTCAATAATCCAAATAGATAACTGTAGGAGTAATTACTCCTTCTGAAGTTTTCACATAATCATAAAATGGAGATAAGTGTGCTTTCATTAATCATCACCATTATTTCCAATTTTCCTCTCGTATACTATAATGAATACAGCTACACTCACATGTGAGTTAAAAAAGAATAAACTTGTACTGACAAATGACACCTTCAAGTACCCTGTCTAATCCCTTCTTACAGAGTTTTTGCATCCTTTTTGGATAAACAAGGCAACACTGCCATGTTAAGGTATTTTCCTTGGTGGAACTGAAGAATTCATCTGAATGCAAGAAAATGATTCATGAGGGGCGCCTGGGTGGCTCAGTTGTTGTTAAGCATCTGCCTTTGGCTCAGGTCATAATCCCAGGGTTCTGGGATCGAGCCCTGCATTGGGTTCCCTGCTCAGCAGGAAGCCTGCTTCTCCCTCTACCACTCCCCCTGGTTGTGTTCCCTCTCTCACTGTCTCTCTGTGTCAAATATACAAATGAAAGAAAGAAAGAAAAGAAAAGAAAGAAAAGGAAAAAAAGGAAGAAAAGAAAGAGAAAGAAAGAAAGAAAGCAAGCAAGGAAAGAAAAGAAAGAAAAGGAAAGAAAGGAAACAAAGGAAACAACGAAAGAGAAAATGGATTCATGAGCCTTAAAAGTGAGGGACAATCTGATTCCTAAAAACAGAGGCAGTAAATTATGTCAATACTTAGTCAAACCGTCAATACTAAAATGGTATTAGCTAGGAAGACTTCACAAGAACTTTCCATGACAATGTCACTCCAGCTGAAAAAAATATTCATGGGGTTTTACTGGATTCCAGATAAAATTAATCAAGTCTCATTATTTTCCATACATAACCCCAATTCTCTTTACACTACATATTGCAGGAAAGGTTTCTATAAAAAAAAAATCAAAACTGCATATGCACTACTGAGAATATTTCCTTTGAAAAGGGAGCCCTATCATCTGAAGGTACTTTGCTGAGCCTGGACCTCTGTTTGCTTCCAACAGCTTAAAAGAGAAGGGGTGAAAGACACTCAGCCACACCTCACCTAAGCCAAACCTTGCTGGCTTTGGAAACATACACATAAAAAAAACAAAAAACAAAACAACAACAACAACAACAAAAAAAACATACACATATATAAAAAATTGAAAACAATCTTAGGGGATTCATGAAAAATCATGGGTCCAGAACCTTTTGTCGAAGTGATAAATGCTAGGAGACAAGTCTGGGAAAGAACTATACATTGTAAAATATATACCTGATACTCGTGTATTATATTAAAGGTTTTACAATTCTTTTAAAAGGTATATAAAATAATTCCTTTATGATTACTCTAATGTGTTTTTAATGGTTATTCAAATGGTATTTTTTATTTTATTTTATTTTTAAAGATTTTATTTATTTGAGAGAGAGTGCACAAGCGGGGGAGCAGCAGGCAGAGGGAGAAGCAGGCTCCCCGCTGAGCAGGGAGCCCGATGTAGGACTTAAACCCAAGACCCCGGGATCATGACCTGAGCCGAAGGCAGACGTTTAACTGACTGAGCCACCCAGGCATCCCTCAAATGGTATTTTTTAAAGATTTAGTTATTTTAGAGAAGGATAAAGCAAGCGCATGCATGTGCTCAAGCAAGGGAGGGGCAGAGGGAGGGGGAGAGAAACGGACTCCTCCCTGAGTGGGGAGCAAAACATGGGGCCCGATCTCACAACCCTGAGATCATGACCTGATCTAGAATCAAGAGTTGGACGCTTAACCAACTGAGCCACCCAGGCACTCCATTATTCATGTTTTTTCTTTTCTTTTTTTTTTAATTTTATTTATTTATTTGACAGAGAGAGAGACAGTGAGAGAGGGAACACAAGCAGGGGGAGTGGGAGAGGGAGAAGCAGAAGCAGGCTTCCTGCTGAGCAGGGAGCCCCATGTGGGACTCGATCCCAGGACCCTGGGATCATGACCTGAGCCAAAGGCAGACGCTTAACAACTGAGCCACCCAGGTGTCCCATATTCATGTTTTTTCTTAAAGATTTATTTGAGACAGAGAGAGAGCACACGAGAGACAGAACGCTAGCAGGTGGGAGGGGCAGAGGGAGAGGGAGAAGCAGACACCCTGCTGAGAAGGGAGCCCGATGTGGGACTCTAGGACCCTGGGATCATGACCTGAGCTGAGGGCAGATGCTTAACCAACTGAACCACCCAGATGCCCCATTCATGTTTTCAAAAAATATCTCTACATATGCAGTTCGCTTTTCCACTTTTTTCTTAAAGGACAAAGAAATTAAAAGATAAATTCTACAGCCATGAAAAGATACGTTTTTAATACTGCAGTGAGCAGGGGTGCCTGGGTGGCTCAGTTGGCTGGGAATCTGCCTTCGGCTCAGGTCATGGTCCTGGGTTGAGTCCTGCGTCTGGCTCCCAGCTTGGTGGGGAGTCTGTTTGTCTCTCTCCCTTTGCCCCTCTCCACCCCACTCATGCTCCCTCTCTGTGAGATAAATAAATAAAATCTTAAAAAAAAAAAAATACTGCAGTCAGCAGAGTCAAGTGCAAGAAAATCACCTGCACTTACACTAGTTAGAGTCAAGTTTCATCTGGGAGGGGAATACAAGGGAGCCTGCTAGGGTGCTGGAAATACGGGACAGAGATAGTAGTTTCAAGGGAATAATACATGTAAAAATTCACTGAGTTATACACTAAAGAGTTATTTTCAAATCTAAGCTTGATCAAATTCACACTGAGCAAGTTAATCAACTGCTCTAAGTTTGGTTTACAAATCTGAAAATGGACCTTTTTTAAGTAACCTTGAACTCATGACCCTGAGATGAAGAGTCACATGTTCGACCTCAGGGGCGCCTGGGTGGCTCTGTCGTTAAGCGTCCAACTCTTGATTTTGGCTCAGGTCATGATCTCAGGGTGGCGAGATCGAGCCCAACATAGGGCTCTGTGCTGGGTGTGAAGCCTGCTTAGGATTCTTTCTCTCTCTCTACCCCCACCACGCACTCTCTCTCTGAAAAAGATAAAAGAGAAAAAAAAAGAGTCGCATGTTCTAACAACTGAGCCAGCCAGGTACCCCTAGAATGGATTAATAAAACTTCTCCTTGAGTTACTGTGGGAATTATAAAACATATGTATAGTACTTAGTACAATGCTTCATACATAGTAAGCACTCAGTGAATGTCAATCTAATATATCATTACTACAGATGGCAGACTGCAACTTTTATCAACATGAGATATCTTTTTCCAGTTTAATAGTAACAGTGATAAATTATAGATATTTCCCCAGGCCGACAGACACATCCAACACATTCCCTTAAACAAAGGTGCATGCATGTGTGTGTGTGTGTGTGTGTGCGTGTGTGTGTGTGTGTGTGTGCATCCCATGGTATGCACATAACAGAACTTATTCAACTATTCCCCCATGAGAAATACAGGTTATTTCCTCGTCATTTGAAATAAAGCTACAGTGAATAACCATGCCCCTACATGGTTTCTTCTGGTTATTTTTACATCTAAAGCAAATCTTGCCATATAAACTTAAGGTAGTTTCTTTCTTTCTTTCTTTCTTTTTTTGTTAAGATTTTCTTTATTTATTTGAGAGAGTGCACAAGCAGGATAAAGAGCAGAGAGAGAAGCGGACTCAAGCAGGGTGAGGGACAGAGAGAGAGGGAGAAGCAGACTCTCCACTGAGCCGGGAGCCCAATGTGAGGCCTTTCAAACAGGACACTTAAGGGATGCCCAGTGGCTCAGTTGGTTAAGTGTCTGCCTTCAGCTCAGGTCATGATCCCAGGGTCCTGGGACTGAGTCCCACACTGGGCTCCCTGCTCAGTGCGGAGTCTACTTCTCCCCCACCACTCATGCTCTCTCTCTTAAAAAAAAAAAAAAGGACACTTAAGTCTCAAACAACAGAATGCCTACCCAAACAATGTTAACGGCAGAGTCAGGGTATTACACAGGTGCTATGGTAGAATAACCTGGGGTAAAACCTCATAGATCCTATATTTATATATCAAATGATATAACAGTTAAGTTGTTCTTATAACTGTATATCAAATGATATACAGTTAAGTTATTCTTCCACATTTCAGAATGCTAATCATAATAGTCTAAAATCCAGAGCTCTGTCCAAACATTCAAGGAATTAAAGATTCTATTTGATGACAGAAAAATAATTACAATATGCTTAAGTGAACAGATATTAACTCCAATTTTGTTGAAATAAAGTAGATATACACACAAGAAAATATACCTGAAACGTAAACTACTTATCTTGGTGAGAGCAATTTCCAGCTTTACCTCTTGACATATTTCCCAATCTTTCTACAGTAAGAGGATGTACTATTTTTATAAGAATAAAAGTTCAGATTTTGTTTAAAAATAGTTGCAACATGCTTTCAGTATATGTATCTAACAAATTGATAGCTGTGTAACAAAATACTTTTGTTTCATTTGGTTAGTCACGCTGGCCTATGCCCAAACTGCTAAGAGAACCTCAAAAAAATCCCTTATAATTTCCAGCAGTAAATTCTACCCTCACTTCTCTATTTTCCACTCTGCCAGCTCTCACTTTCCTATCACCAAAACTTCGTATTCTCATAAAGTACGGACAAGATATGAGTAGACAAAATCGGACATGGTTTATTTTAGCCAGAGACTCCATCTTGGTGCAGCTTGTCTATTTTCAGCACAAACCTGCTTCAGGCCTGAGACCCAGGTTCCTTGATTCATTCTCAAGTTCCATATTGAAAGCAGCGTTCCTAAAAATAACTGACACCCTTTCCTACTTGCTCCTCCTTTGGATTTTGCCTGAAAAACCCTGTAATAAATCTTATTGCATGGACCCTCTTTGTGCATATCGGTTTCCACAAACTATGACTCTGTTGGCTAACAGTAAATGCCTATGATTTTTGCTAACTAAAGTTGTCAAATTTAAGAAAAATCATCTAATTTGAAATTACTACCCGTAAATTCGGCTGTAATGCCCAAAGGCTTTAGCTGTGTGTCCATTCTTCCATCAGAGCATGACGCAGCCATACTCACCTTGGTTCAAGTATGTGAGAGTCTCGTCATGCAGTTTTACTGCAGGCGAGGTGGCAGCACACATCACATATTGAAAGGGTGGATGTTTAGTCTCACCGTCCAGTGGAAGGCTGGAATCTTCCTGCTTAAAAATGGGCAATGCCAAAACATCGCTGAAAGACAAAAGAACCAACAGTGACCTTACTTGAGCTTAAAATACATAAAAGCATATAAAAACATGGAAGGGCAGTTTCTTTTAAAATTTAAGCTCAGGAGTGCCTGGCTGGTTCAGTTGGTGGAGTGTACAACTCTTGATCTCAGGGTTGTGAGATCGAGCTCCATCTGGGTGTAGCAATTACTTAAAAAATACATAAAGCCTTTATTAAAAAATAAATAAAAATAAAATTTAAACTCCAAAATGTCATGTAGAATAAAAGAACTATTCACATTCATCTGGCTCCCCAAAAAACAGTATTAATAACCCATATCTCTAGTGGAGGTGTGGGGAGAAGGGGGGAGCAGCTATGATAATAAAGTCCACGCCACTGATTAATCAAGAGATCTAATAATATATATGCTACTTCGAAAAATTCTTTAAAAACTCTAAACTCCAGGGGCACCTGGGTGGCTTAGATAGTTGAGCATCTGCCTTCGGCTCAGGTCATGATCCCAGGGTCCTGGGATCGAGCCCTGTATCTGGCTCCCTGCTCAGCGAGGAGCCTGCTTCCCTCCCTCTCTGCCTGCCTCTTTGCCTACTTGTGATCTCTCTCTCTTGTCAAATAAATAAATAAAATCTTTAAAAAAAAAAAACAAAAAACTTTAAACTCCATATTATTTCTATTAAAAAAAGAGCAAGTTGGGCACCTGGCTGGCTCAGTCAGTTAGGTGTCTGCCTTTGGCTCAGGTCATGATCCCAGGGTCCTGGGATTGGGCCCCTACTCAGCAGGGAGTCTGCTCTCCCTCTGACCTTCCCCTCCTCATGCTCTCTCTCTGAAATAAATCTAAAAAAAAAAATCTTAAAAAGACAGTAAGTCAAGAGTGCATAGCTACCTGTTTGGAAAGGTAGGTCACACTGGTAGCATAAAATCACAAAGAAGCGTTTGATTAAAATGGTACTTTACAAAAAGTACCCTGCAAGGCCTGGCAAACACTGAGAGAATAAAGCTTCGTGCTTAGTCTAAAACAATGGCTTCTTCTGAGAGGGAATAGCAGCAGTAGAAACAGCTGCTATTTTTTCCCCCAAGAATAACTTGGGGCATTGATTGGAAGGGAGGAGGTTGGGAGGAGGTCTTCTGGGGCACTGTCTATATTCTCTGTTAACCCAAACACATGTGGATGTGTTTATTTTGTTTTGTTATAAAAACAGCTGAGAATACAACTTACATTCCATAAAAATTCACCCTTTTAAAGTGTGTAATCCAATGGGTTCTGGTATATTAATAGAGTTGTGCAGTTATCACAGCTATCTAATCCCATAACACTTTCATCACCTCAAAGAGAAATCTCACACCCGTTGGCAGTCATTCCCCAGCCCTATCCCCTAGACTACCCTACCCCTAGTCTTGGCAGTGATCTACTTTGTCTCTATGCATTTGCCTATTCTGAACATTTAATGCAAATAGAATCACATGGCCTTCTTTTACTTCATATGTTTTCAAGGTACACCCCTGTTGTAATAGCATGTATCAGCACTTCATCATTCCTTTTTGCGGGTGAATGATACTCCCTTATGTATGGACAGACCACACTGTGTTTACCCACTCCGGGACATCTGGGTTGTTTCCATTTTTTAGCTATTATGAATAATGCTGCTATCAACAGCTGCTTGTTTTTCATGTAGACATATGTTTAAGTTCCCTTGGATATAAACCTAGGAGTAGAACTGCTAGGTTATATCGTTACTCTGTTTAACTTTTTGAGGAAATGCCAAACTTTCCAAAGCAGCTGCACCATTTTACATTCCCATCATCAATGTATGAGTTATAGGTATTTGTTTTTGAGATAAATCACTGACGTTTGTATCTTGATAATGTTTCTATGTTCATTCCTCAATAAAAAGTACAATAATAACAAAATATCCAAATGAGGGGTGCTTGGGTGGCTCAGTTGGTTAAGCTATGGACTCTTGATTTCGGCTCAGGTCATGATCTCAGGGTTGTGAGATCAAGCCCTACTCAGCAAGGGGTCTGCTCCAGATTCTCTCTCCCTCTGCCCCTTCCCCCTGCCCTTTGCTTGCTCATGCACTCTAAAATAAATAAATCTTTTAAAAAATATGTCCAAATGAGTAACTACTATATCAACAGGAATAACAAGGTTTTGTCTGAATTGCTTATTTTCCTTTTTTATTTCTATAAGCCATTAACTAAGATATCTGGCTAGTCCATTTTAATTAAATTCAATTTAAAACAAAATGTTGAAATAAATAAGATGGGAGAGAAAGATTGCACTGCATTCCCTCCTTCCTGCATATACCCTCTTAAAGCACCAGACTGATTATTCAGAGACTAATTACCCAGCAGTGCTCCTCTTTATACCTGGAAATTGTCAAAACGCTTCTAAGCATACAAGTATAAGTGAGAAACACAGTCAGCAATGGTCATCAACCCTCCTCCAGAGCTCTTCTCAGCACAACCTAGGGGTCACCTAAATGACACAGATAAAAAACCTTGTGGCAGATATAGAAACTTTTTAGGTGACTTAAAAGTGGTACTTTAAGACTTGAGAACAACTATAACAGACAAAATGGTTCCATGGTAGATGAAAATATATATATATATTCTTATGTCCTATATATGTAAGCATTTAAAGGACAAGAAAAAGGGGCGCCTGGCTGGCTCAATCAGTACAGCATGCAACTCTTGTTCTCTGGGTTGTAAGTTTGAGCCTCAAGTTGGGTAGGGTGTAGAGATTACTTGAAAATAAAATCTTAAAAAAAAAAAAAGATCATTTTCTATTGAAATCCCGATTAATTTTTTACTGCATTAGAAAATGCATTCCAATCAACACACCAGTCAGTGATCCTCCTCAAACAGAAGCCAGATCATTTCATTCCTTTGAACTCTCTCCCTCAGCTCACTTTCAACTAGGGTCCCTTCAAAGCCCACTCACTCTGTTCTTCCCTCTTCTGCTTGCCCTCACTCCCCCTGTCTCCCAACACCAGTCTCCCACCCTGCCTTTTTCAAGGTATCTGCACTGGCACTGGGTTTGGCTCTACTCTTCTGCTGATGTTCATCTAGTTCACTTCATTTAAATGTCACCTTCACAGTGACAGCTGGACAGCTGCGGTCCTCTCATCCATGTTCCCAACTTCCCTTGTCCTGCTCTACTAACCAAAAATCTCATCACCTTCCCACAGTACACGTGACTTCTGTATCACCCATAAATACACAACCATCTCCCCAAATTTGTTCCACTTCACTGACTCACCCCAGCATTATAGCACAAAGAAGGGTCTCAAATACCTCCTGAACCAATGAACCAACTGCAGCACTAATAATCAATTATTACTAAAAGGAAAAACCAGGTGTCTAGGTAATTTAAGACCATCATCTCTACTAGGCTGTATCTGAAGAAAGTTCTAGTATTCAGTTGTTTTTGTAATCCCATATCCCCGACAGGTAGAGCTCCCAGGGATCTGACAAGCAAATGAAAAGTTTCTCAAGGCTTCAAATTATTACAAGTAATTTTGAAATGCCAGTACCCAAAAATAACCAGGCACACAAAGACAAACAAGACTCTGGGAGCAAGAACCAACAGCAAAAACAACAGATGGCATACACCCAGTTCCAGATCTGTCTGCTGGTGTTCAGCTCTTTTCCTCCTGTTGCAGAGGGTTCGAGATCTGAAACTACATATACAAGACTTCTTGCCAGCTGGAGTCTTGCTAAGTTGTACAAGGGAAGCACTGGTGGGAAATTAAAGGGAGTGGGAAAAGACAGAGAGGCAGGAAACCGCACAGACTGCGGCTACAGGAAGTTTCTGGGCCGCAGTGGCCATGCCTCCAGTAGCTAGGCCAGGAGCAACCAGGTAACAAGTCCTCCCCCCATGCCCAACCCTTCTAGCACCTCTGCATCTAATACTTCATTACATCTTTCTCTGCTTTAAACATCTAAATGGTTTCTATTTTCCTAATTGGACACAGACTGATACCCCCAAAGAATTCAGATGCTAGAATTGATGGACTCATACTATAAAATTATGCTTACTCTGTTTAAAGGAATAAAAGACAAGCCCAAAAAGATCTGCAAGGAAGAGGAAATTTTAAGAGACAGTAAAACTGAAAAGGAACAAATGACTTTTAATTTTTTTTTTTAAAGATTCCATTTATTTATTTGGCAGAAAGAGAGAGAACAAGCACAAGCAGGGGGAGCAGAAGAAGGAGGAGAAGCAGGCTCTCTGCTGAGCAGGGAGCCCAATACGGGGCTCGATCCCAGGACCCCGGGATCATGATCTGAGCCAAGGGCAGACGCTTAACTGACTGAGCCACCCAGGCGTCCTCAAACAGAACTTCTAGAACTGGAAAACGAAATTGCTAAAATTAAGAACTTAGCTTTAACAGTAGTTCAGACAGAAATGTAGAGTAAATAAGTAAACTGGAATATGCGCAAAAATAAGTTATTCAGAAGGCAGCAAACAGTAAAGGAGGGAAAATGCAAAAGAGAAAGAAAGGACATAGTGAGGTTTTACATTGAAGTTCCAGAGGAGGGAAAAATATTGTGGAGGAAGTATTTGAGATAAAGGCTGAGCAAGTTCCAGAACTAATGAAATATACCAATTCACTGATTCGAGAAGCCCAAATAACCAAAGCAGGATAAATAAAAGAAATCCACACCTAAATACATCAAGAAAAGCATCTAAGCTTAGAAGGAAGTACCAAGTATTCAATCAGTGGAAAGTAGGAATGGGGAGGAAGAGGTGGGAGGGTCCGAGGAGTCCTGGAGTCATCGAGTGGTGGGTGGGGAGTAGTGGACAGGCCACTATGGGAACAACACAGCGGCAGTGGGAAAAGGATGCACTGGAACACTGAGGCTGTGAACTTCAAGTGAGACGATTCAGTGCTTTTCTAGACCACATTCAACTGCATAGGTGACTTGAAGTGAAAAATCACATTTAATCAGGGTTACAGTTTTGCTAAAATATAAAAGATGGGAGGGAAATAAAGCAAGAGAGGGCAAGAGAGACAAGGGTATATGCAACAAAATAATACGACGACTGACCATGAAAATTAAAACTGGCTGAAGAAAAAAAAGGTATTCAAGAGGGTGTGGGGCACCAGGGTGGCTCAATTGGTTCAGCTTCTGACTCAATTTCAGCTCAGGTCATGATCTCAGGGTTGTGAGATGGAGCCACACACAGTGGGGAATCTGCTTCTCTCCCTCTCCCTCTGCCCCCCCTCCCCCGCCCCGCTCATGTGCTCTCTCTAAAGTAAATAAATCTTTTTTTTTTTAAGATTTTATTTATTTATTTGACAGAGAGAGACAGCGAGAGAGGGAACACAAGCAAGAGGAGTGGGAGAGGGAGAAGCAGGCTTTCCGCTGAGCAGGGAGGACTGAAAAGCTGAAGATATGCCACTGTAAGAAGGATACAAAGAACAGAAATGTTAGGCTACTAGAAGGTCCATTTGGATATATTCTGAAATCACCAAGAATTTAGTAGAGTCAGATAGTGACAGTGAACCAGGACCTAAAATTCTAAAAATGAGGACTGACCCAGAAATCACTAAGATGACTGCAATAATTGGGTGACTGATTGGTTGATATTTGGTAACATGAAATTCAAAGCTGGGGGGTTCTTACAAGGAGGAGAAAGGGAGCATAGCTTAAAAGCAGTAGTGAGAAGAAAGGAGGATCCTTCCCTCAGGTTCTGGGGCAGTGGGAGGCCTGTGGAAATAAATCACCACCACTTGCTAGGGCTTCAGAGGAAAAGTATAGGCTGAGAGGACAGCCAGCTTTTCAAAGGAACAGGAAGGTGAAGATATCATTATGAGACAAAGTTGCCTGTGTAAGTTTCCTCAGGCTGTCATAACAAAGTACTAAAAACCTGGGTGGCTTAAAACAACGGAAATTTACATCTCTCAGCTCTGGAGGCTCGAAGTCTGAAATAAGGTACTGGCAGAGTTGGTCTGGGCCTCTCCCCTAGCTTCTGGTGATTGGTAAAGTCCTGCACTTCCTGGCTTGTGGATGCATCCCTCCAATCACATGGCCAGCTGCCCCTTGTATGTCTTTGCTTAGTCTTCCCTCTGTGCCCAAAGGTCCTCTCTTTATAAAGACACCAGTGCCTGTCCTCATTATATCATTTTTATTTGATTACCTCTATAAAGACCTTATTCAAATAAAGTCACAATCTGAGCATCGAGCTCCCTGCTCTGAGGGGAGCCTGCTTCTCCATCTCCCCCAACTCGTGCTCGCACATGCATGCACGTGTGCGCTCGCTCTCTCAAATAAATCTTAAAAAAAAAAAAAAAAAAAGAACTGAGGGGGTGCAGCACCAGCGTTGACCAAAATGCAGGAGAAAAGCAGTGTCCCGAAACTCTGGAGTTTCTTGTAGTCCTAACAAACAAACATGAAGGGCACAAAAGGTCTGAGGTCTGGTCCAGTATGTCCTAAAAAATTATATATATGTCTAGAAGAGACAGATCAAAAAGAGAAGGCACAAATAAGTATGAATAAAAAAGGAGCTATCACTAATAAGAACTAAAAAAACAAGGGGTGCCTGGGTGGCTCAGTTGGTGAAGCATCTGCCTTCGGCTCAGGTCATGATCCCGGAGTCCTAGGATCAAGCCCCGCATCGAGCTCCCTGCTCAGCAGGGAGTCTACTTCTCCCTCTCCCTCTACCCCCTACTCACGTTCTCTCTCTCAGATAAATAAAATCTTAAAAAAAAAAAAGAAAACCTAAAAAGATGAGAATATCACTACCAACTTTATGCCAACACATTTGAAACCATGGATAAGATGAACAATTTCCTAGAAAGATAATTTATCAAAACTTTCTTCAGGGGCACCTGGGTGGCCCAGTGGGTTAAAGCCTCTGACTTCAGCTCAGGTAATGATCTCAGGGTCCTGAGATCGAGCCCCACATTGGGCTCTCTGCTCAGCAGGGAGCCTGCTTCCCTCTCTCTCTCTGCCTACCTCTCTGCCTACTTGTGATCTCTCTCTCTCTCTCTCTGTCAAATAAATAAATAAATAAATAAATCTTTAAAAAAAAAAACAAACAAAAAACTTTCTTCAAGGGGCGGCTGGGTGGCTCAGTGGGTTAAAGCCTCTGCCTTCGGCTCAGGTCATGATCTCAGATCCTGGGATCAAGCCCTGACTGGGCTCTCTGCTCAGCAGGGAGCCTGCTTCCCCTCTCTCTCTGCCTGCCTCTCTGCCTACTTGTGATCTCTCTGTCAAATAAATAAATAAAATCTTAAAAAAAAAAACAAAAAACTTTCTTCAAGACACGGGGGCACCATGGCTGGCTCAGTTGGTGGAGGATCTGACTCCTGATCTTGGGGTTGTATATTCGAGCCCTGTGTTGGGTGTAGAGATTACTTAAAAAAATAAAATCTTAAAAAAACTTTCTTCAAGACGTAAAAATCTTTTTTAAATAATCCTACAGAGACTGATATTGTGGTTAAAAATTTTCCCCCAAAGAAAATTCCTGCCCTAGAATGGTTTTATAGGCAAGTTCTGTCAAACTTTCAAAGACAGTTCTTGTAGGGAGTCTCCAACAGAACAGAAAGAGAAGAAATACTCTAACTCATTTTATGAGCCTAATGTAATTTTGAAGTCAAAACTAGCTACAAACAGAACTAAAAATGCAAACGAAAAGCTCGTTTCAGCCATAAATATAGAGGCCAAAGACCCAAATTAAGAATTAACAAACCAGGGTGCCTGGGTGGCTCAGTTGTTGGGAATCTGCCTTTGGCTCAGGTCATGATCCCAGGGTCCTGGGATCAAGCCTCGCATTGGGTTCCCTGCTCGGTGGGGAAGCCTGCTTCTCCCTCTCCCACTCCCCCTGCTTGTGTTCCCTCTCTTGCTGTCTCTGTCAAATAAATAAATAAAATCTTAAAAAAAAAAAAAAAAATTAACAAACCAAATCCAAGAGTATAATGACAAAGCATGATCTAGTTGAGTATTCCCCAGGAACACAAGGGCAGAATACTGAATCTGGAAACAAATTCCACACTTCTGGACAGTTGATTTAGAACAAAATCTCATTGTGAAGAGGCTCGAGTAAAAAGTCTTTTCAAGCAGGGAAAAGTGCAATTGGCCTCCTACTTCATACCTTACCAAAAACAAAAGAAAAAAATTATTCCAGACAGACTGTAAACTTAGGTATGATAAATAAAGTAATAAATCTTTAGAGAAGACTGTAAGAATATCTTGTACCCTCACAGTAAGGAAAGACTAACTATAAGTGAAAAGATCAATTTGACCATATCAAAATCAGTAACATGAATGAAAAGCCACCAAAAAGAGAACGGAAAGGCAAGTCACAGAGGTGAGGTATTTCTGACATATATGCATGATCAAAGACTAGCGTCCAGGATACATGAAGATCTACAAGAAAGAAAATAAAAAAGAAAACAAAAAAACTGAATGAAAAAAAAGGTGTTGCCTTTGAATCCTGCAAGAGACTTAGCTGAATATATAGCCTTAAATGCATCTATTAGAAAACAAACACCAAAACCAAGGAGGAAAAAGCATCCAACCAACAAAGTTGGAAAATAACGAGAGCAAGCAAGAAAACAAGGAAGAAAATGACCACAAAAGTAAAATAGAAAATCCGACAGAAAAGAAAAATAAAGCCAAAATGTGGCTTGTTGAGAAGCACTGAAGATACAGACAAACCTCTGAAAAAGGTCACAAAAGAAAGAAAAGACACAAGTAGTACATAAAGTAAAAGGGCATAATCACAAATGTTGGAGAGATCTTTTAAAGAAAAAATCTGAAAACTCAGAGTAGACAATTTTCTATGAAATTTAAAATCACCACAACTGGCTAACATACACAAATTCTGAATATTCCCATGTCTGTTAAATCAATTACAGGTGCAGTCAAATATCTACTTCTTCAAAAAAGTTAAAATCACCAAATCCAGGCTGTATTCCAGGTGAACTTTACAAAATTTTGAACAGTTAAGTCTCAGTTCATAAAAAACTGTTTAGGGACACCTGGCTGGCTCAGTCCGCACAGCACAAAACTCCTTTGATTGCAAGGTTGTGACTTCGAGCCCTATGTTAGGTGCAGAGCCTACATACATACATATATAAATACATAAATAAATAAAACTGGCACATAAAAAGAGCAAGCTATTCAACTCACGTGAAACTGATATAGCCTTGATGTTAAAAAAAAATAATAGGAATGCAAGAAAAGAAAATTGAGGACCAATCTCATTTAGGAACAAAGATAACCTGTTTATGAAACTTTGGGAACATTCTCTAAAATCAGTAAAAGACTAAAACTCAACTTTTTAGTGGTTCTAAATAACAGTGCAGTGAAGCCCTAGCCAATACATCAAGGCAAAAAAATGAAATGTAAAGATCATATAGGAGGAAACAAATCTACCATTATTTAAAGATATTGTCTAACTAAAAAGTCTGAGATCCTACAAATTATTCAAACTATTAAGTTCAGGGGGTGCCTGGGTGGTTCAGTGGGTTTAGCCTCTGCCTTCGACTCAGGTCATGATCTCGGGGTCCTGGGATCGAGCCCTGCATCGGGCTCCCTGCTCGGCGGGGAGCCTGCTTCCTCCTCTCTCTCTGCCTGCCTCTTGGCTTACTTGTGATCTCTCTCTCTCTCTCTGTCAAATAAATAAATAAATAATCTTAAAAAAAAAAAAAAACAAACTATTAAGTTCAGGGGAGCCGGAGTGGCTCAGTCAGTTAAACGTCTGCCTTCAGCTTGGGTCATTATCTCCCCTTCCTGGGATCAAGCCCTGCATCTATCTGGCTCCATGCTCAGCGGGGAGCCTACTTCTCCCTCTCACTCTCCCTGCTTGTGCTCTCTGTCGAATAAGTAAATTCTTTAAAAAGGGGGAGGAAGAAGGGCGCCTGGGTGGCTCAGTAGGTTAAAGCCTCTGCCTTCGGCTCAGGTCATGATCTCAAAGGGTCCTGGGATCAAGTCCCGCATCGGACTCTGCTCAGCAGGGAGCCTGCTTCCCCCTCTCTCCCTCTGCCTGCCTCTCTGCCTACTTGTGATCTCTCTGTCAAATAAATAAATAAAATCTTAAAAAATAAATAAATAAATAAACAAACAAATAAATAAATAAATAAAGGGGGAGGAAGAACTATTAAATTAAGCAAGGTCCGGGGGGAGGGAGAAGCAAGCTACAAGACAATGAAGAAATCTATATAGCCTTCCTGGCTGATCTTCCTCCTATCCAGAAGGATCATGTTCTACTACCTTGAGAGGACCTCTCTATTAATTGATAGGCAGCCAAAGGGTGCAATGGAAAGAAGTAGAAGCCATACCCCAGCTCTGGAGCTTCAAATCCTAGCTCCACCATTTGCTAAGTGGTACTGTGCAGGCTACTTAACTTCTCTGAGCTTTAATAATGGGTTTACTTCAATTTAGAAGGAAAACATTTTAAGTATCTAAACTGTATGCACACATTAAACCAGAGATTCTCAAAAGTGTGATCTGTCCTGAGGAAACAGACTCCTTCAGGGGGATCGGGAGGTCAAACCAATTGCAGAACAATACTAAAAGAGTATTTGCCCTTTTCACTTTGATGACATTTGCACTCAACCAATGGTGTTTAGACCTGCTGGGGACTTAGCATCCATCAAGGCAGTGGCACCAAACCGTACCCAAATCAAGGTAGTGGTAGTCACTGCATAAAAATTATTAATTTTAGTATATATTGGTTCTTGGGTAGGTATAATATATTTCTGCTGCACACCGAAGTGCAGTGGTTGTCTCAAGGAAAGCTTTTATGCCACCATTTGATCTGCAGGCTGACTGAGCAGTATTTCTCACAGAATATCACTTTAACTTGAAAGAAAAACTAACAAACTATGATTATTCAGACCTGGCTATGTGACAGAAATTTCCTCAAAAATGAACAAGGTGAGCCTATCATTTCCCGGAAAACAACTATGATGGTTTTAGAGAAGGCAGTTAGTTAGGTTCTAATAGGATGTCTGCAGGCCAGCATACAGGAAGTCATTACCAACTATGAGGAAGTCAGAGGCCTGTCCTGGCAGCACTCCAAAACAAAAACCACAAGAAACTGGATCAAACCAGACAGGTCCAAGATGGCTAACAAAGTAGGCCAAGGTTCACATTATTCCTTTATTACACTACATTATCATACCTAAAATCTCCCCACTACGGGTGCCATGACAGGAAACCCCTGACCAAATAAAGAAGAAAAGGCTATGCTTCCAAGAAATTCCTACAAGTAGTGAATATTTCACCCTCTTGTTAACAACTGTTAAGATAAAAACCCAGGGGCACCTGGGTGGCTCAGCTGGTTAAGTATCCAACTCTTGATCTCAGCTCAGGTCTTGATCTTAGGGTTGTGAGTTCAAGTCCTGCGCTGGGCTCCACGCTGGGGGGTGGATAGAAATCCAAACCCTAGTGGACGCCACTTTCCCTGGAGCCCACTAGCATTCACATTTTGAGAGCATACTTTTGCTTTAAATAAACTTTCCTGCTTGTACTGCTGTGTTGTGTCTGTCCTTAAAGTCTTTCTCCTGATGAGATCAAGAGCCTCCGGTGACATCTTTTGGACAAGCTTGGTCAAAAGCCTCACGACCTGAGGTCTTCCCAGTCTACGTGGCCAATGCCCTCTGTAAGATAGTAATTTAACATTTTATGTGTAATCTAAAGAGGTCCCAGTACTTCCTAAGTCCTAAAAATTAAGTTGTTACAGATTTTAAATTTCATGTAAACAGTAAGATAGAAAGAAAATTACCGGGTGGCCCAAAAGACCCTCTTAAGAAAGTTTTAATGAGCTACTTCCTAAAGGTCATTTAGTTATCTGTCCCTTACTTCAGAAAACATGAACGACCCAGATTTCAAAGTACAGTGAGTTTCAGCCTTTCTTCAGTGAGGGGAAGCTTAGTCTTCATTTGGAATGGTAGTGCCACTAGCAGGTCACCTGGACAGGTCACACTGTAACATCTATGGGCTTTGGGTTACTCACTTAAAATAAAAGGATTGGTTTAGAAGTTTCTAAGGTTTCTTCATCCATCTCTAGAATCTTGATATTATAACTAAGATTCTAAAAAACATTCATGATCTGCCTCATTTCAAACAGAATCTGCAGTAGCTCATACCTCACATACAAAAGTGGTACACCAGTACACACAGAAGCGGGGGGGGGTGGGGGGAGAGACGGACAGAGAGAGACAGAGAGAGAAAATGAAACAGAGCCAAGAGGAAAAAAAGGAGAGAAGAAGAAGAAGCAAAGACAGTATCAGAAATTTGTCACAGCATAGCCCAATACTATCAGCCTGCACTGTTGCAATGCAACTAATGCAAATAGTTTTTGTTTTTTTTTAAAGTAGATTCCATGCCTAACATGGGGCTTGAACTGACGACCCTGAGATCAAGAGCCACATGCTCTATGGAGCCGGCCAGGTGCCCTAATGCAAACAGATTTTTAAGTTAAGTCAGACTGAGAGAAACCATCTTTCTTACAGGGCCTTATCCCCGAAATCAAGGAAACCATTTCTTAAAAAGTCTTTAAAGATGGATGGTTTACAGAGCCCCTGAGTTGCTCAATCAGTTAAGTGTCTGCCTTCGGCTCAGATCACGATCTCCAGGTCCTGGGACTGAGGCTCACATTGGGCTCCCTGCTCAGCGGAGAGCCTGCTTCTCCCTCTCCCTCTGCTGCTCCCCCTGCTTGTGCTCTTTATCAGATAAGTAAATAAGATCTTTAAAAAAATAAAAATAAAATAAAAAGGATGGTTTAAGCCATCCAAAGAGCAAATATAGTAAGCAGACTTCACTCTGGAATTTAAAAAAATTTACTTTGTAGGCAGCCTTTCATTTCATTAAGAAGTCATTTTCCAATAATTTCAAATTCAGCACCTTGAGTTTAATTCTTGAACTTTAGAAAAAACAAATCAAAGTGAAAGATAAGCATCAACAGCCTTATTTCCCAATTGATGCTATATGAAAAGAGACCACCTGCCCATGCAGAAGATAGATACCAGGCACTCCTAAGATCCAGTCTTCTTAGGACTCCAGGTCCAAACCAGAAGTGCAATCAAAGGAGGCCTCCAACAACATAAAGCCTTCTTCAGACTTAATCCATATCAAGTCCATTTTGGAACTGCCCAAGTTTAAATTTCAAATAAAGGGCCTTGAATTTGCAAGAGGCAAGCAAGGACTCTCATCAGCTCCTCAGTTTTGAGGATCCAATTAAATATGAAAACAAACAAACAAACAAACCTAAATAAGCTCCTTAAAAACTGATATTTGCCTTCAAAGATACCTGAAATTTTAGATTAAATGACACACCATGTAAGCAATAACCAAAAACATTTAACGGAAAGTTTCCCCATGGCAAGTGTTGTAAAAGTCCCATAATCTTAAAGATGTCAAACAGTATTTTAAGAACAAGGTCAGGGAAAGGTTAAAATAATGAATTTCTTTCCTTTTCATAGAATAAAACATACATAAAAGTTCGTTAGCTGGCTAGGTCACTAAAACAAATAAAACTCTAGGAAAAAAGTAAAAACTCAAAATAACCCTAATAAGCAAAGTTCTTGGCCACAAAGTTTCATTTTACCATAACTGAGACCTGAGAAGCAACTTTTCAGCTGAAAACACTAAATTCCCTTCATGTGCCTTAACTGGTCTCCAGGAGCAGCATGGCACCTGAGGCCTTAACTAGGAAATCACTGTCTCTAGTACTATTACTGTGGGGGGGGAGGGGGGGTGACCCTATGACTTTCGATAGATCAATTTCTTCAACTGAGACAGTTGTTCTAGAAAATAAGCCACCTCATCCAGAGCCCTCAAGTTGCACAACTGCAGTGAGCAAGTGCCAAGTTCAGGGAGAGGAGCACATACCCAATCAGGGTCAGAGTCTAGCGACCAAAGGCTTTCCTCCATACACTACCACACTCTAAGAAACATCTCTTTTCTGAGAGTTCTTATTACCCAGAGTTTCCCCTTTAAGAGCAGCCCCCACCATTCTAGGCCTGCTCTGACCCCTAAGTCTCTCTTCAGGACATTTATGCTCTCTTTCCTCCCAGAGAGCTGCAGTGAGATGTATGAAAGCTACGGGAAGGCTGGACAGCACTTCAAAGACATCAGGCATTACTTTAAAGAACACATTCACAAAAATCTCAATTCGCCTTAACAAAAAGCTGCCAAACCATGGAATTGTACACTTTAATCAGGTGAACTTATACTGCATAAACTGTATTTCAACACAGCTGCTAAAAATAAAGAGCCAGCAAACTGACATAAGTTAAAAACAAAAACAAAAAAGCCCAACACAGCATTCTTCAGGATAAAGGCCAGAAACCAAGCTCTGATCTGTTTCAACCTTCAACATTAAACAAAATGAATGGCTGCTGGTACAAGCAGCAGAGACTAAACAAACTATAGTTTGTTGTGCAATCGCTGCATCTTAAAGCCTCTTCAAAAGAAAACAGCTTGAGAGGATGGTCCCCAAAATTAAAAATTTCACTTTGAAACAATCAAAAACCGTCACTAAGTTAAGGTGCTTTTTCCCCCCCTGCGTCTACTTTCACTTATGATATAATTACTATTGTAACAGCAAGTGATTAGAATTTGCAACCAGCAAAGACTACAATGTAGAAGAGACTAGGAACTGATAACCAAAATCTTGGAGAGTATTTTCCCAATACAAGTTCTACCATTTCGTACACTGTATTCCAGCTCCAGGGACTTGTAAATCATTTGCAAGGAAAGGAAGCCCCTTCCCCCACCAACCCAAGCCATCCTAACAGCCCGCCAGTTTTACAGCAAAAATGCAGCCTTCAGAAGCAGTACCCGCGGGGTCTTGCAGGCCGCCCTCCCACGCCCGCCACCCAGGTGGGCAGACGCCCGCGGGGCTCCCAGTCCCCGACCGCCACGCGGCAGGGCCCGGACCCCGCGGCCGGGAAGCCCGGGGTAGCGCAGGCCTTGCCCCAAGGAGACGCAAGCTTCCGCCCGCCCGGGGCGCCCGCTACCTCATGCTGTAGGCGCCGGCGCCCAGCTCCTGCCCGATGCCCGAGAGGCTGGCGTCGAAGTCGTGCACCAGCCCGGACTCGATCACCTCGTCCATCTTGAGCACCCAGGCCATCTTCCGGCCTCGCCGCCGCCCGGCGCGGCCTCCGCGAGCAGGCGTTGGGGCCGGAGCTCCGCGGGCGCGCCCTGGGGGAGGGCGCGGGTGAAGCCTCGGGCGGCGCGGCGGATGGTCACCACAGGCGGCCCGGGCGGCGGCCGGGACGAGAGCGTCCGGGGCCCCGCAAGCAGGGCACGGCGAGCCCGGCGAGCAGCTGCAGCGGGAGCGGCCGGGCCGCCGGCAGCGCCTCCCTCCCGCGGGCGCCGGCCCCGCGCCTCATGCCGCCGCCGCCCACCCCCTGCGCCGCTAGCGCTGCAGCCGCCGCCGCCCGCCCCGCCCCGGAGCCCCTGGCCGCATCCTCCCCGGCGCTGCGCGGGGGCAGGAGCTCAGCCCGCCCGTCACCCGATCCCCGGTATCGACCCCGGCCCTTGGCCCACCCGCCCAGGTACTAGCGCCCCGCCACCCCGGCCAACCCCGCCGCCGCCGCTCCGCCGGCCCGGACGTTGGCTCCTATATGGCTGCGGCCTGAGCGCTCTCGCTGCTTCCGCCTCCTCCGGCCCCGCCCCGGCCCCGCCCACACCTCCCCGCTTTCGCCCCCCGCACGGCCCGGCGCTTCGGGGAACTCCCGGCGCTTCAGGACCGAGAAACTGCTCAGGCCGTGCAGCGCGGCCCCGCCCACGCAGCCGATTCGCAGCCCCTGCTGCCCACCGCCTCCCCGCACGCCTGCCCAGGAAGAGGTGGTGCCCGCAGGGCGGCCAGTTTCCGCCCATTCAGAAAGGCGGACTGATTGACAGGCGAACGGGACGGTAATGGTAAGTGCTCGGTCGAGGCTCCCGTGAGTCTCTGGGCCCTTGTACTAAACAACCAATCAAAACGTTCTTCCTCTTGGGCGGTCTCGAGGATGGAATTGGCTGCTGAAAGAAAGAGTTCATTGGACCGCACCACAGGAAGCCGCCCTAAACGCCGCTCCTGGAGGTCCTTTGCTCCCTTGTGGTTTTTCCGGATAGTTTCTGGGTTTTGCCCAAACTACAGATGGAGAGAGCAGGGGGGCGGGGGAGACGGGGGCCGGGGACTTAAAGCCTATTGGGCAGAAAGTCTTGACTGACGTGAGTTTAGACCAATCAACGCTCCTGAAAAGGGCTCCGGTTGTCTCCCAATTGCAGATTGCGGTGGGTATAATGGCGTTCCTGAGTTAAACTGGGGTTTCAGTCGCAGTAACAGCGAGCAATCATGTTATTATTATCGCTCATGGTTCTCTGGAGGCTCACTGGGCTTAGCCAAATGATTCTCGTTCAGGGTCTGTCCTGTGAGTGCAGTGGCATGGCTGGGGCTAAAGTCATATCAAGGGCTTACCCACTCACGTGTTTTATTGCTTGATGTTGGCTATCCACTGGAACCTCAGTTGGGGTTGCTGGAATGCCTACACAATGGCCTCTCCGTGTGATCTTGACTTCTCTCAGGATGGTAGCTGGGTTCCTAAAGCAAGTGTCTCAAACGACAGGAAGTGGAGATTGCTGGTTTCTTAATGACAAAGATTCTTTACTTGACCAAACTTTAGTCAGATTCCAAACCTTCCAGGCCCATCTGTGCACTTTCTTGTAAAATTCAGTTTTACCAAGAACCCTCTACCTCCTTATCTGCTCAGGTTCCTTAGCCTCTGCCATCCACCAGGTGATGTCTGATCACCCTGGCGGGTGTTCAAAAGAATTTCGTTAGGTACTTCTGCCAGAAGCACCCCGCCTTAACCTCCTTGTAATTTCTTCGGAGTAACTTTGCATTCACTCACCCTCAACCTGCTCCTTGGCTCCAGATTCCCACTTAGCCATGCTGTATTTGGAGTTGAGCCTAATCTCCACTGCAAAATTGTGTTGGTATGATCCTTAATATCTATTGTAATGGTCCTGAGTACAGTCTGTCTTGCCAATTTTAGCAAGTGACACTGAATATTTTTTCTTTTTTAAGATTTTATTTATTTATTTGACAGAGAGAGAAATCACAAGTAGGCAGAGAGGCAGGCAGAGAGAGAGAGGGGGAAGCAGGCTCCCCGCTGAGCAGGGAGCCCACTGAGCCACCCAGGCACCCCACTATTAGGTTCTTTATAATAAACACCACCATAAGCAAAATCAAGAAATTATTTAGAGCTTAGATCATGAACAAAAGTTGTGTTTCCCTAACATATTAAGAGATCCCGCAAATAGATTAAGCAAAGTATGGTGAAAATGGCATTTGTACTCCAAAGAATACACAAGTTGGAGCACATCCATTTGAGATCTGTGCACACAGAAATTTTCATGGAAGAGAACAACTAAGTTGAAGGGCTGCCTCTTGCAACAGTCTAAAACCTGGCCGCTAGAGTTTTATATTGCCAGTAATGGGCAAAGATGAGCAGCATCCAAAGAACACTCTGTTCTTGCTGTTTTGCAAAACTGTGAAAGCAGCTGATACAGCTCTCAACAGAAAGGCTGCTATAATCATGGTCAATGATCCCCTACCTACCATTTTCTCCCAATTAAATGTGACCCTGGGGATCAGCCAAACTGTTCTCCTTATACAGTCTTTATCCACTCAGTACTCAGTAACTGCTAATGAACAGAAAGATACAGCTGGTAAACAGGAAGGACAAGCTCCTGATGGAGAAAATCGGGTCTTAGAAATGTTCGCATTTGACTGCTGGGATTAAAACGACATACCTGCTGGGGTTTCTGCACAGCAATTAATTTTCTCCAGGAAAAATTAGTGGTAAATGATAGGATTTTTCAAATGCTAACAAGTAGCAAACACCCTTTCTGCGTGATGGCTCTTGGGCAGCTTAACCGTTTCAAAACGTGTGTCCTTTCAGATTCTGTCTTTGTTAAGCCGTTCACAGGTGGCAGCTTCCTTTCTCTGTCTTGGTTTACTTACTTTGGAAGAGTGCGGGGGTGCTCAATGCCTGTTTTGAGGACACTCAGGCAACCCTGTGGTCCCCAAATGAGGCACCAAGGCTTCTGGTCAACAGTCATGAAGACACTGAATTGCTTGTGTCTCTTCACAATTCAGATGTTGAAATTATGTTGAAATCCCACCTCCCCCCCCAAGATGATAGTATTAGGTGGGGTCTTTGGGAGGGACTATTCCCTCGAGAAAGGGATTAACGCTCTTATGTAAAGAGAACCACAGAGCTCTCCCACTCCCCTTCTGCCATGTGAGGGTACAGTGAGCAGTCTGCACCCCAGAAGAAACCCCTACCTGAGCACCCTGGCACCCTGATCTCAGACTTCCAGCCTCCAGAACTGTGAGAGATAAATTGTTGTGGTTGATAAGCCACTCAGTCTGCTTGCTGTGTTTTGTTACAGCAGCCTGAAGAGACTAAGACAGTAGGGTACTGGGGATACCTCTGAGACATGCTGAGTTTTCAGAAAAGCCAGTGCTAAGTGTCCAGCGAGCCAGAGTGTCAATTAACTTTTGCTGGGTCACCAACCACCTCAAAACGTAGAGATTTAAAACAACAGCCATTTACTTAGCACGTGCTTCTGTGTGTCAGAACTTTCGCTGGACTTGGTTGTGCTGTTTTGGGCCCAGTGAGTCTTCCTCATGCATCTGCCACCAGCAATGGCTCTGCTGATCTTGGGCGGCTTCCTCACATGTCTGGGGTTCGGCCGGGACATCGGGGCTGACTTGAGTCCCGCTAAGTGGTCTCCACACTCCAGCAGACTAGGTCTGCCTTTGTTCTCCTGGTGGTGGGATGGGTTCTGAGAGACAAGCCAGTGTAAGACCCCAGCCCAGCGCTGGCATGCCATCTCTTCTGCTGAAATATCTTTACCAAAGCAAGTCGTAAGACCAGCCCAGATCAAAGGGATGGAGAAACAGACTCCACCTCTTGGTGAAACCATTTGCAAAAATCACAAAAATTGTTTGGCATAAAGATCCTTTTTGTGGGTAGTTCTTAAAATGCTTCACCGTTATCAAACGCATTTTTCAGATTCTTTGAGAAAAATGGGATGGGGATTGGAAAATTGTGGCCCTTCTTAAGAACAGCACATACAGTCAGGTAGGTAGCAAGATGTTTGAAAAGCTTCAAGTCAACTGGATTTAAAACTAGCAAAATTTGTTCCTGGAACAGTTAATGAATAAGCTCATTCTGAGGTTGGTGGATAACAATGTCATCAGGCGGGATTTGATAAAAGTCTCTTTGCCTTTAAAATGAGAATGTTACCTTCCTGGCTCTGTTTGCATGGGGAGAATGCCCTGCAATCAGATTCGGAGAACTGGAATGCTGTCAAAAAGAATGTGAACCCCAGGGGCGCCTGGGCGGCTCAGTCATTAAGCATCTGCCTCTGGCTCAGGTCATGATCCCAGGGTCCTGGGATCAAGCCCCACATCAGGCTCCCTGATCAGTGGGAAGCCTGCTTCTCCCTCTCCCAATCCCCCTGCTTGTGTTCTCTCTCTCACTGTGTCTCCCTCTGTCAAATAAATAAATAAAATCTTAAAAAAAAAAAAAGAATGTGAGCATCATATAGACCGCACAACCACAAATATGGGCCAGGTGCTCTTTTGAATATAACATATGGGTTAGACTCTGTAGCTAGATTGCCTGGATTCAAATTCCAGCTCTGCCAACTATGAGTGTGTGATCTAGGACATTACCTCAGTTTCCCCATCTGTAAAATACTGTATCTCCCTCATGGAGTTGTGAGGATTAAATAAGTTAATACATTATCAAGCTTTGAACTCGGCCTGTTTCATGTAAGTGTTTGCTGTTATGTGTAACCTCTGACCCATCTCACCAACAAAAATGAGTTGACTACTAAGTCTTGGATAAGCAGGCAACTCAAGGTCAGACATCTCATTTGCCAGTGCCCTTGCCGTCACCATTCATGGTGTTTTTGACCATGTCATAAAATCCAACAAAGGACAAAATATAATTTGACCATATACAAATGTGGACAGTCTCCAGCATATACTCATTTTACCAATACCATGAGTCTACTTGGGAATTTCATAAATACTGTACTCAGCGAAGACTGAGACAAGTTTGACCCTGGAGAACTGTAGATCAGACAATCCAAATATGCTTCCAAGTGCCCTTTATCTTGAGGAAAACAGAACAGGTAAATTTTTTTCTCGTTGGCACATTTAATATTAAGTTATGCTTCTCCAAAAAACTTAATGATCTTTCTTATTTTTTCTCTCCAACTATGTATTTAAATTTTTTTAAACATATAGAAAAGCTAAAAGAACAGAAAAACAATCATCTATATATTCTTTAGTCACATATTATATTTCACTATTGTTAATTTCTCTACTACTCTTCATTTGCCTACTTATTTGTTTAACCATGTGATTACATTACAGCTTTCATGATAACTCATGCCTAAATTCTTCACAGTGTATTCTTTTTTTAAGATTGTATTTATTTATTTGAGAGAGAGAGAGAGCAAATGCACAAGGCAGGGTGGGGGGGCAGAGAATAAGCAGACTCCCCACTGAGCACAGAGCCCAGTGCAGGACTCCGAGCAGGGCTGGATCCCACGACCCTGATATCATGACCTGAGCTGAAATCAAGAATCGGATGCTTAACCGACTGAGCCACCCAGGTGCCCCATTCACAGTGTATTCTAAGAGGACAGAAAGAATCCATCGTGATTCTAATGTCATTATTACATCAAGAAATTTAATAATTCGATTAAAGAAATTCAAAAATATTATCTAATGGTCACTTCATTTCCAAATCTCTCCATTTGTCCCTAAATTGTTTATTATAGTTTTTTAAATCCAGAATTCAACCAAGGGCCATAATTGCATTTCTTTTTCAGTCTCTTTAGTCTCTTTAGAGCAGTTTCCCCGCTCTCCATCTGCTTTTTTAATAAGCTTATTTTTTGGAGTTTCTTTACAGAAAAATTGAGGAGGGTACAGAGAGCTCCCATATAATCTATACCTAATTTCCCTTCACTTAAGTTGCTCTTAGGCTTGGCCATTTCAAAACTCTCAGGAGAGTCTTCGCATTCTCTTTGTTGGGGGTGACATATTTGGTTTCCTTTAACATCCAAACCTGATGGAGAGAATCTTACATCACTGGACATCTGGACTTTGGGTGGAGTATTGACTAAATGGGACTTGGAGTTGTATCCCTTACAACGAAGAGTCACCGTGTTCTAGAGGTGTGGGGCAAAGGCATGCCCAGACGTTTGGGGGCCAGAGAGGTGGATGGACTGTAGCAGAGTGGTTATTTTGCCAAGCCAAATTTCTTTTGTCGAGCACACAAATAAGGTCCAGCTCCCAGTCTCCCTTGCTACACTAGAGATGGCCATGTCGTTACAGAGGTCCTAGGCACTAGAACACAGGTGGGAATGCTGTTAGCCTCTTCCAGGCCCTCCCATTTCAGTTCTCCCTTGCAATTGTCCATGGCCTTTCTTCCTTTATCATTGAGTCAGATGCAAAGTATCCAGGGGGACTAGGAGGCCGAGGGGCTGGTGGAGCCATGATTGGGCCCCGGGAGCAGATCCCCGTGGTGTCCATGGAGCACAGCGCCTGCCTGCGTCCTGCTCTACTGCAAAGGAGAACTGAATGTTTGTTTTACAAAGCCCCTGAGCTTTGCATGTTTGCTAAAGCAGTTAACATACCTGCACCACCGCAGGCCTGGCTCCGTGCCTTAGTTTCCCAGTGCACATTAACAACTTACTGGGTGGATCAGCACAACAAAAGTGTATTATCTCACAGTTCTGGCAGTCCCAAGTCCGAAATCAGCTTCACTGGACTCAAGTCGAGGTGTCGTCGGCTGCATTCCTTTTGGAGTTTTTAGGGGAGAACCTGTTTCCTGGCCTTTCCCGGATTTCTGGAGGCAGCTTGCACCCCTCGGTGCCTACATCGTTCTCACCTCTGCTTCCGCAGGCACGTCCGCCCCTCACTTGGACCCTCCTGCCTCCCTCTTTCACTTATGAGGACACAGTGATGACACTGGGCCCACCTGGCTAATCCAGGCTAACCTTCCTCTCACGAGACACTTAAATTAATAAGACCTGCAAAATCCCTTTTGCTGTGTAAGGTAGCATATCCACGGGTCCTGGGGTTTTCGAACACAGACATGTTTGGGAGCCATTGCTCTGTCCGCCACCCTCCACTTCCTCCACCTCTGCTCAGCGTCCTTCCTAGAGAGGGCTTCGCTGGCCAGTCTTTGTAAGATTCTATCATATCCTCACCTTTTAGAATCCTCCTTCGCTGACTTTTTGTCCCTTAGTCCTTGCCACTATCTCAGGTATGCCACATTTTTCTTATTTGTCTTTTCTCTCTGACTAGAATATAAGTTCCAGGAGGAAAGAGATTTTTGTCTGCCTTTTCAGTGTGATATTCCTAGTGCCTAGAACAGTGTCTGACATTTGAATAGGCGTCCGAGTGATGTGGGACGCAAAGGCAAAAGAAAAATTAAATTTCCTTATTGTCTACATCTCATTGACAAGTCTTTCAATCAGGCAGAGTGACATTCCACTAGGGACACAGCTGCCTCGATGTTAATACTTTCCTAAGGGCAAAAGGTAATCTTAGCCCAATCCCCAGGATCCTGTAAGTCTACTTTAACATATAAAAATTCCTTTGGAAACTTCCTTTATCTCCACCCTCCAAGATACATGTTGACCATCATCCCCCAAGCATATGACCCACTGATATACATCCAAAGGGTCTCATGACTCAGGTTTTATTAGACGGTAATAAATGACCTTTTCCTAACAATAGCTAGCCCCCTCAAGGTCCTGGAAACCTTGTTTCCAAAATGCCTGGGAGGCTTGCGCTATCCCTAACCCCTCCCAACTTGAAAGTATATAATGGGTCACTCCTCATGACCCCAGTGCAGCTCTTTCTGGCCAGGGGTCTTGTCCCCGTGCTTTAAGAACACCACCTTTTTGCACAAAGACGTCTCAAGAATTCTTTCTTGGCTGTTGGCTCAAACCCCAACATCTTTCCTACAGCACACGTACTTGTTGAATAAATGATTTTCTAGAAAGATTTATTTATTTAAGAGAGAGAGAGCGCACATGTGAGAGCACGAGCAGGGGGAAGGGAAGAGAGAGAGAAAGAGAATCTCAAGCAGACTTCCTGCTAAGCACAGAGCCCAACTCAGTAGCCCGATTGCAGGACCCTGAGATCATGACCTGAGCCAAAACCAAGAGTCAGATGCTTAACCAACTGAGCCACCCAAGCACCCCAAGAAATGATTTTTTAATAGAATGGAATTATAATTATGTTGTAGTATTTATTGCTCAAATAACACATTTGATGGGTAACTTGAATCAGGCTACTTAATGTTTCACCATGATATGGGGTACCTGTCGTTGCCAGAAGCTGTGATCTTGGGGATGTAGTCCTAGAATTCCCAGTATTGTAGTTAATATATTTGTTCATAGATTTCCTATGAGAATATGTAATGAAAAGAAAGAGCCACCAACTGGAAACCATTCAAAGTGGAGTCCATAAGCTGTTTGACAAATTGCTGAAGTGAAAGGACCAGACAATCTAAATAACGTCAATGTTGTTTACCCTAAGCACCTCTACATCAGTGCTTCTCACACACGAACCATGCGTATGAGTCACAAACCATATGAGTCCACTGCGGAGTTTGTTAAAAATGCATAGGTCTGAATGATGCTCATGCTGCTGACTCCCAAAATAGCAAGATCTTATGATATTAAAACCAGAAATTAAAACCAGGGAGGTAATAATTTTTCTCTTGCAGGAAGGATGTTAAAAGCCGAGGTCTGGGGACCTAGAAAAAAGGCAGGAAAAATGGTTCACTGGACCAAGGAAGCAGAGGGGAAGATTGGAAGGCTTACTTATTTTTTTTGTAGAGGTAAGACTTTCATAAAACAAACATAAATTTCCACAAATGAAATCATACGCCGAATTGCAAATCCTCTTTCTTCTCTCTTCTTCAGGTGAACTCCCTACTTCCACATCCATTTGTAATCTGGAATGTATTCTTTTTGTTTCCCCCAAACTTTAAAATCCCATGTCATGCACACATGTGTTAGTTTTTCTTTCCTTTCTTTTCCTTTTCTTTCCTTTCCTTTCCTCTTTCCTTTCCCCTTTCTTTTCCTTTCCTTTCCTTTTTCCTTTCCTCTTTCCTTTCCTTTCCCCTTTCCTTTCTTTTCCTTTCCTTTCCTTTCCTTTTCTTTCCTTCCTTCCTCCTCCTCCTTCTTCCTCTTCCCCTTCCTCCTCTTCCTCCCTCATCCTCTTCCTCTCCCTCCTCCTCCTCCCCCTGCTCTTCCTCCTCTTCTTTCTTCTTCGTTATTTTTTTTTTGCCACCATGAACAGTACACATCTGAAAGTGCTGGTGTAATTAATTAATTTTTTTAAGGAAATCGAAGTGGTAAAACTACATAGCTGAAAACAGCCGCTAATGCTGCTGTTTTTACAATGGCAGGTGAGGATTCGATGATCTATATACCTCCTACCTCATCAAAGTTGTCACAGCTCTTTGATTAAGTCAACTTTCATTATCATTATGTTTATTATTCACAGATGAAGATATCATATATTATGCTACATACTTTGCTTTCCATGTGCTTGTCAAATTAACCATGTTAATTTCCTCCCCAAATCTGACAAAATCCCCTCAATACATGCACTCATCAGGTGAGTCCCCTTTTTTGTCCCCCTTTTTCTCTCCTCTCCTTGGAGACATTCCTCCTGGAGCCTGCTCTCCCTGCATTCCAGTCTTGGCTGGCTACCTTCCTTAGGGTTGTCGAATGGTGACCTCATGACACTTCTCTTCACCATCCAGGCTTGAAGACAGGCAGGTGAATGGAGGCAGGACAATTGGAAGAGGTGATGTAATCAGCAGTATTCGCAGTGTCAGTGAGATGGGAGAGCTGGGCTCCTGCTGCCATGCCTAGCATCTCCAAGACAAACGTTGTTTGGGTTGAGTTATCATTTTATCAATGCTTCCAGTATGATAGAGGAAATGGAAATTGGATCCTCTTCTTTAACTACTATAAGTATTATTTTTACTTATTTTGATTACTTCCCTAGGTTAGATATGTGTGTTTTTAGAAACTTGGTGTTTTTTTTATGCTCCCAGTTATTCAAAATATATAAAGGACAGTTTTAAAATGCCATAGTTCTTTTTTGTTTTTTGTTTTTTTTTAGACCTTAAAGGGTGCCGATATTCCCAAAGTTGGGGCAGAACCTTACAAATGTTCCTGTACAGTACCTAGAGCATTTCTAGCACAGAGATTAAGTTTTCTGTCTCTGGCCTCAGACAATCTGGGTTTAAAACTTAGTTACAAGATTATGGGCTACTTGGGGCGCCTGGGTGGCTCAGTGGGTTAAAGCCTCTGCCTTCAGCTCAGGTCATGATCTCAGGGTCCTGGGATCAAGCCCTGTATCAGGCTCTCTGCTCAGCAGGGAGCCTGCTTCCCTCTGCCTCTCTGCCTGCCTCTCTGCCTACTTGTGATCTCTCTCTCTCTCTCTGTCAAATAAATAAATAAAGTCTTAAAAAAAAAAGATTATGGGCTACAAGACCTTGGGCAAATCAATTAACTTCTCCATGTCTCAGTCTCTTCTGTAAATTGGGGATGGTGATAATACCTGACTCATGGGATTGGAATGAAGACTTAGTGAACCTAAAGTTCTGAGCACAAATCCTGACACACGAGAAAGAACAATCAGTATACAGTATTTACTACATACTTTCAAGCTAAAATATAAAACACCAGTAAAAATCTGAAATGTGAAAATGTGTACAACAATTTATTGTTTTTTAAGAGATTTGGATATTCTAGAGTCACTGAACTAACTCATTCATGTATTCGTATATAAAACAAATATGAAGACTTGACTTGCTATAGTACTGCTATGTTCCAAGTATCGTGGACAGTGCTAGAAACACATACATGGTTACAGAGAAAAAAAAGACTGTGTATCATTCTTATAGCCAAGAGGTGGAAGCAACCCAAATGTCGTTGGCAGATGAGTGGATGAAGAAATGTGTATATTCATACAATAGGATATTATTCAGCCTTCAAAAAGAAGAAAACCTTGTTATATGCCACAAAACAGACAAACCTCAAGGACATTATGTTAAGCGCAATAAGCCAGGAACAAAAGGACATAATGCTATATGATTCCACTCTTAAGAAGTACCTAAAGTGATCAGAATTGCAGCAACAGGAAGTCAGGAGGTGGTTGCCAAGGGCTAGAGGAGGGGGGATTAGTCTTTTTCTTTTTAACAAATTTTATTTTACTTTATATTTTTTAAGATTTTATTTATTTATTTGACAGAGATCACAAGTAGGCAGAGAGGCAGGCAGAGAGAGAGAGAGAGAGAGGGGGAAGCGGGCTCCCTGCTGAGCAGAGAACCTGAGATAATGACCTGAGCCACCCAGGCGCCCCAGGGGGGATCAGTCTTTAATGGGTACAGAATTTCAGTTTTACAAGATGAAAAAATTCTAGAGATCTGACGTACAACGATGTGAATACACTGAACGCTACCAAAAGTACACTTGAAAGAAGCTAAGATGATAAATTTAATGTTGTATGCTTTTTACCACGATAAAAAATAAAATAATACTAGTTGTTAAAGCCCCCTGTGATTAGCAAGTGAAATGCTGGGTTTGTAATCCTTAGCTGGGCAGAGCAGCCCAGGTCCAAGGAGGGTGGAGTGACTGAGCACGAGGGGGGGGAAGCAGCATCCCAGTGGGTCAGCTGGATGGCCACTGCCCCTGTCAGAGACTAGAGTACTACAGGCCATCACTTGCGGGACATCGGGCTATGCCTAATAAACAGGCATCATTTCATCGAGTCCCCACAACGATCTCATGTGATGAGTGCTATTGTTCTCTCTGTTCTGTATAGGAGAAATTGAAGCTTTGAGAGATTAAGTAACTCACCCAAGTGGTGGAAATAGTGATTTTTATGTGAGCGGTTTTACGGCATAACCCCTTCTCTTAACCAGTCGGCTGCTATACCTCTCTTGGGAAGGTGAGGAAATCTGTGGGCCGGGTGCCAACAGTCGGTGCAACAGCAGAAGTAAGGGTGACAAGAGGCAGAGAGTGCTAGGTCTGCCTGTGGTATAGACCTGAAAGGGGGTCTGACTCTAGGTGCTCAGTCTAGAAACACGGAGGGAGATGAGCGGCGAAGTCAGCATCAGGGAAACTGACATCATGGACAGATGAGCAGACAGTGTACAAGAGAGGAAGCAAAGATGGAAATTTCAGAATTCCATGGGTAAACACTATCAACACATCTCAACACAGCTGGCTTTTTAAAGAGTTGCTTCGATTTGCCTGCTCCATTCTAATATATGTTCTGTATGTATATAGATATAGATAGCATTCTATAGATTATCTACCTGATCATCTTCATATATCGCCATTCGCAGCAATCAGGTGGTGATTGCTGTTCTTGAATTGCAGGTTCTTGAATCACTTTTGTATGGTGACCTCATTTTAATGATCATTAAGGTATTTCTAATTGTAGTGAAATACCCAACATCATAGTCACCATCTTAGTCATTTTAAAATGTGTAGGTCAGTGGCAATAAGTACCTTCACACTGTTGTGTAGCCATCACCACCGTCCACCTCTTTCCATCATCCCAGACAGTGACCATTCCCATAGACAACCATGCCCTGTTCCCCTTCCCTTCAGCCCCTGGCACCCACCATCCCATTTTCTGTCTCTATGAATTTGACTCCTCTAGGTACCTCGTAGGTGGAATCGTGCCATATTTGAATAATGATCAACTTTTCAACACTGGTCAACCAACCCCAAGGCCATTCTCCTGGGTCTCCTCAGTCAACCGTGCTGCTGCTGGCCTGGAGTGAACCTCGCTGTATGGAAATTCTATGCCCTCAGGCACTAGATAATCAGTTCCTTGAAATAAAAATCACCGTTTCTTTTATGAGAGCAAAATTGGAGAGACTAACTTTGCATTAGACTGAGAGTTCAGAATGGAGTAAGTTGCAGAAGAAGATGAGCCAGGATGGTTTGGATTATGTTGGGGGGTCAATGATTTGTTTTGAATGGTTGGCATGTGAGCCCATATGTATAAAAATGGGAAAACTGATCCTCAAATTAGTCATCTAGAAGTGAGTTCTGGATTGTTCACCTTTCTATTCAACTTGGGTGCAAAAAACCTGACTCAGTGGTTTTTTTGTTTTTGTTCTTGTTTTTTTTCCTGACCCAGGGCAGCTGTCCATAGCAATTCCTTTGCTTTAATGCAAGATTTCCCAATTTGGGCATTATTGACATCTGGGGCCAGATACCTGTTTGTTGTGGGGGGCAGTCCTGTGTATTGTAGGATGTCTGGCAGCAAGCATCATTGGCCTGTACCCACTAGATGTCAGTGGCCCTCCCTGCCAAGTTATGACAACCAAAAATGCTTCCAGATATCGCCAAATATCCTCCAGTGGGCAAAATCACTAAGCTGAGAACCACTGCTTTACAAGGATGGAGAAGAGAAAGCATGTTTCTTGCTTTGTCAAAATGCTCTAACTCTGAGTCTGAGTCTCTACTCCGATAAACTTTGATAAAAATATACATTTGGCTGTAGACATAAAACCTGCAAATTGGTTGTTAAGCAATCTTTTTGTACTCACTTCCAACAAAGTCACTGATTTGTACTCTCTTAAGGGGAAAAATACTGCCTTAGGAGTCTGACACCACCAAGAGCAGAAGAAAGTGGGAGACCAGGGCTGCACACAGCGCATGTCCTTCGGGATGGAGGGTTTGCTGGGAGCACCACAGGGCACTTTTCTGCACTGAGTCATTGAGTCCCCGGCCAGCGCCTCCTGTACCAGTCCTTCTGAAAGCACATTAATGCCGTCCTCTCATTATCAGATCTACAACTACGTATTTACAGCAGACAGACTGAAGGGGTATCAGATGCACAGCAGGTGCTAAAATATTTAATAAGTAAATAGAGATCATCAGAACCAGATTCACAGAGATCAATCTGTAAAAAACTGTAGCCTAAAAACACCTCACTTCTGAAGTTTTTAGATTATGTAAAATTGCAGTGTTTGTGATGCTGATTCTAATCACATTATTCTTCTGCATAAGTCTCCGGTGAACTCTTTAGTGCAATTAGATTTTATTTTAGAATACATACCTAAGGATATCTAACACTTCATCTGGGGTCCTTCCTTCACTGGTATCCCTCGGTCCAGCTAAATTAAACTAAGCTGTGTAACGGTGGCCAGTTGGGGAGACAAGTGACTTGTTCAGTTTGGAGGTCAAACTCAATATTATAACTTCATAAGAAAAGAAGAAACTTGCGAAATAAAACCATCGAAAGAAAAGCTATACCCAAGTTTTCTTAATTTGTTTAAAGTAAGCTCTTTGTGGGGCACCTGGCTGGCTCAGTTGGTAGAGCATGTGACTCTTAATCTCACAGTTGTGAGTTCAAGCCCCATGTTGGGTGTCAAGATTACTTAAAAAATAAAATCTTAGAAACATAACAAAGCTCTCTTTTTTTTTTAAAAAAAGGATTTTATTTACTTTATTTGTCAGAGAGAGAGAGCATGCACAAACAGGAAAAGTGGCAGGCAGAGGCAGAGGGAGAAGCAGGCTCCCTGCCGAGCAAGGAGCCCGATGCGGGACTCGATCCCAGGACCCTGGGATCATGACCTGAGCCGAAGGCAGACGCTTAACGACTGAGCCACCCAGGCGTCCCAAAGCTCTTTTTTTTTTAAAGAAGATTTTTAAAGTTTATTTAAGCAATCTCTATTGCTTACAATAAAGAAGGTAACTTTTTATTTTTATTTTTATTGAAATTCCAGTTAACATACAGGGTTATATTAGTTTCAGGTGTACAATCTAATGATTCAACACTTCCATACATCGCCCAGTGCTCATCACAGCAAGTGCCCTCCTTAATCCCCATCACATATTTCATCCATCCCCTCACCCACCTCCCTCTGGTAACCATCAAGTTTGTTTTCTATAATTAAAGTTGTCTCCTTCTTTCATTTGCTAGTTTCTTAAATTCCACATATGAGCTAAATCATATATTTCTTTTTCTGACTTATTTCACTTAGCATTATACTCTCTAGCTCCATCCATGTGGTAGCAAATGGCAAGATTTCATTCTTTTTTATGGATGAATAATATTCCATTGCATATGTATGCCACCTTTTCTTTATTCATCAATTGATGGACACTTGGGCTGCTTCCATAACTTGGCAATCATAAATAACGCTGCTATAAACATAGGGATGCGTGAATCCCTTTGAATTAGTGTTCTCGTATTCTTTGGGTAAATATCCAGTAGTGCGATTGCTGGATCATAAAGTAGTTCCATTTTTAACTTTTTGAGGAAACTCCACACTGTTTTCCAGAGTGGCTGCACCAGTTTGCATTCCCACCGACAGTGCAAGAGGGTTCCATTTTCTCCACATCCTTGTCAGCACCTGTTGTTTCTTACTGATTTTAGCCATTCTGACAGGTGTGAGGTGATATCTCATTGTAGTTTTGATTTGCATTTCCCTGATGATGAGTAATGATGAGCATCTTTTCATGTGTCTGTTGGCCATCTGTCTTCTTTGGAGAAATGTCTGTTCATGTCTTCTGTCCATTTTTTAATTGGATTATTTGATTTCGGGGTATTACATTTTATAAGTTCTTTATATACTTTGAGTACTAACACTTTACTGGACATATCATTTGCAAATATCTTCTCCCATTCTGTATGTTGTCTTTTAGTTTTGCTGATTGTTTCCTTCATTATGCAGAAGCTTTTTATTCTGATGTAGACCCAATAGTTTATTTTTGCTTTTGTTTCCACTGCCTCAGGAGACAGATCTAAAAAGATGTTGCTACAGCTAATGTCAAAGAACTTACTGCCTGTGTTCTCTTCTAGGATTTTTATGGTTTCAGGGTCTCACATTTAGGTTTTTAATCCATTTTGAGTTTATTTTTGTGTATGATACAAGTTTCATTCTTTTGCATGCAGCTGTCCAGTTTTCCCAGTACCATTTGTTGAAAGGACTGTCTTTTTCCTATTGGATATTCTTTCCTGCTTTGTTGAAGGTTAATTGACCATATAACTATGGGTTTATTTCTGGCTTTTCTATTCTGTTCCATTGATCTATGTGCCTATTTTTGTGCCAGTACCATACTATTTTGATCACTACAGCTTTGTAATATTACTTGAAGCCTGGAATAGTGATGTTTCCAGCTTTGCGTTTTTTTGTTTTTGTTTTTGTTTTCAAGACTGCTTTTGTCTTTTTGGGGGCTTTTGTAAAGGTTCCATATACATTTTTGGATTGTTTGTTCTAGCTCTGAAAAATGCTATTGGTATTTTGGTATTGCATTAAATGTGCAGATTGCTTTGGATAAGTATAGACATTTTAACAATGTTCTTCCAATCCATAAGCATGGAATGTCTTTCCATTTCTTTGTGCCTTCTTCAATTTCTTTCATAGAAATTGAAGTAGTTTTCAGAGTACAGATCTTCTGCCTCTTTGGTTAGGTTTATTTCTAGGTATTTTATCATTTTTGGTGCAATTGTAAATGGGATTGTTTTCTTAATTTCTCTTTCTGCTGCTTCATTATTGGTGGATAGAAATGCAACAGATTTCTGTACATTGATTGTAGCAGTTTGGGGTGGAGTCTTTTGGGTTCTCTATATGTAGTATCATGTCATCTGCAAATAGTGAGTTTTACTTCTTCCTTACTGAGTTGTATTCTTTTTATTTCTTTTTGTTGTCTGAGCGCTGTGGCTAGGACATCTAGTACTATGTTGAATAGAAGTGGTGAGAGTGGACATCCTTGTCTTGTTCCTGACCTTCAGGGGAAAAGAGTTTTTCCCCAGAGGATGATGTTAGCTGTGAGTTTTTCATAGATGGACTTTATTATGTCGAGGTATGTTCCCCCTAAACCTACTTTGTTGAGAGTTTTTATTATGAATGTTGTACTTTGTTGAATGTTTTTTCTGCATTTGACCATGCGGAAATGGTCAAATTTCTGCATTTATGGTTCTCATCCTTTCTCTTACTGATGTATCATGTTGATTGATTTGCGAATATTCGACCATGCTTGCAACCCAGGAATAAATCCCACTTGATCATGGTGAATGATTCTTATTTTTAAAGTAGGCTCCATGCCCAACATGGGGCTTGAACTCACAGCCCTGAGATCAGCAGTTGCATGCTCTGCTGAGCCAGCCAGGCACCCCATATGGTAAAGGAATTTTTTTTAATGTGTTGCTGAACTCAGTTTGCTAGCATTTTGTTGAGAATTTTTGCATCAATGTTCATATTTTGGCCTGTAGTTCTTTTTTGTGGGATCTTTATCTGATTTCGGTATCAGGGTAATGCTGGCCCCATAGAATAAATCTGGAAGTTTTACTTCCTTTTCTGTTCTTCGGAATAGTTTGAGAATAGGTATTAACTCTTCTTTAAATGTTTGGTAGAATTTGCCTGTGAAGCCATCTAGTCCTGGACTTTTATTTTTGGGCAGGTTTTTGATTCAGTTTCTTTGCTGGCTATCAGTCTGTATCAAGTTTTCTATTTTTTCCTGCTTCAGTTTTGGTAGGTTATGTTTCCAGGAATTTATCCAATTCTTGTAGGCTGTCCAATTTGTTGGTATATAGTTTTTCACAGTACTCTCTTATGATTGCATTTCTGTGGTGTTGGTTATTTCTCCTCTCTTATTTGTGATTTTAGTCCTTTATTTTTCTTGATAAGTCTGTGTAGAAGTTTATCAATTTTATTGATTTTTTTCAAAGAACCAGCTCCTGGTTTCATTGATCTGTGCTATTGTTTTTCTAGTTTCTATGTAATTTATTTCTGCTCTATAGAGATAGATAACTTTTGGGGTGCCTGCCTGGCTTAGTCAGTGGAGCATGCAACTCTTGATCTTGGGGTTGTGAGTTTGAGCCCCACAATGGGTGTAGAGGTTACTTAAAAATAAAAAAAATGGGAGATGGATAGCTTTTTTAAGATTAATTCTTTCTTCTGCATAGCTGTAAAACTGTATGTGATTAATTGCAATGAAATAAACCTAAACAACACAGGAAAAAAGGTGTGAAAGATTAAGCTTAAAACCCTTCATGTTATGGAGTAATATACCAATCCTCATTTCTATTTCCTGTAAATGCTATTCTAAATTAATAAGATACACTTGAATTTAGAAACAGATTTGGCTTGATAAGATTCCAGTCTTTTATTGGAGATATATTTGGTGAAAAGTCATTTTGACTCAAAGTTTATTAAGATAGAATATGAAGGAATACAGTAAGTACACTTCAAATTTGAAACATCAGGTTCAAACCACATCCTACTTGAAAATGGCAGAAGCCTATTATAGATTTTGAAAACCTCCAAGAAACAAACATGGTTTATAATCAAGAATTATGTGCTTTTAATTAGTTCTGAGCAGTGCAGAAAATGAATGATACTGATAATGTTTAGGGAGAAAGGTGGAAAGAAAAAATTTAACTAGGAACTAATCACCAGTTTTTAATAGCTGATACCTAAATACATTTCTGGAACGAACAAATTTGGATAGTCAGTAATAATTTCCTTAAAGCCTCATTAAGTTACATAATAATTTTAATTTTTAATTTTTATATGTATATATATTTTTACTTTTGTTATTTTTTAATACCACTTTTTTTTTTTTAAAGATTATTTATTTATTTATTTGACAGAGGGAGAGAGAGAGATCACAAGTAGGCAGAGAGGCAGGCAGGCAGAGAGAGAGGGGGAAGCAGGCTCCCTGCTGAGCAGAGAGCCCGATGTGGGGCTCGATCCCAGGACCCTGAGATCATGACCTAAGCGGAAGGCAGAGGCTTCCACTGAGCCACCCAGGCGCCCCAATACCACTTTTTTTTTTTTAAAGATTTTATTTATTTATCTGAGTGAGAGGAAAGCACGAGAAGGGGGAGGGTCAGACTCCCCACTGAGCAGGGAACCTGATGTGGGACTCGATCTGGGGACTCCAGGATCATGACCTTAGCCGAAGGCAGCCGCCCAACCAACTGAGCCCACCCAGGAGCCCCTTGTTATTTTTTAAAGTAATCTCTATGCCCAACATGGGGCTCAAAATCATGACCCTGAGATCAAGATTTGCATGCTTTACCATCTGAGCCAGCCAGGAGCCCCTAAAATTACAGAATTAAAATTTTTTTTTCATGTTTTTATAGATTAGCTTTCACTTAGTCACATTAAACCATACTTTCACTACTCAGTTCATTCATTTGAGTGCCTGCCTGTACGTGCCAGGTGCTTGATCTAAGTTTTCAAGTGGAGTTGAAAGTATTCAGCTTACATCATACTACTTAGTTGTCAACAGTAGTTAAAGTAGGATCTTAAAGCAGAGGTCAAAATAAATTTATATTTAGATTAAAAATGATTATAAAACATACAAAAGGTCATGGAACATAAAGCATAACTGAGAAACTAAGAAAAATTCAATGTTTAAAATGCCTTTTCTTGGGGTGCCATGGTAGCTCAGTTGGTTAAGCATCTGCCTTCAGCTCAGGTCATGATCTCAGGGCCCTTGGATCGGGTCCCACATCAGGCTCCCTGCTCAGTGGGGAGCTTGCTTCCCCCCTCCTTCTCCTTCTGCTGCTTCCCCTGCCTGTGCGCTGTCTCTGTGCCAATAAATAAAATTTTTATTTTTTAAATTTATTTTTTAAAGATTTTACTTTATTTGAGAGAGAGAGAGAGAGTGAGAGTGAGCACAGAGGGAGAGTGGGAGCAAGAAGCAGACTCCCCGCTATGCAGAGAACCCGATGCGGGGCTTGATCCCAGAACCTGGAAGTCTCGACCTGAGCAGAAGGCAGATGCTTAACCGACTGAGCCATCCAGGTGCCCCAATAAATAAAATATTAAAAAAAAAATAAAATGCCTTTTCTTTTTAAAGATAAGCTGTCAGAGGCTCCTGGATAGCTCAGTGGCCAAGCATCTGTCTTCGGCTCAGGTCATGATCCCAGGGTTCTGGGATCGAGTTTCATGTTGGGCTCTCTGCCCAGAGGGGAGCCTGCTTTTCCTCTCCCTCTGCCTACGGCTCTGCCTGCTTTTGCTCTATCAAATAAATAAATAAAAATCTTAAAAAAAAAAAAAGCTGCAATACACATCCATATGCAGCCATCTAATTTGACTGTGGAGGCTACTCCTGATAAATCTGTTTTCCTCAGCTGCACTTATAAAATTCATGCGAATAGCACTAATACAGGACCTCTGAAATATTTTTAAACACGTAGTTAGGAGCTAAGTGACTTCTGACAGTGAGACAGAAAAACAACTGATATACATTGTTAATTTTTTCAAGTAATGTTATGTACAGTTTTATTGCCAGTATATGCACAACAGTAAGCATAGAACTATAAATACACAATGTAATTAACAGTAGAAAACAAAATTGTTATAGGTAAAGGGGAGGGGATATAGAGAAACTATTTTCCTGCTGCTAGAACAGAAACGAAGGGAAAAGCCTATGACAAATCATCCATCCAGTATTCTTGTCTTAAATTCTTTACATATATTTCTACATTTTTTTCAATTAAACAAAGAAAGTACAGATAACTCTGTAACAATAGCAAATTGCTTCCCTAATAGCTATTTGCCTTCCCAGTCAAATTCACTTCATGTTAGGATTTTTAAAAAAGTCAAGATGAGAAATCATTAGTATCCTGGTTCCCAATGATCTAATTTGCCTTTCACCAAACTGGTAATTTTTGAAAGTTGGCTGCACATGAAAAGAATAGGTGTAGCAAAAGGTGATTAAAAAAATTTGTTAAAATGTAACAGAAAATCACCCTTGAAGTAGTTTTCCAAAAGACACTACAGGCAGCAGCTCAGTTACAAGGATTAGCCCTGAAGAGGTAGAGAATTTGAGTCCATTACACAAAGATAATAGCCTTGCACCATCTTCTCTCTCATCAGGATCAATGTTTTCAAGTAAGACAATTTCATGGTAAAAGGAAACCAGGTTCCACCATTTAAAGAAAAGGTGCTGGTTGACTCCCATGTCTCAATAATAAGTTTGTTTATTAAATGAGAAACAAGACGGTCAAGGACACACATGCACTTGATTTTTTTTTTTTTTGTTTCTTTCCATTATCAAGTTTATTCATAAGTGAATTTGAGATTAATAAATACGAAAAAAGCATCATTCACAACAAAGATAAACAAACCAAAAACCCTGCAATAAAACCTTCTATTTAATAAGTATCAAGAAAACAACAGGCAGATGATTTGGTGCAGCTTTCTTAAGGGATCTTAGAGGGGACATGGTTTTAAATAAAGATGGCAAGATCAACAACCAACAAGCAGTATCAGTGTTACAGAACTGGCTGATTCTGTAGCACTTTCTCTGAGGTCTTAGTTTTAAACTACAGATCACCCCAAAGAAATTGCAACTAATGACATGTATCACCATCACACCAACAGAGTCCAGCTGTAGTTCAAATTAGTCCTGCTTTGTTTCACATCATTTCAGTATTTCTAGCATAGGACATGATACGGAACAAAACTCCAAGTAGCAATAAAAATATTATTCTGCATTTGAATAGAGGCAAAAAAAATGTTTTAGACTGTTAAACTTTTAAAGCTTTAAGCATTCCTCTTTAACCAGCATTTAAAAAAATTTATACAATCATAACACTGGCAAAGGTTAATGGGAAGACAAAGAAGTACAAACATGTGAAATGATGAATTTGATTAAAAATTACTTTGTACTGATCAACTGATGTTAATACTGCTTCTTCTTGAATTTGGAATAACTATCATAAAAGTTACATGCAGACTGAGGATAGCCCTCTGTTACAGAAAATACAAAACAAAACAAAAAACTAAAACTGGGAAAGATGGTAAGTTCCAAAAGATGTGTTTGAAAATTTCCTTTCATTGATGAGGGGTGGTCTGTCTGTCCTTTCTTTGAGAGGCCTGGTTCACTTTAATCAGCTTCACTAACTTTGTCCAGAAACATCAGTAGTGGGATCAGCTCCTCCAGAACCTGTCTGTGCACGTTTGATGTAAAGATTCAGTAGCTTCATCTGCAGATTCAAGCCAAACATATGTCACTGAGCAAATTATAAATTATAGTAAGATGCTTATTAAAAAATTATATACATATATGAATTTAAAAAGAGAGATTTTAGACTAAGTCACACCCAAGTTATTGTTGATAATTAAGAATTACCAAAATAAAAATTTCAAGTCTCGGTCTGTTCACAACTGAGTATTCTACTTACTCATTTATTTAAGTAATCTCTACACCCAACATGGGACTTGAACTCAAGACCCCGAGATCAAGAGTTGCATGCTCTACCAGGCTGAGCCAGCCAGGCACCCCTGATGACTGAGTATTCTAATATGCCTTTTTGAAAAATGTTGTAGTGATAGCATGTAAAACTTAAACTTAGAAAAAAGAAGTCACCATTAAGACAATAAGGACAAACATTTGAGCACCATGTGCTATATAATAAGCTAACTACCTTACAATATCTCTTTTTATCTCAACAATAATTTATAGATGAGGAAATCAAGATATAGGACATGTAAGTCATTACCCTAAAGTCACAGGGGTAGGAAAGAAGTGGGCCAGCATAGGAAATTAGGCACTTGGGTTCCAGGACCCAAGATCTTAAACAACTATTAACATTGCCCTCCAAGAATGTTCTTGATTTCTCTGTGTCACTTTGTAGTCTTTGGTAGATGAGATCATATTTTTATAAAGTTTTTATCAGTGCATATACAATTTTGTGCTTCACTTTTTTTCATCTAATGTCATTTCCAAATATTTTTTCAACCTAGCTATGGTCTTCATATGCAACTGGCTGCCTAGTATTCTGACAAAGTACTTAATTTTTAAAAAAATTTTTTACTTAAATTCAATTTAATTAACATATAATATATTATTAGTTTCAGGGGTAGAATTTAGTGATTCATTAGTTGCATACAACTCCCAGTGCTCATTACTTCAAGTGCCCATCATCCAATTACCCCATTCCCCCAACCAACCTTGGCTCCAGCAACCTTCAGTTTGTTTTCTGGAATTTAGAGTCTTGACAAAGTACTTCATTTTAATTCTTCTACAGGCATCTTTGGATTATCATGATACAACTTGAGCTTATCACAAAAGCTGAGATTTGTTTCTCTGAAAACCACTGTGTTGGGGTGCCTCGCTGGCTCAGTAGGTAGAGCATGTGGGGCTCCTGAGTTCAAAATTGGTGTAGAGTTTACTTTAAAAAAAAAAAAGAGGGGTGCCTGGGTGGCTCATAGTTTATCCTCACCTCGTAGAATAAATTTCAATGTTTGATAGTATCAAAGAAATGAGGAAAGCAAGACTCTTTAAGTTTTTTAAAAAATTTTTAAAGCTTATTTATTTAAGTAATCTTAATTACTTAATGTGGGGCTTGAACTCACGACCCCGATATCAAGAGTTGCATGCTCTTCTGACTGAGCCAGCCAGGCACCCCTACTTTTTTTTTAAGTCTTAAGGAAAGCAAATTTTTTTTTTTTTTTAAAGAATTTATTTATTTATTTATCAGAGAGAGAGTGAGAGAGAGAGATCACAAGTAGGCAGAGAGGCAGGCAGAGGCAGAGGGAGAAGCAGGCTCCCCGCTGAGGAAGGAGCCCGATGTGGGACTCGATCCCAGGACCCTGGGATCATGACCTGAGCCGAAGGCAGCCGCTTAACCAACTGAGCCACCCAGGCGTCCCAGGAAAGCAAATATTTGATTATCATAGTTCATAGGGGGAAATTAAAGAAATGTTCAAGGGTTCCACATTTTGGGAGATATAAAGTAATCCATGAATACATAAAACCACTATTTTTTTAAAAAAAGAAATATTTATTTATGTACTTAAGTATTTAAGTAATCTCTATACCCACTGTGGGACTCAAACTCGCAACAACCGAGATCAAGTGTCACATACTCCACCAACTGAGCCAGCCAGGCGCCCCAACCACTATTTATTCTTTTTTTTAATTTATTAAATTTTTTTTTAAAGATTTTAGTTATTTATTTGACAGAGAGAGAAATCACAAGCAGGCAGAAAGGCAGGCAGAGAGAGAGGGGAAAGCAGGCTCCCCATCGAGCAGAGAGCCCGATGCGGGGCTCGATCCCAGGACCCTGAGATCATGACCTGAGCCGAAGGCAGAGGCTTTACCCACTGAGCCACCCAGGCGCCCCTAACCACTATTTATTCTTAAACAGTCCTTGGGGGCAAGGATTTGGGTATGGGAGTGGGAAAGCAATCGACTGGCTGTAGGCATTTCTTTCATAGCACTCTACCCTACCTGACCTCACCTGACTGACCAACGTGAAAGTAGAAACAGTTAAAATTCAAACAGTAGGAGGAATGAGTTGGATGCTCAAGGCCCAACTTGTTCAAAGCTGAGTAACAAATTTAGCCTTTAACACAACAGAGAATTAAATCTGAAAAATGTACCAATGCCACCACCTTTAGAACAAGGCATCACTACTTACTTTACTGCCAGTGAGCTGACTGAGATGTGGTTTTAGTTCATCACCAATTACCGCATGAACAGCCACCAGGCAGAAGACACAAGCTTTCCGAACACTGCTCTCTGAATTATCATAACCCTAGGGAGAAAAGTTCTTGTTAGCACTCCTGGGGGATCTGAAAAAGTACCACTCCAATTCCAACATGGACAGAAGATGTGGCTCAAAGATGACATTGTAGGCATACCAGGGAGAGGAAGCTTTAGTGACTAAAATTAACCTCCTTATCTTTTCCAGCAGAAATGTGTCCTTCTCTCCTTCCACACCTCCACTCCACTATTAGCTTATCGGGTTCTACCTTATTTAGCCTGGAAAGCTGCCACTTTGCCAACCTGTTCTGTAAAGTCTTCAGATGAACCCTACTAAAGCATTCAGCTGTAAGGCGCCCAAGAGCACTTTACTATTGAATAAAATCTAAACAGAGTAAAATTGGGCCTAGCAGTCAAGGTACCCCTATAATTCAGGCTGAATTAAGCTCAACATCTGTCCCATCCCTACCATTACCCTAAGTTATTCACCTGGCAAAATTTATTCAGTACCCACTCTATATATGATATACACATACTACATACATTCTGTTCTTAGTACCAAAGGACCCCACCATTTTGTGACCAATATTAGGCTTAGAACAGAGTCAAAGATAATACTAAAGATGCACAAAGAAATTAATGATTAATTCTTTTCAGGAGTGGTTTTATTATACACACTATGTAATATTAGTCATTAAGTTACATTATGGAATATCATTTATTAGATGGAAAAAGGTAACAATTTATGATTAAGCAAAGCATGTTATAAAATATCCCATTATTAAAACATTTATGTGGATGGGTTTGTGTGCATAGAAAAAAACACATTACATCTATGACTGTAAATTAGTACAACCATTTTGGAGAGAAATGTGGCAATACCTAGGAATTCTACTTCTAGATATATACGTATAAGAAGATAAAAGGAAGTTCACTGCGATATTATGTTATTAAAAAAAGGGAAACGACCCATCAAAAGAAGAATGGCTAAACAAATTGTGGTAGTCACATTAATGGAAATTACTCAGCCATAAAAAATGAATTAAATTCTAATACATGCTATAACATGGATGAACCCTAAAAACATTACGCTAAATGAAATAAGCCAGCCACAACAGAATAAATACTGTGTGATTCCATTTACATGAGGAACCAATAAAGCAGAAGAGAGAAAGTAGAATAGAAGTTACCTGAGGTAATGGGGAGAGGGAATAGGGAATTATTAATGGGTACAGAGTTCCTGTTTGGGACGATGAAATATATTCTGGCGCTGGATAGTTGTAATGGTTGTGCATCATAAAGATATTTAATGCCACTGAATTGCACACTTAAAAATGACTAAATGGTTAAGTTTTACCTTATGTACATATTTAACATATACAAGCACATACACATACACACACACAGCTAGTTATGGAAAGTCTTTGCTCTGAATACCCAAGACAACAGGAAGGCTTGGTTATGCCACTAGTGTTGCCTAGGAAGTGCCTAAAATAACCGAATCCCAAATGTATCATAATTTATTCCTCTAAATTTTGTTTCTCACCTGTATTAGGCCTGGCATAATCTCTGGCAAAAGCAAGTTAAGGGTTTCCTTGGATACTCTCTCTATCACTTTTGTTTGCATTTTGATTGCAGCCAGATTAATGGGGTAATCTGCGGTTTGGATGATAGGACAAAGCACTTTGATGCACTGCTCTGGACTGATTGAAGTGGCTAGCACTGATGCAGCTTCCTCAGCAGATCTTACCACCTAAAACAAAGAGGAAATATTTAAATTGGAGTAAAATTTCAAAATGCTATACTGTGTTCTGGAAGTACAAACTTCATGAAATATGCAATACAACATGACCTGAGGCGAAGTCAAGAGTTGGATGCTTAATGGACTGAGCCACCCAGGTGCCCCAGGCTAATGCAATTTTTAAATGATACTGTGGTCTAGCTGTACTGGGTGGTGGAGGCTCCATTTATCTATAAGGTGGATGGAATCCTCTAGAATAGCCACGCTGAAACCCTGATCACTATCAGTACCCTCAGCTCCAGGAGCATTCATGCCCTTTTCATTATGTTATTACAAAATAAAATATAAATAATCCTGGGGCACCTGAATGCTCAGTTGGTGGAACATACAACTCTCGATCTTGGGGTTGTGAGTTCAAGCTCCAAGTTGGGTGAAGAGGTTACTTAAAAATAAAATCTTAAAAAAAGTCTCATTAATGGCTTATCAAGTTAACATGCTATTCCCTCGTCTGTTCATAATGATTTTCTTTCCTTCCGTATTGGGCCGGGTGAGGGCTGACACTAATTTTATAATGAAGAGAAGAAATGGCTGTCTTTCTATCTCTGTAATCTCTAGAGATGGTCTTGAGACCATGTAAAAATTATTGCTTTTGATTCTACTTTAGTAGTTTCTCACTTTGGATCTCAATCTATGAGAGGTACTAAGAAAGGTACAGTGGCAAATACACTGGAAGTCAGAAGACCCAGGGATAATTTTAGATGTAATGCCTTAAGAATGTCAATTTTATCTTTTGTAAAAATAGAGATACCAGGCCTTATTTGGGTCAGAAGGTGGATAACTAAACTACAAATATTAGTTTTTTAAACCTTCAGCAAGATACTACAGATGTTCTACTACTAAACACCAGCTGAATAAAAAAAGAAATCTAAATAAGAATCCGTATAGATTTAGAAGTTATTCTCCTACAAGACTTCTAGTCATACCCAGAGGGTAATTCAGAGGGTTTCAATTTCTTCAAATCCTCACCAACGCCACTTTCTTTTCTTTTTCATTTTTTTAAAGATTTATTTATCTCTATGGCCAACATGGGGCTTAAACTCAAGATCCCGAGATCAAGAGCCATATGTTCTTTCGATTGAGCCAATCAGGTATCCCCGAATCCTCACCAACACTCTTATTGTTTTTCTTCCTCGTGTATGTGAAGGTCACTGTGGGTTTAGTGTATTTTCCTAATAAGTACTGATACTGGGCATTTTTTCATGTGCTTATTGGCAATTTGCATATCTTCTTTGGATAAGTCTATTTAGGTCCTTTGCTCATTTTTTTTTTTTTAAAGATTATTTATTTTAGAGAGAGAGCGAGTGTGAGCAGGGGCGAGGGGCAGGGGGGAATGGGAGGGAGGGGGAGAGAGAGAATGAGAGAGAGAGAAGCAGACCCCCCACTGAGCACGGAGCTGGACAAGGGGCTTGATCCAATGCTCTGAAATCGAGTCAGACACTCAACTGACTGAGCCACCCAGGCACCCCATTCTTTGTCCATTTTTAAATTGGGTTATTTCTCTTTTTGTTGTCGAGCTGTAAGAGTTTTTTTTATATATTACCTTTTCAGACATATGACTTGCAAAAATTTTCTCCTATTCTGTGGGTTGTCTTTCCACTTTCTTTAGAATGCCCTTTGAAGCACAAAAGTTTTCTTTTTTTAAACATTATTCTTTGTGACACTGATTTTTTAATTTATTTATTTTTGAGTAAACTCTATGCCCAATGTGGGGGCTGAACTCATAACCCATGATCAAGAGTCTCACGATCTACTGACTGACCCAGCCAGGTGCCACTGAAGCATAAAAGTTTTTATTATTTTTTTTTTAAAAAGATTTTACTTATTTTTTTGACAGAGAGACAGTGAGAGAGGGAACACAAGCAGGCCAAGGGGCAGAGGGAGAAGGAGACTCCCCGCTGAGCAGGGAGCCTGTTGTGGGGCTCAATCCCAGGGTCCTGGGATCATGACCTGAGCCGAAGGCAGACACTTAACTGACTGAGCCACTCAGACATCCTTTTCTATTATTAAAAAAAATACTTTATTATATATTTTTTAAAGATTTACTTGAGAGATAGAGAGTGAGCATGAGCAGGAGGGGTAGAGGGAGAGAGAATCTCTAGCCCACTCCCAGCTGAGTGCAGAGCCCAAAGCGGGGCTCAATCTCAGGACTCTGAGATCATGACTGGAGCCATAACCAAGAGTGGGATGCTTAACAGACTGAGCCACCCAGGTGCCCTCAAAAGATTTTATCTTTAAGTAATCTCTACACCCAATGTGGGGCTTGAACTTGCAACCTTGAGATCAACAGTCACATGCTCTACCAACTGAGCCACCTGGGCATCCTGAAGCACAAAAGTTTTAAATATTGATTAAGTCCAATTTATTTTTTGTTGTGGTTGTTGGCTACTTGTGCTTTTAGTATTATATCTAAGAAACTATTGCTTAATCCTAATGGCAAAGATTTACACCCATGCTTTCTTCTGAAAGTTATAGTTTCAGCTCTTACATTTAGTTTTGATCTATTTTGTCTCACTGCTATTTGTTAACTTTCCTTGTTTGATCTCTTTCGCTTATGTCTTGGTTCTACCAGAGGCACCTAATGTTACTGCCCTGGTGCTTTACACCTGAAACTAATATAACATTGTATGTTAACTAACTAGTATTTAAATAAAAGCTTAAAGTCTAATTTTTTTTTACACAACTATAAATAAAAAGACAAAGAGATAGATAGATGAGACTGATTTACAGGACTCTTTCAGGAAAGCTGTCCTCATTATTTTATTGAATAAACTTTGAACAGACATCTAGCTCCTACAGGCACTTTACCACTTTAGTAATGATTCTTGTCTACTTTAGTTATTTCAAAAAAACAAATTCTTATTGGTAAGTGGACAGTGATGGCTGGTGAATTCTAAATTAGAAAACTACAAGTCAAATTAAGAAGGAAAAAATGAAATCAAGATTATATCCTAGAGCTGGCTAATTTTAGATAAAAGACCACGATATCACCATAATTCATTTAATAGAAAAAATATGACTGCATCTTCGTCAGGAACATCAAAGTTAAGTGTTCATTTGATTGAAATGATTGACACTCTTCAAGGGTATTCTTCAGGCAGTGTTTATACGTTTCACGTGATAATATAAGAAGTATTGAGAATAAAATAATAATTTAATGGTCAGGTAACTTACCTCCTTATGAGGATCCTTATGTGCTTCCAATGTTTTCATGACAGTCAGTTCTGCATAGTTTTTAAATCTGGCTGGTTGATGCCTTAGGATTTCTCTTAAAACCTTTAATGCCAAAGCTCTTATTGTAGGCTAAGAAGAAATATTTTATTGTTTTTAATATCTTGGGTTGTAGACAATCTTCTACATTTTCCATTTCTGTAACTTAAGGGTCTTAACATCGGGGCAGGGATAAGTTGTAGACAACTGCACAAAGTATATGGTATATTACATAATTAAGTTTTCACATCTATAGTTGAAAACTTAAATCACACTTTTTATATTTGTAGGAGATCAAGAACCAACAACATCCTATGAAAAAGGAAATTATACTTTTGAACAACTAGTTTAAATATGCAAAACAAGTAACTTGTACTCTCCTATAAAAATACCATCAGCAACCTTTAATTTTTCCCCATTGTCAATTGTTCAAAATCATTGAACTATTGGTTTAGAAGAAAAAGTACTCATAATGAAAATTTCACACAGGAAGAAGCAGTGAAAGAGACTGATTTTCCCAATTTCCAAATCTGTGTAGCTCTTGATTTACAGGCAAGGATAGGCAATCTAAGACAGGAAAAACAGGCTATTATTTACACATCCTGCCATTTACCTCTTTATCCCCAAGGGTTTCAAGCAGTAGAAGTAATATTGTTTTGAAGTGTTCATCCCAAACACTGAAAGATTCTTCCTGTGTCAGTTTCATGAGCTCATAGAGGGCGATTTTTCTTTCTTCTACACGTTCATTATGGTTAGACAGCTCCTTCAGTAGCTCTGCAACCAGGTCAGAGTGGTCGAGAGAAAGATCTGGCAAGAGGACATAATGTTAACTCTGTAACTTTATAGGTCAGTTCTCATAAGTACGGGGATGACGACTTTATAACATTATGAAACAGACAATGTTAGTTTTAAGAAAAAAAAATGACTAATTTTCTTTTCCATTTTGTCATCTTGAAAACACCAATTCTAGTTTAAATTTTTTTGTAATGAAAATTCACATAAAGAAAAAATATGATTGACCCTTACATACCCCTCACCCAGATTTAACTTAAGTACAATTATCAAGATTTTACCATTCTTACTTCATCTTCGTCCCTCTCCACTTTTTTTCCTGAAATATTTCTAGTAGATGGCAAATAAATCATTTAATACTTACATACATCAGTATGCATTTCTATGGTGTCATGCTAAGAGGCTCACAATGTTTGGGACCCCATTTTTAGTGACATTAATGACGACCACTGGATTTAAGTGGTGACAACTTGATCCCACTACTGTAAAGTTCCCTATCAAGTTTTAAAAAAATATTTTTTAGAGAGAGAGAGTGCCTTCGGCTGGGGTGGGGCTGGGGTGGGGGGAAAGAATCCTAAGCAGGCTCCATGCCCAGCAGAGAGCCTGATTTGGGGTTCGATCCACAACTCCAAGATCATGACCTGAGCCAGAATTAAGAGTTGGACATCCAGTGGACTAAGCCACTCAGGTGCCACCCTCTCCAATCATTTTTTTTTAAAAGATTTGAGAGCGAGCGAGCGAGCACGTGCACATGAGCGAGGGGAAGGGGCACAGGGGGAGGGAGAGAGAATCTCAGGCAGACTCCAGCTGAGCCCAATGCAGGGCTGGATCACATGACTCTGAGATTACAACCTGAGCAAAAACCAAGTTGGATGCTTAACCAACGGTGCCACCCAGGCACCCCAATCAATCTTTTAAGTAATGGCTTCATCCACTGATTACTGTTGAATTATTTTATTAGGAATTAAAAATGGGCTGGAATTCTTCTGTAGAGAGTAACTTTATCAACTAGAGCTATTTTGATTATCCTGAAATATAGTTTGATAGAAGAGGCAGAATAAATACTTAATATTGTCCCTTAAATTTCAGAGTCAAGAGTTGGGCATAAAAATTATCAAAGAGTTTTCATTTGTTTTTGCTTTCTTTTTTGAAGTATAATCATGAACTCATGAATTTTATGAATGTTAAAGGACACTTATAGTACTTTGAATAATTTTTGTAGGAAAGACAAGTAAAATCCTAAAGTTCATATTAAAACATAACAAAATACGAGAATCTTCCTAAATTCTTTTGTTGATAAAATAAATGATAAATTCAGCCCTTCTGGAACTTGGGCAGACAGTGGCCTGAGCTTATGCCATAGACTCCTTTCCTTAACTCATCTGGAACAAAATAACCACAGAATATGGTGCCTGAGCTTGGAAAATACACCTGGGGTCACTCCCTCTCCCAAATCTCCAGGGAGACAATTGGATGGCATGGAACTATACTGTCTGTAGGTCCACTTGGCAAGAACATGCTGGTCTTTCGTAGGAAAGCGCTGCCACTTATGCTGATCCTAATAGGCCAAAGAAGGCTTGTGGATCTGGGAGATAGTTGTTGTCTACAAAAGCAAAGGCTCAAGGGGAAAGAGACTGCTTCCCAAAAATGAACTTTGAGATTGCAGTTTGCTAGATGGTTCACTATTGGTCCATAAAAATAGAAGCTACTATGCCTCATCCTGCCAACTGGTTAGCCACTGACCCAGAGATACCAATGGTCTGACATTTTAGATTGCGGGGAATCCACACCTGCAAGTAGGGAAAAGAAAAATTATATTTTACTTAAGGTGATTTGGAAACCTGAGGAAAGGAAATCAAGCTGAACCATTAGAATAGATGGGTTCAGGGCACCTGGGTGGCTCAGTCAGTTATGCATCTGACTCTTGATTTCACCCCAGGTCGTTATAGCAGGGTCGTGGGACTGGCCCCATGTTGGGCTCCACACTAGGCACAGAGCCTGTTTAAGATTATCTCTCTCTCTGCCTTTGCCCCTTCCCCCACCCCCTCTCTAAAAATAAGAGAAAGAATAGATGAATCCAATTAGAGTAAAACTAACAGACGACAGGGAAGGGAAACTGAACCAAAATGTACTGACAACAATCACTAACTATTAAAAAGGAAGTTTATTATGACAACTTTCATGGAACTACAATTAGAGCACTAACAACCTCATATACAGAGCATAAAATGTGATTGCTGAACTTAAAAAATGAGAGTCTGGAAAGAATGATCACCAGGTGAACCAAATTAGTTTTTGAAGAACCTCTGTAAAATGCAAAGCAAAACCATAAAAAATAAGAAATTTGCATTCAAAGATGACATCTTAACTTGGAGGGTAAAAACGGTCTGACAATAATTTCATTATATAGACCAACACTGGCACAGTACTGCTGCTCTAACAGCAGCTACTGCGGCAGGATAAATGCATCTCTATAAATCTCACAAAAGTCACTCCTGCAGTCATGGTATCAGACTTTCAGAGATGTCAGAGGTTCATTCTATTTAGATTGTATTTTATTTCAGCTCAATAAAGGGAATTCACACACACAAAAATGCTTTCAAAGGAATGCAGTGCTTTTCTCCATGAATATAGGCTTTGTAATAACTCTAGGAGATAATTAGAAATGACTTGACATAAAGTGGTCTGAACAGATGACGAAGAGGAAAATAATTTCTGCCAAAGAAACCACATATTTTGTTACAAAACTGATTTATAGGATACAAATGAGATAAACCTAAAGTACTCCATTAAGATAAAGTGTAACCAACTGTATTTCCTCATGAGAGGCATCATGGTCATGCAAAAAGGCAGGCTCTGGAGTCCCACTAAACCTGTGCCTCTTACTTTGTGCAACAGACGTACGTTCTTAATTAGTGCTGAGGCTTAGTTTTCTTATGAGTAAAATGGGAAGAGGGCACTGACTTCCTACGGTCATAGTGAAGACCTGGGCTTGGAATACACTAAACTCACTAATATTAATTTTCTTTGTTCTTATGACAAATATTGGCACGATTACAATTCTGATATTTGTTGCAGTGCTGAAAAAATATGGGATATTCTTTTCACTGGCAAACTTTGATATGAGTCTTTCTTGAATAACAGAACCATCCTCACTAGCAGTAATATTCTGGAATATTATAGTCCCTGGTAAACTTCACAAAGATCATAATTAGATGTGGACGTTCGTGGAATTTTATTTTTTTTGATTTGTTGCTTTTGAAAAATTTATCACTATTGTATGTATGTCTGTAATGTGTATAGAAACATCTAAGTAACAGATATACTAAATAAGTCTCAGAATTTCAAAACAGTTTCTTTTTATAGAAATTCTGACTTGAACAAAATTATTATCTCCTGCCAAAAGTTATGGACTTTAAAAACAAAAAAAGGAGGAGAAATTTCGCATTGGGACAGACATGGAAGGAAAATCAAGAGCAATGGAGGTCAATAAAATGAAAAAGAATGGGTGACATCAGCAATGTTCACAATAAAATAATGTCAAACAAGATCTTCCCTATCTCAACTTTAAAAATGAAAATAAACAATAAATGATTAATTGCTATATGAAGCTTAGAGAAAGTACTATTTTGCTTAACTAATGGCTTATCCATTTTCAAAGCATGTTCAACATAAAATGACTGTCTTATGTTTTAGAAATCAATCATTATGGTGCAAAGAAATAATTTTCTCAAGTTCAAGAATATCCTACCCAGTTTAGATTTCAGTTATATAATTTCCAAAGATTTCTTCCTTTAACAAATGGAAAATATAAGATCTTTAGTAAAGGAAAAGAGAATCAGTCAGTTACTAAGTGGGTAATTTTTATTTTTATTTTTTAAATATTTTATTTATTTGACAGAGAGAGAGAGAGAGAACCCACAAGCAGGGGGAGTGGCAGGCAGAGGGAGAAGCAGGTTCCCTGTTGAGCAAGAAGCCCAACGTGGGACTCAATCCCAGGACCCCAGGTACATGACCTAAGGCGAAGGCAGCTGCTTAACCAACTGAGCCACCCAGGTGTCCCCCAAGTGGATAATCTTGCTAAGCTGTCATAGTTTTGGCTTTGTGATACAGCAACTCTCTTAACATAAGCAGTTGGTAAAAATATGATTCCTCAGCCTCATAAATGAAGAGATTTTTTCCATTCATCAAAATTACAAATGACCAGGCCTGGGGACACAAATTCCTGAGCAGAGTAGGCAGGGTTTCCTTCCACATGTGACAGTGGCAAAGCATGGAATTTTAGAGCTCATCCAGGGCAAGAAAGGTGTCCACATGGAGCGGTGACCAGGTGTGACCTGTCAGAGCCCAAGCAGGTTGAAGGTGTCTATGTGGAGTGGCAGAGCCCAGCAAGGTGAGGAGGTAGTGGCAGAGATGGAAAACTGGTTGCATACAGGAAGACTGATAAAATAAGTAAATATATTAAAGATAATGAAAGCCAGGTTTCTCAGTGTCAGAAAAAAGGGGTTTATCAATATGGAAAAGGAGGAAATTAGAATTAATCTCATGGTGCTAAATTGGAATTGGAGTAAACTCATAGCTTTTAATATAGAAATAAACAGATGTAAATCAGTGTGTGTACACACACACACGCACACATTCCTTAGCTCTGGCCCCTGAGGGGTCTTGGGAATCTCACTAGCAGTGAGTATACCTTGTGCCCAGACTCTAGCCTTCAAAGACCATTTTCTATTAAATGAAACCAAGGTTCACTCCTTGGAGAAATGATTGATTCCAGGACTGAAGCAGGGACCATACAACATTTTGTTATGGCAGCATGCAAGGATGAGCACATGTCAAAAGAACAGGTCAAATCAAAGACAATTTGAGCATCAAAATAAATGATAGTTACAAACTATAACCCATTGAGTACAATAAAACCATGAGTTCATACAGTTAGAAATATGTAAATGAAATTTTCTTTTTTTTAAAGATTTCGCTTATTTATTTGACAGAGAGAGATCACAAGTAGGCAGAGAGGCAGAGAGAGAGAGAGAGAGGGGGAAGCAGGCTCCCCACTGAGCAGAGAGTCCAATGTGGGGCTCGATCCCAGGACGCTGAGATCATGACCTGAGCCGAACGCAGAGGCTTTAACCCACTGAGCCACCCAGGCGCCCCTAAATGAAACTTTTTAAATGAATAAATTTTAATACAGTTTTAAAGTACCTCCCCAAAGACACTTATTAATTACAGAATGAGTAATTTCACAGTGGAGAAGCCTATTAAGTACCACCATAATCAAGTGACCAATGTTCATATCACCAAAGGGCAAAGTGAAATCGTGTATTACTTGAAGAATGCACTATCACTTCTGGGACCCTGACGCCAAGAGCACATGACCTGGATCCAATCAGGAGAAAACATCAGACAAACCTAAATCGAGGGAAATGCTACAAAATAATTGGTCTCTGACTTTCAAAAGTGCCATGGTCACGAGAACAAAGGAAAGACTGAACACTGAAGAAGACAAAGGAGACATGATGTTTGAATGCAATGTGAGATTCTGAAGTGGATCCTCTGGTTAGAAGGTGTCAATGGGACAACTGACAAAACTCTAATGGGGTTTAAGGGCAGGTGGTTATTAATGTACTGATGATAATTACCTGATTTGGATGAGTAGATTGTGGTTATGTGGGAGAATGTCTTTGTTTATGGAAAGAACATCCTAAAGTATTTGGGGTGATGGAGTATCACCGTAAGTTTGGCAGCTTACTATCAAATGGTTCAAGGAAACTGAACCCCCATCTTTTAAGCTTTTGATTGCTTAAAAAAAAAATATAATATATATAAATTGCAGCCAAGGCAAGAAATTTCAGTGGAATCAATTTGGTCTGCCAGCGTGTGACCTCTGTACATAAATAATTTAAGAATAATTAAAGCTGCTAAAACTAGGTCTCAGTTTACCATGCTGCAGCAATAAGGGACGGTTTAAAGGACACGCTCATGCTAGGTCCAATTTATTCCCTCCTGTTTTGCTGCTATTGTGACTAAACCTCAGTAACAGATTAAATTATTTGTGACAGATCAAAACACACTGCAGTGAATCATTTTGGCAATTTTATAGATTCTTATGTAATTTAGACTTAGTTTGGCAAGTTGTCATAATTTTGCCTTTGTGATAATTATAATACATTAAGACTGTTAACATGACATACTGGTAAAAACATGATTCGTCAACCTTATTGGTAATCAAAGAAATAAAAATGAAGAGATTTCTTCCACTTACCGAATTATAAAAATTAAAAAATATTTCTGATATCTAACTTCTCAGTCTCCCTAATAATTAAGGAAATGCTCATTAGGATGGCCTATTTCATAATCATCATGGTGATGGATTTCAAAAATTTAAAAAGTCTGAACATTCTGTGCCGGTGAGGAAATCAGCACTACCTAAACTGGCCAAGTGTTTGAATTGGTAATTGGGCAGTAACTCTCAAAATTTCAACTTATATATCCCTTAATTAAGCAATGCTATCTCTAGGAATCTCTTAAATTACTTATGTATGTGCATAAAAGTTTATGCAGAAATATGTTCACTGACAGCAATACTGGGGGAACAAAGGAAAACCAGGAACTACCTAAGTATAATATCATGAGTAAGGGGATACTTTCAAATTTACCCACATAGTTATCTACTACTTCATATTACTTGAGTTTTCAATTAAAAAAAATTAATGAACTATGTAATTTGTAGAGAAAAAATATAATTCCCTCTTATTAAAAATCCCTAAACCATTTGCAGTGTTTTGCATTTTATATCAGTTTTTATACATTTTATATGTGAACCTAACTGCATACTGTAATTGGAAGGGCAGGCATTTCCACCCTCTTTCAGATGTGACACTCTGGACAGAAACCAAATAGCTGGACAACTTAGTAAGTGTTAGAATTTAGTTCAATGCCCTTGCTCTGAGGCACTGTGAGTGTTCGAGCTAGTCCCACACCCTTGGTATAAGCCACTGAAAGTGTAGAGCTAGTCCTAAGGGGGCTCCAAATTCTAATGGTAGCTTCCTTCACATTGGTCTTGAATGCATCTTACTAGAATTTGTGATTTTACACTTTATTAAAGGGCTATTATTAAGAATGGGTAGTTCTTCAAAGGTTTTTGTCATGCCAGTATAAAAATTAATGACTGAATTGTGTCTAGAGATAACCTAAATTTATAAGCGACAACTGATTTCAGTTGTTTCTGGGCAGTCAGTAAGGTTTTCCTGATTTTGAGGATGACCTCAGGATTACCCTGTTTCTCATTCTGGGGTAGAAAACTACCAAACCACTAGAAATGAGCTCCTAAAAGATGGGAGAAACATTTCCATCCCAAAGCTCCTTACTTCTTCAGGAGTTACAATAAAAGAGCACGTGTGTTTCTTTTGTTTCATTGATTACCAGTCCTCTAAAACACAGGTGACAAAATATGACCCAGAACCTACCATCAGGAAACTGGTCGGCATCATCATCAAACATGGCTTCCTTGAGGGCAGACTTATTGAAGGGACTGATGCTATCTGAATAGTTATATGGATTATAGTCTCGAGTGCGAGGAGAGGAGTGAGCAGGCATTGAATGGAGCAATGAAGCTTTATTATCAAGGGCTGTTTGGCTTGAGTCAGTAGCATCACCTCCTGCTCTTGGGTCAGGCATCCCAGGACCACCACACATCTATTAATGGGGAGGAGAAGGCACAGAAAATTAATTCGTTTTCTAAAAAATATTTAATTTAATTATTTATTTGAGAGAAGAGGGGGAGGTAGGGACTGAGGGAGAGGGAGAGAGAAGGGGTTCAACTTCATGATCTGACCCTGAGATCATGACCTGAGCTGAAATCAAAAGTCAGACACTTAACTGACTGAGGCACCCAGGCACCCTGCAAATAATTCATTTTTAAGTATCTCTCTGAAATTCTAAAAAGATTCTTCTCTACTGCTTCAAAGTCAATTTAAAAAAGGTAACAATAAACAGTTGAATAAATTAAGTAATGGGAATCAACACAATAAGTTAAAACTTACTTAAAATGTCAAAATTTAAAGATGTAAAAAAAAAAAAACAAAAAACCCCACAGCTGTGGGGGCAAATAAGAATCATAAAAGAATGCTGTTTCTAATGATTCCTATAGTTCCCTTGCTAATGGCTTGACCAAACAATATACAGTGGGATTACCAAAAGCTTCTCTATGCCAGTTAAAGATGTAAAAGGATTTTCATTAGCAACACGGAACTAAAAGCTTCCAGGTTCCATTATTAAGGTAGTAAATTACACAATGACAGCATGTCAACAAAGTACAAGAGAATCAAATTTTTTTTAAAAAGGCCTGCTGTTTAAAAAAAAGGCCTCAATGACTATATCTTTTGAAAAGATGCCTGATGAAGTCTGATCACATTAACATACTTATCAAAACATTAACACTAACACTGATACTAATACTAGTATGAAAATCATTACTACCATCAATATCACCATCGTCACTATCTACTCGCAGCAACTATGTGCTAAGCCATCACTTAGGTGCTTTACAAATGCTCTTCAAATATTTACTGTGCTCCTACTGCGTGCCAGGCATTGTTCTTGGCAGTGGGGATACATTAGTGAACAAGAGAGAATGAGGCCCACTTTCACAGAGTTCACACTCTAGTGGGGGGACAGACACGACACTTATAAACATAATGAATGAGTAAAGTATATGGTATGGTAGAAAGTGACTAGTGTATGGGAGGCAGTACAGGATTATAGGGACCATGAGTACTGTGGTGGGAGGAAGGAGGGTGCAGGTTAGATTAAGGTCAGCGTAAGCCATTTGAACAAAGACTTGAAGGAAGCGAGGAAATCAGCCTCGGAGCTATCTGGAGGAAGGATGTCTAAAACAGAGGGAATAGGCAAGACAAAGGCCCTGAGGCCAGAGCATGCCCAGGAAGTTCAAGGAATAGCAAGGAGATAACAGGGGAAAAAGCCTATTGTGTAGACTTTGGATTTTATTCTGGGACCTCCTATGGAGTTATAAGTCAAGGAGTGAGAACGGATGACAGGAGGCCAATGGGCACAATCAAGAAGGCCAATTAGGTGCCTATTTTAATAACCCAGGTGAGAGAATTGATGATGATCATGTTTCAAGCCAGAATGGCAGTGATGGGAAGTGAATGGATTTTGGATATATTCTGAAAACAGAACCAAAAGATTTCTGACAGAGAGTATGGAGGATGACAGAAAGAGAGAGACAAGGACAACTCCTTGGTCCAAGGTTTTTGGCTGAGCAACTAGTGCTGCTATCAACTGTAACAGAAAAGAGGAGCTCTAGGGGAAAAGATGAGAACTTAAAACAAGCAGCTGGATGTAGCTAATGAGTCATATAATTTATTACACTTACAGTAACTTTTAAGGTAGGCAGTACTAATCCTTATTTTCCTAATGAAGACATTGAGGCTTAGAAGGGATAATATATGATTAGTTAAATAACTGCCAGGAACTGGAATTTAAACTCACTTCTGCCAGAATCCACTGCTTGAGCTCCCCACACTGTATCCTGCTATCTCTGAGGAAAAAAGTCTCAAGCAGTGATTTTTATTACTAAATTGTTACTGCTACCTCATGTAGCTTTTAGGGTGGGGAACCTCAAATCTGAGTGGTAAGCTGGTTTTTGGCATCCAGTTTAGTAGGGCCATCTCCCCACACAGGCATGGGGAGAAAAACAACAGCAGGAAAGCGGTGAGGAGGGCAGAGGAGGGAGCCCTTTAGAGACGTGCTGAAGCACTGCAATGTTCTATAATTCTGCAAACACTGAGGAACCACAGATTCCACACAGGATATGGTGGGATGGCTTGTTTTGAGACAAGTCTTCATCAGCAGTGTAAAAAACTACTCTTTTTTTCCCTCCCCCACCCAAAACAACTACTCTTTGTATGATGGCAGAAGCAAAAAACTAAATTCACCAATGTCAGAAAAATGGGTCGTAACATTCTCAACTGGAGCCCTACAAAATAATCATGCAAATTTCTACCACTACACTTAGTGGGAAAATTAAAACCTAAATGCATTTAATCTTGTAAGACTCATGTGATCCGGCCCATGTTCCACCCAAGTCTTTCACAACAATCCAACAACACTCCCTTTCGTCCCAGTTCCCAACTATGCAAAACTTGTTCCCATCTAAATGTCTGTGCACTTGCCACTTCTTTTATGGAATTCTTCTCTAGATCTTGTATGGCTTTACTTATTCTGGATGCAAATGCCACTCACTGAGAGAGGCCTTCCCTGACCATTAATCTAAAATAGATTCACTTTGTATTCTAACATAAAACTCAATAGTACTCATCTCTATCTGAAAATTTATAAGGAACTCGAGGGGAGCAACTTTGCCTTGTAAAATCCAAGATGCAGAACAGTGCCTGGCATGTGTAGATACTCAGTGAATGCTTACAGAGTGACTGACCCCTTAAAACGTTACATTTGAAAAATGAGACAGCAAAGTTAAAAAAAAAAAATCCAACAAAAACCTCTTAATGAGGGGCACCTGGGGTGGCTCAGTCAGTTGAGTGTCTGACTCTTGATTTCAGCTCGGGTCATGATCTCACGGGATTGAGCTCCGAGTCAGGCTCCCCGCTGGACATGAAGCCTGCTTAAGATTCTCTCTCCCTTACCCTCCCCCCCACCCCTTGAGCATCTCCTTTCTCTCTTTCTCTCTTTTGCTCTCTCAAATAATAAATAAATAAATCATTAAAAAATCTCTTAATGGAAAAGTCTGCAATGTAAGAATATTCAAATACTCACGGAATCACTATCATCTTTTTTAGAATCCCTTTTCAATGGCTCATTCATATCTTCTTGACTACGGAAGCTGAAATTCTGAATTGCTTCAGTGACACCTCTAAGAGAGCTATAAATATCTTCAGAGTTCATATTTTCTGTGTCATAATCAAATGCACTATGAAAAAGACAACTTATTATTTATGTATAGTTTTAAAACACAAACACATTTGAGATTATGTAGTATCCTCAAAGCATAATTAGCAAAACAAAACAAAACCTGACAACTGTAAATGGTTAAGGTGTATGTCTCCTTGTCCACCCACCAAGGGCAGATTACGACGACTCTAAATGCATAGCCCTTAACACCTTGTTTGTCTGTCACCTTCAAAAATGTTCTGATCAACCAGGAGCCAGCAAACCATGACCCCTAAAATCTAAAAATGTTTACTTTTTTAAATAGGTGAGAGAAAAGTCAAAATAACATTTCCTAATACTTTTCCAATGAAAATCATATAAAATTCTTATTTCAGTGTCCATAAATAAGATTGTATTGGAACCAGCAACACTTACTTATTTAGGTATCTGCTACAGCTATTTTCACACTGTAACCGCAGAACTGAGTAGAGGTAACAAATACTGCATGGCCCACAAGGCTGGAAATATTTACCATATGGCCCTTTACAGAAAGTTTGCCAACTCCTGTGATAAATGTATTTTCCACAAATTTAGAGGAAGGCACAGAAGTTTTAACACTGAACATACATGTTACTGACATTACTTCTATCATCAAATTCTAAAACTCAACCGAAGCTGGAATTTAGCCATCAAATTGTCACATGTGTGTCACAAGGAATAAATATGCTAGATGTTAAGTTTGCAATGTATTTTTCTTCCTTAGATGCTGATGAAGTATCCTATAATTGTAATAAATATGATGAAGCATGTTATGATATATGGCTAATAAAATCAAGTTAATAACTATGTTGTAAATATGGAATACTATGCAAACGATTTTTTAAAAGGCCAGGAAAAGAGAAAAATATTAGTTTATTAATGAGTCAAGAACTTCATCTGAAATACAGCCAATGCTTGAACTGCGTAAGTGTGTGAAAATTTTATACAGCTTATATTTTATATTAAGGACAAATCTCACAGTCACATTCTTTCCTGAAGACACAGACATAATGGCATTTTATATTTAGCCTTTCCTTATTTTTTCTTCTCTATTTTTATGTTTTTGTCTATAAGTATATCTGAGAAACGTAACTACTCCATTTAATGCTTCAAGCACTAATTTACAAAAGCTGTGTAAGTTTTCACTTACAGAAAAATTAGATAACCTATACATTATTTTCATTTAAAGGGTTAGTTTTGGACTAAACTTAAAATTTTTTGAATCTGCTGAGTTTCTGTGTGTCAAGACCTTTCAAGTCAAGTGGAAATCAAGTGGAATTATATTAATGTCTGTTGTCTAAGAATGGGAATTGGCAAACACAAGCCATGATGGAAAATAACCCTTTTATTACCTTGGAGATAAAGTATTCTGTGATGTATTGGTAGGAGAAGTAAGAGGACTGGACCAGTTGGCTGGTGAACGTGGTGTTGGTCTCGTCAAAGGACTCCCCATGGAACCCTGATTGGGGGAGTCAAGTAAATATTAACATATGACAGGTAAGTTCAACTAGAAGTCATGCAATCAAGAAGTTGAACAATATGAGAGAGCCATATTTGTAGGTCAGTATTTTAAATATTCATGTACTTATCTCTGCTTTCTGTAGGGAAAAACTTTCTCCCCATTCAGAAACCTACCTCTTTAGTCTTTTTTTGTTTTCTTCATCCACTTCCTGCTCTCAAATATTATCAACATCTTCCTTCTCATAGATTCAACAGGATCCCAAACTATTTTATTTTAATTAATTTTTAAATTTAAAAAAAATTTTTTTTTAAGTAGGCTCCCTGCCCTACGTGGGGCTTGAACTCATGACCCTGAGATTGAGAGTCATATGCTCTACAGAATAAGCCAGCTAGGTACTCCTCCCAAACTGATAATTTTAAATTAAGCTTCTCATTGTAAGCCAATTTCTTTCCTTCAACCATTATCAATATTCAAATTTTATTCCTCCTTGAGTTTGCTTTATAAATTATATTCTCAAGCATACCAAAGTAAAATTCGTTATTATTTTGCCTACCTCTTAAGCTATAACTAAACAATCTCTCTCCTTTTAAAAAGATAACCAACTTCGGTCCCAAGAAATTGTTCTCAGATTGTTTTTAACCCTCAGACTTTACCTGAAGCCTGCCATAAGTGCATCTAATTTTTCCTTTATCCATGATCAAATATCTGTCTTTTTAATACTTAAGTTTAATTTTTTAGGCATATTATGTAAATGATTCTTGCCAGATAGGTACATATAACACTGTAATGTTTCATTTATTCAGACCTTACTTCTCCAAAACAAAATTCTGTATTCAAGCAACTAGGGACCTATAAACCTGTGAACAGGTTTGTGAACACACCTTTCATGTGTGAACATGCCCTATCTTCTTCAGATCTTATTTGTTAACCAAGTCATCCCTTCTAGTCCTCAAATAAGGACTGGTTCGCTTTCCTTGTTCATACCCTGGCCACCGTTCGCCACCAACCTAATGTATATCAAATTATAACATAAATATGATAAGCCTAAGGACTATATTCTTTCCAGAACAGTATTTAATACTGCTTAGGAGATGTTGCCTAATACAGATGCAAAAATTATACACTAGGATCAGCAGTTTACTTCATGTAAAAGAAAGCAATTGCTGTGAAACCATCACATCACATAATAGTCAAGAAAATAACTGAAAGATACCTGGGTTCCATTGCCAGTGTTTCGTAGGTGATTATGAAGAAGCTTTGTAGCACCATCCTGAAAAGTTTTTGGTAAAGCTCCTAATAACATTGTAAACTCTGGGGTATTGAGTTCAAATAAAGAAATCAGCACTGATTGTGCTGCCTAGAAAGCAAAGACATAGAATAAGTAGAGAAGTATATTTTGGTTACTCAAAGGAGACAATTTTCTTCACTCAACATTTCTGTTCAATAGCACAAGGCCATCTTTCCCACAGAAAAAGAGGTCCTTATATGCTTTCAGATTCCTTTGTTGGAAGAGTAAGAAAATAATTGATCGGCCAAAGGAATATAAAAATGTTACAAACACAATCTAGCACTCAATGGCAAAAGTTTCTGGGGTTATTCTACCAGTATATACTATTTAATTTTTCCTTGTAAGTGATTACAAGAAGAAATATGGATGGAAATATACAAATACAGGTATCCTACACTTTTTAAAAGTTCACATTACACCACTTTGCTTTTATGAAAGACCTACAAGAGTACCTGCTTTCCCTAATCCAAAGAAAAACAAAGATCTTCACCTTTACATTAAGGCAAAAAGCAAAAACAGTATTCAGCTTTCGTTTTGCAGTGAACCGTTATTAAGGGCAGCACGCACTCCAAGTAGTAAAAATGGTACCACCAAGCTCCTTCCCCAGGAACTACACTCAGCATCAAGTCACCATAGCATAGCATTGCTGAACTGTGTATGTAAGCATCTGTGCTTTATCTTGATCTATTTTGTGGGTCTGTTAGCAAGATGTATCCTAAGGTATCAGAAAAGCCAAAAAGATGCTATTTTTGGGTCCAGGAAGACTTACAAGTTTTTCCATATAAATTAATGGAATTGTTTCCTTGCTTTATACCATTCTGGCATATGAAAGGTTTCACAGGAACATTCTACTTTCAGACAGTGGGGGAAACCTATATATCCCCCAGAGCTATAAAAATTCCACTCAGAGCAACTTAATACTTTACTATTCATTTTTATATAAATGGAAAATAATGTTTTGGTGGAAATGGGAACAAAGCTTACTCAGATCAGTTAAGAAAATTTATAAATTTACTTTTTTCTTTTAATGTAATCAACAAAGCTATTGAAAGTCAAACTCTGAAATTCAGATTACCATAGAAACTTCACTGAGATGAGGAGGAAACCCAAATAGTTCACAATCATGACTCAGATGAAAATATGTGCATCTTGTCCTGGACCTTTTCAGAACCCATTCTATGAAAACCTAGTGTTCTATGTTTACGATATCTGAATATAAAACACGAGGGGGAAAAAAAATAAAACACGAGGGGAATGGTTAAATTATGTTACATTGGAACAATGGCACACTCTACAACACAGCCTTGAAAGATGATGGAACTCTATACATGAAGAAATCGGGAAAGGGCTATCATATACTGCTAAAGGAAACATATAATAAACAATAAAAAATAATAAAAATATAACAAAACAACAGCTATAATATAAGCCCAATATACATTGTATGGGTATTACCTCGAACATGTTAATAGTACTTAAATAAAACTATTTCTATTTTGGGGGTGTCTGGGTGGCTCAGTCAGTTAAGTGTCTCACTTGTGGTTTTGGTTCAGGTCATGACCTCAGTATTATGAGACAGAGCCCTGTGTCAGGCTCCACACTCAGTGGGGAGTTTGCTTGAGATTCTCTGCCTCTCTCTCTCCCTCTGCCCCTCCTCCCCCTTGCACATGCATCCTCTCTCTGAAATAAAATCTTAAAAATAAAAAAATAAAGCCTACTTGTATTTTGAAACAACTTTATGATCCTGTGTCTTCTTTGGAACACTGAAACTACCTCAAGTTACCCTGCGCAAATGAATTAATGATTGTTAAGGTATACTTTATTCCATCTAGGCTTTATTTTGGTGTAGGAAAATCAGCTTTCTTTCACTCCAGAGGTAGAGAGCCCAACTGTTCCAAAACCATTTACCATTTCCTCATGAGGTGACACCCTTATCATGAATTAATCTCCTATATAAACCAAACTGTTTCTGATCCTCTGACCCTCCTATGCGTTCTATTGATCTATTTGTCTATTTCTGCATTAAATAATATGGGTTTACGTTGTATGGTTTAAAATGCAATATTTTTAGTATATTCTGATAAAGTCCTTCATTTTTGTTAGTTTATATTTTAGTGTCACATTTGCTTTACTGGATGCATTTTTATTTATTCATTTATTTTTTACTTATTTCACAATATAAATCAGGTCTTTATTAGAATACTGTATTCCATTTCTTTTCTCTTAAGCTTTTATTTTAATTCCAGTTAAGATACAGTGTCAGTGTTATTAGTTTCAGGTATACAATACTGTAATTCAACAATTCCATACATCACCTGATGTTCATCAAAAGTGCACTCTTTAATCCCCATCACCTATTTAACCCATCCCCCCACCCATCTCCCCTCTGATAACCTTCCTTTATCTTTTTAAAGGTTTTCATTTTAAAGGTTTTCTTTTTTAAAGTAATCTCTACACCCAATGCGGGGCTTGAACTTACAACCCCAAGATCAAAAGTTACATGCTCTACCGATTGAACCAGCCAGATGCCCCTTCAGTTTGTTCTTTATAGTTAAGAGTCTGTTTCTTGGTTTCTCTCTCCTTATTTTTTTCCCCTTTTTTTCCTTAAATTCCACATATGAGTGAAATCACACACTATTTCTCTTTCTCTGACTTGTTTTGCTTAGCATTATACTTTCTAGCTCCAACAATGTCATTGCAAATGGCAAGATTCCATTCTTTTTTAATGTCTGGATAATATTCCATATATATACACACAACATCTTCTTTATCCATTCATCAACTGATGGACACTTGGGCTGCTTCCATAATGTGGCCATTGTAAATAATGCTGCTATAAACATAGGGGTGCATGTATCCCCCTGAATTAGTGTTCTTGTGTTTTTTGGGTAAATACCCAATATTGCAATTCCTGGATCATAGGGTAGTTCTGTTTTTTTTTGAGGAACCTCCATACAGTGGCTGCCATCAATTTACATTCCCACCAACAGTGCAAGAGGGTTCCTTTTTCTCCACATCCTTGCCAACACTTGCTTCCCGTGCTGTTGATTTTAGCCATTTTGACAGGCGTGAGGTGATATCTCGTAGTTTTGATTTGCATTTCCCTGATGATGAGTGACGTTGAGCATCTTTTCACGTGTCTGTTGGCCATGTGTCTGTCTTCTTTGGAGAAATGTCCACATCTTTTGCCCATTTTTAAATTGGATTTTTTTTTGAGTACTGAGTTGTGTAAGTTCTTTATATATTTTGGAGGTTTGTAGCAACTCTGCTGAGCAAGTCTACTGGCACACTTTTCAAATAGCATTTACTCACTTCGTGTCTCTGTGTCACATTTCAAACTTTTTCATCATTATATTTGTATGGTGATCTGTGATCAATGATCTCTGATGTTGTAATTGTTTTGGGGTACCACGAATCATGTTCATATGAGATGGCGAACATAATCACTAAATGTTGTGTTCTGACTGTTCCATTGACCAGCCATTCCCATCTCTCTCCCTTTCCTTGGGACTTCCTGTTCCCTGGGACACAACCATATTGATTGAAATGAGGCCAATTAATGGTTCTACAACGGCTTTTAAGTGTTCAAGTGAAAGAAAGAGTTGTGTGTCTCTCACATTAAACCAAAAGCTAGAAATGATTAAGCATAGTAAGGAAGGCAAACTGAGGCCAAAAGCTAGGCCTCTTGTGACAAACAGCCAACTTGTGACTGCAAAGGAAAGGTTCTTGAAGGAAATGAAAAGTGCTACTCCACTGAACCCACGGATGGTAAGAAAGCAACACAGCTTTATTGCTGACATAGAGACAAAGTTTTAGTGGTCTGGATAGAAGATCTAAGTGGCCATAACACTCCCTTAAGCTAGAGCGTCATCCAGAGCAAGGCCCTAACCCTCTTCAGTTCTGTGAAGGCTGAGATTGGTGAGGAAGCTATGAAAGTTTGAAGCCAGAAGTTGGTTCATGAGGTTTAAAGGAAAAAGCCATCTCCATAACATAAAAGTGCATGGTGGAGCAGCAAAGTGCTGATACAGAAGTTCCAACAAATTATTCAGAAGATCTAGCTAGGATGATTCATGAAGGTAGCTACACTAAACAACAGATTTTCAATGTAGATGGAACAGCCTTATATTAGGATTAAGATGCCATCTAGGACTTTCAGTTAGAGAGAATTCAATGCCTGGCTTCAAAGGACAGGGTGACTCTCTTGTTACGGACTAAGGCAGCCTGTGACTTTAAGGTGAAGCCACTGCTTCACTTACTATTGTGAAAATCCTAAGGCCCTTCACAGTTATGCTAAATCTACTCTCCTATTGCTCTATAAATGGAACAACAAAGTCTGGGGGAGAGCACATGTATTTACAACATGGTTTTCTGAATATTTTAAACCACTGCTGAGACCTACTGCTAAGAAAAAAAAGATTCCTTTCAAAATATTTCTGCCCTAAAGAAAAAAAAATATTACTGCCCATCAATAAGCCTGGTCACCCAAGAGCTGCAATGGAGATTTACAATGAGAATTACTGTTGTCTTCATCCCTAAGACAATATCCCATTCTGCGGCCCATGAATCATGGAGTAATTTTGACTTTGAAGACTTAGAACTTAAATACATTTCGTAAGGCTATAGCTGCCATAGATAGTAATTCTTGTGATGGATCTGGGCAAAGTAAATTGAAAACCTTCTGAAAAAGGATTTGCCATTCTGGATGTCATTAAGAACATTTGTGATCCTGGGAAGAGATCAAAATACCAACATTAAAAGGAATTTGGAAAAAATTGATTCCAACCTTCATAGATGACTTTAAAGGGTTCAAGACTTCAGTGGAGGGGTTAACTGCAGATATGGTGGAATTAGCAAGAGAACTAGAAGTGAAGCCTGAAGATGTGACTGAATTGCTGCTATCTCATGACAAAACTGGAAGAGATGAGAAGTTGCTTCTTACAGATGAACAAAGAAAGTGTTATTTGAGATGGAATCTATTCCTGGTGAACATGTTGTGAAGACTGTTGAAATAACAAAGGATTCAGAATATTACATAAGGTAGTTGGTAAAGCAGCTGCAGGGTTTGAGAGGACTGACTCCAATTTTGAAAGAAATTCTGTGGGTAAAATGCTATTAAACAGCATCTCATACTACAGAGAAACTGTAGAAGAGTTGATTGATGCAGCAAACTTCATTTTTGTCTTATTTTTTTAAAATGAGATCTGAATAATTTTTGATTTATTTTGAATTAGTTACTTAAAACAATTTTAAAAATCAGAGTATAGTTGACATACAATGTCCCACAGGTTTCAAGTGTACATGATGATTTAATTTCTGTTATGCAATGCCCACCACAAGTGTAGCTACGACGTATCACCATACACCATTACAATATCACTGATTATATTTCCCATGCTTTGCCTCTTATAACCGTGACTTATTCATTCCATAACTGAAAGCCTGTATTTTCCATTCTCCTTTATGCATTTTCCCCATCCCCCTCTTTCCCTCTGGCAACCATCAGTTTGTTTTCCGTATTTAGAGTCTGATTCTGCTTCCTGTTTATTTATTTTTTTTTAGATTCCACTTAAGTGAAATCACATGGTATTTGTCTTTTTCAATCTGATTTATCTCACTTAGCATAATATCCTTCAAGCCCATCCATGCTGTTGCAAACGGCAAGATCTCATCCTTTTTTTATGGCTGCTAATAGTCCACTGTATATGAATATCTAACCTTCTTTATCCATTCATTTATCAATGGACACCTGAGTTGCTTCCACATCTTGGCTATTGTAAATAATGCTGCAAATAATGATGCAATAAACACAGGGGTACAAATTATCTTTTTAAATTAGCATTTTCATTTTCTTTGGGTAATACCTAGTAGTGTCTATGGTTTATTTCTGTTTCAGAAACCTCCATACTGTTTTCCACCACTGCTGCCTTCTTTCAAGAAACTGCCACAGCCACCCCAACTTTTGGCAACCACCACCCTGATCAGTAAACACTGAGACAAGACCCCCTATCTGCCAAAAGATTAGGACTCTGAATTCTTAGATGATGGTTAGCATTTTTTGGCAGTATTCTTAAATTAAGGTATGTATATTTTTTTAGACATAATGCTATTGCACACTTAATACACCACAGCATAGTGCAAAGATAACTTTTATATACACCGGGAAATGAAAATATTCACGTCACTTGGCTTTACTGCAGTGGTCTGCAACAGAATCTGCAGTATTTCTGATGTATGCCCATACTAGGTTTTGAAATCAGGAAGTGTGAGGTCCTCCTACTTTGTACTTTTTCAAGATTGTTTGGCTATAAAGGAACCCTTGCAATTCCATAGAATTTTGGAATCAGTTTGTAAATTTCTACAAATTTCTGGGATTTTGATAGGGATTATATTTCACCTGTGGATCACTTTGGCCAGTATTGCCATCTTATTAAGCCTTCCCATCCATGAACATGGAATATTTTTCAGTTTATTTAAATCATAAATTTCTTTCAAAACTATTTGGTAGTTTCTATACAAATTTTGCATTTCTTTTGTCAAGTGTATTCTTATAGGTTTTAATCTTTTCGATGCTATTGTAAATGAAATTCTTTCCCTAATTTCATTTTTGGATTGCTCACCGCAAGGGTTTAGAAATATAACTGATTTCTGTATACTGTTTTATATCCTGCAAGGTTGATGAACTTACTAGTTTTAAGAGTTTTTTAGTGATTCCTAAGCATTTTCTCTATACAAGATCATATCATTTGCAAATGGAAATAGTTTTACTACTTCTTTACAATCTAGACGCCTTTTCTTTCTTATTTTTCCCTGTCCTGGCTAGAACCCCCAGTTGAATAGATATAGAAATTGTTGAAGTGTACATTTTTAGCCATACCAGTATTGCACACTTAGACCAGAGTATAGTGTAATGCAGAGTATATACTGAATTGTATAGTGTATGTTGAATAGAAATAGTGAGAGCAGACAGTTGTGCTAATTTTGAGGAAGCATCCAGTCTTTCACCATTAAGTATGAGATTAACTGTGGATATTTGCAGGTGTCCTCTACTGGGCTGAGAAAGTTCCTTCCATTGTTAGTTTTTATGTATTTATTTTTTGTAAAATCACGAAAGGATGTTATGATTTTGCCAGATGCCTTTTCTTTTTTTCTTAAGATTTTATTTTTAAGTAATCTCTACACTCAATATCGGGCTCGAACTTACAACTCTGAGATGGAGAGTCCTATACTCCACTAATTGAGCCAGCTAGGAGCACCATCAGGTACCTTTTCTATTGATACAATCATGTGTTTGTCTTTTGGTTGATAATGGTGTATTACTTTAATAGACTGATAATGATAATGATAATGGTGTATTACTTTAATAGACTCTCATTTACTCAGTCATGGTGTATAATTCTCTCTTTATGTTGCAGGATTTAGTTTGCTAATATTTTGTCGAGGATTACATCGCATCCATATTCGTAAAAGATACCAGTCTGTAGTTTATTTATTTTGTGTGTGTGTGTGTGTGTGTGTGCGGTATCTTTACCTGATTTTGTAATCAAGGTACTACTGCCCTCACACAATGAGTTAGAAAGTGTTCCTTCTTCTGTTTTTTGGAAGAGTTTCTAAAGAATTGGCAGTAATTTGTTTGGTGGAATTTGCCAGTGAAGCCATCTGAGCCCAGCTTCTCTTCATGGGTAGTTTTTTGATTACTAAGTCAATCTCTTTACTTGTTCTCTTCATGTCTATTTCTTCTTGAGTCAGTTTTGGTAGTCCACATCTTTCTAGGGATTGTTCATTTCATCTAAATTACTGACACATAATTATTCATAGTATTCCTTTACAGTTCTTTTTATTTCTGTAAGGTTGGTCATATTCCCTCTTTCTTTTTTTTTTTTAAAGATTTTATTTATTTATTTCTCAGAGAGAGAGAGCACAAGCAGGCAGAGGCAGAGGGAGAAGCAGGCTCCCCGCCGAGCAAGGAGCCTGATGCGGGACCGATCCCAGGACCCTGGGATCATGACCTGAGCCGAAGGCAGATGCTTAACCAACTGAGCCACCCAGGCATCCCCGTATTCCCTCTTTCATTTCTAATTCTACTAATTTTAGTCTCTTTTCTTCTTGGTCAATCTAGTTAAAAGCTTGCCAGTTTTGTTGATCTTTCAAAAAACCAGCTTTTAGTTTCACCGTTTTTGTCTTATGAATTTGTGCTTTAATCTTTTTTTTCTAAGTAGGCTCCATGCCCAACATGGACTCATGACGCTAAGATCATGAGTCACACGATCTACCAACTGAGCCAGGCACCCAAATTTGTGCTTTAGTCTTGATTATGTCTTTCTGTTTACTTTAGGGTTATTCTTCTTTTTCCAGTATCATACGGTAGTGGTTAAGGTTATTAATTTGAGATCTTTCTTATTATTATAGCATTAACTGCTATAAATTTCACTATAAGCACTGCTCTAGCTGCATCCTGTAAATTCTGGTATGTCATGTCTTCACTTTCATTCACCTCATTCTATATTGTAATTTCCCTTTTGATTTCTTCTTTGATCCACTGGTGATTTAGGAGTAAGTTGTTTAGTTTCCATGTATTTGTAAGCCCCCCCTCAAATTTCCCTGTTATTAATTCCTAATTTCATTCCATTGTGGTCAGAGAACATACTTTGTATTATTTTTATTCTTTTAAGAAAATATACTGAGGTTTATTTCATCGCCTAGCATATGGTCTTATCCTGGAGACTGTTCCACATACACTTGAGAAGAATATATATTCTGCTTCTGTTGGGTAAAGTGTTCACCTTTAGAAATAAAGGTCATAAAATGTAAATTCTATGTCTTCTTTGCAGCAAAAAAGGAAGAAAATGATTCACAAAGGAAGAGAGTAAACAGAGCTTCATATAGGATGTGAGAAATGAAAAGTCCAGGGTGAGGAGAAGTCTCAGGAAGATGATGAAGAGAACAGAAGGTCTAGAAAGGAGCTCCCCATGAAATAAATAAATAACTTAGGTTTTTGAGCATATGGAAAATGTTACCCATAAGCATGTTACAGAGATACTGAAAATATGAACAGACTGTTAAAGAACATTAAAAAAAAACCCAGGCAAATGAAAAAACAAGGTAAATTATTTATACCACGACAAAGCTTCTTTAAGAAAGGAGGTAGCAAAAAAAAAAAAGAAAAAGAAAAAGAAAGGAGGTAGCAATAAACCACTTGTTGTAGGAGTGAACACTTCCACAGTCAAAAGGTAAATCTTTTGTATTGATTACCAATGGTTGATTCCTAAGTATTCTGAAGATTATGGGGAAAGATATATAGGAAAGGATGCGAATGGTATGGGTAAAGCTTTTTTTTTTTTTTTTTTTTTTTAAAGATTTTATTTATTTATTTGAGAGAGAGAGGGAGCACAAGAAGCAGGGAGAGTGGCAGGCAGAGGGAGCAAGCAGAGGGAAAAGCAGGCACAGAGTAAGGAGCCCGATGTGGGACTCGATCCCAGGGTCCTGGGAGGCAGATGCTCAACTGTCTGAGCCACCCAGGTGTCCCTAAAGCTAGTTCTTATGTACGAAGGTAGATAGAAAGCTACATAATGCTAAATTTATCAACAGAGCAATAGATAATATCTAAAATGAGTAAATCAAGAAATACTGTAAATTCTTATTTGAAATACATTGGTACCTGCAAGAGGAAAGATTTGGACTATAGTTGACCCTTGAACAACAAGGGGTTAGGGGCACCAACCTCCCATATAGTCAAATCTCTGCATTTTTTTTTAACTTGACTCCCCTGAAACTTAACTACTTATAGTCTACTGTTGACCAGAAGCTTTAGTGGTAATATAAACAGCTGATCAACATATCTTTTGTATGCTTTATGTATTATATACTGTATTTTTAGAATAAAATTAAAGATGTCATTAAGAAAATCCTAAGGAATATACATTTATAGCACTATACTATAAAAAAAACCTGCATGTAAGTGGACCAGCACAGTTCAAATCTGTGTTGTTCAATGCTCAACTATATTTTGTTTTTTTATTTTATTTTTTTTGTTGATCATGTTAAGTGTACTCTTTAATCACCTTCCCTTTTTCCCCCATTCCCTTACCCACCTCCCCTCTGGTAACCATCAGCTTGTTTTCTATAATTAAAAGTCTGTTTCTTGGTTTGTCTCTTTGTCCCTTTGTTTAAATTCCACATGAGTAAGATCATATGGTATTTGTCTTTTCCTGACTATTTTGCTTAGTATTATACTGTCAAGCTCTATCCATGTTGTTCAAATGGCAAGAATTCATTCTTTGTTATGGCTGAATAACATTCCATTATATATTTATATGTGTGTATATACGTGCGTGTATATACAGCACCTCTTCTTTATCTATTCATCTATCAGTGGACACTTGGGCTGCTTCCATAGTTTGACTATTATAAATAATGCTGCTACAAACATAGGGGTGCATGTATCCTTCTGAATTAGTGTTTTTGTATTTTTAGGGTACATACCCAGTAATGCAATTCCTGGATCATAGGATAGTTCTGTTTTTAATTTTTTGAGAAACCTCCATACTGTTTTTCACAGTGTCTGCACCAATTTGGATTCCCACCAACCATGCAAGAGGGTTCCCTTTTCTCCACATCCATGCCAACACTTGTTTTCTGTGTTTTTGACTTTAGACATTCTGATAGCTGTGAGGCGGTAACTCATTGTGGTTTTAATTTACATTTCCCTGATGATGAGTGATGAACATCTTTTCATATGTTTGTTGGCCATCTGTATACCTTCTTTGGAGAAATGTCTGTTCATGTCTTCTGCCCGTTTTTTAGTTGGATTATTTGTTTTTTTGGATGTTGAGATGTATAAATTCTTTACATATTTTAGATAGTAACAAAGGTTGACTATATTTTGAATGGTTATAAGATTAGAGTTTGGGAGGATTGTGGCAAGGACAGTTATTTTTTATTTATTTATTTTTTGTAGGGAAGGGCACAAGGAGAGGGAGAGAGAGAATCTTAAGCAGGCCCCACACCCAGCACAGAGCCTAACGCAGGGCTCAATCTCACAATCCTGAAATCATGACCTGAGCTGAAATCAAGAGTTGGATGCTTAACCGACTGAGCCACCCAGGCGCCCCAGGACAGTTATTTTTAGATTAAAAAAAAAAAAAAAAAAAAAAGATTTATTTTAGAGAGAGAGAAAGCATGCATGCGAGTGGGAAGGAGCGGCAGAGGGACAGAATTTTCAAGCAGACTGCCCGCTGAATGCAAAGCTGACTCAGGGCTTGATCTCACAACCCATGAGATCATGACCTAAGCTGAAACCAAGAGTCAGACGCTTAATCAACTGAGCCACCCAGGTGCCCCAGGACAGTCATTTTTTATATTATACTCATATTAATTGGATAAAATTTAAAATAATTTAAAAGACAAGATTAAAAAGAAAAGTCTCCATGTCGCAAGATAAATAACTCAATACTAACTGGTAATGTCCTGAAATATTAATTCCCTTCATTGGTAATCCAAAACAACTGACCTGCTTTTCTAATTTACCTTCTAAACCTTAAATTAAAACATACCTTCCGAACATCAGAACTTTTGGGTTCTGTTGTCCAAGTGATAACCCGAGACACTGCCAGACGAGTTTCACTGGAATTTATAAAATCTCCTGGATCCATCTGTTTGGCCAGAGTTTCTATGTATTTAAGGATAGCAACCTTCACCTACAGAGGTAAGCAAAATGAGAGGATAATCAGATGGTCACTGAGGGATACAAACAATACTTCAGAAATTAGGTGATTATTTTTTCGACCAATACAAAATGAAACACCATCAACAACAACAACAAAGAAATTATATAACCATCTACATAACTGAGATACAAATACATGGTAATGTGGATTTTTTTTTCACATATAGCAGAACTTTAAAGTCCCAGGTGTTTCATTCCCTGTGTCTGAACAACCGCTGAAGACTCTCTTGACAAAATTAGACCCTTTTCCTTGAGCCTGCCTTCAGAGCTTATAGCTGACTCTTGTCTAGATGTCCCTGGGAGCCAGCCTTTATAAATTAAGTATAATTTGGCTTTTGGGGAAATGAGCCAGAAGCATACTGGAAATAAGGTATCATAAACCAAGTAAGTAATCAAAGTAGGCAATACAGGTTCCCCCCTAAACATACAGTAACATTCGCCCAATGAGATCATGTACCTTAACAGGTCCATCAACTGCTAGAACTACCACCTTTCAAAAGAAGCGTCACAAAAAAGTTTTACAGAAGTACCACTGGAGAAAATACAACACTTATTTGTAATTCCTGATGCTTGGGTGCATGGTAGATAGGTGTGTGGTCGAATGCAGGCTTCAAAATCAGCAGGAGGTGGGGCAAACACACATGCTTCTTCCTTATGCTCAGCCTTTGTTATCCTTAGGGTTAGCACTGTTAAATTATCTCCTTTCTCTCAGGTATGTTGGAGCAGAAAAACAGGTTGAGAACAACTGTCACATCTTCTAACATTCTAGGATTTGTAAATAATAATGGTTCTAAAGGACTCTGCTAGTGCAGTTTAGAAATGGCATCTGGCATAGTGTACAGTCCTTGGATACAGTAGATGCTGACCATGCGGACCAAATACTGATTTGCTGACTTGGAAGGTTTACGTGTATGATTAAAACAGTAACTTTGAAAGAAAAACATTGCCAAAGAGTAAGATAACAATAATCCTTCTTCTCTTGTTATTGATCTTAAGAGGCCACTTGTCTCACTCAACCCAAATAAAGTCCTTGGGAAGTACTGCGCCAAGTCAATATATAGGAAGTGAAGTGTTAAAATAAGGTTCTGACTCTTGTACATTTCCTCACTTCTGACTTCTGTTTTATAAAAGGAAAAGAGGGTGCCTGGGTGGCTTAGTCGGTTAAACGTCGGACTCTTGATTTTGGCTTAGGTTGTGGTCTTGGGGCTGTGCTCAGCAGGGAGTCTGTGCTCAGCAGGGAGTCTGCTTTTTTCCCTTTCTCTCTCTCTTTCCCTCTCCCCCCTCTCTTGGGCATGCTCTTTCTCTCTAAAATAAATAAATCTTTAAACATTTTTTTAGAAGAAAAAAGTGATCAGATTACATTCATTTCAAAATGAATTAATTTTAAGAACTGTAAGAGATGTATTGGAAAAAAAACTGAGAGTTAACCTATCAGCCATCTCAGGTAAAATGTACCTAAGGGAAAGAGACTTAGGGTTAATTTTGCAGTAGCAGGCCTAGTAAATTATGGCAGCACCTAACATTCTGGATTCTTGAAGCCATGTCACCTTCTATCATTGTGAATAACTGAAAGGCGGCAATAGTGTATCAAAGAACAACATCAGTATAGTTTGTTTTCAATTTGCCACCATCAATAGTTGAATATACTTATTTGTGCTATGTGAGATTCAACTAGTGCAGTGTCCTGGCAATTTATAGAGGCACATAAAGTTTTAAAAGGGGTTCATAGAGTAGGTGTGTTTACTATACCACTAGGCAAAATAATCACAATACATATATAACAATCATTTGAAAGTTTAGATTTAAGTAGGATATTTCATAAGTTTAAATACATAATCTGTAATTTTAATAACACAAATGTTCATTCTTCTTCAGAGAAGGAAAAATTACCTTGCTGCTCAAGTGTGCATAACTTTACAACATATCTGTGAAACCCAGAAAAAGAAGTCACCAAAATTATTTTTTAAAATATCACTTACTCAAAATCACTTTGTATTGCCATTTCCCCCATTCTATTGCTTCTTTTCTGACATTTAACCACATGACTGTGAGAGATAAAATTTTATATAAAATTTTCTCCTTTATCTAAAGATCCACCATTATTTCAATATATAGATCTCACACTTGAGCTGTTTGTGTTTTTCTATAACCTGTTCAGAACAGTTTTTTAATCTTAATCTGTCATCCATATGAAAGTTATTTATTTTTGGCACAGGTATGGCTCCAATTTAACTTTTCCTTGTTATTCTAAAATATTAATTTAGGAGTTGAAGAGTGATTTTCCCCTATAGCTTTGCCTGTGTGTATGTTTATATAATATGTAATGCATGTATATATAAAATATAAAAGCCATATAAATATATGGCTTTTGGAGAAAGTCTGTAATTCCAGTCTCCATTTTCCAATAAGAAAGCTAATTTTATTTTGTCTGTTTCCCACTGTCTTTTTCTTTAGGCATTCGGCAACTTTATTCTCTCCCTGAACTCCCCACTCCCCTATCACCTTTATTTCTTAAGCGAATGGTTTAGACCTCCCTTTCCACTAGTCCATGAAACAGCTCTACATACATTTTCAATAGCACTTGAATACCTACCTACCCCTAGTACCTAAATCATAGCCATTATTACAATTTATCATGCATTATAATAAAAAATTATAAATTTTATATTCCTAGGATTGCCTTGCACAATGGATAGGACAAAGAATGAGTTCAAAACATTTATCAATAAAATCAAATAAATGATTCTCCTTCTGTAGATCACATTTTAAAATCAAAATAGATGGAATCCCCTTCACAAAGCAGCTTTGAGAAATTAACATAATGTTGAGCATAAGTCAATCCTGTAAGAAACATAATTGTGATTTTTAAGGCAAAATCATATTTAGAAACTTGAAGGAAAACCAATCACGGGCATTAATGCTTGTAGAAATATATTTCGTGCAGAGCAGAAGAATGTAAAGCTTGTAAATGCACATATGCTTGTTATTTCCCTGACTTTAATCTCACTTAATAAAACTCACTAAGAAAACATCTTTAGTAAAGAATTCAGGGGCTTTTCCATTAAATTATTTTTTCTTTTATGTTAAACCTAGTAATTATTTTAAGTCACAAATTGGAATCCATCTCGTTTTCACATAAATTAATTTTAAAAAGTGTGCTAATAATAATTGAGAAAGTTAATCCTGATTCTAAATTTTATGCACACATCAGAAATATCACATTGCAAAAAGAAAGTTACTATTTCGGTTAAGGAGAAATGGAGAATAGCAGGGAGATTAAACTTAAAAATTTTTGTTTACTAAAATAAATACATAGGTAAAACTGACATTTTGTCCAAAATACCTATTGGAACTTCTAAACTTAAAAAAAAAAAAAAAAAAGTATTGGGAAATCACAAACATAAAATAAGACTTTATAGAGCAAGTCTGCATTACCAGCTTAGAGTTAGATGGCCATACTTGTGCTTTCTAAATGGAAATCCCCAGTAAGCTTCTCCAAGAGATAGTCTGGCAATTGAGTAACATTTGAAATAAAATCTGTGCATGCTTAAAGGGCTTACAGAGGTTAGTAGTTGAAACCAGATGCATACAAACATTCTCTGAAACATGGCAGAGTTTTTAAAGAGAGTTAAGAAAAGAAATAATGAAGATTAAAACAAAAACAAAAAAAAACCTTGGAGCTCCAAAAAGAGTGAAGTTGGTCCCGAAGTGCTGGCTTGACTGTCTGAAAGTTTATAAAAACAAAATCCACTGATGGAACAGCTTCTCATTGGACAGAAATACAAATATCAACATAACTTTATTAATAAAATATTTCAATTCCTTACAGTGTCTTCAAAAGACCTCAATTTTTTACCTTCAAGCTTGGTGTTTGGGTCTGATCAACAGTGAATCTCATTAGAATATTAAATTGAAGATCATTTGGAAAAGATTCTCTGAAATAAGGAAAGAACAAAGCAAAACAAAAGTTAATCAAGTAAACATTTACCAAAGTAAACAGAAGATTATGCTTAATACCAAAACATAGTATGTCATTCAAAGAGCATTGCGTGAAGTAGTATCTGTTAGTGGTATAGTCTATACCACTTACAGCATGTAAATTATTCCCAGAACAATGTGAACATTTGAATCTATATCCTATTGGGGTTTAAAAAGCAACACTATAGTAAATAATGGTCTATCTTGCCTCAAGTATGGATTTAATCAGAGAAAAAAAATTGTGGGGCATCTGGGTGCCTCAGTTGGTTAAGGGTCCAACTCTTGATTTCAGCACAGGTCATGATCAGGTTGTGAGATCGAGGCCCACATGGGCCTCTGTGCTGAGCGGGGAGTCTGCTTGAGATTCTCTCTCTCCCTCTTCCTCTACCCCTCCCCCGTTTGCACTCTAAAAGAAATGAATAAAAATAAAAAAGTAAAAGAAAAAATTAGTTGAACATTATCAGAGCTATTTCCCCAGACCTAATATCTGAATTCTAGACTCACCTCAACCTAGTAAGTGGGTATTTGAAATAAGTCACCTCAACAATCTACACAAGAAATATATCATTGGTTCAAAATCTTCTGAAAAAAGATTCTGAATATTTAAGTGTTATAATAAAACATTCTTTTTAAATTTAGGAAATATTTTTTATGTTTACATTAGACTGAATAAGATCTTCAACTCTGCTTTGAATATCCTAATTAAGGTAAAATACCGCCTTTGAATTACTCAACCAATGCTCATGACAGTTTTAGAAAAGAAAGGCAGTGTTTGATTTAAGGACCAATGTTGCATGAAATATATCAATCATTAACAATTTTCAAATGAAGCCCATGAAGCCTAAATGGATCAGAAGGGCTCAGAAATCTAAACACAGAAACTAAACATTCCTGATTACTACTGGATAAACTTGAAGTATCTAAAGAAAACATTACCTGGTAACATCAAGGGCTTTCTGAACTTTTGCCTGAACAGACCCAAGCAAATCAGCACCCATTTTTTTTAGTAGTTGCGTCAGCAGTACAAACAACCAGTCTTGAAGGTCATCTTTGTGGACTTGTATGAAATCCACTAGAGTCTCCAAAAACATGCTGAATACCTTCAGTTGAAAAATGGGGAAAGGGAGAGAAAAAGGAGGAAATATTGACCTTTATGAGCAATTCAAAACTGAAATAGAAAGGGAATACAGGAATCAGAGGCACAGCGATTGGCAGCCAAGCGGAAAAACAATCTCTCTTGCCTTTCATTGGACTCTGTGATACAAGAGTATGTTTGAACTGTTATCCAACTTCTGCTGAAGTTCAACAATTAGCTATTCCATGCAGCATCACTTCGTAAAGAAACTTTGGCCATAATGGCTGGCACACCTAATGTTGTCAATGATGCCATAGCTTAATCTGGTTAAACCAAAATCCATTTTATCTGAAATTTAGGGCAAGGAATTATCTACTGATAGCCTCACCAGCTCTCAGCTCTTTGGAAGAGTGGCACTGAGTTAATCAGAAGATGACATTCTGACATATTGGGCTAATTAGAGACTCCTGGATTTCTCAGTATGTCAGTTGTCACAAATTCTTTTGGTATGAGATATAGTATTTATTAAAACTGCCCCAAATGTAATTATAAATGATCTGGGTAACTGTAACTATACAAATCTACATCTTAATTTTAGTGATTTCTAAAAAATCATTGACGGCTATTAGTCTCCATTTCTTTTGATGGGTTTTATACTTGGTTCCAATATTAATCTACTAGTTTTTAAAAAATTTTTAAGATAAAAAATTTTAAGGAAAGCTAGTGTTCTTAAGTAATGCATCTCATTAAAATCTGTCCAGTGGTGTGTTGGACTCAGTTAGTATTTGACGAAAGCTGACTGTTAAATATTCAAGAATTCTGTCAGGTAGTTAATAGCTTGAAATTAGCCATGGTGGGGGTATTTACACCTCAGGAATTATAGCAAACACAACACATCAGGGCTTTCTGCCCATCCCCCAAACCTAGTTTGCTAGGCACAACATTCTTTGATTTACTTTTAATCTTGTTTCAACTCTTGCCTCTTTTTCCTGAAGATTCTAACTTTAAGTTTTCGCTATAGTAAAAATCAACATTAGAATTCCTAAGTCGACTCTCCCATTTTATCTAGTTCTCAGGAAACTGAGAACCAGAAAATTATGTGACTTGTCCATAGTCAATGGTTGGGTCACGACTTAAAGCTAAGTTAGTTGGCTTTCAGCTATGTTCCATCCACTCTACTACAAGGTAACTTACCTTGTCCACTTTACTGTCATTCAACATAAAACTCTGCACTGACTTTTCCCCCACTTTGATTTCCTCTATAACCATCCTTCTAATAATCGTTTCTGTAAGGGAGAGACAATTTTATTCCTCTTTAAGACTAATCTTTCTATTCTGGATTCTTGCTCTCTATAGTATGGTCTCCTCTACTATCTTTACTCTTTTATTCTCAATCTAAATCCTTTGCTTACAGCTACAGAAGACAATGTCTCAAGAATTTCTCCTTCAGTTTCCCTCCTACCAATTATCTCCTAATTATGAAAAGCAGTAGCTTTTTCATTAGCTTGGCCATTCTGTAGCTTGCCACTGCTTTCCTCTTATTCTTTCCCTTCTGCCCTTCATTTCTGTTGCCAGGCATTTTCCTTCTGCATTCTAAATGTGCAGTGATTAAGAACCAGACTTCAGGGCCCCTGGGTGGCTCAGTTAGTTAAGTGGCTGCCTTCGGCTCAGGTTATGATCCCAAGGTCCTGGGATCAAGCCCCGCATGAGGCTCCCTGCTCCGTGCGGAGCCTGCTTCTCCCTCTCCCTCTGCCTGCTGCTCTGCCTGCTTGTATTCTCTCTCTGTGTCAAATAAATAAAAATTGTAAAAAAAAAAAAAAAAAAAAGAGCCAGACTTCTTCCTGATTTGCTTTTCATCAAAGGCCTGCTCTAGCCTAGTAGGCCCCACGACCTCTGAAATAGCTCTCTTTTGGCCTTTCCCAAATCTGTCCGTCTTACCATCACTGTAGGCACCAGGTCTTTCTGACTTCAAGTCTGGATTTCTGGAAGAGGCCAGGTAAGTACATATTCTAGACTTTGCAGGCCATACAGTGTCTATCACCACAACTACTCTGCCATCGTAGCACAGTCCATAGACAGTATGCAAACAAGTGAATACAGCTGTGTTCCAATATAATTTTATTTACAGAATAGGCAGCAGGCCAACTCATGCTTCCTTCTCACCATCAGACTGTGATATCATTCTTCTGAAAGAAACAAAATCCTCCACTGCCTATAGAATAGTGTACAAAATAATGTCTCAAATGCTTAGACAATGTTCAAACTCTCCAAACTGATCTTGGACTATCAGGCAACATAAAGTCTTTGTCTCTGAGCACATCTTACCACACTCCTGATTTCCTACCATGCTCCCTTTATTTACACACAACATGTGACTTGCTACAAAGTTTTTACCACTCAAGTCCCAGCCAAAAAGCTTCTTAGACCATGTTAGAATATAGCCACTTGGAACTTTTGTGGGATGAGTTTTATGGTACTATTTAACTTTTTTTGTATTTATATCATCTTCCCTTCTGGAACATATAACATTTGAGAATAAAGTTTCTACTTTAAGATAGTCTTGCATTACCAATTAGAATCAAGCTCAAAGTTTATCAGAGGCTGAGGATTGAACAAAAAGTTCAATTAATGTGCAGAAAAAGTTCCTTAAAGAGTAAGGATTTTCTCTTACATGGAAACCTACCCTGTAATTGATAGCCAGCCTTTTTTTCTCAGTGCCAAGGGAAGATATATAAGATCTTCCCTTCATCCCAGCCAAGATTAACTTCTTCCTTCTCTCTCCTATAAACTTTCTGACATCTCCCATTTCTCTGGACTCATGCCAGTCATTTCCAAGAGACCCTTTTTTCTCATGCTGACATATCAAAAGTTTATGTTCCTGCCAAGATCTGAACTGCTATTTTCTCGAAGACTTCTCTAATTCTCCTAAGTAGAAATTTCTTTTGATTATATATAATGAGAGCACAGATGAACAAAAATGTAGACATTTTATTCACAGTACTCCACATACAGAATTCTATTATTTTTCAAAATAAATTCTATCAATAGTACTTACTAAGTGATGAGATACATGACTATATATATATATATATATATATATATATATATATCCAAAACATATATTGGGAATTTCACATAAAATTTCATACTTGACTGCCCTATCACAGAGTTCACTGTTAGATGTTGATATCCTTCCTTTTCTTTATCTATAATTAATGAAGAAAGTGGAAAGTAGATATACTTATACTAGGGCTAAAAATGTGATTTCAGAAAAAAAATTTGAGAACCACTGCTCCATAACTGTTCTGTTTGCTTTTATGGAATGACATTTATAGAATATTAGAAAAAGTACTTATGTTGAAGTTGGGACTAAAGACTTTTTAATAATTGTGAAACTTAGGAATTATTTTTAATAATTCAGTAGAACCACCCTTCATTGGAGTGAGTTTATAATTCCACATATCTCACAAGTGTACTTTATTGGAAAACAATAACATTTGGGCTATTACAGTTGAGGCAGTCTTTTCTCAATCTCACTTCTTAGGTGTGCCAGTCATCAAATATAGAACAGAAGAACATAATCAAATTAGATTAATTAGTAGATTAAAAAAGCACATCTCCAAACAGAATGACAGTTTGCATAACTGCAAATAGCATTTCGTGGATTGCAAAGGGTCCAACACTGCATGAACTCTTCGGGAGAGAAAATAGAGAAAAAGGGTTAATTTCACAGTCATGCAGTAAAGTTAGGTTTCCAACAAATATTGAACCAACTTACTCTCTATTGAGAGTTCCAACACAGGGGACAGCATGCAAAAAGAAAAAAAGAAAAAAAAGAAAAACACACAAATTAGTCGCCATCAATGCAAAGTTCCTGTATGGAAGAAAAACACTTAGAAAATAAAAGTGACAAATGTTTTTCAAAGTTTTATGATAAACTCAAAATAGTTTTTAAAACAAGAGTTAAATGAATAGTATGAGAGAAGAACATGTGATTTTTCTGTGTTTCTCCCTCACCTCTTGGCCAAAGAAATTTAAAAACAAAACCCAGAAAACCAACTTCTTTTCCAGACTCTAATATCCTTGAGGCTCAACTTCTACAAAGAATCTAAGAATAAGACACCTGCCCCCATTTCTGAACAGTGCCAACATTTACTTCCAAAGTATAATATCTACTTTTTTTTTTCCTCTTCAGAAGCAATACATTTACAACTTAAATGGTATCTGTGAAGGTTTAGAACAACTATAGTTGTTTGGAAATAAAAAGTAACTGTTTATATCACAACTTTAAGTTTTCCCCAGCTAAGATGTGCATTATGGTTTCCTGATCCTAGGACTACAGAGAGCTCTAATGTCTAGCACACTTATTTATTAGGAGACCAGATGTGACCTGGGCATCCGACTGTGTCCCATTTGAGTAGCCATAGATTAAATTCCTACCCTAGTTGTTCAAGACTCAATTGTATGACTTCAAGAGGTAGGACTATACAGATCATAAAATGCCAATTCAAAGCATGCATCTCAGTGAAGGTGGCTCTTTTCAAACAGTTCCTTCAGAGGCAAACTGTCAGAACACATAAGATAGGGGCGTCTGGGTGGCCCAGTGGGTTAAAGCCTCTGCCTTCGGCTCAGGTCACGATCTCAGGGTCCTGGGATTGAGCCCGGCATCGGGCTCTCTGCTCAGCAGGGAGCCTGCTTCCCCCTGTCTCTCTGCCTGCCTCTCTGCCTACTTATGATCTCTTTCTCTCTCTCTGTCAAATAAATAAATAAAATATTAAAAAAAAAAAAAAAGAACACATAAGATAATTTTTGGCATCTGACACTTCTTACATTTGAGGGAAAAAAATGATTCTAGAGCAGTCAAAATAAAAATCTTCCCTGAACTCCTTCATTCTTCGAGCTTACTTAGTTTTAAAAAACTTTTACAGTGTTTAGTACGTACTTAGGGCTTTACATATAACAACTCATTTAACCATCCTCACAATATTATGAGGTAGGTATTACTATAAACTCTGTTTTACAGATAAGGAAACTAAGGCACACACTGCTAATGCGTGTTGGAGGTAGAATTTGAACACAAGTAATCTAGCTCTACTATCCATACTTGATATCACTGTGTTGTACTGTCTCTCTAGAAAAATATTAACAGGCTTTAAATCAAACATTTGCAGCTTATGTTCTAAATTACTGTCATACATACATCATCATCCATCACTACTTATTTCCATACGGTATTTGAGGTTAAAAAAAGTTTATCAAGTTATAGGTATCAAATAATTTCAGCTTGCAAAGTGAATATATTTTTGCCAATCCTATACCAGGAAAAAATCCAGCATCTATTTCAACAGTATTCAGAAAAACCTCTCTCCTGGCCCTTCCTTTCTGGGGTGTCTGTACTGCATACTAGAGTTCTCCTGATATTCTAAAATATATAAGAGGGAAACATTCTGGGGGCTGGAGAAGGAGATCCTATATGAAAGTAGATGGTAGAAAGTAGATGAGGGGGGCGCCTGAGTGGCTCAATGGGTTAAAGCCTCTGCCTTCAGCTCAGGTCATGGTCTTGAGGTCCTAAGATCGAGAGCCTGCTCCCTCCCCTCCCCCGCCGCCCGCCTCTCTGCCTACTTGTGATCTCTCTCTGTCAAATAAATGAATAAAATCTTAAAAAAAAAAAAAAAAAAGAAAGTAGATGAGGCTATCCACAACCTGTTTCTCTAAGTATCCTGTTTCTGCTGAGGACAGTAGTGTCAATTGTGTTGGGCATGAGTGAGAACAGCTTTCAGTTACCATGAAGCAGGCTATTATCCAGAAGGTGTTAACATAGAGACTGAAATGTTGATTTTAACCTAAAAAGACAAGGGAAAATCCACTTAACTAAGCTAGCGGTATGAGATGTCTCCTCCTAAACACTATGGCCCATTCTTGGGACAAGGGTTCGGACAGGTTTTGCCCTGTGAAGTTTCAGGACAGTTGAGGTTACTGATTAAGTGACTACGATTCACTAGTAGTAGAGAGCTAACCCAGGCTTGAGGAAGACAAAAAAAAATGTCCCTGATAGCATTTTTCAAGGCTATGAGAAAAAAGTACATGGCTCCTTTGGGGACATGGACATAGTCTAGGTCTGGGGTGAGAGTGAGGAAGGAATGACAAGCAAAATGATAGGCTTTGTTTCGCCATTTTCTTGAGTACAATGAGTAGTCACTACAGGGTTTTAAGCTGGTAGAGAAGATTTATCTTTTATAGAAAGATTACTAAAGGATGCGGTATGGAGGAGGTACAACAGGTAAAAGACCACTGTGCCCTGAACTGCGAGTGAGAATGGAGAGATATTCAGAAGGTTGAATCAATTAGGATTAAATGGGTTTCCAGAATGATGCCCAAAATGTTCACTTGGGCAATGAGGGAATGGAGATTTCATCTAAGGAGATAAAGTAGTTTTGAGATTGAAGATGACCCAATAAGACATGTGACTAAGTAAGCACAAGAGAAAAATACGGGCTGGAAGTACACTTTCGGGAGTCATTAGGTTACAGCAAGCAGTAACTCAAGCTTTAGAGAGCCCAGGGCAAGAATCTAGGCAGAACCAACACTTAGTAAAATGCGCAAGAGAGATAGGCGTTGCATGACAAAGGGTGTGAGGGAGACTAGATGAGACACAACAGGCACTTCCACAACAGACGCGTCACATTCCTTAAGGAGACAGAAAAGATAAATCAAATAACCAATAATAAAGTTGAAAACAAAAAGAAATGTCAACTAGCAAAATGGAATTTATGAGAAATTCACGGAACCCAAGCAGATGAGAGACCATATTAGAAAAAATTAGGCCCAACAGAGTATTGTGGCTAACAATAGCTTCAAGGTGAGACCTCCCTCCATTTCAATAGGAGGGAAGATAGAAAGAAGAGTTTCTGTGTAGTTACAATGGCTGGTTTGGAGGCAGGAAATCAGAGTTTCTGCTTGAGGGCTTCCGTTTTCCAGGTAAGATAAGAAGTAAGAAGTCAGGACATATGCTTGGGACATAACATAGGTTGGGAGGTGAATGGGCTGCAGTTTTGAGGAGAGAAAATATTTGACATGGTCTCCTTGGAGAAGAGAAAGATGAGAGCAGGAGGATTATAAGACAGCACTGCGTATTTAAACAAAAATCACAGATCAGTAATGGAGAATGGCAGGGAAATAACAGAATACACTGGATAATTTCACCCAGGGGCCTGTACATTGTTTCCCTTCAAGAATCCCAACCTTCGGGGTGCATGGGTGGCTCAGTCAGTTAAGCATCTGTCTTCAGCTCAGGTCATGATCCCAGGGTTCTGGGATCAAGCCCCACAGAGGGCTTCCTGCTCAGCGGGGAGTCTGCTTCTTTCTCTCCCTCTGCCACTTGCCCTGCTTGTGTTCTCTCACTCTCGCTCTCTCTCAAACAAAGTCTTAAAAAAAAATCCTAACCTTCAACTGGTGGCATGAGCTCTGAGAGCAGAGGTTCTTGGACATATGTTGCTACTGTAGTGTCAATAACTCAGAACTGAGCACAGAAAACAGGGATCAGCAAACTACGGTCAGGAAGTTAAGAATGATTTAAAAAGTATTTTTTAAAAACGGGCAATTTACATGAAAATTAAAACTTCAATGTTCATAAATAAAGTTTTGTTGTAACCCAGCCATAATCATTTGTTTACATATTGTGTATAGATGACTTTGTGCTACAATGGCAGAGTTGAGTAGTGGTGACAGAGATCCTTATGGCACACAAAGCTGCAAATATTTACTATCTGGCCCTTTACAGAACAAAAAATGGTCTACTTCTAATAAAGAGCAAAACTGTATCTGGAAAGAAAAGAAAATATCAAAATCAGTTGCTTGAATCTGAAGATGGAGCTGTTGGTACTTTATAAAGATATATTTAAAAAATGGGGAAAGAGAGATCTGCTATTTTAATAATATCAGGATATAATGCAAAAGCTCAAATCAAACCCTGACATTTTATTTCTTTATTTTTCTTTTGAAAGATTTTATTTATTTGAGAGAGAGACAGAGAGAGCATGAGCGGGGGAAGGGGCAGAGGGAGGAGGACATGCAGATTTCCTACTGAGCTTGAAGCCAGACATAGGGCTCGAGTCCAGGACCCTGAGACCGTTCCCTGAGCCAAAGGCAGATGCTTAACCAGCTGAGCCACCCAGGCACCCCAAACCCTGACATTTTAAACTCAGCACAGAATGGTAACATATTCAGTTTACTCTTAATGAATTACATTATTGGCAGAGCCTCTGATGGACAATCACCAAACAAAAGTCAAGCAGAAAACAAATTAACAAAAATCTTCCCATTACATTGGTCTTCAATGAACTGACTGAACTGCCAAAAACCTAAACAAACAAACAAGACCAGATGGGTCAGCAAGAACTGTGTATTGTTATAAAACCTGATGAAGAGGGGCGACTGGGTGGTTCAGTGGGTTAAAGCCTCTGCCTTCGGCTCAGGTCATGATTCCAGAGTCCCGGGATCCAGCCCGGGCATAGGGCTCTCTGCTCAGCAGGGAGCCTGCTTCCCCCTCTCTCCCTGCCTGCCTCTCCACCTGCTTGTGATCTCTCTCTCTCTCTCTCTCTGGCAAATAAACAAAGAAAATCTTTAAAAAATTCTATTTTTTAAAGTCATATAGATAATTACTAAAATATTGCTTGTAAAAGAGGTCCATCCAGATCACGATTGTTTTGTCCTTTGTTTTATATTGCCAAGAAAATATATCAACCATTAATTTGTTCAAGATTGATAGAATTTTTGCTTTAATGCAAAAACTAGCTATAAAAAACTAGCTATAACTAGTAGTAGCAATGTATGTATAAAATCATACAGTTACCTACATGTTCAGTTTGAAAGTTATAAACTTCACTTATTTATTTATTTTTAGGTAACCTCTAGGCCCAATGCGGGGCTTGAATTCATGATCCTGAGATCAAGAGTTGCAAGCTCCACTAACTGAGCCAGCCAGGCACCCCTGAAAGTTATAAATTTTAAACTGCTTGCCAAGTGTTTTTTAATCTTTGTCTATAATGGAAACTTGCATTCTTGCATAAAATGAATACACCTTCTGATAGAGGATAATCTTTGAGAACTGTTTTAAAGTAGAAGCAACTTATAATCTTTAGCTAGATTTTAGTTTATATATGAAGTGAGATTTTATTATCTTTAAAGCAGAGCTGCAAGTAATGAAAATATCAAAAATAGAAAAAAATGAAAATAATATGTGCGGCAATAAGGTGAAGACAAAAAAAATAAGGTGAAATTCACTGGTATTTTTTTTTTTTTTAATAATTTCCCTTCCACATCTCCCTCTCACTTAGGTTAGAAATTCTCATGCAGACAACTGGTAACCTAAAAAAAAGACAATAAAGTTTCACCATTGTCAGACACATTATTGAAAACAGAGTAACCAAATACATTTTACAACAGTAACTATCCTGCAAGGTGAACCAAAATTTCCCGGTACACATGCAGATTAGGCCTAAGTGCTTAAAACGAAGTGTGTTTTCATCAACATTAAAAATTAAACAGTGTTCTGAAAATTTTTATGGACTATGTCAACATATGAAATGCTTTTTTTTAATGTTACTACCAAACTGTGGCCAACATGGTATTTTGTGCTTTTGTGTTATTTAATGGCAATTCTTTTCTACACAATTGCTCTTTTAAGATAAGAATATATTTACATTAACACTGCAAAAGAAGAAAACAATAAAAAGTTCTCAAGAAGACCTTTTTTCAACTTACCCCAATTTTTTCCCTTTACAAACAGTAAAAAGTTTCTACTGATACAAACACATTCAGTTTGACTAATTCTATGAATCATGCTTGTTACTATATCCCTCAGCTTATAGTCTTAAAATAATCTCTCTTTGGAGAAGTTTAAATGGTTACTAGAGAGCAATTTCTAAATTATGTATGTATCAAACACTTTCAATTATGTTTGAAAAGAAATGGCTTACAGTGTTTTGCTATTATTTTACTTTTTTTGGCAATCCACAAATGACATCCCATAGAAGTAAATAATCTTAAATACTAAAACATACCTTGCCATGAGGATCAGCAAACATTCGTGTGAAAATTTCGCACAATCTTTTCAGTTCAACTCGACTGTCAAAATAATAAAGCAGCTTATTAATATCTTTTTTAAAAAAAGATTTGAGAGAGAGACAGAGAGAGCACAAGCAGGGGGAGGGGCAGAGGATGAGGGAGAGGGACAAGCAAAGGCCCTGCTAAGCAGGGCGCCTGAGGCAGGCTGGGGCACAGGGACAGGGCTTGATCCCACAACCCTGAGATCATGACCTGAGCCGAGGTCAGACGCTTAACCAACTGAGCTACCTAGGTGCCCCCAAAGTAGCTTATTAATACCTTGCTATAGGAAGAATTCACTTAAAAATAACCTTAGCTGTAATTAGGCTTATTAAAAAAAACTAAACAAAACAGTACTCTAAATCAAAAAATGTGTGGGACTTACTAATCGGGATAGATACAAATTTATCAAATACAACAATAATTCTGCTGCAACCCACGTTATTTTAAAAGTTAAAAGTTATATGAAAAGAGCTACAATTGTATTTCATTAATGTAGCACGACAGGGGAAACTGTACAAATGACATTCCCAGCACATGAATCTTATCCTTTAAATGCTAAGATGTTTTCTTAAATTTGGCCACCTGAGGACTAAAATCTTTCTACACTCTGCCTACCCTCTTGCCACTGATAATGATATACTGAACCTAATATTAACCTAATCTTGATGAGGTTAAGAACAATATTATGATTTATTGCAATGATTCATGAAGTGTGATATACAAACATTAAAATATATTAGGCAGTACATAGATGAACATCTATTTTAAATTAAATAGTTTTAATACTTTCTAAAGTAAATATACAGCTAGCAACTCTAACCCTGATTTCAGGTATTAAGTTAGGAAGTAGCCCTCTAATTTTCCATTACCCTTAAACTTAGAATTATCTGAATCTACGTTCTTAAAGGGGTTGACTAGAGAAGTTTAAAACATTACACAGATAAAGACAATAAAGAATTTACAGGGAAAAAGCAAGTAAAAGCCAGGAGGAAAGGAAACCGAATCAAATCAAACCAAATCAAACAAACTAAAAACCAATACAAAGTTAAGAGAAATTCACTCCAATTCCATTTTGTATTACACTAAGACTCACAAATTACATGAACACTGAGAATACACCTTCATGTTCAAGTGAGCATAAACATTCTTTCCTCTCACTGAAAAATTTATCAGGAATGAATTTTTAATAAACTGGCTAGCTTTAATCTTACATACACTTTATTATTTTTTTAATTTTAAAAGTTAATATCTTTTTTATGAAATTCTCTTTGTGAATTAGAAGTTTCCTTTTAAATAAAAATTTCTAGTATAGATAGCATAGATGGTCCTGAAGCCTGGGAAAATATTTTGATGCCATCTTCTGAATTTCAAACAAGTCTGTTCCCATACTAATATCTCTAAGGTATTATGCAAAGCCAAGTTGAAAGTGCTAACCTGACCGGACTATTATTTTAAGACAACACAACTCACCTTAGTGTTCTCTGATTTTTTAATAAGTTCTGCAGACCCAGGAGGCCTTCTTTCCTTTCTGACCAGTTGGAACTAGCACATCTATTGAGGACTTCTGCCACATCTTCTGTCTGCCTCATGTATGTGGGAATACTACCATTTCGAGAACTATAGGAGCGTTCTGAACAAGCACTAGATGCATCGCTGTTGGCGTCATCATCTGAATGCATTCCATATGATTCGTATCTTCTTCGAGCAGGTTTTTTCTGTTATACATAAAGGCTCTCATTAGCAGTAGCCAAAAGAATATACTGACTGGTATTTTATAATTTTTACTGACCACAAAAAGACTTGTTTTTGTTTTAATATCAGTACCAAGCATGCGGCTAATCACTGTAATAATAAAATTATCAATGTTATATCGATGAATTGATAACTGATTTTATTATCAATATTTAGTTTTGCTTCAGAAAACATGTTTTAGAAGTTAGTAGAAGATGAAATATTTTTAAACTTTATGGGATATAGTAGAAACGGAATTAAGTCTATATGAAAGTTCAGATATTAAAGTGGGAAGTGCTCAAATTGTGGCTTTTTCCCTCTTCCTTTTCATGGAAACCAAGAACTACTAGAGTATAAATGAACAAAAACTACTGGAAATTTGAGTTGGTAAGAAAAGAACACTACTTTTTAAAGGATGAGAATGGACCAGGAAAACACATTTTCCTGTATGACTTCTATTTTTTCCTGTCTGCCTTCTCTTTTCTCTAGCATCCCTTTTATATCTGCTACCACTTCTCTTGCCACACTTTCTTCCTTTGTACCAAACCCTCGTGTCTCCTAGAGAAGTGAAATATAGACAAAGAATAATGAGAACCTGTTTTGCTTGCTACTGTTTTTAGGAGGCGAGCCCCTTGAAGGTCCTACATGTTTTTCCTAATGTCTTTACCATCTATTTCTATAAATGCAAGAAAGCCTATTTAGATTCCTTTGATTTCTTTACATCTGAAGCTTATTATCTAATATATGTAACTGCTAATTATACCTTGCATAATAAAAATGAAATGAGAGTAAATAGCTTATTTGAGATTTCCCTGGAAGGACTGGAAATGTATCTTTATAAAATCTGGTATTTGAATTTAGGCTGATGAGCATGAAGACATTTCTATGAAACATGTTAATAAGCATAATAATTTAAAACAGTTCCAGTCGCTACAAATTCTCCCAAGTCTAAAATCTAAAAAACAAAAAGTAACTTGACTTTAATTCAAAATAGCTTTATAAAGACATTTTCATCACTAAATGCCTCTTACTGACTTAGAGACACCAACTTAATTTAGAAAGTGCTAACGTGGCACTTCCTGTGTTGGGCTCTAGAATCAGTTTTGTTATAGACATCATTGTGAATGATAACATCTCATTTGGATGGAGTAGTCAAGCTGGAAGGACATGAACCCCCACAGGACATTCTGTTCAAGCAGCATCTCCCTAATGATAATCATATATACAGAAAAATGGATGTATTAAAGGATCTTATTACTTCCACTTGAGTATTTCTAGAAAACTAACATCTATTAATCTGATGAAGCAAAAGAAAAAAGTTATGGTATCATAAGATGTCAGAAAACAGCAATGTCTATACCTTAGTCCGTATGTCTCCTAAGAGCTGAGAGCAGTAAATTTTTAAAGAGAAAAATTGAAAATAATGAAGAACATTTTGCTTAACAGCACAATGAAGTAGGCATAAACAATGCCCAAAATCAGAAACATTAAATTTCTTACTATATAGGTACATAAGAACTGCTTATTAGCGGACTATATCTTCAATCTTGCCGATATCCTTTACTCCTGAGCTACAAAAATATTCCCGAAACCAGTTTTCCTAAAGAAACTCAAATTTTCTTTTTTTTTTTTTTTTAAGTTGGCTCCATGTGCCCAGTGTGGAGCCCAACATGGGGCTGGAACTCATGATCCTGAGATGAATACCAGAGCTGAGATCAAGAGTTGGACACTTAACCAACTAAGCTACCCAGGTCCCCTCAAATTTTCTCCTTGAATTCTTTTGTCATTTCCAAAGTTAACTTTGTTTCTGTGATTTTCCCAAGGTACAAATTAAGCTTATTAGTTGGAAAGATTTTTTCTAGAAATTAATAGTTATAATTGGAGTATCTATGCTATGCAAATAATGGGAGTAGACAGAACCAAATTACTGGAATTCAGCTTTTGGCCCTGGTAGTTAAATATTCTTTATATAACTGAAACACATCTTAGTATTATAAATAATAGTTCAAGAATAACCCATTCAATTCATAAAATTTATGTGAGCATAATTTAACTAGTACATCTCCTATTTAAAAAGAAACTAGAAAATATGGTTTGAGAAATACATGATGAAAAACAGTAAATTTAAAGCATCATACTGATTTAAGATCAGAACAAGACGTGATCAATACATCCCATGCCTAAGAGAACAAAGTTCCTACTTAGTTGTATTATTTATAGAAAATTAATCAATGGCTGAGATAAAGGGAAAAATTCAGCATACATAGACTGTTAGAGCAGAACTACATATGTGATTACATTTATTGTATTATAGCTACGACCAATGAATATTTTTCAAAACTTATTTCTCAAATACGTGGCATAAACTGGATCATAACACTGGTTAAAATGTGATTATTCAGTCTTAAAAGGCATAATGTATATTTTATTTCAAAACAAAGATGAGGCCTTTTATAAGTTCTGTGTAAGAAATTAAGTAAATGCTTCTCAAACATTGGATTAATTTGAAAGAAAGCATCATTGAACTGACTTGGGAAACTGGCAAAAGCCAATTATACTCGTTGTTCAAATGATATGTCCTTCATAATTTTAAGTAAGAAAAAAAACAGTGAAATATGTACAGCACTCTTCTGACAAACTATCATGGATCTGTACATGATGGTTTTAAATCTCACTGTTTATTGTGTCAGGCCATAAAGAGCCAGGAGGATATCCTAATTATCATTTGTCTTGAAGTTCTACTTTCAGCTCAGAAAATCCTACCCCAAACTAACACAATCCCTAAATACTCAAAGTTAAGCAAGCTTTGAATATATACTTGTAGTGTACATATTTACATACTAATCTAATCTACCCTTACTCTCAGTGTACTACAGTGCATAAAACACATCACCATATTAATGACATCAATATTTACATTCCTGACATGCCATCGGTTACTTTAATCTTGTCTGAAAATTCTGGCCAAGAATAAAGATCAAGAATTGATTATACTGCTCTGCTTTTTACATTGTCCACATTTGATCTTCCTAGATTTAATCCACAAGCATTTTCCCATGTCCTTTTCTGCACTGGTGGACTGCCTTACCCATACATTAGTTTCATAATGGGAAGATCTGTAATGATAAGGAAATGGAGAAGAGTACCAAGGCATCTGCTACCGCCTCCTCCACATCAGAACCTGTGTTCAGGACTCGCATGGCACTGACAGAAGATGACAGTCGGCTTGACTGGCTGATCCCATACCCTGGACCTGATTTGTCAGAAGAAGGAAAACAGCTTTGAGAGAGTCATAAATGTAACAGTGTCACATTGGAAACTTTAAGATCCTTAAGGGGAGGAAAAACAAAACAAAACAAAACAAAAAAAAAAACACAAAAAAAACCAATGGGGCAAAGCATTTTAAAAGCAATTCTGTATTTTCTGGGTACATTTGGTTTTTGGTCAAATAAAATAGTAAAAGCAATTAAAATTACTGACAGTGTGTGGAAAATAAATTTAAAGAAGAGTAGCTATGATACATTTATGACCAGAAGATAGAAGAAAGAATGGGTGGCTAAGGGCTTGCGAATCTATAGCCCTTGCAATTAACCCAGCTCTATCAGTCAGGCAAATCTCATCCATTCACGTGAGCCACAGAGTAGTCCAGAACAAAGATCAAACCTCAAACCAATATCGACCAGGGAGCTCAATAAAGCCACACCAGTTTACAAGGGAAAAAATCCTCCAACAATTATTTTATTCTCCTTCAAGATAGGTTGACTTCAGTCAATAACTAAGACATGTCAATTAATATTTATTAAGCACCTACTGTGTGCCCAACATTGAGGTATGTAAAGACAAACTAGAGATGGATTCTCCCCCTCAACTACTTTCTACGCCATCATTTACAATTAAAACACTTCATCCACCATTTTGGTTTTTTTTTTTTTCCCCAAAACATGTACAAAGATGAAGTACATAATTGAGAACATAGAACAATTCCATATTTAAACATGACATAACTTAGGTTACACACACAAAAAAGTGTCATCTGCCAGTGAGAATAATGTCCAAATAAGGTTGTGGAAGGGGAAAAAGTTACTTGGGGGAAAATTAAAAAAATCACAAATGACTTATTATCCAACAAATTAAATTTAATTAAAAACAAACTGATTTAAAAACATGAGTATACAATTCAATGGAAACTGAAAAGGACAAAAATCTGAGATGAATGCACAGATGATAGTGAAAATGTACTCATCCTTCACCTGAGGCCCCATATACATCGGGGGCGTAGAGGGCACCAGTAGATCTGGAATGGTGTCTGGAGGCTGGAATAACAGGACCATACAAACCTCATCTATTACCACAGAAACAAGGAATAATGGCAGCACTATAGTCAGGCAAGGAGAGTTAGTCAACACTGGTATTACTAGTACTAGTTAAGGATCAGAATACTGCCAAGTATTGAACATTAGCACTATAATATCATCCTTGACACACAAAAGATCTTACACCTAGGGGGACAGACATAAGCCCACAGGAGACAAAAAAAGCAAGTATTCAAATGGAAGGAAATGTCAAAAGTACAAGCATGAAACAAAAAAATGAACACTGTAGTTAAAAAAAAAAAAACCACTATGGCAACTAGTAACCAATAATAACCCTATCTCCTTTAATCTTGAACCCAATGAGGCAGGTATTACTATTCCATTTTATAGATCGGTAAATTCAAGCATAGAGAGAAGTTAATTAATGTGATCAAAGCCACACTACAAGTGAAACACCTCAGTATCTGTCCTCTTTCAAGGCCTTTGCTCTTAAACAGTACATATACCATCTTTACATTGTTCAAAAGATAACATACCTCATTTACATTTGCCTAAACATTTTCCATAATGTTTCACAGAAAGGATCTTCTGCATTCAGTAAAAGATTATTTAAATATCAAAGCACATTTGAACATAAAAAGGGATATTAATAATCTAATCAAAAGACCTAGAAATGTGATATGTCTCTCTGAATCTAATTTTAGCACATTTTAAATTTCATATCTTAAAATCCTGATTTTCCTGATACCATAAAGTCATTCTTCTTCTTACATACAGAAACAAATAAGCCAGGAAACACTCATTTTAGTATTTAAAGAAATAGATTACTCTTATTTAGATATATTAATTAGAGCAGTTAAAATACTTTTATTACACAAATCACTCTTTCTTTGCCACAGGATCTTAATGAACGAAGAAAAGATAAAAAAGATTGAAAGGATTAAACAGAAAGAATGCTGGACAAAAGGTTTAATCAGACCTCGAAAAGTGGTATTATTAATAAAACATACTAATACATAGTTTTAATTTTACCTGACAGAAATAATTTTTAAAATGGTGAGAGTTACCAATATGGAAATGCCTAATGGATGAAAATTTTTGAAAAATTTTCTGGAATCAATGGTTACCTGTGGTTACCTGCAGATAAAAGAGGCACTACTCACATGCTTATAATAACATAAGCCTTTTTTTGAAACTTGGCTCTAGAAATAAACATAAACTAGGGTACAAGTTCCAAAGAAGTTTGGCTTTGCTCAGCTCTGATTTCTTTTATTTATTTATTTATTATTTATTTACTTGAGATTATTTAAGATTATTTATTTATTTATTTATTTGAGAGACAGAGAGTAAGCGAGAGAGAGAGAGAGAGAGCACGCACAAGCTGGAGGAGGACAGAGGGAGAGGGAGAAGCAGGCTTCCTGATGAGCAGAGAGCCCGATGTGGGGGTCTCCGAAGGCAGTCACTTAACCGACTAAGCCACCCAGGCGCCCCTAGCTCTGATTTATTTCTGGTGCTTTAGGACCTTCACACTGGCCTTGTGCTACAACTGAATGCATGGCAAACTTTGGGGTTCATTTGCGGAATGGCGATATTCAAGTCAGAGGTGAAAAAAGGATCCACCAAATAAACACAGTAAGGACAGCAGAATGCAGGCAAACACAGCAAACAATGGGAGTAGGAAGGATAACCTGATGTTCCAGAATGCTACTCCTCATCCCTGTGTAATAAACGGGGCTAATCTGCTACCTTCACTATGCAGTATCCTATGTAAATAAAAGGGCTATAAAAATCAATTCTTCTAAAACTATATGATTAAAAGATATAACCCCTTTTTTTTTTTAAGATTTTATTTATTTATTTGTCAGAGAGAGAGAGAGCACAAGTAGGCAGAGAGGCAGGCAGAGCAGGCAGAGGGAGAAGCAGGCTCCCTGCCGAGCAAGGAGCCCGATGTGCGACTCGATCCCAGGACCCTGAGATCATGACCCAAGCCAAAGGCAGCCGCTTAACCGACTGAGCCACCCAGGCGTCCCGATTAAAAGATATAACCTTCTTTAATCCAAATAGAATGTTTCATTAGAACTAGGAAAACAGCTTCCTTTAATAATAAAAACAGTGATTTAAATTGTTAAATAGAGGCTTTGAGATGAATCTAGAAAATGAATGGCTAGCCACCATTTCTCTTTAAAAACAGGCATATTAACAATGTTTACTTTTTAAGTGATTAATAGTTGATTTTAAATTTCTTCTAATCTCCGACTACTGCAGGGTTTAAAAGGTATAGAAACACATTTTGGTTTCTTCTTGATGTCTCCTGTTTTCTAACAATACCCCAGCATTAGCATTATACGGATGCAGGTGTTACACCATTAAAAATATCTAAGATCCTTGCCACTGAAGTACAAGGAAACTACTTCTAGGCAAGCTGTTAGAGCTTTAGGGGAAAAGGTGGAGGAGCAATAGTGGAGGCAGGGACGATGACGATGATGACCAAGTGTTCACTGTGTGCCAAGCACACTGCTCTGGGGGATTTGTTTCACGTATTTGCTCATTTACAGCTTCTTCAAAACAATCCTATCAAATACATACTATTATTATCGGGAAACTCAGGTACAGAAGTTATAGAACACAGGCCATCTGACCTAGAACATATGCTCTTAAGCTACCACACATCCTACACACCCACTCCACTTCCTTTAACCCTTCAAGATGGCATGGTTATTTTATACAAATAACCATGGGTATTTATTGGGTATTATATGGGTATACAAATAACCATGGTAGGATTTATTTCATTTTTAAAACATATATACATGAAGATATACCACGTACATCTACATATATGTGTGTGTGCATATACACAGCCTGTATGTATATCACCTAAAAATACCGTGTATGACTATTGTATATGAACTAAAAATAGCTCTGGCAAAGTATTGAAAGGGAACTCTGGCACCTGGGACTAGAACAGAAACAACAAAGGCTGAAGACATCCCTGTCTGTGTCCCTAGCTCAATGGGGGTTTTCTAGGTCAGTACAGGACAGTCTAGTGATTTAGTTGAACCAAATGGCCCAGAGAATGAAATTAATCTCTAGATATCCTACACTAACATGTCTATTGAATGAAATAATAATTCCGATAGGCAATGGAAGAGAGTTATGTTCTACTTAAACGTCGCGAAGTCTGAGGAGAAATTCTTTAAGTATTACAGCAACCTACATTTTATGGAATTAAAAGAAAAAATCTGAAATGGCATTATAAACAAAGTACTAGTTAAAAAGCTGAAGGACCATGCAGAAATTCTAAAAATTTTCAATGTAAAAAATTCTGCCGCTCTGATTATTCTCAAATACTAAGTTTTAAAAAAGTCATTTAAGATTTTTATAAATGAGGTAACTATACTATTAGAGCCAAGGTTATAATATAATCTGTACAACCAGGAACAGAGAGGTTTTACAGCAGTGACATGACACAAACTAATATATAGGAAATGACTATTAAAACTGTAAAATACTTAAGAAAATGTTAATCTCTCCCATTTTAGTTAATAGTTCATATGGTATCTTGCAGCACTCTAATAATCTAAGTTAAATATCTAAGTTGAAATGTTAATACTTCTGCTGAAAAGACCAAAAGCATTTATTTTATCAAACAAAATGGTCCATACTTCACTTGAGAGTAAATATTTAAATACTACCTTTAAATTGTATAGGTTTATTTCTTAAGATAAATCTTGAATGCAATATTCAGTAGTTTAAATCTGTGTGATATTTACTTGATTATGGAGGCAATTTGTTTATACAAGGTCTAAGTTGCTCATTTAAAACAAGTCAATGTCAAAGGAATTTCCCAAACACGTAATGTCCTTCTGACTCTTTCTTCTATCAGGATAGAAAAGAGAGGCAAAGACAGAGTCGATGAAGAAAGCTAAACCCCAAGTATGCTGAGGTTATCAGATGGTGGTAACACAGGGGAAAGAAACACACTCAACACCTGCCCAAGTACTTACCGAGGGGCTGAAAAGAGCGAACAGGACTTGTATCCCTGCTGCTCTCCCGACTGGCCTCCCGGCTGCACCCTTGACTCACACTTGGTCGAGGAATACGACTACTTCGGGCTGGTACAAATCAACAGGAGCACGGAAAGGGAGGAAACAAAAGATAGAATTTGCATTTTTGATACGTTAGTTTTATTTTTGTTTCTTAAAAACTGATCAATCTTTCTGAGGTTGAGAACAAATTACTCTTGACAAAGCATTATCAGGAATATAGTTAAATTTGAATGCAGTCCTCTAGTTGTATGAGATTACAAGGGTAAAATAGTGTTCTACGAACGTAAGGCTACACATAAAAGGATTAAAATATAAATGAATTATACATTCCAGGTAAGATACCTAATTCAATTTATAACCTATATTTCAATTTTCTTTGAATTCTGAGTTGTTTTCTTCTAACTTCTAAGCGCCCAACTCATGTCTGCCATGCTATCCAATATCCAAGCCTGAAATACAAAAGAAGAGGTCTCAAGTCTCACAGAGAAAACCTTACCCACTGACAGCCTAGAGGGACTAGCCTCTCTACTACAGCCCTGGCTCCGCGGTATCTTGCTTCTCTTCGGCGCCGAGGCTGAATTGACCAACACTCTTTGAACACCAGAGCTCACAGTGGAGAGGGCTGTTGTGGTCAGAACTCTTCCTGGAGACCCCGACCGGCTGCCAGCTGAACACCAAACATACATACAAACGTTAAGATGTGAACTCTAAGAGTACTTGTTGAAAGGACAAAAATTCAAGAAATACATCTGAGAAAACTAGGATAGTATGGTAAGTTCTAAGTTCAAAGGAAATGGACTGAGGATAGTCATAACCTGGAAAAAAAAAAGTATGCTATATATACTAGGACTGAACAGTAAAAATCATGTAAAATCTATCTTCAGTTTTGAGGGGTAGAGGACAACACTTATAGTATGTTTCAGAACACAAATAGTATAAAAGATTTCCAAAAAAGTAACTTATTTGACAATACATTTCACACGGCTATAGCTATATATTAAAAAGCTATGTATTTCCAAGGAACAAAATTAGTCATTCCATTACTGCTATTATTTTGTTAAGAATATAATGAAAATTTTCTTCATGTTAAAACGGTTTGCCTCCTGAGATACCTCTGAATGGGTATAGCAAAATTATCTTGCTACCATGTATACTTTTAATTTTTACAAAATTAAATTTTAAATGTTTATAAAATTGGGCCAGCTGAAAAAGAAACTTGCTTTTTGCTATTTGCCAACAGCAAACAGATCTTGGGTGGCCACGCGTAGGATGTAGATGTAGGGGTACTGGGAGTAGAAAAGAACTATGAGCAAATGTCAGAGAAGTCAGACCCTTTCTGAACTAGTGATTCTCAGTCTTGGAAGGCAGAGGATATGTGGTCAGGGGAAAAGAGAGAGGGAGCCAGACAAAATCTCACAGATTGGGGCAAGGGCTAAAAAAGAAGTTAAGAAACATGGTTTTTAAACTAGAATTACATGGGTTAACTTTTAAGGAAATGAGCTCCTTGTCAATCAAAATATTTTATGTCTGCACTGAATGGGAAAACAAACTAGATAAATCCAAGATATAATTTAACTCTACATTGTGAATGGTAGCATTATAGAAAAATTAAACTTGCACTTAAACAAATGAAAGCAACTCTTCCTGAAAGCAACTTTTCCCCTTTGTTGGGCATCACTTGTCTTAACCAACAGGGCAGTCACTGCTCACCTTGTATAATCTTAGCCACTCATGCTTCATTTTCACAGAGCAAAACCTAAAGACTCAAATGCCAATGTGGTCAAGTAGGAGATGTTAATGAGGGAGGAGCACTGAGTGTAAGGCAGGGAGGGATGACTTTATAATCCCAGCCAGCTGTATCTTGAGGTAATACCAGCCAGGTTTTAGGGTTTTTTAAGAAAATGAAACCTTTGAAATTTTCTCATTTTTATCATGTTGTGTAGACCAAACAATACATGAAAGGAGGTAGGCTGGATGTGGTCCATGGGCTGCTGATCTGTGACCCTCACCGTAGTTTTCCTGGCATGGTCTTACTAAATACAATTTAAATTCATGCTTAATTCCTAAATTCTACCAGCACACAAAATGAAAATTATCTTCCACTGGTTACAGTAATACTGTTTAAAACAAAGCAGTACATCCAATGAAATTAACAATTAATTTGAGTAGAAGGAATTCTAAATTATTACAGGGAAATTATTCATTTTTACTTTAAAACGATGGCTCGTTTCAATTGTTTCTTGGTGTTTCATGTGTAGAATCTTCAAATCAGATTTTTTTCAGTTATAACCTTAAGGATACCCACAAGGCACCTATTTTCTCCATGCAGTATCTAAACTAAACATACACACCAAAACATCCAAACACCCAACATGCCACAAACTCACAATGCAAGATAAGCCAATGGAATATTTTATGGTCACACTTGCAACATTATAAAAAGTATAAATAATGAACTGAATGAACACATACAATATGGTATTCTGTTAAAACTAATATAAATTTAAGGGGTAAAGGTGTTGGTAGGAGACTAGAAAACTCCTTGAAATGTAGGTCTATTCAGCAGAGAGGAAACATGCAGTACAGAAGCAGAGTAATCACTCCACCTATTCTAGGTTAACAGTGTTTATCAAAATTATTCAAGCTCACTCTTTCTATATTTAAATTCACTCATACCCTCTCCTAGAAAATAAAATTGGCAATGTTCATTTTGCTTTCATCATTACCTTCTCTTCTCCACTGACTCCAAACCCCTACCAAAAGTGTGATATTTCCAATGCCTATGACTCATTTTGGAATTATTTGTACTTAGAGAAAATATCAAGGCTCTTTCCCCAGCCAAGGACTACCTAGGCTAATTACTAATAAGAAAACCACAGAGTTGAAGAAAAGGGGCATGATATACCTAGGGGATAGCATGCTACTAGAAAATAACTGGCAAAACTTGAAACGGGATACCTAATTTCTCTTGAGCTACCTAAAGTTTTCAAACTACCATTTCATACTTCTTACGAGGTGTTTTCAAGGCATTACTAAAGCTCCTTTGCTTTTGAATGTCTAAACCTGTGGGATCAACTTGGATAATTTCGACATGGTTTTGGTAATAAAATAAAGACAGGCCAAAGATAATTGGCAATTTTTGCTCAAATATGGCTACACAAAGATGGAATTTTATGTTGAGAATTTCTGCTGAATAGAACCCATTCTCAATAATGAAAATAGGTGATCAAACAACAGATGCACACATAAAGTCTATAGATTCTTACCACCAATGGTATTAGCAGATTGTGATCCTGAACAAGTGTAAAGGCAGAATTAGGGTAAGGGTTATAATCCACGAAGAGGGAAGGAGCGGATTTAAAATGAATGGCAGATGGAAATAAGAAAGCTTTAGTCAGTTCTTAGAAAATAAAAAACCCTAAAGCAAAAAAAGCAAACTTTAAAAGAAAAATCCCTAAGCCATAGACGTCTGTAACAAAAGCATTACATTTAGTAGCTTTTACAGCTGAAATTAGAGACTCATGTACAAAGCAGATGAAATGAAGTTGCATAAGTAAATGTAAATTCTTCAGCTTTTCTTCTACTAATAGCCTATAATCTATATAATTAAATGTTTAACTTTTTATTATTTAAACATTTAATTTAAAAGTACAGGTAAAGAAGAACTACAACATCTTATAGCTGAAGAAAGCTTACACGAAAAAGCTACAAATTTTTTTTTTAAGATGCACAGGGAAAAAAAAAACAGCAGGGGGTTGGGGTGAGGAGACCAAGTTTCTGACAGGCTGTACAGCCATTTGTACACAACCAGTCACTACCAACAGTAACAAAAGACACCATCCTTATGTAAATGTAAATCTGGAAGTCTCTCCACTGGGTCTGCTTTTATTTATTTTGGTTAGTCATCAGAACACACCTGTTTTGACCCAAGAGATTTTCTTTTTCCCTAAATGGTAATATAAAAATTTGGAAAGATCATGCAAACTCTAGTGAATTACTTCACAACAAAGTGAATACAGAGGTCACAGCAATATTTCTGTGCAAATATGTTGTAAAGAAACTTGCATCAGATCATATAGGGCCACAATTTCTGTTTTCAAAAGAATCTGGAATAGAATATACAGTCATTCAAATAAATAAACAAGCAAACAAACAAAAACCTCTCCAATATGATTTAAAACCTAAGTGATTTCATAGTGAGAGTCTTCTGATCTTAAAATCCTACCAGGTTTAAAAAGCCTATCATTATGTTTCCATACTTCAGGAGAGGATCTGAAGTATTGTAGACTGGGTTTCAAAGTGAAAAACCAAATGTAAAAAAGTTATTCTAAATCTTACTGAAGTGATCAGTAATTACAATATACCTAAAAAGGAAGGTCCTTAGGTAATTTATTAGAAAACCATACACAAAGCACTTTGAATCTTTGTCACAAGTTCTGTATTCGTATTACTTTAGAAAAGAACTAAATAAAATAGCTCACACCAAATTAAATTTTATCCTTAAGATACTGGATACAGACAGTTTTGGGTTGCTATCTTTATTCTTCTTTATGCTTTAAATTTCCTACCGTTATTATTATTTATTTCTTTGTTTCCCAAAGGCCATAAACATAACAAGGTACAAAAGTACACAACAGGAGTTTAAAATTCAGTTGACATTAGGTTAATAATAATAAAGAGGACAATTTATCAGCTGAAATATAGAGTGTTTATTCTGGGCCCAGATACCATCTTAAAGTACATTAAATATACTATAACATTTAATCCTCACTACAATCCTCTGAGATTATTCTCCTCATTTTATAGATAAATATATGGAAATACAGCAACTTTAAGTAAACTGGAAGAGGCATGATTCATATGTGGGTAATATGGCTCCAGAGTGCATATCTAAATCAGATACTCCTAAGACTTTATTATATACAAATCACTTGGTGATCTTGTTAAAAAGACTGAATTCAGGACATTAGTGGTGGCATGAAATTGTGCATTTCTAACTAGCTCCCAGGTGATGCTGATGCTACATTTGGAGAACCAAGGCTAAGCAACTACACTATAACTGCTAAAGATTGAGTTATTTAAAAAAATTAAAAATACAGAAAAAGAAATTAAAAATACAGAAGATCAGGGAAAAATGTGATATGATCTATTCCTAATTTGGAATTTGGAAGAAGAGCCCTTACCCAGAGGGTGTTTTCCATTTTTCTTATTTATAAATAATCCTCAATTCGCAAACCAATTTTACCAAGCATTTCCTTATTTTTAGGACTCTTGTTGAATATTCCCATCATTTTCTCTGCCTGGATTTTTTGACTTTGGAAAGAGGAGAAAAGGAGAACCTGCTGGCAGGACTTGTGTAATCACCATCTGGCCCCCTCCAAGCCCAGCTCTTTTCCCTGATTCCAAGATTTGGGAATCAAATTAAAAACAGACAAATGGGACATTTACATCTTGATAAATCACCTACACCACCATGGGAGACAGTTAAATATACTTTTTTTCAAAATAGCCAAGTATGTAGAATAACCCCCAAGTTACTTCCTTAGAAAAAAAAAATCCTGTTTTTAGAGCTAAGTGCTAATGAAAATCTCTTGATAAAGAAAGAATAGGAACAAACTCTTAAATTAATAATGCCATAAATGTATGGGTTACTACTCTGGAACATGTAGAAATGAGTCATTCATTTTACCTAGACCTCAAAATTGTGCTTTTTAATAATTGTGCTTATGAGGAACTCAGCTCCCAATGAAACAGTAAAAATATAAATCTTAAATTTAATAAGAAATATAACAGAACTGGTCATTTTATGTTTCCTCACTATGAATCAGTATATACCTGCCAAAAATGCTAACTGTATTCTAATAGATTTTGGGGAGAGTATGAAGACACACATATCTTTCCTTGAATAGCATTAGCTAGATGTAACCAGATTAGATGCTAACATATGGCAATTATTTTGCTTCTAAAAAGCACAATTTTCTACATTTGCAAGTTTTTGCGTAGACTGTGAAAACCTTAATGCTAAGAGATTTGTGCTACTTAAAATATCTCCATGCAAAACTTTGTACAGCAGATGAAGTTTTTCTTTCTAAGTGGTGGATATCAATGATGCAGCCCTAGTAACACACCAAAGACAAGACAACACCCACTCAAAAAAATTCCAAAACATGCACAACAACTGATCCAAAACATTGAAAAAAAAAATACCTTCATTTTTGTCAGGTGATGATGAACCTAAAGTACAGAACAAGAACTCAGTATGTGGCTTGTCTTTTTTGAAGTTAGCTTTGTCTTTATCCACTGGTCAATTTCCTAATACAATCATATACAAGCAACACACTTATCCTAGTGTATTATAAATCCAGGAAAACTCGGGCAATACGTACGCTGTGACTGAGACACCATTTTTGTTCGACTTCTTCCTCGAGAATCGGTCTTGGCATTTCCCATGCCAGCAAGTGGTGCTGAAAGCTTTGCTCTTACTCGGCCTAAGGAATAAAATTATGTACGTAAATTAAGACATTTTTCTATAATGATATTTAGTAATGAGGAAAAAAAATCTCACTATAATTTTCTAATTGGGCGTGCTTTTTAAGAATTGTTAAATTTTGTAACAACATAACCATCACTGACAGGTGATACTTCTCTTAAAATTTTTAAAATATGTACTGCTTTTTATGTGTTGCACCATAAGCTAACTTTTCTTCAAGGGTAAAAGTAAAGTCAAACTAAAAGATTTCTATTCTTAGTTTGATATTATTAGTCCAGTTGAGTCCTAATTGAGATAATTACCATAGGCATGCCACTTGTTTCTTAATTGGCAGTTCCAAATCTAAAATTTTGGTTTCCATAAAATTTAGTTTATTCTCAAATACAGCCTCTAGTTTTAAATATCAGCCTAATCTTATTAGAAACAACCACCCAAACAATTCTTTTGACTGAAAATATATTTTTAAAAGGGATTTTCAGGAAGAGATAATATTAGGTAAAATATTTAATATTTTTATCCTGTGCTAAACATCAGATTACTATAGACAGATATGGACACATTTATGATTCTTTTCCCCCAACCAGTTTCATTTATAAAATGATTTGAGGAAATATCTATCACATAAGAATTGGTACTTTTCTCAGCGTAACACCCTTCTCCTCTACCACTGCCTCATCCCCCTCCACAAAACCAAGCCACAAACATCTATTTCTAGAGCTTCTGAACCAAAGGAGATAATGTTTATCAAAGTACCTGAGTAAAGTGTCATTAGTAAAAACAAAAATATATTACTAGTAGGTACTATAATGTTCTCAAGCAATCTCAACCATATCAAATCAGAACCAATACTAAACACAATCATAAAGAAGGGCTCAGGATCCTGTTTAGTTAAAAGGTATAATTTGTAGGGCAATCATTTTACTGGATAGCCTGATATGGCTATATTAATTAGAAAAAATAAATGAAGAGTAAGGAGAAATTATAAAAGAAATGAGTGATAGAAGATAAGAGAGTGATTAAAAACCAGGAATAAAACAGAAGCAAAAACAGAAGTCTAGTTGGTGAGTCTAGCATTCTCAATTCTTCAAGGCCCTTAATAAGCCCATAGTTCAGGTCTTTCACCCTTTTACAGAGTCTGTTTAGAGGTAGGATACAATGTTCTCCCGACTAAGAAGTAAAACAGAAAGAAAAAATCATTATTTTTGAAATGGAGAATTTATCCAATATAACAAAGAAATTAGGATAGGTATTTTGATACTATTGTTCTAAATTACAATGCCACAGTGCCAGAAACCATTTTTATAGAGTATTCCAACTGATATGAAAAATATGAAATATTTCAAATATATCAAAGTAGGAGACTAAAAATGTTAAATACACTTGGTTTTATATCACAAGAAAAGGTCATCCATGTAAAACTTAGGAGAAAAAGAAGTGTGTTTCAAAATCAGAGGTTTAATAAGACAGCCTTCAGGCAATATAAATTAAAAAACTGATTTTTTTTTTCCTTTCTGCAAATTCAAAAGCAATAAATATTTTCTTAAAGTAAACTGGCTCAATAAAATAGTGTATCTAGCAAGTTTTTTTAATCTCAAATTCAAATCATATATGCAATTCTCCACTGATTCTAAAGCAAAGACACACTTAAAAGTGGACTAAATAAATGCATTTAAACTCCCATGATAAATCAATGGAGCATGCTCTCCCAATGTATAAATGAATTAGCATAAATTAAAAAGCAAAACACAAAAATAAAGAAAAGCACTAATGATGCTACTGGAAAAAAACTATTTACTAACTTTATATTAGAAACTATTAAACATGTTAAGCAATTATGTTTTTCCAGCATGAGATGATCCAAGATACAAAACAAAACTCCAGATGAAGAACTAAAGAAAAAAAATTCACATGTGTAACTAACACAACCAAACATAAAATGTAGACGCTATCACAGCTGGCAAATTACATAGTTTTGCAAAAAAAAAAAATTAGCCTATTTTGGTTTTTAATATTTAATTCCTACTAATGAAAATATTAATGTAGAGGTATTTGTGTTACTAACAAAATGTATAGTTCTTACCATCTTCAGATGTTGCTCCTAAATAAGAAAAATAAAACAATAACATTTCAACAAATTCTGCCAATGCTGATGTTAAGACCTACTTGCACCTCCCACCCAAGACTAAAATGAAAGAATGAAAAAAATATCTCCTAGTCTTATAGCCTTACCCAAAATTTGAGGTCATCTAATGACTCACAGCACAAGAAAAGGTTAAAACTAGACAAATGAAAATGGCCAAATTCCACAGCACTTTTATCTGCTACATTTCATACTCAAAATGTGAAATGGTGAAGAAAATCATAGAAGGTAATCCCTCAAGAAAGACGTAACCCTGTCATTACTCTCTGAAATGAAGGTTTTTACAGAATAATAATACTTTCTGTGCATTTTCAAAAAGTTGTCCATAAAAGAACTAGAAGAGCTAAGTGACAAACATGGGAGTCAAATCCATGATGTAGGCCTCATTAAACCAGCATTTTCATTAAAGTATTACAAAGACCTATCAATCCATCAGCTATTTACTCAACATTTATATGTGCTCCCTAAGATGTCAATGAAAAGTAGCAGAAATGAACAAGTGAAAATATCACAACTCACTATACTAAAGGGCAATAAGAGATGTATCTCTGTATGTGTATATACAGATTTTTTTTTAAACACAGGACTGAACATCAGTGAGAGTAACACATCACGTGACACAGATGATTCTTCAAATAGGTTGATGTTTCTGAGCCAAACAAGAAAAGATCTTAATCTAGAAAGTGAGAATAGTTTAAGGACACAAAATTTCATTGTGAGAAGTGATACCACAAAGGGTTTAAAATACAGAAACTATCTTGTGGTGGGCTTTCATTTCATTCAATAATTTTTTTAACTTATGAAATACATTAAATATACAGAGGAACATAGAGACAATAAAAGTAACAGTCATGTACCAAGATTAAGTAAATCTTCCCTTTCATCAGAATGGAAGATGTATCTATTTAAGAGCTTATGTAATAATTGACAGAAAAACATACAATTCTCCATCTTTCCTAGATCTCATACTAAGACTTACAGATTGAGTATCTTCTTACAAGTTCTTAAAAAAAGCTCAAGTTCCTAGACAACATTATGGTATCTGATGAAGTGAAGGGAAAATGTAGATAATATGCCATGCAGTATCTGACAAATACCATACAGATAAAAAATACCACACTGAATCAAGCAAGTACGGATAAACTATAATCACTTATTACTAAAATTTAAAAGGCAAAACTTAAAAGTCCAGTCCTGATTAAATGTTAGTTTTAAACTTACTCTTAAAAAGACAACATTGTAACTTCCATTTTGTTTTCACAAATAACTCACATATGACTTCCATTTTGTTTTCACAAATAAGTCACATATGACTCTCATTTGTCTCTCTCTGTATCAGTTAGTAAACTAGAGTTCAAATGACTTATGAGATTCCTTTCCATTCTTCTGATTCTGATTCTATTTCAGAGAAAGACTTAAGAAATCAAGAATATTTCTATGAACCAAGGTAAAAAAATTTAAGATAACTGATTTAACTTAAAAGAAACAGTAACCTAGTATTTGAATAGACTGGGAAACCCAAAAATGGATATGCTTATTAACCCAAAATTTAGAGAATTATGTAGCCATTTTTACATTAAGATTGCTGCAAAATAAGCAGTATATTTTCAAAAAGAGAATGAAGATATTATACAGAATCCAAGAGCCGTAAAAATCGTTAGCAGAATTAGAAAAGTAAGTTCTTACCATCCATCTTGTCAGAAGTATCCTCTTTGATGAAAGAGCAAGCAAAGAACAGAGGAAAACTTAGTATATTAGAAAAAATGATTTTATAATCTCTAGAACATTATTTTTAAGAAAGAATTCATAGCACAGACATGTATATGAAACTTGTTTTTAACTAAAACATACTAGGAGATTTAAACAAGATGAGGTTCCTTTGTGAGAAAAAGATACAAAAACAAAGAATCTATAATGAGTTTAATTTTCACTCGCCTAGACTGAGAAGTTAGTGAAGCCCCTATCTCAACTTGGGACCCTTGCCATCATCACGCAGACCTCTTGCTTTGGTCTTCTGAGTTTCTTGAAATCAAACACTCATTGTATTCCCATTCCCAAAGGAACTGGGAGAAAAAACCTAGTAGCAACTGCTTTAAGTAATGCACTAAGTTTAAACATTGCAAGATTATAGTAAAAAAAGTCTCTAATGACTTCCAAATCCAATCTCACAAGCACAGATCTTTCTCCCCAGTTCCATTACTACACTATCTTGATGCCACTGTATCTCTCTCTTTCTCATTACACTACTATGACTCCTCA
>CM052898.1:52954738-53064522 GCA_028534135.1 Potos flavus | reverse complement strand
ACAGATCTTTCTCCCCAGTTCCATTACTACACTATCTTGATGCCACTGTATCTCTCTCTTTCTCATTACACTACTATGACTCCTCAACACCTCCAGTCTGATGTCTCATTGGGACTTCAAATTCTAAATGCATAAAATGCAACAAGATTTTCAGCTGCTCATCCTTTAGCAGTATACCACTAGACTGAGAGACTCTTGAGTACAAAAGCATCTATTTCTAGATCTCCATTACCTAGTGGGGTGCCTGGCAAAAATAGAAGTGCCCATTAAATGTTTGCTGAAAAACAATGGAACACTCCCTCTGATCAATAAATGTTCAGCCATGACAAGCAAGGCTCAAAGTAGAAGAAAACAGAATACGTCAGTCACATATGTATAAGAAAGCTGATGGGGGGGGGGTAGTGGGGAAAGGGAGGAAGAGAAGAGAACGAGAGAAGCAGAAGAAGGGGGTGGGAGGAGGATAGGGGAGAGGGAGAGAGACAAAGAAAGGAAGGAAGAAATAGAGAAACAGAAAAGAAATAAAGAGAGGAAGAATGAGAAAATCCATTATCTAGGCCCTGGAAAGAGCCAAAGGCAAGTAGTTCATTGTCTCTGAGTGTAAACATGGGCCAGAAAAAGAGGATAGAGGGATACCTTTCCCTTCTGTAATGAAGTAAATATACAATTCAAACCTTAAAGAACCAAAAGAAACTAATTAAGTCAATCTCACAGCACTATTATAGACTTTCTTATGAAAAAAAAATTGTTACAAATTGCCTTCCTAGTTCACATTGAAACATTTCAAATATTGTATTTTTCTGGTAATAAAATAATAGATATTAAATATCACATTTTTATTTTTAAGACTCCAAATATATTTTAAGTGTTTTCCAATTTCTTCCCCACTTAAAAAAAAAGATATAATTTACGTACCATAAAATTCACCTTTTATACTATATGATACAGTATCTTTAGTGTATTAACAGGTTGCACAACTCTCATCACTAATTCCATAAAGTTTTTATCACCCCCAAAAGAAATCCTGTTAGGAGTCTCTCTATTCCCCTGACTCTCAGCAACTAATTTACTTTCTGTTTCTGTGGATCCATCTATTCTAGACATTGCATGTAAGTGGAATCAAACAATAAATGTCTACCCATCCTGAAGCAAGCATTAGTATTTTTATGTAATGTAATTCTTTTTATGGCTGAATAATAATCCACTCTAGTGTATGGATATATCTATTTAACCATTCACCAGCTGATGGACATTTGGGTTGTTTCCATAGCTATTATGAATACTGTTGCTATGAAGATTCATGTACACATTTCGTGATAACATATTCTTCCTATTTTTTGGAATATACCAGCTAGGAATGGAACTGCTGGTCACCTGGTAACTCTGTTTCACTTTCTGAGAAACTCCCAAGCTGTTGCCATAGCAGCTCCCCTTATATTCTTACCAGCACTGCATGAGGGTTCTAATTTCTCCGTATCCTCACCAGCATTGTTGTTGGTGTTATCATCCATTTCTTTGATAACAGCCCTCTTCATGGATATGAAGTGGTATCTTATTGTGCTTTTGATTTGCACTTTCCAAATGACTAATGTTAGGCAACTTTTCATGCACTTACTGGCAATCTGTATGTTGTCTTTAGAGAAATGTCTATTCGAATCTTTTGCCCATTTTTAAATTGAATTGTCTTTGTTACTGAGTTGTAAGAGTTCTTCATGTAATTGGAATAGAAGTCCCTAATATCAGATATGTGATTTGAAATGTTTTCTCTCCTTCTCTATGCTGTCCTTTCATTTTCTTGATGGTGCCCTTTGAAGCACAAAAGTTTTAAATTTTGATGAAACCCAATTTATCTATCCTTTCTTAGGTTGTTTGTGTGTTTGGTGTAGTATCTAAGAAAACATTACTTAAAAAATTTACACTTATGTTTTCTTCCAAGAGTTTTACAATTTTAGCTCTTACATTTGGGTCTTTGATCCATTTTGAGTTAACTTTCTGGATATGTTGTGAGGTAGGGATCCAAATTCATTCCTTGGCAAGTGGCTATCCAGTTGTTTCAGCACCATTTGTTGAAAAGAATTCTTTCCCCACTAAATGGTCTTGGCATCCTTGTGAAAAAATCAACTGATCATAAATATATGGATTTATTTCTGGCTCCTCAACTCCACTTCATTGGTCTATATATCTGTCCTTATGCCAGTACTACAGAGGCTTGATTACTCTAGTTTTGAATAAGTTTTAAAATGGGAAAATATGAGTCCACTAACTTTTTCAAGATTGTTCTTTCTCAAAATTGTTTCATCTATTTTGGATCCCCTGCATTTGCATATGGATTTTAGGATGTGTGTGTGTCAATTTCCATAAAAAGGCATCTGGACTTTTGACAGGGATTGCACTCAATCTATAGGTCAATTTGCGATCTTAACAATATCAAGTCTTTATTTGTTCAAAGATTTAAGAGAGAGAGAGTGAGCAAGTGCAGTGGAAGAGAGGGAGAGAGAGAATTTCCAGCAGACTCCCTGCTGAGCACAGAGCCGAGGTGGGACTAGATCTCACGACCCATGAGATCATGACCTGAGCTGAAACCAAGAGTTGGATGCTCCGGGCGCCTGGGTGGCTCAGTGGGTTAAAGCCTCTGCCTTCGGCCCAGGTTATGATCTCAGGGTCCTGGGATCGAGCCCCACATCAGGCTCTCTGCTCAGCAGGGAGCCTGCTTCCCCCTCTCTCTCTGCCTGTCTCTCTGCCTACTTGTGATCTCTCTCTTTCTGTCAAATAAATAAATAAAAATCTTAAAAACAAAAAAAAAAAATACAAGGTTCAGAGACTTTCTGGGTTGGTAAATGTACTAGGAGGGTGGCACACTATAACTCCACGGGAACAAAAACTCTTGTGCTTAGGACCCTTCCAGACCTTGCCTCATGTATCTCTTCATCTGGCTACCCATTCAAATTCTTTACAAGTCCTTTGTAATAAACCAGTAGTCCAGTAAGTAGACTGTTTTCTTGAGTTTTGTGAGTCAATCTAGCAAATTAATTGAACCTGAGGAGGAGGTTATCAGAACCTCTGATTATAGTCAGTTTGGTCAGAAGCACTGGTGACAACCTGGATTTGCAATTGATGTCTGAAGAGTGGGGTTGGGGGCAGGCAGGGGCAGTGTTATAGGACTGAGCCCTTCATTTGTGAGGTCTGTGTTAATTATAGTTAGTGTCAGAACTGAATTGAATGTAGGACACCCAGCTGATATAGAACTGGTTGGTGTGGAAAACAAACAAATCTAGTGTCAGCAGTATTATGAGTGTAAGAGTAAAGAAGAAATACAGGAGTGATTTTTCCTAGAGAAGTTTTACATTTCTTTTGTTATTATTAATTCCTAAGTATTTTATTCTTTTTGATGCTACTATAATTGATATTATTTTATTTTCAAATTATTTAACACTAGCATTTAGAAACACAACTGATTTTTTTATATTGATCTTGTATTCTGCAGCCTTGCTGAACTCATTATTAAGCTCTTAACAGTTTTTTTGTGGATTCCTTAGGATTTTCTCTATATAAGGTCATGTTTTCTGCAAATATAGACAGTTTTACTTTTCTTCTGATCTGGACACATTTCTTTTGCTTGCCCAAATGACCTGGCTAGAACCTCCATGGTAATATTGTTAGGAAGGGCAAGAGTGGACATCCTTATCTTATTGTTTATCTTGGGAGGAAGCATCCAGTCTTTCACATTAAGTATATTAGCTGTGGATTTTTCATAGATGCTCTTTATAAGGTTCACAAATTTCCCTTCTATTCCTAGTTTGTTGATTATTTTTTATCATGAAAAGGTCTTGGGCTTTGTAAAATGCCTTTTCTGCATCTACTAAAATAATTATGTGTTTTTTGTCCTTTATTAATAAAATGTATTTAGTTGATTCATTTTCATATACTGAAATAACACTGAATTCCTAATAAGTAATGTTTCTAATACAGAAAAGTTTTATGAAAATTAAAAGCACTAAACAACTCACTGTTGACATCCTTGTTAACATCTTTGTTAGTATATGTATATTTATCTATGTATAATTTTATACAAAATGGTGAAATTATCACATTGATAATATAATTTGATCTTTGTTGAAAATTATTTGTTAATGGCTGCATAGTATTTATAAGTATGTATAATTTAATCATACCCCCTTTGTTACATAACAAGGTTGACTCTAATAACATCTGTTTTTAAAAATATGAAGAATATTCATTTTTATTTCTTGCACGACTATCTATAAAAACTGGATTATTGGATCTAAATTCTGAACATTTAGGGGCACCTAGGTGGCTCGGTTGGTTAAGCATTTGACTCTTGATTTTGGCTCAGGTCACGATCTCAGGTTTGTGAGACTGAGCCCTGCGTTGAGAGTCTGCGCTGGATGTAGAGCCTGCTTAAGATTCTCTCTTCCCCCTCTCTGTGCCCCTCCCTGACCCTGCTCATGCTTGTACTCTATAAAAATAAATAAAAAATAATAAATGAATTCTGAATGTTTAAAAAAGCTTCATGAGTTCAATAATATTGTAATAACGTTATATAGTGACTATATTTATTGTGGTGAGCACTGAGTAATGTACAGAATTGTTGAATCAGTATGTGGTACCTGTGAAACTAGTAGAATATTGTACGTCAATTTTATTTCAATAATAAAAAAAGAAGAAAAGCTTCATGGGTGTTACTAAATTGCCACTTAGAAAAAGTGTTCCATGTTTAATTCACATCAACACTTTTTAACCACATTTTTTATCAGCGGTAGGCACTAATCCTAACTTTTTTGTTTTATTTACAGCTCTTTCAATTTGCACTTGTTTGACTCCAGCTAAGATTCAACATTTGTTCTGGTGTTTTGGGAGGACAATTTTGATATATGTAGAATATTTTTCTGTAAAAATAAGCTCATCTTTTTCATAGACTTATAAAACTTGCTGATATTTTAGCTTTTTTGGTAGTATGTGATAAAACTTTTTCCCCTTTAAGTTTTCAGCCACTTGATTTTATATTTTCAGACAAGATTTAAATGAGAGGGACTCTTCCCTCATGGTTTTTGGCATTTATGTTTAGAAATTCCTTCCCTAACCAAAGATTAGATGACTACACAACTACCTTGGTTTCATCAAGTTGCTTTTCAACTCGCTAGTCATCTGGAATAAATTTTTATATGGTGTTAAAAATGGTTCTAATTTTATACCAAATTGTAAACCATGTGTCTAAACACCATTTACTGAATTATTTATCTTTTCCTCACTGAATGTAACTGTGCCAACTTTATCATGTACTACAGTTCATTCCAATATCTCTACACTTCCTACTGTGTTCCAATGAGCTGCCTGCCTAGTGTTTTACCAGTACTACCCAAGAAAAAGAAAAGTGAAGCACAAAACAGAGATAAGCAAAATGAATAACCAGTCTCAAACTTTTAGCATTGATAAACATAGGAATGTCTGGCCATCTCAGTTGAAGAGTATGCAGCTCTTGATCTTGGGGTCATGAATTCAAGCCCCACGTTGGGTGTAGAGATTACTTAAATAGATATAGACAGAGAGATCAACTAAAAAAAATTTACAATAAAGTTGATAAACATAAAAAACAAATTCCAAATAGCTTTGGGAATACATGTTTAAACTTTGATTTTAACTAAGCTTTGCATTTCTCCCAGATCCCCAAAAGGCTTTAACTTTTTGGTAAGGGAACAGAAGCTGGATAAAAGGCCAAAGCCCTTCCCAACTTCCTTAGTTACTAAGGAATGTGGCAGCAGTGCAGAACTATGAAAATTCCACAGGCAAATCATGACATCAAGAATTGTTCCCCTGATCAAGATGATTAGGAATATTACAAAGGAAAAAGTAAAAACAAGGCATTCTAAATACCTTAGAATTGTGTTCTAAGTATAGGTTCATATTAAAACAAATGGACTATCCTTAACTAGCAAGAATGAAATAGAAATGACTAAGATATCACCATCATCCTGACTTCACTGAGACCAGGGAGAAAACAATGTACAATATCTCATAATTAGCTGTCTTACCTAGTGATGCATAGGAACCTGGATTCAGGGCACCTGCACCTAACCGTCCACTTCGCACAGACTGCCCGGCAGCATGATGTGCCTTAGCACCAGCAGCAGCATTCACATCAATGTCACTTCGTGAACGCTGCAGGCTTCCTGGAAGGGAACTGGCTTTGCTGCTACCTGCTGATACTATGGGAAACAAAGCAGAGGTAACCTATGTTATTTAAATCACTGTGAACAGCATGAAAATTATATAAATCCGAAACCGTCATGAGCTAATCCATGATGACAAATGGTCAAAAAGGAAGCAGTGTACAAATGAACACGAGAAAGTACTTGATAGTATTTTAAAGTAAGAATGCTTCCATTTCAATCCTGCTGCATCTACATCTTCTTGGACAATTTTCTCAACATTCCTCTTCCTCACTTTCTTCCATAAAATGAGAAAAAAAACCGCCTATCCTTTGTAAAATTCATACAACCTTTTTGTAGATCAAGAGATGATGTTCATGACTGATTCATGAAAATGAAGCACTGTACATGATATAAATAGATGGCAACACTGTTATTTTTTTACTATCAGAAAAATGCAATGAGAACTACTCCAGGATATGGTTATTCAGAAAATAATGCAGATTCTACTAGTCTTAGGCAATGCAAATTAAGTCATTAAATTTCTGGTCTTTAGTTTTTCAGTTTTATAAAGAGTTTTATAAACTGTGAGTTATGATCCATGAATAGGCTGTGAAATCAACAGAATGGGTCATAACCAGCACTGTAAAGAATTGAAACAAAAGAGAAAACAGAGTGCATCACAAGTAAGGGTAAGTAATGTTTCAGGGAACTTGGATTATGCTATCTACTATATAATACATGTGTATATATATTGTATACACTACATTGTACATATTATATGTAGTATATGTATATAGTATACAAACACAGCTACAACATATGTATGTGGTATTAGGTTTCTATGTAAAATATGCTATGACTCTTGCTTAAAAAGGCAGTTTACCTCTTCCAGCCACAGTTGATGGGTTTGCTGTAGACCATTTGGAAGAAAAAGGGCGACTGCAAGGTAATAAGAAAGACTTTTAATAAGAAGATGTCATTTATTACCCTTCTCAAAACAATTAATGAAAAACTACTGAGTTTTCTAAATAGTTTACTTCTAATTTTAATTTTCCTTTTACAAATCATTTTAGAACAGTCGTTGTCACATATCAGTGGTATCTCAGTTAGCTGTGAAGCAAAAATGAAATAACTAGCAATGAACAGACTGTAAGCTCTACAAAGACAGGCAACCAGCTTGCTATTGTTCACTTGGCACCCATTACAGTGCTCACTACAGAGGATGCAATAAAGCACACTCCAACATTTGTATTCCAAGATGTTTTCCTTAGGAGGAGAGAGTTATCATGGCTGTGGCCACTGGCAATTCATGCAGTTATCATGTAGGTACCATACCACGTACAGCAGTGCTTCGGAGCATTACTGCATGGGATAAGAGAAAAGAGGCTAAAAACTACTGCTGAGGATAACATGATTAGAAAACAAAACAGCTCAAATCATCTCAAAGAATTCACCATCTCCTTTAGTATCTTTTTAAATTATCTTTAATTATAATGCCATTCTGCAGTTCAGAGATAAATAATACATCTAAGTATATAAGGGGGATTAGGAAAGTATATCTAGAAATCTTAAAAGTGGGGGGAAGAGAGGCAAAGACTCCAAACAGGTTAACATCAGGGTACTGAAAAATATTCTTTAAGTCATTACTGTCAAACTGTAAATCTGGTAGTTGGTTATTAAACTCAGTATTGTATTGTTTTTATAATTGGCCCTTAAAACTGCTATTCTATTAGACTGTGGCAGACCACTTCAAGGTTCACAGAACTTAAAGCTGTTTGTTTAAAGATATTAATACTGAAATAAGATAAAATATCTTGTTTATTAGGTACTTGCTACTTAAAGTACAGTCCATACTCAAAAAGCAAAGATTATCACCTAGGAACATGTTAAAAAATGCAAAATCTTAGGCCCTGTCCCAAATCCACTGAATCAGATTCTGCATTTTAACAAGATCTTTAGATGATTCACAGGCACTTTGAAGTTTGAGCAAAGTAAATAAAAGTAAAAGGAAAAAAACAACAAAGCTCATTTGCAGTGAAGATTTTATCACAAATTTAAGCAGAAGTTTGGATAGGTTAATTATTCCTACAATAATTATACTGAAATCAGATCATATCTGCTTTTATTCTGAAAACCTGTAAGTCACTGCATGTTAGTCCAGTACTCACAAGACCCTGTGAGAGCTTCCTTGAGTCTTGTGCTCTAGCTTGCCTCACTTGACTCACCCTGGTCTCACTCCTACATCAGAGAGCTGCCAAGTGTGGGGTCGAAGTCCCAAAGGGACAGGAATCACATAGAGGTAAGCTCACATTCTGTGAGGAAACCTGCAGATACCTGAGGCCACTGTTTGGGAATAGAGATGGCACTAGAGACTTTAGCAACCTCATAGGGCTAAAGAGATAGAAAATTAGAGTCAAGGCTGCCAAGGCAGCAAGGGTTTGAGGAAGCCAACATAATGATGAGAATGGAATTACACAGAAGTGAGTCAGATACTAGGGAATTTGGCCCCTCTGGAGGGATTTGCTGAAGTTTTAAGTTGTGCAAAAGATGACACAGGAAAGCAGTGTGGTTTTTGTTTATTTGGGGTTTTTTTTATCTTTTTTTTTTTTTTTTAAAGATTTTATTTATTTATTTGACAGAGAGGAGAGAGATCACAAGTAGGCAGAGAGGCAGGCAGAGAGAGAGGGGGAAGCAGGCTCCCTGCTGAGCAGAGAGCCCAACGCGGGGCTCGATCCCAGGACCCTGCGATCATGACCTAAGCAGAAGGCAGAGGCTTTTAACCCACTGAGCCACCCAGGCACCCCAAAGCAGTGTGTTTTTACCAGTCACACAGTGCTGTGTCAAGAGTTCTGAAGAGGACTTCTGAATCCCCATTACAATTCCTCCAATATAATGCCCTAGAAATGGGCTGCTTACTATATGAACTATTTGGGGGGTATTAAAAAATGTATATAAATCAGTGTTTCCCAATATTTTTTACAGACATGAAAATACAGAAACAAAATCTGAATCACTAAACTCTTCATCCCAAAAGAAGTTATACCAGCAAGGAATCCAACCCTTGAGACACAGACCAAAAAAGTAAGTACAGTTGACCCTTGTACAACACAGATTTGAACTGTGCGGGTCCATTTCTATGGAGAGTTTTTTTCAACAAATACGATACAGCGCTGTAAATGTATTTTATCTTCCTATGGTTTTCTTAATATTTTCTTTTCTCTACCTTACTTTAAGAATACTGTACATAACATATATAAAACATACAAAATATGTGTCTATCAACTGTTTATGTTCTCAGTAAGGCTTCTGGTCAACAGTAGAGTATTAGTAGTTAAGTTTTGGGAGAGTCAAGTTATATGCAGATTTTCAACTTCATGGGGGGGGTTAGACACCCCTACCGTTCAAGAGTCAACTGCACATTCCAGTTATTCTTCCAAGGCTTCAAGTGAAACCACGCACATATTCAATCATCTAATTTAAGGAATTACAGGAGTTTGGAGAGGAAGAAATCAGTAATATCATTTATATGACCTTACTTGAGACTTTCCTGTGAGCTAGAGGACGATCGGTCGGATTGTGGAAGAGATGCTACACTGCCAGAACTCTTTAAGTAAGTCTGAAGACTCTTCTGATAGGATGGCTCAAGGGAATTATATAATGTTTCAGCTTCACCAGGAAAGTGGTTTCTAAGACCCATATATGTCCTGTAAAACAAATGAACAAACCACAACAAAAAAGGGAAAAAAGAACATAAAGTAATAGCTTTACATAAAATGTGTAAATTCAAGAATGAAGATGAGACCATATTACTATATCTATCACATATCAAATGAATACTTTTTTTAAAAAACATTTATTTGAGAGAGAGAAAGAGAGAGAAAGGAGGGGCAGAGGGGGTAGGAGAAAGAATATGAAGCAGAGTCCGCAATGAGAGCAGAGTCTGAGGAGGGGCTTGATCCCACAACTGCAAGACCGTGACCAGAGCCAAAACCAAGAGTCAGGCACTTAGCCAACTGAGCCACCCAGATAATCCTCAAGTGAATACTTTCTAAATTTAGTAAGTTTCGGTGGAAAGCTGGCAGGCTTTTGAGAAAAGCAGATCTCCATTCAAAATCTGGCTGTGATCCTTACAGTTTGTGTGGCCTTAAGTAAACCCCCAAATCTCCAAACTTCTGTTGCCAGTCTATAGAGATACCACCTTTGCAGGATCATTTTCAAGATTAGATAGTAATGTATACCAAGTGCCCCACAGTAACAGGTACTTAGCACATTCTCAATAAATGAATTATTTTTATTCATAATGAAAGTGAGGGTGATATGATGGAATAGGAATACTGATGATTATATGAACAACAATGTGAAGTCAACTGTTAGCCATTTGGTACAGATTTTTAAAAAAGTAACCTCTACACCCAATGTAGGGCTCAAACTTACAACCCTGAGATCAAGAGTTGCATGCTCTACCAAATAAGCTAGCCGGGGGCTCCATATATCTAGTACAGATTTAATGGAGAAAAATCTATCTTGAATTTACTAAAGAGTTATTCAAGTAGAATACTTAAGACACTTCTGATATTTTCATTCTTTCAGTACAATTCCTTTCAAAGAAAAGATCCAAGTACATTTACACTGTCACAAAAATACATTATAGACTTACTTTCTTGCCTCCACTCTCGCCTCAGCATCAGCATCATGAATTCCCTTCTTAATAGTTTCAACCAAGACGGCTGCATGTCTATAAAACAAAACATCTTATTTAAAGATTTTATTATTATTTTTTAAATTTTTATTATTTTTAACTAATCTCTACACCCAACATAGGGCTTGAAATCACAGCCCCGAGATTAACAGTCTCATGCTCTACCAACTGAGCCAACCAGGTGCCCCAAAACACCTTTAGATTCATGAGTAAAACTGTATTTCACCACAAATTATACTTTTTACCTATATGTTACACATCAATCACAAAGGGGTAGGGGAGATAAAAAGATTAATTAGTGCACACCCCACACATTTCATACATGTATGGTTTCCTCCTGACAAGTCAAACATTAAAAAGTTGAATTATGTTTATAAGGAGTCCAGATAATGTACATGGGTATAGTACTCACATTTTAAATTCTTTTTTTTTTTAAAGATTTTATTTTTATTTATTTGACAGAGAGATCACAAGTAGGCAGAGAGGCAGGCAGAGAGAGAGGGGGAAGCAGGCTCCCTGCTGAGCAGAAAGCCCGGGGCTTGATCCCAGGACCCTGGGATCATGACCTGAGCTGAAGGCAGAGGCTTTAACCCACTGAGCCACCCAGGCGCCCCCACATTTTAAATTCTTAATGAATTAAAAAAACCCTTTGGTGTGGCTCCTCACTAACCCACCAATGTAGAAATAATGTGCTAATAGTATAATTAGTTATGATCTGACCTAACTGAATAATAGCTGCCACAAAAGAACTTAAAGGAAACTTAGAATCACGTCATGCCTATATTAAGCAACAAACTCTATTTTTTTAAAAAATGGGCTGTAAATAGGTTTAATGATTTCCATGAAAATGGAAAATCAGCAAGGCATTCAATGTAAATGCAGGTATACCAAAGTGTATCAAACTTCAAACCTGAAATTACTACCATCCAGATAGCCAACTAGCTAGTGACCAACTAGCTGCGCATATCTTCCTTTTGTTCATCTCAGAGCTACATTAGACACCCCCAGTATACTCCTGACCAATGACACCTGACGACTGGTACAGAGAAACTTTCCAATGAATCTCTTAAAATCTCTCTCTTTCCTTTGAAAAGAAGGGCCCTCCTTCTATCTTAAATCATTTATTACTTGATTAATTACACCTCAGGAAACCTAGGTCACTTGTCTGGAGATACATTTTAAAATTTCTGCGCAATTTAACCTTTTATAACCCATTCTACTTAAGAGATCCTCACTCGACCCAAAAATAAAGAAGAAAATCATAGCTGCACAAATTGAGGTGAGCCACACTACATCACATTTTTTGTTTTTGTTTTGTTTTGTTTTTACATCACAGCTTTAAGTGAAAACCAGTACAAGTAACTTTTAAGCAAAAGGAGAAATAATGTAAAATCAATACCATCCACTCCTAAAGAACTGGTGACAATGGGGAGAAGAGGGAAGTAGGAAAGGAAGAGTCAATGCATACCTTTCCAATGAATGAGTCTGCCACTCTTGTAGCAATAAATCTAAAAATTCAAATGAACGCCTGAAAAATAAAAGTAAATTATAACCAAGTGTTATAACATTATATTAAGCTATATTAATTTAAATGTTAATTTCTTCTATAATATTGCATTTTGTTCTCTGAATTAAAGTATAACATGTTTTTAGTTATTTTAACTGTCAAATACTTAACTTACTTTAAGGCTTCAACTATTCCTATGCTAAACAGTTCAAAAAACCTTCAGGGTTCCCCATAATTTTACCTTAAAATGTTTGTCAAATACAAAAATTTAATATTTAATTTAAAGAATACTGATCAAACACTTACTCTGCACTAGAAACTGAAGATATACAATGGTGACCACGAAAGATGGAATGGATCTTCCATTTTTGCATGTTTTCTTAAATATGCATAATTTTTAATCAAGTATTTACATCTTTTCTCCTAAGCCCTCTAGTTCTCAACTTCTTCAACTGTCTCATTCTTTTTTTTTTTTAAGAGTTTATTTATTTATTTGACAGAGAGAGAGATCGCAATAGGCAGAGAGGCAGGCAGAGAGAGAAGGGGAAGCAGGCTCCCCGCTGAGCAGAGAGCCCGATGCGGGGCTCGATTCCAGGACCCTGCGATCATGACCTTAGCCAAAGGCAGAGGCTTTAACCCACTGAGCCACCCAGGTGCCCCACAACTGTCTCATTCTTGAGCTTCTCTTCCTTCTTGGCATCTGATGACATAATTCTCCCCTCTTTTTCTTCTTTTATTAACACTTTTCCTCCACCTTCCCTTAAATAGGCGCTCACCTGATTGGTGCTGATCTCAGCCCACTTCTCTTTCATAGCCTTTCCTTGGGAAACAACATCTGTATCATCTATACCCTTAGCTCTGACTATCAGCTATGCTTCTCACATCTAGGCCTTTATCTCCAGCACTGGTTCTTCGATTTGGCTGTTAAGTCAAAGTTTCAAGCAGTTCATGGTTGAACTGGACATCCCTACATAGGCAGGGACTGTCAACTCAAACACTACACACAAAAGAACAAATTAATTCTTACCCTCTCAAATCCATTCTTTTTTTTTTTTTTTTTTTAAGATTTTATTTATTTGACAGAGAAACACAGCGAGAGAGGGAACACAAGCAGAGGGAATGGGAGAGGGAGAAGCAGGCTTCCCACAGAGCAGGGAGCCCGATGCGGGGCTCGATCCCAGGACCCTGGGATCATGACCTGAGCCGAAGGCAGACGCTTAACGACTGAGCCACCTAGGCGCCCCTCAAATCCATTCTTTTAGCCCATATTATATAGATTAGAAAATGAGAAACAGGGAGGTTAAATTAACTTGCGTAAAGTGACAGGACCTAAACTCTAGCATTCTGATTCCAGACCTCACAGTCTGAAGCACTTGATATCACCTCTTCATCCATATCCAATGATCAAATTCTCATTTCTACACCCAAAATCACTTGAATTAGTTCCTGAATAAAATCTTCAATCAATTATCATCAATATAGCTCTAGTTTAGACCCTGCCCCTCTTACATAAGCTACAAGAATTCCTACTTAATTAAACCAATACTTATCCCAGTCCCTTTTTAATCATTGGTCATAGCTGAAATAAAAACTAAGATGGATGATATTACCTCCTCACCAAAAACTGTCAAAGCATGGAGGAATGTCAAAATTTCTCTTTGTAGACATTCAAAGCCCTCTATATTCTCACTTCAACCTAATCCTGCCCTCTCTACACACCCCCTCCACCCCATTAGCTTCTTTTCCTACTGAGACCTCCTATTTATCATGTGTTCTGGTCTCAATGGCCTGTCTGATGGCTCTGCAGCACTCAGCAAGCTTACATCTCTGTGCAGGTTACACCCACTCAATTCTCCTACAGTTATTGAACTGCTCCCTGTTTTCAAGGAAATTTTATGATGCATTTCCTGACTCTTCTCTGTCACATTCCTATTTCTCCAGTTACCATTTTCCTCAATGTAAGACAGATATTGGTAAACCTCTTCTGTAAAGGGCCAGACAGTAAATATTTTAGGCTTTATGAACCACATACAAGTCTCTTATCTCATATTTTTCTTCTTTCCTCCTTTTTAACCACCCTTCAAAAATGTAAGAAATAATCATTGCTTGCAGGCTGTACAAAACTAGACTGTTGGACAGATTTGACCAGCGAGCTGTCATTTGCTGACCTTGGACATAAGAGGGCGTGATCAAATAACTATTGCCAAAACTGAACCACTTAAAGGCAATAATGTCTCTTTCGGCTTCTTCCTAGCAGTCAAAGTACTTAAATACACATTTATCAAGTAAAAAGAGAAGGGGTTTTTTTTGTTTTTACAATTTGCTTTGTTTTGTTACTCAAACAATATTTGTTGACACAATAATGACTATATGAATAAGAACAGATTTATAAGCATACAATAGAAATAATATCAAAACATGATCAGATAGGACTATAGGTTAAATTGTTGTCTTTCATTGCAAATATAAAAAATGTAGTTATTTTCTTATGTCTACTGTTGTGCAAAAATCGCTTAAGATGATTTTTGAATAAAATAAATCAAGCCAATATAATTTTAAAATAGTTAAGAAACTGAGATCAAGAAAAGAATATGAATTCAAAAAAGATGGATACATGTATCAAATTAGTGTATAAAATATGGTACTTAAATGTCTTTGTTTTTAAAATTATTTCTAAAATTTATTTTTAATTGTACTTGACATACAATATTATATTAGTTTCAGGCGTATAACATAGTGATTTGACATTATAAAATACTCACCACAATAACTGTAGTTATGACCTTTCATCATACAAAGTTAAACAATATTACTGATTATATTCCCTATGTTGTACTCTACACATCCCTGTAACTTATTCATTTTATAATTCAAATTGGTACCTCTTAATCCCCTTCAACCTATTTTGCCCATCTACCTCCCTTCTGGCAACCATCAGTTAGTTCTCTGTATTTATAAATGTTCATTCGTTTTATTTTTTAGATTCCATATGTAAGTGAAATAACATGGTATGATTCAATTTTGTGTTCTTTTTCTTTCTTTTTTATTTTTTTAAGTATGCTCCATGCCCAGCATGGAACCCAATATGGGGCTTGAACTCATAACCCCTAGATCAAGATCTGAGCCAAGACCAAGAGCCAGACATTCAACCAACTGAGCCACGCAGGTGCCCCGATTCAATTTTTATATGTATGTACGTATGTATCAATGTATGTATGTATTTCTTTATGTAAATAAGTACGCTGAACACCCAACGCGGGGCTCCAACTCATGACCTCAAGATCAAGTCACGTACTCTTCCAACCGAGTCAGTCAGGCACCCCTGATTCTTCACAATTTTCTTAAACATCATATGTACAAATCTTCCTTTTGTTGTCTTTAGTATTGCTGGTGACAGTAATGACATTAAAAACGGTAGAAATCATAAGGAGAGACAGAGAGAGCCTGACAGATTGACCTGATATGGCTATTTACTCTGTTCCAAACACTACACTGAATTCTACTAATGTGCATCTATCTCATTTTATCCTCACAATTCTATGGGATCAATATCATTAGCCCTACTAACATACGTAGATACTGAAGTTCAGAGCAGTTTAAATTGTCCAAGGTAGGACAGTCAATCAATGGCAGTTGTAGGACTCTAGCAAAGGCCTGACTCTAGACTCCATCCTCTCTGAAAACGAGGCAACCAGTGGTCCAAAGAATCCACAGCTTAATATGATAAAACTGAGAAACGTGAGTGGTTATAATGATCATTTCATTCCTTTTTCCTTATAGGGCATAACATAAAAAAAAAAAAATTTACTAAGGTTTCTAGAAGGCAAGAAATTACTGATAACTAATTTTTGCACCCGAATAAGAATTAAACATAATATAATATTAAAGTTATACTAAAATTTTTCCCCCTCAAACTTACCTTCTTACAGGAACTGATTTTGATGTGCAATTGCTTGTTATTAAAGGTATAAGTCTGGGTACATGAGTATGCTGAAAAAGATGTTTTAGAAAAGGTTGAAAAATATTGTCCACTTCATATAATCCCTTCTTCTATTTGCCTTACAACCAAGTATTTAAATATATTAGAACAGAACAAAAAAAAATCATAAAATCAAATTTGGAAAGAAATTAAGACTGTCAGACAGTTCCCCCAATTAAAGTAACAGTAATGGTGATACAGTTTCAGGAGGGCAGGTGTAGCTAAAATACTATATAAGAAAGGGAAGTTAATTGTGTAATTGTGAAGACCTGTTAGGACAGTGTATTTCTAGGGAGGGAGCACTAGAGGAACTGGGCATGCAGCTGTCATGCTCTCTGAGGTGCCATGGTTACTGCTGGTGGAAAACAGTAACTATTAAGTCATCAAAGCGAGTAACCAGAGTGAATCTGAACACCTAACTACTGGGAATGCATTTGGAAATGGTGATTTTAATGTAATCTTCATTGTGACTGAACCACAGCTGTCTAGAATTCAGGTAAAGTTCAACAGATACAATCTTATTTTTTTTTCTTTTAAAGATTTATTTATTTATTTGAGAGAGTGAGAGCCCATGTGCCAAAGCGGGGGGGGCGGGGGGGGGAGTGAGAGAGGGCTGGATCCCACAACTGAGATCATGACCTGAGCTGAAATCAAGAGTTGGGACACTTAACTGACTGAGCCACCCAGGTGCCCCAACAGATATAATCTTCTGATTTCTGTTAGTAATTCTTAAACGCTCTTCTTTAGTGAAGTAAACACTAAAAAGTACAAAAGAGACAGAAAAATAAAATAAAAAATATGTAACCTAAGCATACATATTTGATGCTTCAAATATCCCACTTTTTCTTCTGAGCTAATGGTACACGATGGATTACCTAGAAAGCAGGCTCTGACATGAAGTCCAGCATACAGGATATTAAGAAGCACCCCTGGAATCAACACCTATGGAAGGGAGGTAAAGGAAGCAGGAACTGGCAGACAAATCAATCTGCTTCAGCCACAGAATATCTTTGCTAAAAGTCATTAGGGAGCTCTGGGGTTAAAATGGCCCTTCGGAGCAGTCTTGAATTAGTTTAAAATGGCCAAAACTTACACTTCCACATCAATCAGTTATTGACTGTGGACCATAAAGGGAAGGGACAAGACCTTCAAAAAGGGAGCTCTCTGCAGCTGAGGCAATCCCTGAAAAGGAGGCCACTAAAGGCTATCTGCCAGTAGTGCTTCCAGTATTGGAAAAACAAGCCTTTCATTGAAGGAGAATATGTATCACATCTGTGTCTGCTATAACTAACTCAACCAAAATAAAAGTACAAACTTTTTTCAGCTATTACAGAGGAAAACCTCCTATAAACCTAAAGTTGTTCAAAATGAGAATTATACAACACTCGGCATAGAAGGGTTCTGTGGACTTGTTTCCTACAGCACCCAGAAGAATCCATTCCCCGAACACTGCTATGGAGTTAAAGCCCAAGGAGATGCCCCAGTCACAACACGCTATATAGGTCTTACCTACCATTCTCTTCCCCTCTCTCATAACCTCCTTAAAACTCTACTGCTAATTAGCCCACATTCAACACAGTGGCAGGGATGGGGAGATACACTGACCTATTGCTACACCATATTCAGGGGAGCTGTACCAAAGGAAAATAAAAAGTGAACCTCATAGTTACAGGTGAAGCATTTCAACCAAACACTAAGTCAGATTTAGATTTTACTGTATTAATACAAGTTTATAACCGAAAAATAAAAAGCTTCTTTAGAATTAAAAGAAGAATTACAAATCAAATATAGCAATCTAAGGAAGCAGTCCTCTGGGAAATAAAACAAAATACAGAAAACAGAAAATAACATAGAACAACAAAAACCACCTGACTTGTATTTTCAGTGAGATGACTGACTAGTATATCAATAATATTAAGGAAGCTTATGAAAAATGAGAAATTTGAAAACAATGTATGATGTGAAAAGCCTAAGAATGGCAACATGGATACTGTCACATAAGCAGAATTTAAAGAAATTTTTCTTGAAAACATATAGCTGTAAGGCAAAAGACAAAAAATTATTCAAGAAATGATAAATGATACTGAGGTCCCAAAATCTGTATAAGACTAACAGAAGAAAAAAACCTGACAAAGAAAACAGAAGCAATAATTAAATGATCCATGAAAATTAACATAATTAAATTATTAATTAAATTGTTAAATTAATAATTTAACATAACATATTCTCCTTCAATGAAAGACTTGTTTTTCCAATACTGGAAGCACTACTGGCAGACAGCCTTTAGCGGCCTTTGTCAGAAATCCTTATACACTGTGGAAGGATAGCACTAATGGAGGAAGACTCCTAGACCTGCTATAGGGAAACTTCTAACACAGAGACTATTCTGTAAAACTTCCTAAAGTTTTTGTTTTTGTTTTTCCAGAAAAGAAACAAATGGTATCTCACTTCTTAAACAATAAAAAAAAATTAAGAAAACAATGCTGAACAAAAAGTGAACAATTAAAAACCATTTTTTTTTTAACTTTTTAAGTAATCTCTACACCCACCCAACATGGGGCTCGAACTCACAACCTTGAGATCAAGAGTTGCACGCTAGGGGTGCCTGCATGGCTCAGTCAGTTAAGCGTCTGCCTTAGGCTCAGGTCATGATCTCAGGTCCTGGGTCCAAGCCCCATGTTGCACTCCCTGCTCAATGGGCAGCCTGGTTATCCCTTTCCCCCTGCCTGGCACTCCACCTGCTTATGCTTGCTCTGCCCCCCGCCGCCCCACTGTGTTAAATAAATAAATAAAATCTTTAAAAACACAATGTCCTTTGGTGCATTAAAAAAAAAAAAAAAAAAAGTCTCACACTCTACCAAGCAAGCCAGCCAAGTGCCCTGAAAAGTAAACAATTCTGAGGAAAAAGGAATATGATGCTGAAGTCCAATTTTTTAGTTCTTCTGTAAAGGCAAAGAAAAGCCACTTTAAAATATGCAAAGATGGGGTCCTGGGTGGTTAAGCTTCTGACTTCAGCTCAGGTCGTGATCTCAGTGTCCTGGGATCAAGCCTGCATTGGGCTCTGCACTCAGTGGGGAGTCTGCTTGTCCCTCTCCCTCTGCCCCTCACCCAACTCATGTGTGTGCACGTGTTCTCTCTCAAATAAATAAAAAAATAAATAAAAAAATAAGACATGCAAAGATAAACATGCACGAAAATTGAGAACACACTAAATCAAATTATGCAGAACCAATTAAAAATGGTTAATAAGAGCTTACTAGCAAACAATGGTCAGGAGTGAAAGTAAAAAACTACAAGTTTCAATTGCTGAAAATGAAAATGTTTTTGTTCAATTTAATGGTTAAGGGAAAAACAACATGAATGAGATAAAATATAAACTTTTTAAAATGTGAGGTAAGTAAAGTGTCTTGATCTTGACACTGATCAAGAATAAGGAACTTCTAAGAAAAAGAAACAGGTAAGAAAAAGCACAATGAAGAGAAAACAGAAATGATAGGGAAAAAAACCCACTATCTCAAAATGGTAATAGTAAAAAACTTTGACCATACATAAGATAAAGTAACTATTAGGAAAATGAAATTGACAAAAACCTAGAACCAGAATTTGCCAGATAAAGTACCTTCTTAAAAAATGAGACTATAAAGATTCTGAATAATATGAATATCAAGCTAGATTTAGAGCTGAACAAAGTACTCCATAAACAAATACCATATTCTCCAAGTACTAAAAGACTACCTATGTAAATTAAGGATGTACTGGGACACAAATAAAATTCAAGGCATTCACTCAACAACAAACTGTATAACCAAATTCTCTGATCAGAATGTAATGAAATTACACTAAAGACGACAAGAGTAACAACCAACTGAAAATGCAAAAAATATTATTATGTAATTCAAAGAGGATGTTGAAATGAAAATTACAAGTGATAAGTATAAAGAGAATTTGGTAAATCTAAATCACTGGGATGCTGCCAATGCCAAACTCAAAAGAAAACCTAGAGCCTTATAATATTAACAAAAACTGCAACAAATTATCTAAGGACATACCACAAAGATCTAGGGGGAAAAAAAGCGAACACAAGTCAAAGAAAGGAGTTAAGAAACTTAAAGAAACTAAAAGGTTAGAAAAAAACTGAAGAATGCCCCTGAAAACAATAAAACTAAAATTTGAAGCTTAAAAAAGAACCATAAACGGGGCGCCTGGGTGGCTCAGTCAGTTGGGCGTTTGTCTTCGACTTGGGTAGTGATCTCTGGGTCCTGGGATTGAGCCCTGCGTTGGGCTGCTCAGCGGGGAGTCTGCTTTTCTCTCTCTCTCTCTCTCTCTCTCTCTCGCCCTCTTCCTCTGCCCCTCCCCACCACTTGTTCTGCTTCAAATAAACAATCTTTAAAAAGAAAAAAATAGAACGATAAACAATGCCTCTGTCAAGTGTAAAAAAAAATAATATAAAATGGTAATTGAACCACAGTGGTAGATACTCTTTGTTACTTAAGAGAATATAGTATACAACCTCATGCCAAAGATTCTTAAAGTCCGTATGAAAAGGATATCCTAAGAAAATACAAATAACAATTCAAATGAAATACAAAAGTGTCCGGAGTCTAAAATACTAGAAAAGTCATTAAAGAACTTCCAAGGTCAGCAAGCCCTAATAACAGAATAATGTAATAAAAAATATGTAAAATAGGAAAAGCACAGGAAATTCTATGAAGACTCATATTAAAATGAACGTCAAAATCTTAACTGAAGTATTAGCCAAATGAGTCTAGCAGTATCATGATGCACAATGGCCAAGCAAAACTTAGTTCGTGAATATACAACGGATAAATAAAAAGAGAATCATTTCTAAAGATATTAAATGGATAGCTGATAAGATTTCACATCTATTCCTGATCAAAATTTAGCAAAAATATGAACAGAGGGAAATTCCCATAATCTGCTATAGAGTATCCATAGAAACCCGCACCAAACATCATATTTAAAGTACCCCTTTTAGACTCAGAGACAAAACAAAGATCTCAATAATTCCTACTACTTTTCAACACAGTTACTAAGATGCTAGATTTAGAGAACCTTAAAAAAATATTAAAACAGAAAAGGATTCATAGCTTTCTAAATAGGCATTTGATTTCACTGCTGAAAAAAACCTTCTGGTTTTGGCAGTATTGAAACGAAACTTCCTTTCTTTAATAAGAAAGAACAAACTGATCAAAGACACTGAATAGGAGTTTAGAAAATAGACCCATACACTTAATGGAAATTTATTATGTGAACATGCTGGCATTGCAAGAAAAGACTGAATTATATATGCCATTGAGTCAACTGGTTTGTATTTTGGGAGGAAAAATCATATTAGATACCTATACTTCCCAAGAAAACAAAATCCAGTTAATCTGAATGTAAGAAGCAATATTATAAAAGTTCCAAACAAATGAATAGTCTTATAATTGTGAAATGGGAAAGGTCATTTTAACCAAAACAAAACCCACAAAAAGAGCATTGTCTCAATACATAAAAATTTAAAAGTTCTATATATAACAAATAATAGCTTAAACAATATTTGAAGAACTGACAGACTGGTAGAAAATCATATCTACAACACCTATAACACAGAATCAATATACTTATGATACAGAAAAAGACCTTCGAAACCAGTAAGAAAAAAATGTACAAAGAGTATAAACTGGCAATCCACAGAAGAATTCTGAAAGGAAAAAAATACCAATGTGTCTAGTAATCTAAGAAATGTAAAGTAGAATATGAAATAATATTTCATTTATGAAATTATAAGGCCTTTAAGAGACTGATAATGCACAATGTTGGAAGAGAATGGGGAAAAAGGACTCCATAAACTTCAGGGGGAAGAATGGTGAGGACGATTTAATGTTACTGTCCTTTAACAGACAACCAATATAGACATTAAAAAGAATTATGTGGATGGACAAGGGAAGCTGCCCAAGTACATTAGGTTTCAAAAACAAGTTAAAAAATATATTTTTGTAAAATATTATATTTTGTAATAAATACAGTTTGTATAGGCATAGAAGTTTGGAAAAGTATATATTGAATGGCTTGAGTGATTAGTAGTAGAAGAACAGAATTCAAGAGGAGAGATCTATTATTTTAACTGTTTTTTGGGGGGCACATTCAAGATATGGAAGATAAGAAATAGTAAGACTCTGCCTGTCATACCACTGACTATAACATTCTTCTGTTTTACACCTGCCCCTTACTATCTGTAACACAATTACACACACACACGTATGCATAAGTACATGTACCTGTGTATATTATATTCCGTATGCAAGTATGTTTACTTGGTAACCTTCTGTATTATTTAAATGTTCTATAATAACTGTAATAACGTGTTGCTTTTACTTCAGAAAAAGTCATTCAAAAGTGAATTTCCTCTGGGGTTAAAAAAAAACAAAAGTACCAATGACTTATTTAAGTATATTGAAAACAGAGAGGAGGAATGAGGGAGAAAGACAGAAGAGAAGAACCTACCCGAATGATGAATCTGATAGCTGCACATCCAGAGGTTGCCATGACTTTTGCACTATTGGGGACGAGATTAAAAAGTGTAGGTACAATGGCTTCAGCGCCATGATCAAATTTGTTTCCCAAAACTGTTGAAAGATGTCTACAAAGGAAGACAAAAAAAAATTTTTTTAATATTAAGTATAGGTAGAACTATATAATTGAAAAACATTCTCTTACTGAATTAACTTAAAATTTTTATTTCAACCACTTCTAATGGCAGAAAAACAAAAGAGAAAGGGAAGTGCAAATATTACTTCATTTCCTTGTTTTTCCCACCCTTTCACTGTCTAGTCCAAAGCTGAAATTTGGCATTTTACCATCTCTTTTTAAAAATATTTTATTTATTTATTTAGAGAGAGAGTACAGGGAGGCAGGGCAGGGGGGATCTCAAGTAGACTCCATGCTGAGTGCAGAGCCCGAAGGGCTCAATCCCATGACCCCAAGATCATGATGTGAGCCCAAATCAAGAGTCAGATGCTTAACTGACCAAGCTCCCCAGGCACCCCCACTTTTTAAAAAAAGATTTATTATTTTGGGGGGGGCAGATGAGGAGGGAGAGGGACAAGCAGACTCCCCACACCGAGTGCAGAGGCCAAGAGGGAGCTCAATCCCAGGACACTGAGATCATGACCTGCTGAAATCAAGAGTAGGATGCTCAACTGACGGAGCCACCCGGGTGCCCCTCCACCATCTTTTTACAATGGCGAAGAGAAGCCATCTGATCTCAGAATTTAACCATTAGCTTGACAGGTAAAACATTCAGCCCCAATTGCCCTGACCTTTAGTCTTTATCCATCATATATTTCTATTCTGATGCCCCAACATCAATCTTAAATTCAACATATTTTATGAACAAGTTCAAAATCTTACCCAAATTAGTACTCCTCAAGACAGTCTCTATTAATGGTACCACTACTGTTTTAGTCCGAAATACTCCCTTTCATCTTTGGTGCGGGGTTTCAGAATTCTGGACTGAAAATACAACTCTACCATACACTAGTTAGTTGGGTGACCCTAAGGACATCTGTCTCCTCTTTCCAATTTGGAGTTAAACAACTAAATTCAGTCTTTAACTATATGATTTAGTCAGAACACTTAAGAAGGATGCTGTCATAATTCACAGTTCTAACAACGCTTTCAGTTTTGGTTACTTTCTATATATTTATGTCTTATTTCAAATACATTGTGGGATACAATTAGCTCCAAAAATTCAGGTTCTTGATTCACAGAGGTATTCAGACCTATTTACTAGTGTTCTGTTACACTTTCAAGTTCTCTACTGTCTAAACTCACAGGCAGAAAGGAACCTCAGGGGCGCCTGGGTGGCGCAGTCAGTTAAGCATCTGCCTTCGGCTCAGGTCATGATCCTGGGATTCTGGGATCAACCCACGTCAGGCTCCCTGCTCAGTGGGGGGCCTGCTTCTCTCTCTTCCTCTGAGGCTCCCACTGCTTGTGTACTTTTTCTGTCAAATAAATAAATAAAATCTTAAAAAAAAAAGGAAACTCAAATCAGAAGCAAGGAGGTACCACCTGTGTCTGGATAGTGTGGTCTTCCTTTAAAGAGAGTTTAGTTCTGGTAGGCAGGTAATGTACTTGGGAATCAGCTTGATCTTTATCAGTTTATTGGAAGGAGCCTTACTTTAAAACTAGTTTAGTACTATTCCTATATAATGGCCTTTCTGGGATCTCTACCAAATGCCCTGGGTATTCAACTGGGTTTCTCCATCACGGCTCATCAGAACTTGAACGTTTCCCAGCCCATATGAGCCCTGGGAACTGTTGTTTACCTTATAGCCTCCAGCACTAGTTCTTTCCCATCCTCAGGGAGTTGCACATTTCACATGCACAGATGTGAATGCACATTTCACATGCACTCAGCTAGACTCATGGGATCCCTTATGTAGTTTTCTCTTGCTCTTTCTCTGTTTCTCTCTCTACTCTCCAGGATTCTGCACTGCAAATTTTAAGCACTTCAATCTTCAGAAACTCCAATCTGTTTCATCAACTCAATCAAACTGTCTTGCTCTGCTTGTGTGCTTCCTAGCTTCTCCATGGTCCATAAAGTACCTCCAGGTCAAAACTGTGCTGATCATACTGCTCAACTGATCTGTTTCTTTCAAGAATCACAATCTTGCTCTGTCCACTGTCCATTATCTATAAATTGCTGTTTTACATGTTTTATCCAATTTTCTGTAAGACAGTTAGCTCCTTACCAGTTATTGCATCATTGCTAGAAGCAGAACTCTCACCACGGAATATTTTCCAAGGTTATAGTTTGTAGATTTTTGTTTTCCTTTTTATTTTTGCTTTTAAAAGACATCCAATTATATTTGTATATTGACTTATATTTAGCATCTTACTAAAGTTCCTTAATTAAAATAATTTGTCTATATATTCTTGCAGTTTTCCATGGATAATTATATCATCTGTTAATAATGGCAGTTTTGTTCCTTTTCTAGCAATCCGCATAATTTTTATTTCCTGGGTTTTTTTTCCTCCATTCTGACCAGGACATCTACTGCAATTCTGATTAGAAATATTAATAGCAGGCATCTCTGTGTTCCCTATCTTAAAAGAAATGCTTATATAACAACAGTACACGGATCAGAAGTAGAGGCAAAAAAAATTTAAGTGTTGTACCATACTCGAATTTTGTTAGAATACAAACATGCTGAATAAATTTGAATCTTGATTAAGTTAATGACACATTATAATTCCAGGATAACTGTTAAAATATCAGAAATAGAGAGCTTAATATCCAAATTAGTAAAGAGAAAATGGAATAGTTCTCGGACCCATTAATTTTCTTCTTAAAGACTTAGGGATCAAAAATGTACAGGTAGGCTTTATACATATAACCACATTTTAATGTTTATATAGTATTGTTAAGAAAGATTTAAAAAAAATCACACAAATGGAATCTTTATTTATAATAAAAATTTTTTGTTTATATACGTGCTGTTTTTGGGTTGTCCTGCTTTACTTAATGAGCACTGAATCACTAAGTACTGAATGAATTCATAAAAAATATTTATCACAGAAAGAACATACTTACGCTACAGTAATGCAAGCTTCTCTAACCACTTGGGATCTAAGATCCTTTGCTGAAAGTTTAAGTGCTCCATCCAACAAGCGTAAATGTTGGAAAAAGCAGTCATATTGTGCAGCTCCAGCAACAAGCAATGATCGAATTTTCTTAAGCTGAAGTAAAGAGAATTTTCATTATTGACATAGAGTGTTAATGCCAAAAAAAAAAAAGTTAACAAAACTTCATTATTTGAACAAAAATTAAAAAATAACATTTATGGGGGCACCTGGGTGGCTCAGTGGGTTAAAACCTCTGCCTTCGGCTCAGGTCATGATCTCAGAGTCCTGGGATCAAGCCCAGCATCGGGCTCTCTGCTCAGCAGGGAGCCTGCTTCCCCCCTCTCTCTGCCTGCCTCTCTGCCTACTTGTGATCTCTCTCCTCTCTGTCAAATAAATAGATAAAATCTTTAAAAAAAAAAATAACATTTATGTTTTTATAACCATATTCAGACATTTTAACAGCATTAAATGTATCTTACAAATAAACATGTAAACTAAAAGTTTTCTAGAAAAGAATGTTATAGATTTAGTTATATACAAAACGAACATATGTAACATATGAGTAGCTAAGTACATTTTATTATTATTATTTTTAAAGATTTTATTTATTTATTTGACAGAGAGAGATCACAAGTAGGCAGAGAGGCAGGCAGAGAGAGAGGAGGAAGCAGGCTCCCTGCTGAGCAGAGAGCCCGATGTGGGGCTCGATTCCAGGACCCCAAGATCATGACCTGAGCTGAAGGCAGAGGCTTTAACCCACTGAGCCACCCAGGCGTCCCACTAAGTACATTTTAAAGTCTTAAGGGTAAGTTTTAAAGTTTTTACTGTGGTAAAATACACATTAACATAAAATTTATCATTTTAAACATTGTAAAACATACAATTCAGTGGCATAAGTATATTCAAAGCAGGCAAAAGTTACCACTATCTACCAAGGAGACTATTTTTAAAAGGGCTAAATTTGGAAACTATATTCACCCATAAGCCAAAGTACAGAATCAAATGGACCAACTAGTCAGCCAGGTCCATATTTTAATATTTTCACACTTTGTGAAATAAATAGGTCTTTCTCCCCATTTCTACGCTTAAGCATTACTTTTTAATATAGGATTGACAAGTGTTTTCCATATTAACACCAGACATACCTAATAAAATTACATCAATCAAAAGATATCCATCTGTGCTCATACATACTGATAAGCTAAAAGTTTACCTATCATACACATTATATATAATTTCATATTAAACTGAGGTTCTCTAAATTTTTAGAGATCTTTAAAACTAAATCAGATGGATTGACAATGAAAAACATGAAAAAGATATTATAATAGTAGGAAAAATTTTGTAAGAATAGTTATATAATCTTAATGCACATTAGGGAAACTATCATAGGTAGAAGAGAAATCTGAAGGCACCTAAACAAGATTAACTAAAAACAAAACAAATCACAACATGGTTGGAAAAAATTACCTGCAACATATTAAATATAATACACCAAGAATGATAATAAAATAAGATAAAGACAAATAACCCAATATGAAACTGAGCAAAATAAATAAATGAAAATGTGCTAAACCTTACTAGTGCTAAGCAAATGCTAATTACAACAAAGATACATCATTTTCCTCCATCAGACTAGCAAAAATTAAAAAGACTTAACAGCATCCAGTATGAGAAAAAAAAGAGATGCTCTTATTGTAAGTAAGATTATGAGTCACTAACACTTTTGTTCAAAATAATTTGGCAACACTACTAAAATAAAATTGTATCTACCCAACAACCCCACTTTTAAAAATTTAACCTACAAAAATAAAAACACCATTGTTATAAATGTGTACGAGGATATTTATTGCAATATTGTCGAAATGGCAAAAAATAAAAAACTATAAGTCCATCAAATGGGAAATGGTTTAATAAATTATATGGTATCTTTTAACTAAGAAGAATATGGACATATTGGTCTGCATTCAATAAATATCTGAGCAACTACTATATGCCTGGCACCTACAGCAAGTATACTTTCATAATTTATGAAATAAACTGAATGAAAACAAGTTATTAAATAATGTATCTAGTATGATATTTATTGATATCTAGTATATTTTTTTAGCAAGTTTTTTTTTTTTTTTTTTTAAGATTTTACCTATTTATTTGAGAGAGAGAGAGATCACAAGTAGGCAGAGAGGCAGGCAGAGAGAGTGGGGGGAAGCAGGCTCCCTGCCGAGCAGAGAGCCCGACGCGGGACTCGATCCCAAGACCCCAAGATCATGACCTGAGCCGAAGGCAGAGGCTTTAACCCACTGAGCCACCCAGGCGCCCTGATATTTATTTTTATAGAAGAAATGGGAGAAAAAAAAACTGTTTATCTTACCGTACATATACATAGAAGAGGATATATCCAAAATGAAAACATTTGTTTCCTTAACAGAGAGTAAACTTTTAACTTTTTCCTTATAACCTTCGGTACTGTTCCACTTACTGCAATGATTAATTGCAGTAATTAATTTTTCTAATTAAAAAAATTGGAAGGCCATCTGTGTTTCCAAAAGGGTTGTTTTGAAGTAAAACAACAAACTCATTTAAAAAAAAAAATAATCTCTACATGCAACACAGGGCTTGAACTCACAACCCCTTGGATTCCTGATCCCAAGATCAAGTGCTGCATGTTCTACTGAATGAGCCAGTCAGGCATCCCAACAAAAAACTCTTAAGTACAAAGTTTGTGTTTTATATTGACAACATTTAATTTGTCATGTTTCTCCATGGATTACCTATGACAGAAGTCTTTCTATCTCAGACTAATCTCAGAAATGAAGACAGAATAATGAATCATATTTAGCAAATATGGAGCAACATTACTTTCTGTTAAAATATTTCAATACCTTAAAATATGCAAACTTCCTATTAAAGAGAAGCTGAAAAATCTTTTGTAGCATCACAAAGGGTAATTTTCAAAGGGCCATATATAATTTATTAATCAAAATGGAGCCTGAGAGCTCTCAGAGCAGAAGTCTTCAAATGGAACCCTTTGGGGTGCCTCGGTGGCTCAGTTGGTTAAGCATTTTGGCTCAGGTCATGATCCCAGGGTCCTGGGATCGAGTCCTGCGTCGGGCTCCCTGCTCCACAGGGGAGTCTGCTTTTCCCTCTCCCTCTGCCCTTGCTCGTGTGCTCTCTGTCAAATAAATAAATAAAATCTTAAAAAGAAAAAAGAAATAGAACCCTTTCTCTGGCTTCTTGAGGACACTGAGGTACTCATTTGGAACCTCAGATGTAAATGTGACAAATTAAAAAATTTTAAAATATACAGTCCTTTGTCAATGTAGATATTATTTTAAAAGTATTTATTAAATATTTTATCAAGGAATTTAGGATAAAATACTCTGAACTCAAGGAGACTTTTTTCTTTTTAAATCATGGGTGAAAAATAGTCAACATATTTTTCATCATCATATGTGAGAAAATAAAAAAGCCAGACAAACAAACATATTGTCATCAACTGATGTCAATACTATGAAACTACTGAGCATGTGGGCAAAGTGAACTGCTTTACAGGAAAAGCTTATATGAACTGAGAACATTGCCTACTGATGAACAGCTATGTAAACCCATACAAAGCCATCATGCAGATGTCAGTGAAGCTCACACTTTCTTGGTCAGTCAGTAAGTAACATATGTGGAGAGACTAACAAATGAGTGAGATAGGCTCCATGGATCAACAGAAACAATAAAAACTGACCCTAACTCAGAAAATTTCCATTACCTCAAAGTGTTTTTCCAGAAAGAAATGTTAGCTTTCATATGCTCTATTTCATAAGCAAATATCATGTAGTAATATTACTGAATTTCCATGTTTTGGGAACATTAAAAAAAAGAGGAGAAGGATAACAAAATAAAAAACTTACTGCATTGGCACGCTGATCCCAGTCGTGTTTATCATCTGACAATATTTCCCTGATTTTATTTAATGTTTCTTCAAGTTCTCGACTAGAATAGATCTTAAAGATACAAAATAACATTAATATTTCTTGCCATAAGAAATATCAAAACACATCAATGTTTATAATACCTTTTCAAGTAAGAAGGTTATTTCCCATCCTAGCACCATTATTAATGGAAAATAGTTTATCTTCCTTACCTGTTACCCTTGTGCTATTTCTCTGCTCATGACTAACCTCAGATATACTCTTAAAATGCTTTGTCATTTAAAAACATGAGGCAAATATCCTAAGAACTAATAATAGGCCTATTTTCTCAAAATGACTTCAGGTATATACCTACTGCATTCATATACTTATACACTACTGCAAAAGGATATGGTTTAGGTTAGCTCCCCCACACTGTAGCCAGGATAGTTATATGCTTTGTTTCCTCAGGAGTCAACTGTTTGCCAAAAACACCATTATCCCTTCACTCAAATATTCACCTAACAGGGATGCATTATGCTAGGCATGAAGGATATTAAGGTGAGCAAAAATAGGCATGGTCTTTGCCTTATGGAGCTTATAATCCAGTCAGGGAGATAAAAAAATTACTCAAATGATATAAAACTGCAAATAGAAAGTTCTGCCACAGACAATTACAGTTCCATGAAAGTCTATATAGGAAGTGTGAACTAGGTAAGAGTCAAGCTTGGAGGTGCCTGGGTGGCTCAGTGGGTTAAAGCCTCTGCCTTCGGCTCAGGTCATGATCTCGGGGTCCTGGGATCGAGCCCCGCATCGGGCTCTCTGCTCAGCAGGGAGCCTGCTTCCCCCTCTCTCTCTGCCTGCCTCTCTGCCTACTTGTGATCTCTCTGTGTCAAATAAATAAAAAAAAAATCTTAAAAAAAAAAAAAAAGTCAAGCTTGAACTGAGAGCCAAAGGATGAGTTGAACATCATCAGGCAAAGTAGGGAGATTAGCCTTCCTTATAGTGGACAGCATGTGCAAAGGCTCTGTGACAGAAGGAAACTGAAAGAAGGCCAAAGCATAGGAGTAAAAAGAGCAAAGGGGGCAAGGGGAAGAGCCAATGACCAAACCATAATCAGTTGGTACACATTATTTCTCCACATCACAAAGGTTCAGAGGTGGGCATGTGATCTAAGTCAATTCAATCAGAAGGACTCTCACAAATTTTACAGGATCAATCAGAAAAGACGCAGAGGGCAGTGTACAGTGTGAGGCTCAAACAGTTGCAGCCATGTTGCTGACCACGAGGGAAGATTATGTGGAGGAACCCAGAAATGACAGATGGAGTGAAAGGGAGTCCTGGTGATACCATCCAAGTAATATCAAACAGATACCTTTGTCGAAAGAGTCTTTCACTTTCAACAGCCATTAATTTCCCCTTTTACTTGAGATACCCCCCCCCCCCCACAACAGTACAAAGGGGAGCCAGGGCATGAGACAAGGTGAGGATGTAGGAGGGGGTCATGCTATTAGAGAATAACTGCTGGAGGATTCTGAGCCAGTTCTTTCCTGCCTCCCAGCTCCCCTTATTCAGAAGGCAGGCAGGGCCCTCTGCCACTCTGAATCTTATGATGCACTGCTCTGGAATATAGTTTAAGGCTCCCCCTTCACCAACAAGAGAAAAGTAAAAAATTTACTTTGGTGAAAGGGTACCCAATTTTCAAACATTCTTTTAGGAGATAATATAAGCAAAAGAAGTATGAATACTACTAAGTTAGAAATCTGATGCAGTAGGGTAAGTCCTAGATTTCCGACTTTTGTAACCGGAGTAAGTAATGGTTTCCATATATAGAACACAAGCAGCACAGATTTCTAAGGGAAGATCATGAGCCCCATTTTGGACAGGCTGAATCTGAATTTGGACAGATGCCTCTGACACATCTGTAAGGACATGTCAGGTAAGCAATCAGTGGAGAAATTATTTTGGCACTCAAGAGAAATGCATCGTCTATGTAAAGGCAGGAGCTGAAGCCATGGGTCTGAAGGAACTGACTTAGTAATAAAGTGCAGAGGAGAGGGCCTACAACTGACCCCTAAGAAAATCCAATATTCAACAGCCAAGTAGAGAAAGGTATGCCTGTAAAGGAGACAGAGATAAAGTGGACAAAAAGGTAGGAGGTAAAAACAAAATAAAATGAAACAAAAAAAGGAAGAACAATGTATCAAAAACAACTTTTAAAAAGTGGATGTAGTCGAACATTGTAATGTCATAATTCATCACGGATTCTATTTTAGCCTCAGGGAAAAATCATCTGAAAATCTAATTGTACCAACAAATAACAGCTTGGTAAAAATAAGCCAAGTATTTTACTTACATAGTCATTTAAGGAAAAAAATAATTTTTTAAAATAAAATAATTATATGAACAGGTATGTAAGCATTATTCATGGGGAATGCCACTTTACTGGTATCCTTACCTGAACAGAAGGGACATCTGTAAAAGCTTTTATAAAATCATCTTCATCAACTGCTCCAGCACCTCCTTCTTTAGAAGCACCTGCTAATCAAAGAAAATATATTTTAAAAAAAATTTTTTTTAAGCACCAAATATGAAAAATATAACTCTTTTGATATCAACAAAGGCATAATTTTGAGAGACATTCCATTTTATAAGACAGCATTAAAAATAATCACCATCTTTCAGAAAAGTCAAGGCCCATAGCAATAGCTGATTAACTCTCTATAAAGTACCACGGTAGACTAGTTGTAAACTTCAAACACTAAGAACAGAGCCCTCCTATCCTTATTTAATGAATTAGCAAGTACACAAGAAATACAGGTAAAGAGATAATCATTTAAAAAGGTAAATGGCGATTTTAAATGACATTAAATGTCAATAGATGATGGCGAATAACAGAGCAGAGGATCCATGTATGCTGCAGTGCTCAAGAAAGCATATGTGAAAGAAATGAGGACCTTGAAATTAAATTTAAATATGCAAACAAATCTTCCTTTACTGTACATAGACAATAAACAAGTAAACTTAATAGATAGTAACTGTTTAAGAGCCAGTAATTGGGGCACCTGGGTGGCTCAGTGGGTTAAAGCCTCTGCCTTCGGCTAGGGTCATGATCTCAGGGTCCTGGGATGGAGCCCCGCATCGGGCTCTCTGCTCAGCAGGGAGCTTGCTTCCCCCTCTTTCTCTGCCTGCCTCTCTGCCTACTTGTGATCTCTCTCTCTGTCAAATAAATAAATAAAATCTTAAAAAAAAAAAAAAAGAGCCAGTAATTAATCAACTGTCTTTCAGCTCCAAATCTACTCTTTCATATTCAGTGATGCTGGGCCTTGCTAGGATTGAGCAAACCATTTTTCTGCTGATTCTAATGGCTTCCTGTTAAACTCTGTTAACAGGGGTTCTGGAAAGATGGAAGTTGACAGAAGAAGGGACATGCTCCTTCTGGTTTCCTGCTCTTGTCTGTAAAACCCTAGCAACTCTGGCAGGAGGCTCCTTTCAGTTAGCAGGACCTGATTCCTGTTGCAGTTTTTCTAACCCTCACTGATCCAGCTCTCAGCCCCATCAGAGATGCCAGCCAACTAGTACTCCCTCACAGAGGTCTGAGCCACAGCTCTGCAGGGCCCCACCTCTAAGTTGTAATAATTTTAACCTCCTCATTTTGTTCCTCCAGCTCTAGGAGTAGGAGCTGTCGACTGCAATTACTACCTCCATGACACTTTAGTGTTCTCTTTCTGCATTTTTAATTCACCATACCCATTTAACAATCCTTCATATTAAATTCTCTCTGTAAAAATAACTGTTGGGGAGCCTGGATGGCTCAGTTGGTTGAGCGTCCAACTCTTGATTTCAGCTTAGGTCATGGTCTCAGGGTTGTAGGATAAAGCCCATGTAGGGCTCCGTGCTCAGCAGGGGTCTGCTTGGGATTCTCTCCCTCTCCCTCTCCCTCTGTCCCTCCCCTGACTTGTGTTTGCTCTCTCTCTCAAATAAATAACATCTTAAAAAAAAAAAAAAACCACAACAGTTATTTTTAAAGATTTATTTATTTGAGAGAGAGAGAGAGAGAGAGAGAGAGAGAGAGCACACACAGGCACACATGAGCGGGGGGTGGGGGGAGCAGGGGCAGAGAATCTCAAGCAGACTCCACACTGAGCACAGAGCCCGATGCGTAAGATCATGACCTGAGCTGAAACCAAGACTGAAACAGCAATCAACGAAGCCGCCCTGGTGCCCATGCGGTTTCTGTCTCCTGACTAAACCCAGGCCGATACAGATAGTACTTAGTTTCTAACTAAGGGATAATTAGCTTAAAAATCTATCCGATTAAAAAGTTAAATAATATCTCTCCAATTAGGTTTATCATCTACAAAAGGAAATATTATTTTCAAAACTGAATTTAAAAATTTAACACCATCCTAATAAAAAAAAACATTATAAAGATTTCCAAAGGTATGTAAAACAAACAAAAACCTTTGAAGATCATCTTTTTGTGAGTTTTAACAGCAATAAGAGATGGACCACAGAACGGTGTAACAAAATTGTAAGACAATATAAAACTACAAATTAAAAGCAATGACAATAAACTAAGAGAGGCATGAATGCATGCTTGCTGTAGGAAATTAATTTACAATAGTAAATAAATTAGTTATTCCTAAATATTATAGAAAATCCAATAACAATAAAATTCTCGACCCTATCCCCATGATCAGTCCTAATATCAGATTAACTGAAAATAATCAGTTTAAGTAAGGAAATAGAAAATAAGACACCTAGACATATTATCTTAACATCTTCTACTACATTCATTTATCAATCTCTTAATACAGGTTTCATTTTTTTTTTAAGTCTTTGTTTTGTTTTGTAATCTCTACACCCAATGTGGGGCTTGAACCCATGACCCCAAGATCGATAGTAGCTCTCTCTTCTGACTGTGCTGGCCAGGCGCCCCTGAGTTTCATTTTTTAACAATTTTTAACAATTTTAAAATTTAACAATTTTTAACAATTTTAAAAAATTTTCAAGTTTTAACAATGGGTTCCCTGACAGGAAAGCAGAAGCCTAGATTTTTACAATTTCTTCCCAATCTTTTGCAGTTGTTTTGCCCAGCCCAGGCCACTGAACAGAAATTTCTTTAGGGACTTGTCCTTATCAAGTAGTTCTTAAACATTCAACACAGTTTTCATAAAACAGTTTTCTTTACACATTCATTAACTATATAGTTTGTTCACTTATATAACTTCTTGCAAATTACTTTGTTACAGTAACAAGTGGAACCACTAGGCAAGTTTTGAAAACAAGTGGCTCCTGGAGGAGGCCACTGGTGGAGACCTGTGCAAATGTACCAGAGCAGAGCCAACTGACAACATCAGTGTGCTCAAGTGTGGAAGACAGAAAATTTTAGAGGAATGGAAAAGTGAAGGGGAGATCAATATGAAGTTACTACAGCTTACAGGCAGTTTACAAATGGTATCAAATGTAGACTAGAATGTTAACTCCAACACATTAACACACCAGCCACAACATAATGTCAAACACCTTCAAGGGACTGCAGAGCATCTGAACAAATCCCAAATAAAGCCACAAAAATGTGCCATTGACTAAGAACATGCATAGGAAAGCCTAACTTTAAAAGTCACAATTCACTTTGATCATAATGCCTTAGTTTTATTATCTAGTCAGTTATGTCTTATGAGTAGGAACAAATAACCTAGTGGGGAGGGTAGGTGGAGTAGAAATTAAATGGCTTTTAAAAGTCCTGCAGAAGCTACAGAGAAAAAAGAATACAAATATCACTAAATGCAGCCTTATGACCAGTTCAGAAGTGACAATTAGGTCTCTAAACCTGGACATGGGCATTACCAAATTTCACAAGAACTTGCATGGTTTTAAATAGTTGACCCCAATCTATCTCACTCTTACCTTTGAGAATCATTTTGTATAAGCAGAGCTGCTGCTAATGGGAGCGTATTAGGTATGTGAACAGCGTAAAAACAGGACATGCTGAGGTTGGCCTTGCTTATCTGTTATGTGTACTACAAATAAGCCTTTTTACAATCCCAGTTTGCCTAACATTTCGCCTCCCCGTGGTTTTGATTTTGTGGCCAAAAAAAGTAGAAAAAGGATCTCTGCATAGGGGAATAATCTGCTGAATAAACTGTTCATTCTCACAAGCATTATTCCATTTTCTGATACAGCTTTAAAGTTCACCTAAAAAATACTATAAAATATTTTTAGCATCAGGAAGGAGAATAAATACCATAGGCAGAGAGTCAAAACAAGTGATGGGCTCTAATGTCAAATACTACTGCAAGAAAAGGACAGTTAAGTGTATACACAAAGTGGAGATGTATTTAAATAAAGTAAGTTTGAGAGCAGAAGCACAAGTAGAGGCTATGGGGCTGAAGGGATGAGCAATGCTGGCTTCTAATTTGACTAAAGCTCTTTTATATATAACTGGGTTAACGTTCACACCAGATGATATTAATGGGCAAAAACACAACAGAACAGCTTTGTTCAGTTGTCTAACTACTCTAAAACAGAGGTCAGTAAATTTTTTCTGTAATGGGCCAGAGAGTAAGTATTTTAGACTTTGTGGGCCATATGGTTTCTACTGCAATTACTCAACTCTGCCACTGTAGCGTGAAAGCAGCCACAGACAACATGTAAATGAATGAGCAAGGCTGTATTCCAATAAAGCTCTATTTATGGACACTAAAATTTGAATTTCATATAGTTTTCACATGTCACACAATATTATTCTTCTTTTGAATATTTTTAATCATTTAAAGATGTAAAAAAACATTCTAAGCTCATGCATAAAACAAAAACAGACAGTTGGCTGGATGTGGCCTGTGGCCCAGTTTGCTGATCCCTGCTCTAGAACTCACCCTAAACTAGTATTCACTTGGATGGGGGCCGGGACTGTGGGTGAGGTGACTGAGATTAGAGGCTTCCGGTATTTATGAGATAGCGTGGTTTCTAGTATGCTAGACTGACTAGGGTAGGCACACTCAGAAATTCCTAAATATTACTGAAAGGTTTAAGTATAAAGAGAAAATTCATTCTACTTAGTCCTTAACAACTAATAAGATGAAGTACTAGATACAAAGGTGAATGTGGTAAAGCAGTATGTTTCAGATATAGGAACAAGGAGAACAAGTTTCAGAGCTGGAAAGGGGCAGGTTCTTCTTATGCTAGTACGAAGAGACTAGCCTAAAGAGAAAAATAAATGATAAACATTAGGGGGTAAATATAGCTTAAATCTCAATAAAATTCATATAAAACTCATAATTTTTAAAGAGAGTTAACCAATGAGAGCATTACCAGTGCTTCTGAAGAGTGCTACCAAGAAACAGAGACAGTTTAAAGTAAGTGCCTCTTTCAAGTAGGGTTGAAAGATACGCACATTGGCAACACAAGATTTTTATGCAAAAGAAGGAAATATTTCAAGAGGCAGAACCCAGAGTTCAGTGCAGAACCAAGAACAGAGGAAAACATTGGTTTAGAGAACCACACCCAAAGAGAGAATGAAACCTTTATCAAAGAAACACTCACCATCCCTGAAGGGAACTTGAAAACGGGTTCCTGTTGGATTCGAAAACTGCTATGTCAGTGAACCTCATGTTCCTCCCTTTCTTTTTTTCTTATTTTTTAAAAAAGATTTTATTTATTTATTTGTCATAGAGAGAGAAAGTGCACAAGCGGGGGAGCGGCAGGTAGAGGGAGAAGCAAGCTCCCCACTGAGCAAGGAGCCTGATGTGGAACTCAATCCCAGGACCCTGGGATCCTGACCTGAGTCAAAGTCATTCGCTTAACCCACTGAGCCACGCAGGCAGCCTTTTTTTCTTTTCTTTTAAAGATTTTATTTATTCATTTGAGAGAGAGAGAGAGAGTGCACTGGCGGAGGGGAGAGTCTGAGGGAGAGGGAGAAGCAGGCTCCCTATAGGGAGCCTGACAAAGGAATCTGGGATCATGACCTGAGCCAATGCTTAACTAACTGAACCACCCAGGGACCCCTATTCCTCCCCTTCTTGAATGGAATGTCTATTATGGATACTCGTGTCCTGATACCACACATGTGGGGTGCGAGTTAAGATATCTTTTTAGTTCACAGGCCTCTGGATGGAGAGCAGCCACACCAGAGAACCCATGCATGTGACCTGACGCAGACTACAAGATCATGGACTTTGAACCTGATGTTATAAGTGAGTGGAAACTTTTGAGAAATATCTGTGAGTGTATCTTTTATGTGAAAGGCATGTGAATTACTGTGGTCAGAGGACAAACTATAGTAGGTTGTTTGGAAGGATAGCTGTAACAATTCCTCACATTCTTCAATGCTCCTTTCACAATGTGACTTTGCAACTCTTCCCATCCAAGAGTGGATTCCCTGGCCAACAGGTGAGGAGGAGTAACCTGGAATTCTTGAGTTGAGACAAGACCTAGGAGAGGCTGAAGGGGTCCCTGACTGGTGATTCCCAGTTTTGAGCAGGAATAAATCTCTGAAGAAAAGCATCTACAATCCCTGGTTTGGACCCGAAGACCTCCCTTCAAGCAATGAGTTCACAAAGCTCAAACACACAAGGCAAACCATTATGAACAAGTAACAAATAACAGATTTAGCACTATACATATTGTCTAGTTAAAGACTACAAAATATACAAGAATATAACATTTAAAGAAATAATGTGGAGAGAATCACAAAGATACCAATCAACAAAAGACATTAGGAATGAACAGATGAATTTGGGGGAGGAAGTACCTGACCTACCAGCTATTAAGATTTATAAAACTAATTATGACAATTTGGTTTTAGTGCAGGAACAGACCAATTAATCAAATGAACAGATCAGAGACTTCAAAAATGGCCCATAAATATTACGAAACTTTGATACATGACAAAGAAGTGATTCAGGTCAATGCTGAAAGTAGAAACTATGAAAATAATAATGTCACAAAATTCAACAAAATGCTGAGATAATGGCTTATCAAGAAAAAAGGCATTTCCTTACCAAATATTAAAACTTATAGTAGACATTTTTATTCCTATGGGAGATGGTAGTTATCCAAATTCAAATCAAATATCCAACCACATCCTCCAAAACAACATCCTCCAAAAACTAGAGACCAAAAAGAAGAGCAAATAAAATTACCCACAGCACATACTTATAATACAACTAAGAGGAGACTAATAATACTTCAAACTTTGATTTACAAGTAAATAGGGAAATATGAACATCCAAGGCCAGCAATGTCAACTGTAGAGTCCTCACAGAGAGAAAAATCAGAGGAAACTGTATAGAGGACGAAGATCCGGGTAGTGGTGGAATGCAGACCTCTACTAAGATTCCCCCCAAGACCCCCAGGTAAGTAGCACTTAGAAAGGAGAGGTATCCCTTTGAAACTTGGTGGATAAAGGAAAGAAAGAAAGGGAAGATGAGGGCTCTACTGCAGTAAGACGCTATCACAGAATTAGAATTAGAAAGTCTCCCAGGTATCATTTAGTAAAGAAGCTGCCATTTCACTATACCAACAGAAGAGGGCATTCTTGAATGAAGAAACTAAAAATTCTTCCTGGCCTCAAAGAATCATTTGTAAAAAAATTCTTAGGATACTTCAGGAAATTTGAATATAGAATGGAAGAGCTTAAAAGGGAGTATATAGTATAAAAATTAACAAAAAATAGGGATGCCTGGGTGGCTCAGTCAGTTAAGTGTCTGCCTTTGGCTCAGGGTCATGATCTTGGGGTCCTGGGATGGAGTCCCACATTGAGCTCCTTGCTCAGTGGGGAGCCTGCTTCTCCCTCTCCCTGCCTCTCCCCCTGTTTGTGCTATCTTCTCTCTCTGACAAATAAATATATAAATAAAAAATAAATAAATAAATAAATAAAATCTTAAAAAGAAAGAATTTACAAAAAGTAAAAGAGCCAGAAGGAACAAGTTAAATAACATCACAAAGAAATCAGACAAATCCAGAACCCAGACAATCTAAGACAACTGGCCTAGACTCGTCAAAAACTGTATCAATGTTATGGATATAAAAATTGGTAATGTGATTTTTTATACATAATATTATGGAATCTTCTTGCATATGATAATGATATTATGGATATAATGCAGCATACCTTAAAGTCTTAGGAGGAACATATTAAATATTTATGAGTGGAATGTCATAATGTCTATAACTTACTTTCCAATTGCTGAGATTAAAAAAAATATGTGTGGGAATCTATTTATATAGTTAAAACAAATATGGCAAACACTAGTTATTCAATCTAGGTGATGAGTGTTCACTGCATTGTCAACTTGGTTATATGCTCAAAATTTTTAATAAAAAGTTTGGGAAACCATGCACTATAAAGCTAAAGTAGGTACAGAGATACACATCTGGAAAATAAGAAAAGAAACAACAGAAAATAACTAAAATACATACAATAGTACTCATTCAATGAAGTAAAGAATGTTTTAATTGCATGGACATTAATTTGCCATGCATAAGAACATAAATTAAAAGGACATATTGTCACTTTATATAAAAATAAATTCCAGATATATTGAACAAATTAAATGTAAATAATGTTTTAGAATAAATTGGATAATATTTGCATAGCTTTGGGACTGGACAATAGTCCTTTTTATTCAGGATAGGAAATTTGAAGTCAAAAAGAACAGAACAGATATTTTAGCTACCACAACAAAAATTTTTAAGATTTGATGCAAAACACCACAGACAAAGGAGACACTGAGGAAATATTTATGACTTTTAACAAAAGAATAAAAGATCTGAATATTTAAAAAAAATGTAACAGACTGATGAGAAGACAAAATAACCCAATTAAAAGATAGGCAAATAACAACAACATATAATTTGTGGAAGAGGATATGATAACGTCATTAATGAATTTAAATATTCTGAACCTCAATAGAACAAAAACTCCAGGAAGGCAAGGTCTTATTTTTGGTTCACTGGCATTTTCCAGAGGTCACAAAAGCAGGAGCATGCTAAAAGCTTTCAGAAAACATTCACTAGCTGTTGGTCAGATGGATAGGTAGATGGAAAAGTGCAAATTAAAACCAAAAAAGCACCATTTTTCTCCTATCAAAATGACAATAATTAACAAGGCTGCTACATTCAATGCTGGAAAAGGGAAAATAATGTCTTGATTAAAAACACACCCAATCTTTAATTGAACATTGGGAGGAATCTATTCCACAGATTAGAAGCACCAGAATGTCCAAATATAGTAAGTACATGGAGATAGCATTCTTTGTAATGGCATAAAGTTGTAGACAACCTGAATGACCCTCACTTGTAAACAGTTTATTACATCACGCTACGTCAATAATATGGAATACTGTATGGCTATTAAAAGGATGTGAGAGCTATCATTCTTGATGTTGAAGAATGAATGTTCTGTGGAAAAAGGAAGCTGCAGAGTGTTTACTAGTGTGTTTAATATAGGCAAACATAAAATCTGAGTACCTACATAAATGAACATGGAATAAAATGTGGAAGGATACATATCAAACTTAGCACCACTTACTGCAGAGCAACAGGATTAGGAGGCAAGATACTATTAGAGTAAACCTGTTGAATTACTTGAATCTTCTTTACCTTAAAACTAAAGTTAAGATAGCACCAGGGGCGCCTGGGTGGCTCAGGCAGTTGACTGACTTGATTTTGGCTCAGGTCATGATCTCAGGGTCCTGGGATTGAGCCCTGTGTTGGCCTCTGCACTCGGTGAGGAGTCCGCTTGAGGATTTCTCTCCCTGTCCCTCTGCCCCCTCCACCCCACTCTCTCTCAAATAAATAAATAAATCTTAAAAAAAAAAAGATAGCACCAGGGCTTCTTATGATGGATAGTAAAAGATGTGGCATTCGTTGTAATTTAACAGAGAAAGGCTACTGGCCAATCCCTAATTTCTAAATGGCAATAATAGTGTTTTGATATATGGGACAAAAATATGTGTTACATGCAGTACTGGATAGGAGATGACCCAGAGCTGATCCAAGAAAAAGCCTCTGGCCAAGCACTGGGTTCTTATTTCATCTCTGCTTGTAACTTTCTTATCTTGGATACATCATTTAACTCTCCCGAGGCTCAGTCTCTTCACCTGAATTGGGGCCAGATAATCTTTAAGATTAAGAGCCAAAACATTCTGGTTTAGTATCTTTCCTTACATTAGGGGAAGAAGAGAAGAAAACAAACAACAAAACACATAAACAGAAAAGTTATTTGGTTTTACATAAAGTTCAAAAGCAAGAAATTAAGGTTTATCAGTTAAAAATTTGGTTTCTAAGATTAAACACTAAATTCTCTGAGATTTCTTTTATTAAATATATACTGATTCTCATGATCTTTACTTTTTTAAAAAAAAGATTTTATTTTATTTATTTATTTGAGAGAGAGAGCACACATGCATGCACAAGCAGGGGGAGGGGCAGAGGGAAAGGAAGAAGCAGACTCCCTACTGATCATGACCTGAGCCAAAGGCAGACGTTTAACTGACTGAGCCATCCAGGTGCCCTTTATTTCTTTTAAAGAAAAAAAAAAAATCAATTTTGTTGTTTGCATGAGGGGAAAAAATGGGAATGATTAGCATGGAAAATAGGTATTTGGACATTCTTAATAAAACCTTAGGTCAGACAAATGAAGTAAAACAAATATATCAAAAAAGATGGGGGCACCTGGGTGGCTCGGTGGGTTAAAGCCTCTGCCTTCGGCTCAGGTCATGATCTCAGGGTCCTGGGATCTAGTCCTGCGTCAGGCTCTCTGCTCGGCGGGGAGCCTGCTTCCCCCTCTCTCTTTCTGCCTGCCTCTCTGCCTACTTGTGATCTCTCTCACTGTGTGTCAAACAAATAAATAAAATCTTTAAAAAAAAAAAAAAAAGATGACTAAGTACTCCTGAATTTGAAAAGGTAGTAGTTACTTAATTATAAGAATTAAAACTATTTTAAAGCAGTCTTTGACATTAGATGAAAACAGCAGAGAGAAAATGCTGTCGACTTGAATGAATGAGCAAGTGAGGGAGAACAACAGAACTCTGAGAACGGCGTGTCTCCATGATTACGTACAAGCCTCAGTAAAAAAATGACTAACCTCAAAATCTGGTACAAATTACAAACAATAACAATTATATTATCATCTAATTCAATCTCTGTATTTGAAAAGGAATAGCAGCCAAAATTATTGGTACAGGAGGGTGATTTCAACAAGAAAATACTAAAAAAGCATTTCTATTCATAATGACAAAACCTCAAGTTGCTTTTTTCCAAATGTTCTATTGCTGTGAATCGTACTAGTTGAGCTTTAAAATGACGGATTTATGGATGTTGAAAGGTAGTGATCATTACTGTAGATTATAATCTCAGAGCTAAAGGATCTAGAAGAATACTTATTTACTTGGTGAGATTAGCATGGGTGGCAGTATAGCCAAGTACTTTCTATGCTTAGTGCACTTATTAGATGCATGACCCTGTGCAAGTTAACCTCTCCAAACCTTAGTCTGTTCATCAGTAAAATTAGAATAATAAATACCTAACTGTAGGGGTTTTGATTTAAATGAGAGAATATATATGAGAAAAAACATTTTTAAAAAAATTATTACTTAAAATACTCGAGATAGAAATACATATTTTTATTCATTTGAGACAGAGACAGAGACAGAGAGAGAAGGAGAGAGTGCACAAGCAGAGGAGAGGGGCAGGAGAGAGAGGGAGAAGCAGACCCCTCGCTGAGCTGGGAGCCTGATGCGGGGCTCAATCTCAGGACACCGAGAATATGACCTGAGCCAAGGGCAGACATTCAAGCATCTGAGCCACCCAGGTGCCCCTAGAGATATAAATATTTTAAACAATCAGGTACCTGCAGAAATTATATTCTAGACCATTCAGCCAAAAGAAAAGAAAACGTGTTTACCTTAATTCCTATTATGAAGTTATAAATGTTATTCAGAAAATAACTATTTAACGGACTTCATTTTATCCTTATTCTAATTAGTAAAGCACAAAGGTAATGCTTTTTTTTTTTTAAAGATTTTATTTATTTATTTATTTGACAGAGAGAGACACAGCGAGAGAGGGAACACAAGCAGAGGGAGTGTGAGAGGGAGAGCAGGCCTCCTGCTGAGCAGGGAGCCCGATGCAGGGCTCAATCCCAGGACCCTGGGATCATGACCTGAGCCGAAGGCAGATGCTTAACGACTGAGCCACCCAGGTGCCCCCCAAAGGTAACACTTTTGACACCCACATAATATGCATTTTTATAGTAATAATATATTGGTATGGAGTAATCCACAATCCTTTTTTTCATTCTCCCTGACCTAAAGGCCACACCATTACAATATAAGTAGAACAGGCTGGCACAGGGAACCAAAGAACAATGAAAAACTAACACACACTAAAGATTAAACACAGGTCCTACTGGCTTTAATTAATTGGATAGGATACTTTGCTAAAAATAGCATGCATCTCTTTAATCTTGACATATATCTCTGGGAGAAGTAAATTAAACTCCCAAACTACAAAAGTGGATTCAGTCAGGTTTCCAAAGAAATTCACTTTATTTTTATTTTGGTAATCTTATGTGAAAATGTATTTGCTAAACTCAGTGGACTGCGATAGGCTTCTTCAACAAATATATACATACCCCCCATCTACCATATTCCTTTAATTAGGAACTAATCATACCTATCTGTGTATTATATACCTAGGAGTAGCAAATGAAATGCCTACACTGAATCCCCATTTTCCAGAAAGCAGAATAGTTATAAAAAGAGACAGGGCAACCCAACCTTCAAGTATTTCAAAGTATCATGTTAACAAATAATTCATCTTCTTTGCTTGAGTTACAAAGAGGTAGATTTTCATGCAATATAAAATAGAATTAATTTATTCAGAACTGAATTTGGCTTATAACCTTCCTGGAGGACACTATGCCAAACTGAAAGAATAACTGTATCTTTTGATTCAATAAACTTGAAAAATTTTATTCCAAGGAAATGAGTGGAGGAGATGTGCTAAAAGATATATGTAAAAGGATAATGGAATTGTTTATAACAGCAAAAAATACTAAAAGCAACCTAGATATTATTTAGCTATGAACAGTTTTCAATTAATAACTTAAGATAATGAGAAAATGCTCCAGGTAAAATACTAGTAAGAGAAAAGGTATACAAAACAATTGAATGGTGCCAATTCTGTCCTCCTCCTAAGAAAATGTGTATGTATAAAAATTACTGGAAAAGTAATTATGAAAGCAATTAGAATTACATCATAATTTATCAGTTGATTATACCCACATGTAGTGGTACTGTAGATAGTTTCTGTTCCAAATTTTAATCCATGCACACACATTATTTTAATCATATGCTGAACAGTCATCTATCAGGAATATAATAGGGACTGTTATGTTTGAATAGTAAATTGAACTATATGCCAATGCCCCTTCTAACTCCAAGATTCTACAACTTTAAGAAAACTTCTACAACTAATTTAAAAATCAATAAGCCTGTGCCAAGAACAGAAAATCTAAAGTTAAATTTTCAAAGGACTGAGAGCCAAGAAGGGCATTAACTTCTGAAGCAATATCAATATCCTCTGGCTAGTAGCTCTTTTCTTAGAAAAATAGGCAGTGAATCTAAACGAGCTGTGGCAAACAAAAGCAACAAACAAAAAATTGCAGAATGAATCTGCAATTGCTAAAAGAAGGATGAGGAAGAGGATGAGGAGGAGAAGGAAGAAGAAATGAAGGCCTCACCCTTATTTTTTTTCCAAAAGAGCTGCTGCTTGGATGGCTGATATAATCTGTATGAGCGATTAATGCGTACGATCACAAAAGCTACCTAGCATCCTCCTATCTGGAAGGACAACAAACCAGAGAAGGCAAGGTGGCATAAAGAAAATCTTTCTTTAAAAAGAATATCAGATTTTATCAATTAATATCAAAATTAAGTGAGCTTTGGTAGATAAACTACAATCTCAATTTTCTTCTAAGAAAGGAAAATAAAACATGAAATACAGAGCTAATTATATACCAATGGCTCAGATTCACAAAAATATTATATATTATCACCATGTATTTCAAATATTAATTCATTTTAAGTCAAATAAGACGTTTCATGAAATAACTATAATATCATATATATCAGAAACCTGTAATTCAAAAATCAAGACAAAAAAATTCCCCTTGCAGTTAATTCAAGGTAACCATTTGTTACAAAAGAAAGAAACCACAGAATGTCATACTTTTTTTTTTTTTACCAGAGATAAGAATGCATAATAGCAAATTTGTAATAGGATATGAGAACATTTGGAAAAGAATATATTCCTATAATTGCAAAACATGAAGATACCAAAATGTAAATTACTCAAAATACCCAGATAAATCAGTAAGACATTTCTATTTCACAATATTTACCTATTTTTATGTATATGAATATATGTAAATATTTGTATATGTTTATATATAGATATATATGTTTATGTATATATATCATACCATCTTTCTTGAGAGTTATATGGCACACAAAAGATAGTTAAAATGAAATATTTATGGTATTTTCCCTGCATTTAAAATACATATGACTTGATATTAATGTTCAGTGGTATAGAAAGATCAAGAGAACACAACTTATAGGACCTGGTCAAAATATACACTTTATTTTTCTTTATGCTTTTAATAAAAGATATAGATAAAAAGAGGAAAAACAAAAATTCTGAAGACTACGATTTTCCTACCAGTTATTATAAACAAGGAAAAATTCATTTTCCCAAGTTACAACTAGAACACACCCAACACACACACGAAAGAAAAAGAAAAAGAGAAAGAAGCTAATGTCCTTTTAGCATTAAATATTTGCTTATTCTAATAGGATTCATTTTACCAGAAAGACCTGCAGAAACTAGCACCTAAAAAGTACTCATGGCTTTCTTATCAAAATATGAAAAAAACCCATAAAAATTTTTAAGATTAACAATATGCTAGAAGCAGTTCTAATGTGATGAAAGAATGTACTATGTGTTGTATAACTTCACAAAAACTGTTTTTTCCTATTTATTATTATCTAATTCAGAAACCATTTAAGGCAATTTTACTTGACCACCACCCATTTCCCATTGTGACAAATGATTCAATATCCAGTATCTTCAAACATTTTTTCAACATTGAAGTATTCAAGACTCACTACTAGATGACTTTATATAAATGTTACATAAATCAGTATTTCTTTAACAACTACAGCACCTGAAAATTAATAGCCAAATTCTGAAAAACCTGCTCGCTCCTTAAAAACAAAAACACCCAAATCCCAAAACTTCCTTAAATGTCTCTCTTTAAAAATGACATCTGAAAAATGAATATAAGACTACACTAATCCACAGGAAACAGCAACAATACACAGTATTTTAAAAACATTTCTGAAAAGGCAGCATATTTTTCTGTGTGTTGCAACACACTCTCCAGATCTGCAATCGTGCTGCAGTCATGAATAAACATATTCCTCTGAAGTTCTAAGTATGTGTGTCCATATCAAGGACACGAGGCATGCACATCAGATTTGAAATGGATTTACATTACCTCCAACCTTAGGGCCACCTGCTGAACCAGGTTTCCTTGCACTGTTGACAGGATTTCCGGATGTTTTAGGTGCAGGAACCTTGAAGGCTGAAGCAGTTGATGATGGCCTATTTCCATCCACTGATTCTTCATCATCAAAGCTTTTATCTACACAAAGCATTAGAAAAATGTATTTTAAGAGAACTAAGCTTTGCTCCATTTTCCATAAGACTCAAAAATCAAATAAAACTATATATAAAATCATTATTTTCTAAGCTGTAATACAAAATAAAGCTCCTTTGAATAAGCATTTATATATTGGCTAACACCATATAAAATAACCTGGTATAATTTAAGATTTGACTGCAGCATTATCCTATTTCTTTACCCATATATTAAGTCAAAACATAAAACCAAATACATTAAGGATAGTAAAAAGCATTTTCATTTTTTCCTGCTACTCATATAAGCATTTTCTGCCAGCTCCTCCCATAGTGTATTTTCCAGCACACCCTGCCTTATTCCTTACACCCAGATCCTGCAACTTACAATCACAGATCCGTTTGCAAATCAGTCGCCTCATTCCTCTGAAAGCTCTTAATTTCCCTCACCCTAGGATGCTCCCAATGGTTCACATGGCCAAATACAGTAGATTCGGTACTAATCAAAGATTCTATCAAAAATAGACTGAAACCACAGAACCACCACTGAGGTTTGTGCCGGCATTTTTCTTTCTCTTCCCTGCCCTAGGTGCTGTAACAGCCAATCAGCTACAAGGTGACATCATCTTATGGCAGCTACTGCCAGATGAAAGGTAAAAATTCTCCATGTATTTAAAAAATTATCTATGCAGCTGTAATCCTTATTCTTTACCTAAATTTCAAAGGCTTTCGATACAAAGGTTCATAAACCTAAATCTGTTTTCTCTTATGTAATTCACATGAAAATTAATACAAATATAAAATAAGGTTTTATGCAATATTCATTCTGCTGTGGTGCTTATTATTGCATCAGTAAAACATGGAATATCACTGTGCTCATTACTGTGCATAATTAACTCTGTAATCTTACGATCTGCTGTTTATTTAGGGCACAGAAACCAAACCAAACAATTTGCTTTCATAAATGATTCTAAAATATTCTACCCAAAGCTCCTTTTAGAATATTTATTAATGACCAGACTAGTATCATCTCCTTGTATAAAATGGAACCCCCCAACCCCCACAAAAAAAAAATCACAAGCTGTATGCATTTACTCGTCTGAGAAGATGGTTTTCTCTAGGACCCTGCACAAACCAACCACGACAAACAAGATGGGTGAGGCAGAGAAGCAGATTTACCACAGGCTTCAGATCAATATATCAGAATCTTTTCCTTTCAACCTGCTCCCCCTTACCTATGCAAATAGCCAAATCAACTAGAATGAAATCAATACTACAAAGGGATACTTCAAGTCCAACTATTAAATATATTTTAAAGAATATACACCAAATAAGTGGTAAGACTTTTATTTGGAAAAAAGAAAATCAAATAGACACACCAATATAAAGCCACACTCAATTTTAGCAAGTGTTTTCTTTTTTCTTAAACAGCACAATTTATAAGAAAAAAGTACCTTCAAGTTAAAAGACATTTTTTCCCTTTTTTAGCGTAATATTATTAGGGAGCCAGACCAGATCAGTTAAAACCTATGCTCTATATAGGTTTGCTCTGTTAAAAACACTAACACAATCCCAAATAAACTTTTCTGCCACCACCATGTAAAAAAATATATAGCTAAGAGGGACAGAGCAGACACACAAATCCACAGAAAGATAGGTACTGAAACACCAAGTAGCCAGAAGTCCCCATGGAAACAGTGTTCTGTTCCTACACACACAAGAAATGAAGAGTAAATGTCTCTACCACTTAAAAAAAATTAACTCTTAACACTCCCAAACTACTGGGAAATTAAATTTTAGCTTTTTATCAAAGTAAGGGAGATGAAAGTATATAAATCCTAAGTATGCAGGCTCAATGAATTTTCACAAAACAAACATGCCAGTGTAACCAGTCTCCAGACCAAAAGAGCATTATCAGCATCCTATATGCACCCTCGTTGACCTCCCCCAAATCATTTTTTCCTATCAAAGCCAACTAACCAGTCTTGACTTCTAACTCCATAATTGGCTTTGCCCATTCTTGAGCTTTATATGAAAGGAATCATACAATATCTACTCTGGTATCTAGCTTCTTTTCACTCAGTATGTTTGGAAGATTCATTTTCATTGTTTATAGTTATCCAGTGTACCACATTTAGTAATATCCATTCTGTTGATGATGGATCTTTGAGTTGTTGCCAGTTTGAAATTATTATAAAATAGTGTTCCTAAGAGGTAAGCAAACAAAGTTAAAGGGTTCTAAGACTTTTAAGCATTATTGTGGAAGTAGTAAACACATTATTTTTGATTGAATAAGTCAAATATATATATTGTAACCTCTAGGACAGCAGTACTGGACCTGCAGCTGAATATCACTTGGCAGTTTCTTAAAAATGCTAATTCTCTGGCCCCAACAGAAATCTAATGAATCAGAAACTCTGGAAATGGGGGTCCAGCATTCTGTGTATTAACAAACCCGCCCAGTGACTCCGATGCATGGTCAAGTTTAAGAACCACTGCTCGACAGCAGGAGTTAGCAATTTTTTTTCTATAAGGGGCCATAGAGTAAATATTATAGGCTTTGTGAACCATACATGTGGTCTCTCTATGCAGCTACTCAATTATGCCATTGTAGTGCCAAGGCAGTGATACATGACATGTAAACAAATGGGTGTGGCTGTGTCTCAATAAAATTTTATGTCCATCAGGAGGGTACTGGATTTAGCTTGCAAGCAACAGTTTGCCAATCCCTGCTCTACGGTAACTACTAAAATAAGAGTAATTGTATATAGGGACGCCTGGGTGGCTCAGTTGGTTAAGCATCTGCCTTTGCCAGGACCCTGGGATTGAGTCCCATATCGGGCTCCTTGCTAAGCAGGGAGCCTGCTTCTCCCTCTGCCTACTGCTGTGTGCTTCTTGCTCTCTGACAAATAAATAATAATCTTTTTTAAAAAAGAGTAACTGTATACATAAACTAATACAAGAAAATTTTTAAAAAAATTTTAAAATCTGAATAACTGAAAAGAAGCAGGAAGGGGACAAAAAGAAGGCCTGAAACAAGTGGATGAAATAGAAGGCAAAGGGGCAAAAATGAAGCCAAATATATCAGTAACTACCTTAAAAATAAATGAACTAAATATTCTAAGTAAAAGACCAATATTGAATTTTAAAAAATAGGTTGCTTAAATGAGATATACTTTACAAAGTCACATAAAGTTAAAGGTAAAATGACAAACTATGGCAAAAACCAATCAACAGAAAGTAGATGTAGCTATTCTAATTTCAAACAAAGCAGTTTGAAGAAGCATTACTAGAGACAGAGACACTCTTAATGACGATAAAGGGTGTCAATCCAACAGGGAAAAAACAATCAGAACCCCAAATTTTTATGTGCCCAGTAACAAAGCTTTGAAAACATAAGGCAAAAAAGGACTTATCTACAGAGTAGAAAAATTTTTTACCACTTCTAATAATGTAATATCTTTTCTTTACTATAAGCTAATTCATAAAATGAATTCATCACAAGCCCCCAAATTAAAAATGTTTTGTAATTTACAGAGATTATAAATATTCTAGGCTTAAAAACATTTTCTTAATTATAAAATATTCAGACCAAATCAATTATATTTCTTATCATATGGCACTTCCTGAAATAGTACCTTTTTTTTTTTTTTTTTGAAATAGTACCTTTTAAGAGTGAACTAGAAATTGGACTGAAAGTGAGCAGAAACATTGTCTTGTTTACCCTATAACCCCATACCTAGAAAAATCCCAGGATAAGTATCATAGTTAACCCTTCTTCCTACTTCCCACCTTTGCCCTTTTGAGCTTGTTTTCAACATAATGTCCTGAGTTGAACCAAGTCACCTAACACTATTGCTCAAAATCCTCTTATGACTCCATAAAAAGCCTACCAGTACTTCAGTATCTGCAAGATCTAGATACTACGTAGTTCTCTCTCCAACATGATCCAACTTGCTGCTCTCCATCTTTTGCTCCAATCCATCCCCACCAGTCTCCTTGCTGAGACTCCCATGAGGGCCTCTGCATTTGTTCCCTTTGCCTAGAATGCTCTTCCCCTCCACAGCCACCCTGTTTACTCACCAACCTCAGATCTTTATTCTCCTATCACTTTCTCAATGAAGTCTTCTCTGGATACTGAAATTATAAACTTTCCAACATCCTGACACTACTGATCTATTCCTACACCTCCCTGCTCATTTCTCTCCTTAGTACTTACCACCTATATATTTTACCTTGTTTATTGTCTGACTCTTGCCACTGAAATGTATTATCTATTGGAGTAAGAAGTTTTGTTTATTTTGTCCACTGCCATAACTCTGACACGTGGAACAATGCTCAGAAGGACCCATTTCATAGTAGGGAGACCTTCAGTCTCTAGGTTACTGAAACAAAACTCCAAAGGCAAACAACTATAAACACTGAATACAATAGGTATTTTAGAAAAATCTTCTTTAAAATAAGTACCTGACAAAATAGTAAGAAATAGGGAACAGAATCAGTACTTTTGAATCTCTATTCTGAAGGCCTTATAAGGCAAAGGGAACAGAATTTGAAACCCACATAAAAAAGATATAGAGTCTAATAGGAGATTCTTCCCACTGAAAGCTGGTATACTAAACAACTATACTATCAAGGTTAAAGTGAACCATAAGTAGGCCCTTATGTTCTTATAGCCTTTTATTCTTTTTCTCAAAAGAAAGCAACAGACAAGTAAATCCAAAGGAGTACTTAAGGTCAACTGCTTGGACAGTCAAGAGACCCAACTTGGAACTTAGTAGGCTCATACTAGTAGTATTCCTACTCCCATGCAACAGCCAAGGCAAATGCAAAATTTTCCTGGAATAAAGCCTCTGGCCTCATATTATGTGCACAAATAATTTTTGAGAGGTCACCTGGCATGACGGAACAAGATACCATGAGCAAGAATAAACAGTAATAGGTAATAGGAAGAAATCCACTAAAAATCCTAGAATTATCAAGCATAAACTATAAAAGCTTTACTAGACAAGCTTAAAAATAATTTCAGGGATCAGAAAATTTAAAGAGTGACAGATTTTTAAAGAATTTCTTTATCAGAGAGAGAGAGAGCGCAAGACCATGTGCACATGAGCAGACGAGGGGCAAAGAGAGAAAGAGAATTCTCAAGCACACTCCCTGTTGAACACGGAGCCCAATGCATGGCCCAATCCCAGGACCCTGAGATCATGACCTGAGCCGAAACCAACAGCCAGACAGTCAACAGACTAAGCTACCCAGGTGCCCCCAAAAGCGACAGATTTTTAAAAACTGAACAGAACTTCTAGAAATAACTGAAATTTAAATTCAGTGGGAAGGCATGACAGATTAGACACAGCTCAAGTGAACTGGAAGATAAATGAGAAAAAAATCACCTGGAATACTTATAGTAGGTGCTTTAATATTTACTGAATAAAAAGGGATTAAATATAGAAAGCATGATTATACTGACATCTTTGTTCTCACTCCAATGTTTCAAAAAGAAATTACTATGGTTTGGTGCAGAAAATGAACAAGATGAACTTATTAAAAAAGTCCTAGAGGATAAAAACTAATAAAGTGGCAAGCTGCAGTGGTTATGTGTGTGATGGAAATGGAAAAGGAGGAGAGAGAAAGGAGAGTAGCTGATAAGAGGAGGAGAAAAAGATGGAGATAACAGATGGGGAGGAAGAAGAGTTGGTGATAGAATGAAGGAGGAGATAGAAATAAAGGAGGAAATGGAGGAGAAGGGAAGAAGAGAGATGGGGGAAGGGTGTGGGATAGGACAGATGGAAAAAAATAAAAAGAAGCCCAAGTAGAAGGTATATGAATACATTTTGTTGCATTCATATAATAATGGGACACTGTTCTCAGCAAGCACTGAGAGATGATCGGCTCATAATCCCTCATCTGCAATGCCCGAAAGCCAGTAAATTCTAAGAGTCCAGCTTTAGCATGTTTTGTCTTTTTTTTTAAATCTCCGGTGTAGTTAACGTACAGTGTTATATTAGTTTCAGGTGTACAATACAGTGATTCAATAATTCTATCCATTACTCAGTACTCATCATGATATGTGTACTTTTAATCCCCTTCACCTATTACATGATCCCCCTACTCACCTTCCTTCTGGTAACCATCAGTTTGTTTCCATTGTTAAGAGTGTTTCTTGGTTTGTCTTTTTCTTTGTTCCTTTGTTGTGTTTCTTAAATTCCACATAGGAATGAAATCATATGGCATTTGTCTTTCTCTGACTTATTTCATTTAACATTATACTCTCCAGATCCATCCATGTTGTTGCAAATGGCAATATTTCATTCATTTTTACAGCTGAGTAATCTTTATGTATTAACGAATGCTAACCCTTTCTTGGATATGTCATTTGCAAATATCTTCTCCCATTCTATAGGTTGTCTTTTAATTTTGTTGACTGTTTTGCTCTGCATAAGCTTTATATTCTGATGTAGTCCCAATAGTTTATTCTTGCTTTCATTTCCCTTGCCTTAGCAAACATATTGAGAAAAATGTTGCTATGGCCACTATCAGTGAAATTACTGCTTCTGCTCTTCTAGGATTTTTATGGTTTTGGGTCTCACATTTAGGTAGTTCCTTATTCTATTTGAGTTTATTTTTGTGTATGGTCTAAGAAAGTGGTCCAGTTTCATTCTTTTGCATGTAGCTGTCCAGTTATCCCAATACCATTTGTTGAAGAGACTTGTCTTTTTCCCACTGCATATACCTACCTCCTTTGTTAAGGTTTAATTGACTATAATCATGGATTTCTGGGCTCTCTATTCTGTTCCAGTGATCTATGTGTTTATTTGTGCCAGTATCATACTGTTTTGATCACTATAGCTTTGTAGTGTATCTTGAAATCTGGGACTGAGATACCGCCAGTTTTGGTCTTCTTTTTCAAGATTGCTTTGGCTCTTTGGGGACTTCTGTGGTTGTTCTAGTTCTGTGAAAAATGTTGTTGGTATTTTGATAGGGATCGCATAAAATAGGTAGATTGCTTTGGATAGCACAGACATTTTAACAATATTTGTTCTTCCAATCCATGAGCACAGAATATCTTTCCATTTGTTTGTGTCATCTTTAATTTCTTTCATCCATGTTTTATAGTTTTTCAGAGTACAGCTCTTTCACTGCCTTGGTTAAGTTTAATACTAGGTATTTTATTATTTTTGGTGCAACTGTATATGGGACGGTTTTCTTAATTTCTCTTTCTGATGCCTCATTATTAGTGTAGAGAAATGCAACTGATTTCTGTACAATGATTTTGTATCCTGTGACATTACTGAATTCATTTATCAGTAGTGCCATGACAGAATTCATTTATCAGTAGTGCTATGACGGAATCTTTCAGGTTTTTATATACAGTATTTATTTACTAAATTATTTATTAAATAAATATAGTATATATTTACTACATATAGTAAATATACCTTATTTGCAAATAGGGAAAGTTTTATTTTTTTCTTACCAGTCTAGATGCCTTTTATTTCTTTTTCTTGGACTTCGAGTACTATGTCGAATCAAAGTGGTGAGAGTGGACATCCTTTTCTTATTCTGGATCTTAAGGGAAAAGCTCTCAGTTTTTCTCCGCTGAGTATGATGTTAGCTGTGGGTTTTTTATATATGGCTTTTACTATGTTGAAATATGCTCCTTCTAAACCTACTCTGTTGAGAGTTTTTATCAAAAGTGGATGTTTTATCTTGTCAAATGCTTTTTCTGTGTCTACTGAAATGATCATATGGTTTTATTTATTTATTTATTTGAGAAAGCGCGACCTGGAGTGAGAGCAGAAGCAGGCGGAGCAGCAATGGGAGAGGGAGAAGCAGGCTCCCAGGAAGCCTGATGTGGGGCTTGATCCCGGGACCCTGAGATCATGACCTGAGCCAAAGGCAGATGCTTAACCAACTGAGCCACCTAGGCACGCTGATCATATGGTTTTTAAACTCTCTCTTGTTGATGTGATGTACCATGTTGACTGATTTGTGAATACTGAACCACCCTTAGATCTCAGGAATAAATCCCACTTGATCATGGTAAATGATTTTTAATTTATTGCTGGATTCCATTTGCTAAAATTTTGATGATTTTTACATCTGTGTTCATTAGAGATAGTGTCTTTGTCTGGTTTTGGTATCAGAGTAATGCCGGCTTCATAGAATGGATTTGGAAGCTTCCTTCCTCTTCTATTTTTTGGAATAGTTTGAGAAGAACAGGTATTAACTTTTCTTTAAATTGTTTTGTCTTTTAAAACCCATTTGGTAGCAAAATATAAACTGTTTTGAACTTAGTTTATGGCAAAACATGTGAACTGACATGAGGCTATTTACTGTATTTATTTCACTCATTGTGAATTTGCATATATTTAACTGCAAAAATATTAATGTGGTTGATTATAAGGTGTAGCCCCAGACCCAGCTGGAGTTGTTGTATCATATATGGTTTATGACCATTACTTTTCTAAAATCTGACCTATTCAGAATTCCAAAACATAGTTGGTCCCCAAGGTTTCAGATATCAACTGTAAATTTATATTACCATAATCAAATCCCTTCCCTTTTTTCTTCTTCCCTTCAAAGGAAAGCCATATATTCAAATGGCTATTCAAACTTTTCCCTTCACTTTTATGGTTACATGTATTCCAAAACCTGGAATCTCTGCTTCTGAATTCACATAAAGGATGAAAAACTCCTCCATTCTTACGTGCCAAACAAAAGATAAAGCCAAAACTTTATACCATGTCTCATTTAAAAAATTCATTTTCTGGGGCTTTGCGTCAGTAAACCAACTAGATCACACAGAAGAACCCACAACACCATAGATTTTCATGCACAAATATACTGTTTCATATTAAGTTGCTTCTTATACCAAAGTTCCTCTTTTCTCTTGAAGCTATATCCTTCCCTATTCTAATTAAAACAATGAGTAAGAGGACTCTGGATTCCTGAATGGTTTTAGTTTTACCCTCTTACATACCTAACAATGGCCACGATCATATGTAACAGATAAATTAGTAACTGAGATTAGGAAGCAATAATCATTATAAGCTGCAGGTGTCTTGGAAAACTTGTTTCAATAGCCTGTACTCCCCATTCTGCTTTTAAAATAGAATACTCTCCTTGGCTTGCCTCTGATCTCACAGGTCCCTCTAGCTCAGTCTCTTCATCCTTTATCCAATCACTAACTGCTGAACATCTTCCTTCTCTCTGGACTACATACTTTCTCATTGTCTTCATTCATTCTCAACAGTTTAAAACATCTCTATGCTGACAACTCTCAAATGTTTGTCTCTAGCCTATACCATCTCTGAATTCCAGACCTAAATATTCAACTGCCCTACTAAACATCTCCCTCATGGATATCTTGAAGGTATCTCTAATCTGACATATGTAACCTAACACCAATACCATCTCCAAACCTGGTCTCTGTTCCCCCTAAGTCTACCTTTATCCCAGTAAATGACATCACCATCTATTTAGCTACTCGAGCTCACAATGTAGGAACCCCATTCCAAGTTCTCTGCCCCACATGGATCATCTATTAATAATTCTTGTTGTATATAACTCCAAGTTATATCTCAAATACACCTGATTTCTCTTTACTTCTGGTGCCATTCCTAATCTAAGACCAGACCAGTATCTTCTCTGTCTATATTGCTACAACAGCTTCTTAACTGGTCTCCCTGCTTCCATTCTCAACCTTCCAAACCCCAAAGGAGACAATGAGATCATCTAAAAATGTAATTTGGATCAGTGGCTGCTGAAACTGTTAAATGAAAGGCTGATGGGGAACTTTATAAAGAACAGATGAGGCTGACAACACCTGAACCCAATGTTCAATATTAATATACGAAAAAAAAAAGGACAATCAGACACTGCATGGCTTCTGATAAAAATGCATTAATACCACCTATAAAAATGTGTGCCAAAAACTGCCCCCAAGAAACAAAAACAAAAAATTAGACCTGATTCTGATCAAGCCATTAGCAGAATTTTTAATTTTCAGGAAACAAAGGGATATAAAATCCTAAAAAACAAAAACATAAAACCACCACGGCAATGTAATTATCAAAATCTAGTATGTGGGAAAACTTCACCTGATAGATACTTTTGTTCTTCAACAAATAAGTAGCAAGAAGAGAAAAAGAGAGACAACTGCTACAGATGACTAGAGCATTAGGTGATATATCAACCAATTACAATGGTGAACCTTGTTTGAATTAAAATTCAAACTGTAAAAAGATATTTAGGAAACAACTGAGTAAATCTGAACACTGAATATTTGATACTAAGGGTTAATCTTTTAGGTGTGAAAACCGGCTGTCAATAAAATATTTCCTGGTAACAAACAAACCTGTAATTGTCTTTTAAAAATTCTCTTTTTAAAAAGACTTTTACTTTACGTGTGTGAGTACATGTGCATGTGTGTCCACACACCCATACCCCAGTCCCGCAGGATAGGTAGGGCTGGGGAAGATAAGTAGGGATACAGATGAAGACTGGCTACATATTGATAATTTCTTAAAGCTGGATAGTAGGTAGTAATGGAGGTTTGTCACAATATTCTTTATTTCTGGGTATGTTTGAAATTCTTCCTTAAAAGAACTATGATAATTTGAATTACTTTGCTCTCTTGCTTAAAACCCTGTAATAGAACCCCAATAAAATTATAAGCAACATCACAAGACCACAGAAAGTCAGGCAGGGCAAAGTATGTGAAATTGGCACCCAAAAGATAGCAACGAATTCTCACAAAATGCAAATTAAAAGGATGGAAAACTTTTGAAGAATAAAACTACAGCAAAGCTGCAACTCAGAATTCTCAGAAGCAAACTGACACAGCAGCAGTGAGGACTGATGCACTTCGCAGAATGACGGAGAAGCGACACTCTCTAAGCTAGCAAGTACAGGAATGATTTGCAAGGAATCACTGAAAACCTATGAAATGATTTCGTCATTAAGCTCTTCCCACCCCCAACTCAGAAAGCTCAAAATTTTATATGTAAGTATGCACGTACGTGTGTGCATGTGCGCGTGCACATACACACACACACACACACACACAATTCTGTAAAAATGGAACCACCAGAAAAGGGAAAAAAAGTTCTTGTAATCATATAAACTTTTATTTGCTAAAATTAAAATTTAATGGAAGGACTGGATGAAAAAGTCAAGGCGATCCCCTAGAATACAAGGGAGAAGAGAAAGACATAAAACTTAGGAAAAGAGACAAAACATAAAGGACAGTGAATCAAAACAAGAGATTCAATATTTGACTGGTAACAATTCCACAAGGAGAGACTAAAGCTAATGAAGGGGAAAAACTTATTTAAAAAAATAATAGAGGAGACTTTCTCAGAGCTAAAGAAAATAATAGGCCTTCAGAAGTAAAATAATCAAATAGTAAGCATTTAAAATGTATTCAATTTAAACTGAAACAAAAAATTTCAGTAAAATGACTAGAAATTAAAAACCCAAGCACTTCAAAATAAAACAATGGCCAAATTTTAATATTCACATAAAGATGCTGTGTTTTCAGCAGCACAATTAATCTTCAGTTGTTAATAATTTTATTAAAAAAATAAAGACTATCTCATATAAAGTTGAAAAGCAACCAAGAAATTTATCATAAAGTCTCTTAGAATTTCTAGGTATTTATTAACTCACTAGTTAAAAACCTACTTGAAGACTTTTATCCTTTTCTTTAAAGGAGCCCATTAAAAATTTAAGACCTTTGATAGTTCAATGAAGTTAAGGGGCAGACACAACTTAAACCATTACTTGGTATTAATAAAATTAAAAACAACATACTTCACAATAGCCATAATATCAAAGTAAATAATAAATGATGCCCATAAGATTTATTTATTAAAAGATTTTTTATTTACTCATTTGAGAGAGAGAGAGAGAGGAACTGACAACACAAGCAGGGGGAAAGGGCAGAGGGGGCAGGGGGAGAAGACTTCCCGCTGAGCAAGGAGTCCACTGTGGGGCTCAATCCCAGGACCCTGGGATCATGACTAGAGCCAAAGGCAGACACTTAATGGACTAAGCCACCCAGGTGCCCCAATAAGGTTTATTTAGAACCCTCACAAAAACTAGTCATTTTGGGTAAATTTTCATGACAACTATACTTGGTTATAAAAGCTGTCAAGAACATCAATTATACATTCTACATGTACCAAAAAAAAAAAAAAATGTAATCCATTTCTTGAAGACTCGGCTTCATTAGCAACTTTATGTTGGAGGATATGTTTCTAATGGTGCCCCAAGGCCTTGCACCCAGATGGGTAAGTGGAGTCTGTTTCAAGAAGGCTAAGATTTTCTATATTAGTGCCCACTACTACTACCTATGTTGCTGAATGCCCAATCTTTTGTCCCTTGTAATTTATTTTTTCTCCTTACAGACTCTTTGTTTTCCCCATTATCACTGCTCCTAGAAAAAAAAGTTTGGCCTTTTCACCACTAAGTTAAAGGGTTGCCTTCTTTCAGTGATTTGTGTTAACCCAATTCTAGCATAGCACATAGAATATTCAAGGGTATAGAAGAGGAGATATCTACTCAGCACTAACTTCTTGCTATTGTTCCCTTCCCACAAAAACAGTAGTGATATGTTTGTATGTGATATGTTTGTAGTGGTCTAGAAGGCTTCCCTTTGGAAAGTCAAGGTTATATCATGACTTGTGTATGTTTTTTAAAAAACTCATGTTTAGAAGAATAGACTGTGGAAATGTTATAAGTGTAGAAACAATTTGCAACAAAACCATATTTCTTTCCAACCACTCTGCAGCATAACAACAAAAGGCCAAATTCCTCTCAAGAGCTTTTGAGGCAGATTGCAGGGCTCAGTGCCACATAATAATCCTACAGGTTTTTAACTCTATCTGATTTGACTGCCCAGAGCTACTTCACAATCATCTGACTACTTGGTTTTATATTCTTGGGTAAGGATAAAAACGAAACAGAAAGCCACGTGAGAGCCACCCTCAACAACTCTTCACTTGATAGTCATTACAGTGTTTCAAAAACCCGAGTTTGCCCAGAAATAAAACTGTTAATAAAATCTTTCATATAGTCTTGAAGTTAAGCTTATATAACATGTATTTAATAGATAATAGATTGATAACCAGAAAACATTAAGAGCAACTATCAAAAAACAACACAAAAGCCAGATAACAAAAAAAAAGTTGGCTAAGGATGCCAGAACATAGAAAAACGTATTTCCATAGAAAAGGAAATACAAATAACCAAACATTTGAAGAATGACCAACCTTATTAGACAGCAGAGATGTTTTTAAAAGGGTGAAATATTTTCACCCACTTGACATGTAAATTTTAAAAATAGTAATAGTGAGAACTGAAAAGAATGCAGGATAGCGGGCACTGATGGTGGGAATGTAAGTGGTAAAGCCTCTTTTGGAGGAAATTAGTTACAACTAACACAATTTGAAATGAATAAAAACTTAGATACAGAAATTCTACTTCTAGGGTATTTTAAGAAACATACACGTGTGTGCATATACACACATTATTTGTAGAAAAGTATTGCAGAATCGTTTAGAAAATTGTACGTGATTAAACAACCTAAAATTCTATAAAAGAAATGGTTATGATATATCCATACTATGGAATATTATGCAACAGTTCAAACAAGAGAGTTACACATGAGGACATTAAAAAAAAAGAAAAAAGAAAAAAGATGTAGCAAAGGGCAAAAATACTTTGAGAACAATATCATTGATGTAAACACAATAAAAACAAAACCATTTATTTTGATACTTAATCTACATGTAAGGGACAGTAAAAGGTATGCAGACACCACACTAAGAAGTGTTCACCTCTGTTTATATCTGGGCTTGAAGGCGGTTCAGAGGGGAATTTTACCTTATCTGCACTGTTTGAATTTTGAAAAGAAGATATTTCTATTAATTAAAATCAAAGAGTAAGAAACAACACAGGTTAGGAATAACATAATCCATTTGTTTTGTTTTATAATCCATTTGTTACACATGTTCACATGATGCTAGTATAGTATATATTTACTATATGTGAGAAAGACCAATATATAGGAGTATATATGAAACTGTTAAAAACTAGAAATCGCAAGATGACCCATTACTATATATCTTTACTGTTTAGATTTCCTATTTTTATTTTTTAAATTAGTTTTTTTAAAGTAAACACTATTTCCAACACGGGGCTCGGACTCACGACCCCAAGATCAAGAGTCTCATGCTTTACCCACTGAGCCAATCAGGTGGCCCCCCCCAAGATTTCCTATTTTTAAATAAAGGTGTATTACTGTAATTATCAATAAAATACGATAGAAATATTTCCATTTTGAAGAACAGAATGAGCAGGAAGGTTACCCTCTGAACTTTGTAAAAGGCTGTTACTTTGATTTTTTAAAATTAGTACATTCCTAAGTAGTCTGAATGTATTCATGTATTGCTTGAAAAAAGAAAAGTAGATACACTAAAAGTCATCAAATCTATGTTTAAGAACAAAATAAAATCAAGATATGGCCCCAATTAAATGCAACATTTAGAGTTACCTGTAAATTAAGATTTAAAACATAAATAAATATATAAACTTGGCAATGCCCTTAAGTATATGAGAACTTAATTTGCTAATTTTGATGGATTTTGCCTTAAAAATTAGTAGTTAAAATTATTTCCAAAAGGACATAAAACAGTTATGTAAATCCTTGGAATAAACCATTACAATACCTAAAGAAAATATATTATCATATTTCTATTAACATGTACATACAGTTTAAATGACTATTTACCAACATCATCATTTTGGTACATTTGCATCCATTTCTCATAGTCCCAAGGGGACAAACTCCTGAGAGAGAAGTCATTATACCATCATAAGGAAGGATAAAACTGTTAGACTTAAAACTTCCAAATACAGACCAGTTTTCCTTGAGAACCTAGTGAAAAATACACAGAATATTTTTCAGGAACTTTAAGTTCCCCTTCATACACATCTCTGGCATTGATGATATTATAAAATATATCTCTAAGCATACTAACAAAAGCTTTAGTAATGAAAAAAAACCACTCTCAGTTAAGTGTTTATGAAGGACAATACCAAATGCAACTTGAGGTTCTAGATTTGGTTCTGGTTTGCTCTCTGTGCCTAGATCTAGGACTTACCCTATCAGCAAGCCTCAGTTTCCTAATCTGCGCAATGGAAACACCAAAATACTCTGTACACTTCATATAGTTATTTGTACCTGAGAAGTTAAGGTATACTAAGTATACTAAAGTGCTTTGGAACACTATAAAGCATTACAGAAATATTTTAAAAATTATTATTATAATTCACTAGCAAAATCAATTTTTAATAAAATTATACCCTACATAGGACTTTTAAAAGACAGTATTTTCTAGAAAACTATTTACTAGGGACACTGACAAATCACAAGCATATTAATTAAAATATTGTCTATGGCAAGGCATTTTGCTTTCAATACTTTATTACCACAAAATTCTACTTGTCATATACAACAGGAAAGATGACAAGCTTGCTAACCAACCTTCCTGCCAAAATTTGTCATTCTTCTAAGGGCCATATTCCATATTCTCTCTTCAAAGCTTTTGCATATATTCCACGTTTCTTCCAATAGTCCTTCATATCCACTACCAAAGACCAAGGGCTTGTTTGGGTTGCAAGGTAAATTGTCTTATTTGCCAGATTCCGTATAGACATATCAAGTAGAAAAGGATACTAAATGGCAAGTAAGCACATATGTGCATATATGCACACACGACTGTACACACACACACACACACACACATACAGTGTCCTTCGTTTTCTAGGGAGAAATATATTTCTTACATAGCAAATGATCGTCACTTTAAAAGGAAGTGTTTAACACAAGCATTAGAAGAAAAATACATCTTACTCACCATCTCCCATAGCCATTCAGATGGTCCAGGGAGCTTTCTCAAACCAAGAGGTCAAACAGCACAGCAAATAAATGCAGCTCGGTGCCTGCGCCACTGGGCTCGGCCTGCAGCCTGCAGACACACACCCGGAGCACTGTGTGACCCAGGCCGCGCTGCAGCTCTGCACCGCAATAGCCAACAGCTGCTACTCCACTTCAAAATAAAAGTCTGGGGTCTTGCTGAAAATCCTAGTCTATTTAGCAGAACCTAGCAGAGCTTGATCAAGATTATTCTTTAACTGCACATATGTGGTTATATACAGGTTATGATGCTTCCCCTTGTACTGGCTGCCTGAAATTTAATGTATGAAAAGCTCTGAGAGCCAATAATGCCATCCCACTGGGGGACTTTTAATGCAATCATCAAAACACAAGGCATGTGTTCAGCAATCATTTTCTGCTTCCCTAAAGATATCCATGTAATCAGTAGCAATCACATGATCTGATGGATTAACTGATTTGTGCCTTTTTAAAAAGGTTTTCATCCTTTTGTCATTACCTTTTAATATTTACAACAGAAGACTGCTAGAAGTGCACAAACAGGAATAGCTCAGTTTCCATGATTAACTGCTCTCATTATGCAGGAAGCATTTCTGGCTGCCGTAAACAAATCACGTCAAAGGCAGCCCATCAAAGGCTGCTCTGTGTGTGGACAGCAGAGCCACACGGAACAAAGCTTGCTTCTGGTGGAGACAGAACCTAGTCAGTGCGCAGCTGCAGGACACGGAGCACCCTCCATCCAAGCTGCACAACCATCAGCACATTGTCAAGCTCCGGGAAGCCCTGGGGCTCATGGTCACAAACAAACACGTTTTAAAATCAATCTAGGAAAAGGGCTGCTTTGCTTTTCGCGAAAGCGTATGCTACAAGCATATAAAAAACTAGACTGCAAGTTACCTTATTGCCTCTTATAAGCCAAGTTCCAAGGTAATTTCAAAGCCTAATTCCTATGCTTTGTTTTATTGCCAGCCTCCTAGAGCATTCTTTTCCTAGCAACTGTTTCAAATAGAGAAGTGGGGAAACATTTTGCAATGATTTCACCCCAAGACTTCATTAGGTCCTACGCACATGAGACAAATCAGAATTACGCATAGTTTTTTCACGTTCAAAGAGAAAAAGACTTGCAGTCACAGCCACCAACACTGTTGGTGTTTACATCTTAGCGTAGGAGATGGTCTACAAAGCTCCATGACAACAACGGGCCCAGCCATAATCACAGGGGGCCTGTAACTCCCAGTCTTTTCCTTCCTCCAGGGCTGGTATTGCCTTCTTCCAGCCTTGATCATCAAATTAACGTTAAACTCAGTTTTCTTCTCACAGCAGAGCTAATTCCACTGTATTTAGGGATTCTGCCTAACTTACTTTGTAATATGAGAATTAAAGTCTGGCTTGAAAAACCCTCAAGACAAAAAAGAAAATATGCATTTCTCCCTTTCCTAAACTAAATGATATGTTCCAATCTCTGATGATGTAATTTACTTTGCATCTTGAGTGTGCTGAACTAATTCTCTAGAAAATCAAGTCAAAGAATTCAACCAAAACTTGAATCAAGAGTATAGATAAAGCAGTTAGATAAATCAGAAAAAAAGCATGATATATTATTTATTATAATAATAATTTTATAAGTGCACCGAGACATGCATAAGGGGAGAAGAGGTAGACTAAAGAGAAAAAAATAACTTTTTTTTTTTGAAAAAAATAACTCTTATAATCAGGTTATACCACCTTCATAACCTGAGTTTTTTGTTTTTGTCTATTTTTACTAAAATGACTTTTTTTTCATCCCAAAGCACTCTAAATCAATATATTATAAGAAGTTTGATGTTTCATTATTATGGTTTCAGTCACAGACACACTAAAAAATTTTATTTACCGTAACAGTTTCTAGAATATCATATGGAACAAATCTGAACTGAATGCCATTGTTTGGGTAAATTTATAACAATTTGCTTTGCACATGTGCACGAAATGAGAGAAAGAAAAGGTGGTATCTTCAATGGCTCTCAGTCTGTTATATGCATGAACTGTTTCCACAAGTTTTAGTCTTGAGCCTTTATTTTGCCCTAAAATGTTTTTCTGTTCTATAACTTTAAAGTTTTAGGCTGGGTGCACAATTACAATAAGCCAATAAGGGCTGGAAATTTTGTAGGGAAAAATCATGCAAAAATTAAAAAAAGAGTATTACTTTGGGTACAAACTTTTTGCCTTCAAATTATTACTACAAAAATTCGTTTTCAATGTTCAGTTAATAGCTTTCTCTACCTATAAAAATTATTTAAAAATTATTCATTGTCCTGCGTTGGGATGACACATACCATAATGTTAGTGGAAATGATTTTTTCGTTTAATGGTTTTCACTTAGCTCTAAGGATTTTAGGAATAACTTAATTTCATTAAATTCATTAAACATGGGTAGTTGTATTTCTTCCCATTACCAACTACAAACACTCTGGATACTCATTCGCTTATTTGCTTACTTGTTTACTTGCTTACGATCTACTTCTCTCACTAAAATGTAGGTTCCCTGAGGCAGAAACTTTGTCTTCTTCACTGTTGTGACATGATCTAATTTACATTTTAAGATCATTCTCACTTCTGGGTAGAAAATAGATTCTAGAAGGCAAACATGGAACAGAGATCTATTGCAATAGTCCAGGTAAAAACTGAAGACTTAGAGTGGGGTTTTAGCAGTGGAGATAGGGAAAAAAAAAAAAAAGAACAAATTTTAGATATATTAGGATTTCAAAGGCAGACAGACTGGGTGATCAGTTCAGGTTTCTGGCCTGAGCTGATGGTGGTGGCACTGACTGAAGTGGCTAAACTGGGGGAACAACAGATTTGAGGGGAAGAAAAAGACAACAATGGGCTTTCTACTTTTGGACATGTTAAGCCTGAGATCCTATTAGGCACTCCAATGAAAATGTCATTGAGGCCACAAGCTACCAAATCCAGAATATAAGAGAGATGAGTCAGGGCCAGAATCACACATTTAGAAGTCAACAGCAAATAGTTATCATTTAAATCCTCTGGGTTGGATTACATTACAGACAGAGAATACTAACAAGCGAGAGGACAGACCTGGGCCTTGGGACTTGGCAACATGATAAACAGGCTTCCCTCTTACAGTCTCTTCCCTTATTAATGAATCCATTAAAGTATTTCTCAATGACAGCATAATATTGTCATCAAAAACATCCTGACCTACTTCTACACCCCACTGTATACCTCTCAGATTTTAACATTCACATATGACCACACTTCCAATATTCAAATTATAATCTCCAATACAAAAAAATCTCTGAAGACTCCCTCCAAGAGAAATAAATGCCAGATACTGACCCCAAACCTCCTGTTTATGGAGGGAGAAACAAGAGAAAAAGAAATGGGAACTAAGAGAATAGGGAATGTAAAATCTATTTTGAAGGTAACAGAAATAACCTCACAAAATACAAAGAAAGGCAACACTTTCAAAATAAACTGTATCCAAATAATATCTTAAATTTATAATATGCAATATACTTTTCTCTTAGAGTTGTAACTACAATGTCTGAAATACACAAATGAGAATGCACTATAAATGGTATGAAAACACAGCAGTCTCAATCCAAGGAATTTTAACAACTATCCATCTTCCTGCTGTTTCTGGTTTCTATGGAAATAGAGGTAACTGCTGGAAAAATAAGGATGAGGTACTTAAAACACCTTCTATTCAGAGAAGAGTGAGAAAAGCTGGCAGTCAGGGTGAGGACTGGTAGCGCTGAAGTCAATTTATGCTTCTGGAACTAAGTTTAGGTTAGGGTAGACACAATCTTTCTAACACTAAACTCTCACTCCATCTGCCTTCCTGCAACACAACAACGCTCAGTCCTGGTTTAATCCAGAGAAAAAGAACTAAATTATATTAGTAACTAGTTTTTCCATTATATGACTATACAACTCACACACCAATTTTTCCCCCAACATCAATTACATTACTAAGCTAATCACGCTCTATTTATTTATTTTTAAAGATTTATTTACTTTAAAGACAGAGAAAGCATGTGTGTGCCTGGGGAGGAAGAGAGGGAGAGGAGAGGGGAAGCAGACTCTCAGTTGAGTTCAGGACCCTGAGATCACGACCTGAGCCAAAACTAAGAGGCTGACGCTTAACAGACTGAACCACCCAGGCACCTTCCTACCCCACCCCCTTTAATAGGAATCTACTTTCCTAGGTAGAAAAACAACCTATATTATCTTTGGAAATAGAATATATTCTTCACATACATGGATAAAAACTAAAGTCTAGGTAAATGCCACCCACTAAAAGCAAACACAATCTAGCAACCTTACAAAAAGAAGAGCAACCACAAAACTGAGTAAGTGCCAGATATTAACCTGAAATCTCCTTGAATACCAACTGAGAAGCCAAAGATGATCATGGTGGTAAAGTTTCTACTTCTATGTCTCTTCACCAGTATCATCACTGAGAGTCTACACATAGGTGTAATAAAGCCCATCAACCCCAAAACTTTTATTAAAAACAACTAAGTAAAACAATTACTCTCAGAATAAAAACATTTTATGCACGGAATGTGGAAGGCAAGGTCAACATATCTTCAACCCAGAAGCTACAAAAAAATAAAGCAAAAGAACGGTATCATTTTACACAACTGACCGAAAATTAAATTTTCAGTTACTCTAAAAGAGTCAGAGAATGGCAGTATGTAAAGACTTTGTTGTTATACCCTGATTAAGCTTCAAGTCACAAAATCAAATCTGCTTAATCGGTGATATAATAGTTGACTAGAAAACATGTTTTAGTATCTAAAACTCTGCTAAATAATCTTAGAAATGTTTGACAACTGAAATAACTTAATTATTCTTACCTTTGCAGACACTCAAAATCATACCGCCTGAATTTTGCACTTCATCAAATTTGGCAAAAATCACCTCTAACCTGGGAATAAAGAATACATTTTGTTTGTGTAATATACAGTTTAAATAGAAACAATTTCCTTAACTACCTCCCTGAGAAAAATAAGTTCAGGGATTCAGTTTCATACAACTCTCTTTTAAATTACCTCATTTACTGAGAGGAAACACCAAGCCCATCCCTCTTGAGTACAGAAGTAACCAAACACAGGCAGCATCTACATGCACACAGTTTCATGTTTTCTCATAAATTTATTTCTCCAAACCCATCAAAAATACTTGTTACAACCTTGTAATAAATGCACTCAGTCACCAAGACCTCTTTAAAAAGTACATAAACTTATGCAAAAGAAACATAAGGCAAACTTAAAAACAATGAAATATAAAATGCTAGAAACTAAAGTGATACAGAGATGACTGATATTGACATTTTCTCTATTAACCTACTTTCTTTCAACACCAATTCTGTTACTGCTTCGGATTATATTCAGAATTACTTTCTACACTTCTGCTACCGCTTTTTTTTTTTTTCGTTAACGATGAGTTTCTTAGTACAAAAGCAATGTACACTCATTATAAAAGAAAACTAGGAAACATAATTAGGAACAAAGAAAAAACCCAGAACACAATTCCACCATCTAGTTTTTCTGAATTGTATGCTGATGGTTTGTATTCATATATAAATTTTCTTCAGATGAAAATGGGATCATGCTGACAGCAGTATTTTTTAGTTTGCCTTGCTTTTCCTTTCCAATATATCATGCTATGATTTATTTATTTTTTGAGAGAGAGAGAGAGAGCGCGCGCGCAAGCACAGGAGGGGAAGGAGAGGGAGAGGGAGAGAAATAATCTCAAGCAGGTTCTACGCTCAGCACAAAGCCCGACATGGCACTCAATCTCAGGACTCTGAGATTATGACCTGAGCTGAAATCAAGAGTAAAACACTTAACTGACTGAGCCACCCAGGCTCTATGCTATGATTTATTTTCATGCTATGATTTATTCTTAAAGTTATGACTTAAAGATTTGGGGAAGGGAAGAGGGCCATTGTCATTTCACTTTTAATTGCCAAATGTTCTCTGAATTACCCTTGTGTTTCTGTCACAGTGTCATTTTTACAACCTTATTTAAGCCGTGGTCCATATTCTGTCATTTCTTACTTGTAAACCGAGGATGCAGACACTTTCTATCTTAAAAATATATTCTTTAAAGTTGAAAACCTTCTACAAATTCATCATACTTTGATTTCTAAACCTTAGCCTTACCTCCTACCCCCACTGAATTCAACAAATAAAAATATTCACACATCTGAAAGCAAGCACTTCAGTTTAAAGACACGGGTGGCTTCATCCTACAGAATAGTATCTTCCAGAGACTTGAGCAGACAGCAGAACAAGCTGCCCAGAGACAAGATGTGGACAAGATGAAATGGGGGAGGGAACACTGGAATTGGAGAATAAAGACCACAGAGGCCAGGTACAGAAAGGAGAGGATCTAGGAGATCTAGATTCTAGGATCTAGAAAATCCCCAAAGATTTTCCTCTTTGGGGAAAATGGCAGAACAAGATGTTAAGAAGCATGAAATTAACACTCAGAGTAGCAAAATGGGAGTAAGAAACTTAGGACAGAAAGCTCTGAGAGAAGAGAATGGATAAGGAATTGAGATGGGCAGATAAAACATACAGCTCCTTAACTGAGCTACCCAGGCACCCCAGGAAGAAAAAGATTTTAATTATTATTTTAAAACTATTTGATTCAATGGCTTTATAAATAATACTTAAGTTTAGTTATTTAAAAAAAAAAGAATGTTCCTGATATAAATAAGGGTGGGCAAAACCAGAAATTTTACCCTAATGGGCTATATCCAACAGGAAATTTTGAAATCACAAAGGGAACAGCATTTGAAGGCAGAAATATCCCTTTGAAAAATAAAGTTAGAAAATGACCACTATATGATAAAAGAATATAGTTTTCAAATAAATGCAATATTCAGTATAAAGTTAACTCTGAAAATAAATGTTAGTGGAAAGAGGAAAACAGTGGAACAATCATCTGAAGAAATGGGTAAACATAAATTCATTCATATTTTACCTTATAAAAGTTTTAGACTTTTTGATATAAATGGGGCCACTGAAGATTCAAAATCCTACCTACAAAATAATTAGGTCATATGCTAAGGATAGAAAACATTCTGGCATGCTTCAAAAAGGAAAGCACCTTGTACTCTCCCATTCCCTACCACCTGGTAGAGAAGCCTCATGGAGGAGAACACAAACAGCACGGCGGAAAGAACTGTAGACTGGGAGTCAGAAAGTCTCAGCTTCTCACCAACTACCTGTCACTGCTCTGATCTCAGAATCCTTATCTGCCAAGGGACTCACCACTTAGTATTTGGAGAAACCATAAATAAAAACGGACAGAGTTAACAGGTCATTGGCTTATTTCAGTAAGAACATTAAATTGTAGGCTATCCACATATGATAAACTCCTACAAGACTGATTCTGATGGGGGGAAAATCAAATAAGGCGTTTCCTCTAACAACTAAAATTACTTATAAAAAAATAAGAAAAAAGATTATAGGCTAATCTTACTTTGAGCATAAAAGCAAAAATCTTAAACACACATACAGACACTTAATTTATAACAAAAGGAACACTGAAGAAAGACATCTTCAGTAAGTGGTGTTGGTCAAGTGGATACCCACATGGAAAAAAAAATGTATCTGAACCCCCATTTCACACCATTTTCAAAGAAAATACCACATGGACTATAAATCTAAATGTGAATAAAACTTCAAGACAATCACTCAAGAGAATGTCTTTAAGATATTGGGGTAAGTAAAGATTTCTTAAACTGGACACAGAAATGTCTAACCATAAAGGAAATGACCAAAAACTACACCAAATTAAAAACTTATGTATGTTAAAAGACATCATCAAAAAAGTAAAAAGGCAAATCACAAGGTGGGAGAAGATATCTGAAACATATACATAGCTGACAATGGGCTTGCACCTAGAATGTATGTTAAGTCCTCCTAATCAATTTTTTAAAAATGACAGACCACTCAATTTTTAAAGATAGGCAAGAGACCTGAAAAGACACTTTGAAAGAACATATCCAAATGACTGATAAGTACATCAAATGGTTCTCCTCTTTATTAGTAATCAGAAAAATGCAGATTACCACTATAATGACAGAAACCTAAAGTTAGTAAGATTAAGACTAATAATGCTAAATATCCGTGAAAATGTAGAATAATAAGAACTTGCAAACAGTGCCAGCAAGAATATAGATGGTTACAATCACTCTGGAAAACTGTCTGTCAATATCAATTATAGGTGAACATATCCAATGGCCCAGCAATTCCATTCTTAGATATACTCTAAAAGACGAATACAGGTACACCAAAAGACACGTACAAGAATGTTTTTAATAGCATTATTCAAAAGAGCTACAAACTGAAAACTCACAAGTCCATCATTAGTATGGATTCATAAAATAGGATTTATTCATAAAAGAGAAAAGTAAATGGCAATGAAAATGAACCAACCATAGCCAGATCCAACAACCCAAATTAATTAAAACAACAACAAGGAGCACCTGGGTGGCTGGGATGCTTGAGCAACTAACTCTCAGTTTCAGCTCAGGTCATAATCTCAGGGTCGTGGGACTGAGTCCTATGGTCGGTTCCCCGCTCAGCAGTGGGTCTGCTTAAGGATTCTCTTCCCCTGCCCCCCCCAAATAAGCAAATAAATCTCTAAAAAATAATAATAACAACATTAACTGAAAGAAGCCAGACACAAAAGAGCACATACTATATGATTCCACTTATATAAAATTCAAAAATTCAAGAATTAAAAAGGATTTGGGGAGGCTTCTGGATGATTATAATATTCAACTTTGCCACCTATGTGGATACATGGGTGTACTGACTTTATGATAATTTACAGAGCTGCATAATCATGATTTACATACATTTCTGTATGGACGTCATACTTGCATAAAATTATAAAACTATTTAATAAAAAATTTCAATATAAATTTCAAAATCTATAATGTAATATACATACATAGACACACTCATACACATAAATACATTATGTTAACATCATTTCTTTCATTTACATAAAGTGATGTAGAATTTACTCAAATGGAATTGTTAGCCCTGGAAGTAGAAAATGAATAAGTAAACAAAATGCAATATTTAATGGACAATCTTATTACTAAAAAATAATTAGTACTGGAAAAAAACTACATGGTAAGAGAGACAGCCAGATATGATGAGAGTTAGAACATACCTCTGAAGTAGTCTTGCATCTCCTAACACCTCCCCCCAACCAAAAATCTAATCAAGCTTCCAGATCCAACTACCAATTTGTAGGATATAAAGACAGAAGGGTATGTTAAACCATACCACGGAAAAAGAATCAGCAATATTTGGAATATGGGAAACTTTACAAGATAAACTATCCTAGCTTATTCAACAAATAAACACAAGAGAAAAAAGTGTTGGAGGTACATAAAGAGTTAGAAAGACTTGTAAGAACATATCAACTAATTGTTGGACTTTATTGGGACATGGATTCAAAGAAACCTAAAAACATACACACAAACTTATGACATTCATGAAACAACTGGAAATTTGAATGCTGACTGGATATTTGATTTATAGAATTATTTGCAAAAAAACCTTTATGTTGTGATGATAGTACTGAATGCAATGAATTACAGATGAAATATTATGACTTGGGGTTTACTTCAAAATAAAACAAGATAAAAGTAGGTAAGATTATAACATACAAAACTGGCCACGAGTTGTTAATTGTTGAAGCTGGGTAATGGGTACATGAAGGTTCATTACACTATTGTCTACTTCAGTCTATGTTTGAAATTTTCTGTAATAAAAAGTTAAAAAAATCCTTTCAAGCCCCTGCTTAAAATGGGACTAAAATTTGATCACAAAAAAATTTAACTGGAGTAGTATCTTTAATAAAAATAGAAACTCTGAGAAGTACTAAAGGAAAAAAGTACCTTTGGAAAAAATGTTCTGATACATGAGAAGCTCATCAATGTGACTTTTACCGATCTGACTGATGCCACAGTACTCAGATATTCTTAATTTTCCTTTTTATTTGACTAGGTTTTAAGAGTAGTGACTAATTCTTTTTTTTTTTAAGATTTTATCTATTTATTTGACAGAGAGAGAGAGATCACAAGTAGGCAGAGAGGCATGAGAAGCAGGCTCCCCGCTGAGCAGAGAGCCCGATGCGGGGCTCGATCCCAGGACCCTGAGATCATGGCCTGAGCCGAAGGCAGAGGCTTTAACCCACTGAGCCACCCAGGCGCCCCTCTTTTTTTTTTTTTTTAAAGATTTTATTTATTTGACAGAGAGATAGAGCCAGAGAGCACAGTAGGGGGAATGGCAGAAGGAGAGGGAGAAGCAAACTCCCCACTGAGCAGGGAGCCTGATATGGGGCTCGATTTTAGGACCCTGGGATCATGACCTGAGCCGAAGGCAGAAGCTTAACTGACTGAGCCATCCAGGTGCCCCGAGCAGTGACTAATTCTTTTTTTTTTTTAAGATTTTATTTATTTGAGAGAATGAGTGAGCGAGCGAGTGAGCGAGCACGCATGCGCATGCATGTGCATGCGAATGGGGGCGGTGGCAGAGGGAAGGAGAGAAGCAGACTCTCCACTGAAAAGGGAGCCTGACCTGGGACTCAATCCCAGGACCCTGGGATCATGACCTGAGCCAAAGGCAGGCGCCTAACCAACCGAGCCACCCAGGTGCCCCAGTAGTGACTAATTCTTATATAGCTTTCTGTTATCCAGTATCTCGTGTAATACCTTTCAACAGGAGGCACTCAAAAAAAATTTACTTAATGAACAGATTAATATTTTTACTAAATTCTTGATCAAGCATCTTCCAAATAATGATTATTACTGTTTGGTAACAAAAGACAGTTTCCTGGATGGTATTTAGTTACATATTAAATAATATATGAATATATAATCAAACGGTGTCCTAAAAAATTACAGGATGTAAAGAACTTTTAAACAGTGAAAACCTACATATCTTTTTGTATCTTGTGGATTTTTTTTAAAATATTTTATTTATTTATTTGACCGAGAGAGAGCGTGCACAAGCAGGGGGAATGGCAGACAGAGGGAGAGGGAGAAGCAGGCTTTCTGCTGAGCAGGCAGCCCAATGTGGGACTTGATCCCAGGACCCTGGGATAACGACCTGAGCCGAAGGCAGTCATTTAACCGACTGAGCCACCCAGGCACCCTTATCTTGTGAATTTTAAAACATCTCAGAAAATTGAACCTATTTAAAAGTAACACACATGAAATTAAAACTTATAAAATGAGTGGCCCCCCCAAAAAAAAATTTAGCAAGACTTACCTAGCAGGAGGAATTCCTCTCTTACAAAGATCCACCCTCACTCTCTCTCCCACATGTCTATAGATCTCCACTATAGCCAATACTGCAGCATCTCTCACCTGCCAAAGAATTCAGAACTTAAGCTTAGATGAGACATAATAAAATACATCATCTCAAGGCACCATTACAACTTGAAGTTCTCAGTTGGTTTTAATTCCTCTAAACCCAAGAGATTTTGGCAGGTCAGTAACAAAAACCAAGAGGACCTGCCGGGAAAACTCTAGAGAAACCTTGTAAAAGGTTTTGTAGAAATCTAAGAAACATGCATATAAAAGTTACTAATGTGGCTTTTTAAAAATCTTCTTTTTGTAATATGACTGCACAAAGAACTGCCAATAACTGTATGAATACAAATCATTATTGCGGTTAATATACTTTGCCGAAATAAAACTGCCCTTCAAGAATGTGATCTGAACTCAACATCAACGTTCATAGCATCATTATTTACAATAGCCAAAAGGTGGAACAAACCCAAATGTCCACCTAAGGACAAATGTATAAACAAAATGTGGTATATACATACAATGGAATATTATTCAGCTTTAAAAAGGAAAGGGCAGAAATTCTGACACATGCTACAACACAGATGAACCTTGAAGACATTATGCTATGTGAAATATGCCAGATATAGAAGGACATGTTGTATGGTTCCACTTTCATGAAGTACCTAGAGTAGTACAATCATATGGAGAAAAGTAAAATGTGGTTGCCAGGAGCTGGGGGATTGGGAAGAATGGGGAGTTATTGTTTAATGGGTACAGAGTTTGGGAAGATGAAAAAGTTCTGGAGATGGATGGTGGTGATGGTTGCACAACAGTGTGAATGTACTTAATGCCAATGAATAGTATCCTAAAAAATGACTGGAAAGGTAAATTTCATGTTGTGTATATTTTAGCACAATTAAAAGAAAAAAAAATGTGGGCCTCAAGACAGGAATTTGGAAGACAGCTCTAGTTCCCTTGCACAGCTCACAAAGAGCAAATAAAGAGGTAATAGAATTCTCTTCAAACTTCCAGAGGCACAGCCAGGGCCTAATAGCAAGGAAAACTTTATCCAGGGTTATTCCAAATGCCCAAGCTATGACAAAAAGGTTACAGTCAAGGTTCAACTCCACTAAGATGGACAAGATCCAGGATACACCCTCGTATTATGCCTACAGCATACACAGCTCAGGTAAAGAAATTTCTAACAAGTGATACACCACTCCTACAAATTTCCTCTGTTAAATAGGGTTATGACTGTTGTAAAAGCTGTTGTTATGCAACCACATTTAGGAATGAAGAAAGGACACTGACAACCTGTCCTCACAAATAACAAATAGGAGGACTATAAAAAGGAATCTAGGTTCTTTGTCACTCTTCTTTTTTTAAAATGGAGTAAGGGCACTAGGAAAGAGATAGCCAAAAAAAATTAGTCAGTGCTTGAATGTAAGTAAAATTTTACCTGACTGTTGGAATCTCCAAATAGGATGCACAAATGTGGTACCAACTTGCTGAGGACTAGTGGCTGAGCCCCAAAACTAAATATAATTTGAAACAAAAATAAAGAGAATTTGGTTTTAATCAAACAGTAAACAAAATATCCTTATACTTTCTTGTCTATATCAGTAAGACAAACATGGTGGGGAGCATGGGTACACATCATTAAAACATGAAGGACATCAGACACAAGCAAAAACTAATTCTAAACAATGTGAAATATGCAAACTTGAAAAATCATGACTGACATGAAAACTGTCAACACATGATCCAAGAGAACAAAATGTTCAACCAATGGCACTCTTATACCTAGCAACCTACTGATCACTCAGGAAAATTTAAGCTTTTGCTTTAAAATACTGATTTTTTTTTTTTTTTTTGATGCTGGGTCTCAAATAAATTTGCATTCCAATAAAACCTTTATGTTTATTAATATTTGATGAGGTCATGGGTTGAAAGCAAATGACAGGAGAGCCAAAAACCATGAAAGTTGTGCAGAACTGAATGCACTTACAAGCTCTAGATGGCAGAAAGGACTACAGTGGAGTAAAAGAAAATAAATGAAGGTATAGTTAGAAAAAAGGAAGTAACACTATAGGAAAAGTTGAAAGCTACTATATATTACCTATTTTGTTGCATAGAACTTGAACAAATAATCCAGAAAGAGATCAAAAGCCCCGACAACTTCTTGGGACTGGAGTTCTGAGCTCTGTGGCTCCGTGTTGTCAGAGCTCTACATACTGCTACCTGATTCACTGTCTAGTTACCTGGAAGAGTCTTGTTTGGTCTGTGATTTGGGTAACCATTCACACTGGTCTAGAAAACCTAGCTGGGGGGAAATGGCTATGATATTTGAAATACCACTGAGTTAAAACAATTCCAAACTGGGTCCAGAACAGAAGTAGATCCTAAGTTATATCAACATACTTGTTATATGACCATCTATTTTGAGTAGCAACTATTAACTTACTCAAGAAAAAAAGAGAAACACTTCTTATCACTAATAATTTTAAATTAATATACACACAAAAAATTAACAGCTAAAGATACCAAATCAAATAAAAACTCTCATACCAGAAATCAATTAATAACTATTTAAAATGTTATTTCCATAACTTTCTTCAAGCTTTATGAAATGGATATTGCTTTTTCCTTTTAGAAAAATGAAAAACAAGATGGTTATTTTCAGTAATCATAAAACTTACATGTTTAAGGTTTCAATAAGACACAGACACACGCCTTCTCGAGATCGAAAATTCTTGTGCTTAAAACCAGAAGCCAACTGTTCCCAAATGTACTATTTAAAAGAAAAGTAAACAAGTATAACAAAAAATTAAATTACTCATGTTATAATCTCTTATTCCCAACCTTACCACCAACTCTAATAACTGAATTTTCCCATCAGACTACTTCTCTACAATTTTTTTTTAAAAGACCGTATTTATTTATCTGACAGAGAGAGAGAGACAGGGAGAGAGGGAACATAACAAGCAGGGAGAGTGTGAGAGAGAGAAGCAGGCTTCCCGCTGAGGAGGGAGCCCAATGCGAGGCTTGATCCCAGGACCCTGGGATCATGACCTGAGCTGAAGGCAGACGTTTTACAACTGAGCCACTCAGGCCCCCTCTACAAGTTTTTCTAAGCCAAATTTGTACTAATGTTGCTCTCACCCATTTTTAAGTATCTTAATCACATTTTTAGTTTTTATTTAGTATCTTTCATTTTAGATTTCAGTTATTCTCAGAAAAACTATGTCCAATACCTAAAGATCTTAGAATTTCCATGGACATAGAATTCTTTCTAAGCTTTAGAAACCTCCCAACAACAATGCTATCATTATAAGCCCAGTAGTCCAGTAAGCATTTAAAAGGTCCACTGTTGCCTAGCGACTACTCCAAATTGTCACATGGAAGAGGCTTTTCAACATTTTATAATTCGGGCTTTTCTCGCTTTAGCACTGGATCCAAATACAGAAACATTATATGGTAAAAGTCATTTTATTGCTACCTACTAAAACTTTCTTTTGTAAAAAGCATACATAACCTGTACAGATAATCCATAGCAATTATATGAATTTGGTGTAGGAAGGAACCCAACTTTATTCTTCCAAACATACAGCCAATTGTCTCAATCAATCCTTTCTTCACATTTAGAAACACCATCCTTACCATTTATTAGATTCATGCACACACACACATACACACACACACATACCTCTTCTTGGACTCTTTATTCAATTCTACTAATATTTCTCTTGCTGCCAAACTTTCTGGAAAGTAACATGGAAGTTCACTCAGAAAACCTTAAATGTGAATAACCTGATGCAGCAACACCATCTCTGGAACACTATTCTATATTTACATCCAAAGACACATGTCAAGGATGTTCCTTATAGAACTGCTTATAATAGCATGTCAAAAATGAGTTAAAATTTTAACCACTAAACAAGTGTTGAAGGATACCCACCAAACTATTAAGAAGGACTTCATTCTAAGGTATAAAATATCTGGGCAAACAGTTTATTTTTGCAATTTTTTATAAAACATATACAGTATGTTTTATAATTATAAAACATATAATGTTTTATAATTTTAAAACTGTATTTTAGGTAATAACCCAAATACTGTTGTATATATTGTAAATTCTGATTTTTTTCCTACTTAATATGAGCTACTCTATAAATCTGTTTACATGTCAATTTATTGTCACACTTTTCACATAGGCTCCAGGCCCAGCATGGAGTGCAACACGGAATTTGAACTCACGACCCTGAGATCAAGACCTGAGCTGAGTTCAAGAATCAGATGCTTAACTGACTGAACCACCCAGGCGCCCCTTTTTGCTCTCCTTTCAAAACATCTCCATAGGGGCTAATTTTTTCTACTGTATACATAAAACACAAGTCAGTATCATAGAATATATGCCTTATACAATTAGTAACCACCTGTTCAAATAAAAAATTTTCTTCTTGTTGCTGTAAAAGTCGCACAAATTAATGTAACATTCAGTAGTTCTCAAAATGAGATTTCTCACTGAACACTGTATTATTATCTGCAGGTAAGAAAAACCAGAAAAATCCTAAAAAATAATATAATCAGCATAGTATCCAGCAGAATCTCTGAGATAGCTTTGTAAAAATTGTCAAAGAGTAGATAATAGGAAAAAGAAAAGCAAAAAACCCAAAAAGTTAAATATTGACATTTTATCTTAAATTTCAATTTCTTTAAAGAATTAACAATAATTCAGTATTTAAAATTCCAGCTTTCCTGTCCCCCGGGGTTTCAATGACTTGCTGTGATTACCAGCTATCTTTACTAATATTTCAACATTGATTAGCAAAATGTAAATCTGAAAATGAAGGCCTACCATAGGTGGTGCTACTTGATCCATTAACTTCAGTATCAGAGTCTGAGCTTCATCTCGAACCTTGTCTTTAGCATCTCCCATTCTGTCTATTAAAGCTACAATAACTAGAGAAAGGCAAGAGAAAGAGTAAATATTTATGATTCATCTCCATTATAAGCTATATTTTACAAAATTTAAACAGCTTGTTTTCATAAATGAAAAAAGTTAAGAGGTAAGCAAATTATTTCCTTTATTCATGAGTCTAATAAAAAATAACAGAGAAGGAAGTTTCAAAAGCATACATACAACATGATATCCACTTATGATAATGTTCAAAAAACAGGCAAGACTAAATATTATCCTATTTAGAGATGTGTATGGCTAGTCAAGCTCTACAGATGAGCAGGGAATGGTTATCTAAAAGGTCATGTCAGTGATTACCTCTGGTAGAGGGAGGGAGGTGTGATCAGGAATGCAGAGAGGAAGTATCTAGGATGGCAGAGTTCTAGTTTCTCGACCGGGGCCCAGGCAGGTGTTGGTGTACAATTACATGTGTAGTATACATTTATGTATTTATGACATATTACTCAACTGACAAAAATAAAAGCCTAGGCCCCTGGGATTGAAGTTTTTCTCTACTATGTCCAAGACTGTGGCACAATTTCATGAAAGGAGGCAGGAAAGGCAGGTAAGAGTCCATTCTTGGAAAGTTTTCACGAGAAAAGGTTTCTGTAACTATAAATCAACAAAGCACCACAGAGAAATCATATCTATTGAGGGTGAAGGGAAAGGGAGGCGGGAGCTAGACCTCAGAGGATACAGGTTCTAAAGTCCACTCATTGGGCAAAAATATCTCACAGTCAAAATTATCTTTCTGTAATCCCTTAAACTACCACTTCCCCTTGTGTGGTGTTATAAGGTGTGTGGCCACAATATTTCATCTCTTTTTGTCTTTATATCCTTAACCAGTAATGTTTGCAGCAGTACTCACCTCAGAAGATGACTGAAAATTAAAAAGGGAATAAATGTAAACCACTTAGAGTAAAGTGCACTGAGTAAGCACTCTGTGTCACCTACTACCCCCACCATCGCTAGCATCATTCTACAGGTTGGAAGGCAAAGAAATTAACTTGTTTCTCTTCTGACATCACAGCTATAGCCTTCCTTTCCCTGAGGCAATGAAGGCTGAGGCCTAGTTTAAACAAGGGAAGGAAGAAATGAGATCGAGAAATGGATTTTCTCTCGTTTATCTATAGACAATTATAATTAATTGTATATACAATTTGATGCAAATATGTTCTACAATATAACAACCAGACTGATGTAATAATAATAAACAACAACACTTAAGGAAAAAAAAAATTACATTCTTTTTGGAAGAAAAGTCGACTAGAATGAGAAGCCCACTATACCAAATGAAATTATATCATCCAAAAACCTAAGTTTAATCAAGGAAATAACTGTATAAGAAAACAAAGTCCTTGCCAATCAGAAAAATATAAACACTTGTATTTATCTGATGTATCGCTAACATCAGAGAAAATCATTGACACCTGTAGGATTGGCTATTGTGGGAGTCTGGTTCCGATAGCTTCTGAGAGGCAGAAGACAGCAATAAACACTTAATAAATATTAAATATTATTATGTACTAAGCACTGAATTATCTCATGTCATCGCCATAACAATCCTATGAAATAGAATAGGCCCATTTGATAGAGAAGGCCCAAAGGGATTAAATACCTTGCTCAAAGTTACACAAATAACAAGTTAAAACCAGGATTTAAATAATCTATACAGGGATACCTGGGTGACTCTCAGTCAGTTAAGTGCCTTCGGCTCACGTTATGATCCCAGTGTCCTGGGATCGAGTCCCACATCAGGCTCTCTGCTTAGCAGAGAGCCTGCTTCTCCCCCTGCCTGTGCTCGCTGGTGCTCTCTCTCTCTCTGACAAATAAATAAATAAATAATCATATGTATGTATGTATGTATGTATGTATGTATGTATAAATAAATAAATAAATAATCCAGTCATAACTATTTCTATTTACTTGTAACTGAGGCGTTCTGCATGTGTGTGTTTTAGTTTTTACATACAATAGTAGTATGTAAAAAAAAAAATAGCCACTTCATTCTCGAGGGAATTTAAATCCAAAAAGAAAATTAAAACATTGGCCCAAACAACAGCTCACTTCAATGTAAAAAACTAAAATTTTATAAAATATAAACAATGAAAACAATCAACTTCACACTACATAAACTTTTTATTATAGCTGAATTTTTTGCATTAGAATTCTTTTTTAATACACTCTCTTGGTGTCAAGTAGAATAAGATTTTATTCCTTGCTCTATTGGTTATTAATTATTTCAGATAGTAAACTTCTCTGCATTTCAAAGTTTCCTTGTCTATGAAATAAGGAGGGATGCAAGCCTATTCCTCACATGGCTAGTGAGAGGATGAGGTAAAACTGGTGTTTAAAAAAAAAAAAAAAAAGACTTGTGCTAAGCCTGTAATAAGCATTTGGAAGAGTCAACAGTTTAAGGATCCTAAAGATCTGTATATGATATAATGACCACCGAATTTTACCATTCAACGTGATGACTATTCACTAGATAGTTATAGAAATCCAAAACAGTTTTTACCCTATAGACAGTAAGAACTGGTTAAACAAATGAATAGATCACACTGGCAATTGAACAGTGGAACACCGAAGAAGTTTAAAGCACAGCTGGTATGTTTTATTCTCTCAGCACTGTATGGGATGCATACTATTTTACAAGATGCAAAACTGATGGCCAGGTAGCACTATTCTAATACTCTTTCTGTAATTCCATTTTCGATTAAAACTATCTACTTAAAATTTGTAAAATATGAGATCCCTTACTGAATTCAGTTATCATAAAACCAAGGTTGGTAATCAGTGTTAAATGTAAACTGAATATATTTTTTTGTTTGAAAAGCTTATTTTTCCACAGTACATGTGGCCACAAAAGAAAACTTAAATATTTCATTTTAAATTAAATATTTTCTATATAAATTATTATATACTTTATATATATAACACGTGTATTACATATAATATATAAATATATAATGTATATAATATATAAATATATTATATATAAATATAATAAATTAAATATTTCAAAGAACTACATCAATAGAGCCCATACTCTTTCTGGCACTTCGTCTATAACTAAACATGAATCTCAATTTTCCTAAAACATCTCTTCGCTTTTAACATAAAAAGGTAAAAATAGCTATAATAAGTGCACCAAAAAAAAAAAATCTATCTATATATCTATCTATATACACATATATCACTCACATCAAGTTACATATATCTAGGATTACATTATTTAAAAAAAGCCTTCCACACATAATTTCATTCAATTCCTTCCTTTTACAGAAAGGCTCCTAACATGGTTTGGCTAAGTTCTAAGAGTAAAACAAGAAAGTTAACCCTGGGATTCTTGGTTTAGTACCATACCTCCTTAAGAGTACACAGATATACTGCCTATCTTACGGAGCTACCACACAAATTAGAAACAGTGTAAGGATAATCTCTCATATATGTAAAGCAGATAAGGCCTAATAAATGGATGACAAAGTAGGCAATATATGGTAGCAAAGTAGTGATAAAATTTTCCTATTATATCGCACTGACTCTCAACTAATAATAAGTTCAAGTTTCACCAAGGAAAATGATGAACATGTAGGGTTCGAAATAAAAATGATACTGGCTAACATTAATGCACAGAAGTAACCATAAAAGAGTAGATTAGAAGATAAAAAAATTACACATATAAGCCTATGCAGATATATGGAGAACACATATGAAATACGAATAAAAGCAACTTAATATAATTTATTAAGTATTTAAGGGTATAAGAATTATGGAGTAAAGAAAACTCCAGTGTAGGGTGAGGTTAATATGAAAAGCTCCCAGATACTGAAATCTGAAGTAAATCTCTTAAAGAGAGAAAAAAGAGTTCTTTTCTTTTTTCCTTAAGATTTATGTATTTAAAAAAAAAAAAAAAGATTTATGTATTTGAGAGAGAGAGAAGAGGGGAGGGGCAGAGAGTGTCCCAAGCAGACTCCACGTGGAACCTGACATGGGGCTCAATCTCAGGACCCTGAGATCACACAACCTAAGCCAAAATCAAGAGTTGGACACTTAACTGACTACGCCACCCAGGTGCCCTAAGAGGAGAGGATTTCAAAAAGAAAGAACAGCACAAATTAGGAACAAATTAGGCCAGAACTAACAAGAGTAAGTTTCTGATTAGCTAAAGTGGAAAAGAGTACTTGCTAAAGATCACTGATAAATAAGGCTACTGAGAGGCAGAAGGGACATACATGCTGAGAGAATTAGAATACCAAAGGACAACCAAACAGAAGTTCTGAAAGCAGGACAGTCCTGGGAGGCAACAAACTAGGATTCTGGTCCCAATACTCCTACTGCCTCATTACAAGCAGTCGGAGCATCAAACCCCATCTGGCCCTCCTCGTGTTCAAAAAATAAACAAGAACATAATACCTAGAATTACTGTCGAGCCTAAAATACTATCTGTCACAACTAATAATAGGGAACTACTACAGGGCAGGGGTCACAAACATAAATGCCTACGGTCAGGGACATACAGAAAATGCCAAAAATGAACCAGCTCTAAAAATGGCAAGCTTGCCATATCATAACTGATATTCTCGGTTATGAGGAGACAAGAGGAGATGGGAGGGACTTATGAATCAGAAAGCTCATGACCCATTCAAAAGAGAAGCTATAACAAAACTTCAGCCAAAAAGTACCTCTAGGAGTGGAAGATCAGGGTTGCCACACTGACCAATTGTTCAAGACAAGTCATAAACATGAATTTTATGTAAAATGTTCTAAATTTTAAGAATGATTCATAATGTTTTAAGAAAATACATAAGTAAAGCATGTTTGCAGAGCATAATTTTTAACATCTATCGTGGGGATTTTTATGCAGAAGACTGACACAGTAAAAAAAAAAAAAAATCACCTTTCTAGAGGATATTCATACAAAGAATGAATTAGAACCAGGTATTGATTAAAAAGGGAATAATAGGGTGCCTGAGTGGCTCAGTGGGTTACCTGCCTTCAGCTCAGGTCATGATCTCAGGGTCCTGGGATCGAGCCCCACATCGGGCTCTCTGCTCAGCAGGGAGCCTGCTTCCCCCTGTCTCTGCCTGCCTCTCTGCCTACTTGTGATCTCTCTCTCTCTGTCAAATAAATAAATAAAAATCTTAAAAAAAAAAAAGGGAATAATAAAGGGAAACTCACTAAGATGCTTCTGCTAAAAGGATAGCTAAACAATAAAAATAAGAAGAAAGCAGCAGAACACCGAACATGAATAAAAAGCTGACCAAAGATAATTCAAAAATAAGTGTGGCATTACGAAGCATTAATTCATAAAAGAAAAATCACAAACATCTGAGGTTTCCCTTAAATATTTCTTTTCTTTCCCCCTTAAATATTTCTACATAGTAGGAACCAAATCTACTCATCAAAGCCCTTCAAAAGACACATGAAGGTCACTCAGGTTTAGAAAGCAGGTCAAAGTCAACGTTGTAATTCTAACCACTACACAAAGAAAAGCACTGTATTAGTATACTGTACTGTATTAGTATACTCTACTGTACTACAAACACACTACTGTAAGTGCACCGCAAAGTATGGCTGGTAGCCCAGACCAGGCTACAAACTGTGGTAAAAAAATTGAGAGTGTTTATAAAATAAAATTTTAAAAACAATCTGACCAAAGTAATTTTATTTATTGAATCTAATAATAAAAAATTGGGCCTTGTATTTTTTTCCCTTTCACTTTGCTGTAATTTATTTTCATTGTATTTTACAAAATATTCATCTGCAACAGACTAGCAACAAAAGAACCAGTCCTTCACAGATAGTCTAACAGGTGGTGCTGTAAGAATGCAAACTGGAGCAGCCACTCCAGAAAACAGTATGGAGGGTCCTCAAAAAGTTAAAAATAGAGCTACCCTATGACCCAGCAATTGTACTGCTAGGTATTTACCCAAAGGATACAAACATAGTGATTCAAAGTGGTACATGCACCATGATGTTTACAGCAGCAGCATCAACAATAGGCAAACTATGGCAAGAGCCCAAATGTCCATCAACTGATGAATGGATAAAAAAGATGTGGGGTGTGTGTGTGTGTGTCTATATAATGGAATATTATGCAGCCATCAAAAAGAATGAAATCTTACCATGTGCAATGACATGATTGGAACTAGAGTATATTATGCTAAGTGAATTAAGTCAGAGAAAGATAAATACCACATGATTTCACTTATATGTGGAATTTAAGAAACAAAACAGATGAACATATGGGAACGGGGGAAAAAAGGAGAGGGAAACAAACCACAGGAGACTCTAATAATAGAGAACAAATTGAATGTTGATGGAAGGAAATGGGTAGGGGGTAGGCTAGATGGGTGATGGGTATTACGAAGGGCACTTGTTATGATGAGCGCTGGGTCTTCTATGTAAGTGATGAATCACTGAATTCTACTCCTGAAACCAATATTGCACTGCATTAATTAGAATTTAAATAAAAATTTGTAAAGGGAAAAAAATACATGAATAATTAAAGAGAAAAAAGTGCTGTAATAAATTTTTAATGTTACAAAAAAGTAAAAGTTATAGTAAAACATTTTTTTTATTTTTTTTATTTTTTTTTATAGTAAAACATTTTTAAATATGAACTAAAAATCTACCAACAGTATATTTAGTGTGTTTTTTGCTTTTTTTTTTTTGTCTCAAAGGAAATATTTATTTAAATATATTTTTATTTAAAAAGATTTTAAATCTTTTATGTCTAGGCAACCTAAAATGCTAAGTAGATCTCTGGGTTGTACAAAATTACATTTTTGCCTTCACAGAGAACCAATTCTTTAAAAACCATGAGAAAAAAAAGTCAGTATGTCAAAACCTACAATAATTTTTAAATAAGGTTAACTTACCCATTACTACATAGGACTTAAATCGTGTTGATAATCTGTCCACAAAGGCACTTAAAATTTCCAATCCCATTAATGATACCTATAGATAGAAAGAAATTTTAATGAATAAAAAGTACCAATGCCTTCTTTCATATCAATTATAATCACTGACATATAAAGATCTTCATATATTACCAAGTTTTTTTTTAAGAAATAAGGAGATTGAAGTATTCAGGGGGTAAACAGTCATAAGATTAGGGCACCCTATTCTCAAATGGTTCAATAATAATAATAATATATAAATATGCAGGAAGATAGTGATAAAGTGTATTTGTCAAAATGTTAGTAACTGGTAAATTAGGTGAAGGGTACAAAGCAGTTCACTGACTATACATGCAACTTTCCTATAATGTTGAAATGTTTCCTAAATGAAAGTTGAAATAACAGCACCTTTTATTATACAGAAATTCCAGCTTTTGTCTAGGACAGAGATAGATACCACTCCGACTGTAACAAGAAAAAGTCAATCTATAGAACCATATTTATTCTTGAATCCATCAGAAAGCTGCAGTTGTAGGATAATCAACTAGCCTGAAATTTAAGAAAAGATAGATGTCCCCAAGGAGAGATGGGACATAAGCAGGAGGACACATGTGGCAGTGGACAGAAGGAAAATGAAAATGCAATACAAGTGGGTTAAGAGTTCAACTATATTTAACTCATTGTTAATAGCTGAATGTGGGCTAGCGTGAAAATACATAATCCCTAGTAGCCACAGACACAAAAGGAGAGACACCCATTTACAGGCTCTCTCTCCACAAACCTCCACTGGACATTCGTGATTGGAAAAAGTATCTCTTGGTTGTACAGGTGTGACCAAGGGAGGCAGCTGCCTCTGTAGGAAAGGCACAAACTTTTCCTTTCCCATACCGTTGTCTTGTAAGAAACAAAGGTATGAAGCTACTGAGAGAAAGACAAAAACTGTCACCCAGGACACAGGTAAAAACTCACTGCTGCTGAGCAAAGAGAAAAGAAAAAAAAGTTCTCTACTTCACAGGGAGAAGCAGAAAATCTTCCTGGGCTCAAATGATTAGAGATCTACAGTTAGGGAGAGGCAGGATCTCTGTTAAAGCCTCATCCCCAAGACAAAGGGCTCCTAAGACTGAAGATGGACCAGAAAAACAGAGAACACTCCCGCTCCCCACAACTAGGTTAGCAAGGACAGCGTAAGGAGCAATTTACCACTGGAGAAGAGAACATGGAGAAAAACCCTCTATGAAGCACAGGAAAAAAGGGAAAGTATAAAGTGAAGGGTGTTACAAAAACACTGAGTGGCCAACAATTAATTCCACTCCTAGGTATATATCCAAAGGAATTAAAGCAGGACACACACAGATACCTGAAAACCAATGTTCATTACAGCATTATTCATAATAGCTAAAAGGTGCAAAAGCCCACATGTCCTTCAACTGATGAGTAAAGAAAATGTGGTATATGCACTCAATCAAAGATGTCATAAATAGAACTGATTGGTGAATGTTACAACATGAATGAACTTTGAAAACATTGCAAGTGGAAAAAAAAGTCACAAATGCCCAGATGCTGTATGATTAAACTTATAAGAAATGTCCAGAATAGGCAAACCTATAGAGATAGAAAGTAAATTAGTAGTTGCTTAGAACTAGGGAATGTGGGGGGATAAGGTAGTATCTGCGAAAGGGTACAGGGGTCTTCTTGAGGTGATGGAAATATTCTAAAATTAACTGTGCTGATGGTTGTGCATATCTGTAAATATACTTAAAAAAATCAATGAATTGTACACTTCAAATGAATAAATTGTAGAGTATGTAAATTATATCAATAAAGCTGTTAAAACATAATTGAAAAATCTACAAATAAACTCACAGACTTAACAGACTTTGTAGTATCTCAAATAAGCAGGAAAAACATGCATACTTGGTAAGATCTCACTTAGGAATCTATCCCTAAGATATACTAACAAAATTATGAAAGAACATGTGAATATTATCCATTGTAAGAGACCAGAAACTATCCAAGCATCAATATGAGACAGTTCAATAAACTATGGTACATCCATACTATAGCATACTGTAACACTTTAAAAATAACAATGAGAACTACCTTAATTCTGCTATGCAATAACCTCCATGATATCGTTTTCTTTAAGATTTATTTATTTGAGAGACAGAGAGTGAGCAGGGGGAGGGGTGAGGGAGAGAATCTCAAGCAGACTCCCCACTGAGCGTGGAGCCCCACTCGAATCTTGATCTCACGACCCTGATATCATTACCTGAGCCGAAATTAAGAATCAGACGCTTAACCAACTGAACCACCCAGGTGTACCTCCATGATATATTGTTAAGTGAAACAAGCAAGTTGGGACAATGCATATATATACAAAGAGGACTACAAGTAGATATAGTTAGAAATGTTTACTAAAAACAAAAGCAATGGAAAAATAATCAGAAAAAAATTTTAATGGTTAGGAACAGACTATAAGGAATAGAAAAGGAAGCCAGACTATTTTGAACACACTGTATTTGTAGCAATAACTAATTTCATGGAAAACAAAATAAGTGAACCTAAACGCATACCAAATTAGTATTATAACCACACAGAAGATTATTTCAAGTGACTTTAAACTATACTAATTTGATTCTCTCTCTGCAAGGGGATATATCCTAAGAACATACACTAAACTCTGCAAAAAATAAACTTCAATGCTTCTAGAAATCTTGTTGATTGAAGGAGATAGAAGACATACGGAAGTAATGAAAAAAAAAAAATGCAGTCCTGAAACTAAATTAGAATCACTATGAACTCATGATGTATTTTTCTTTAAAATTAAGATAAAACCTATCCTATTCATTGAAAAAAATCTAGAAACAATCAAACGAGTAATAATGAGTTCCACTAGCGCTCACATACATACTATTTCCCACTAAAAAGAACAAGAGAAGTGGCTGATTCTTGGGTAGGAGGAGGAAATAGGACATCTTGTGATACCAGACAGTGAAGATGCTATAGATTACTAGGGTAATGTCAAGATAGGACATTTAAATATTAACAAGGATAATAACTGCACTGTCTTGAAGCACATTAGATATGTTTAAATACAAAAATCCATAATGATAAAAACTATTTGGCCAATATCGGAGGATGCTTAAAAGACCACCTTAATATTTTGACAATTAGTAAATGAAAGAATCATATGAACTACAAGCATACCTCAGAAATACTGTGGATTCTGTTCCAGACCACTGCAATAAAGGGAATATCGCAACAAAGTGAGTCAAGTGAATTTTTTCATTTCCCAGTGCACATAAAAGTCATGTTTACCCTGTATTTTGTTCTAGTAAGCATGCAATATCATTATGTCTTAAGAAAAGTAAATACCTTAATAATAAAATACTTGACTGCTAAAAAATGTTAGCCATTATCTGAGCTTTCAGCAAGTTGTAATCTTTTGGCTGGTGGAGGGTCCTGCCTCAATGTTGATGGCTGCTGACCAATCAGGGTGGTGGTTGCTAAACGCTGGGGTGGCAGTGGCAATTTCTTAAAAATAAGACAACAGTAAAGTTTGCCACAACTGACTTTTCCTTTCATGAATAATTTCTCTGTAGCATGTGATACTGTTCGAAAGCATTTTACCCACAGAATTTCTTTCGAAACTGAAGTCAATGTTCTTAAACTCTGATGCTGCTTATCATCTAAATATATGTAATATTTTAAATCTTTTGCTGTCATTTCAACAATCTTCACAGCATCTTCACCAGGAGTAGAACCCATACCAGGAAAAACTATTTCCTCATTCATAAGAAGCAACTCCTCGTCTGCTCAAGTTCTATCATGAAACTGTAGCAACTGAGTCACATTTTCAGGCTTTTTTTTTCCAGGTTATTTTAATTCCAGTTAGTTAACATATAGTGTTATATGAGTTTCAGGTGTACAATGTAGTAATTCAATACTTATATCACCCTGTGCTCATCACGACAGGTACATTCTTTAATACCCATCACCTATTTAACCCACCAGAATATCCAATGGGAAAAGGACAGTCTCTTCAACGAATGGTGTTGGGAAAACTGGAAAGCAACATGCAAAAGAATGAAACTGGACCACTGTCTTACACCTTACACAAAAATAAACTCAAAATGATCAAAGACCTAACTGTTAAGACCTGAAACCATAAAAATCCTAGCAGAGAACATAGGCAGTAACTTCTTTGACACTGGCTGTAGCAACTTCTATGTCTCATGAGCCAAGGGAAACAAAAGCAAAAATAAATTATTGGGACTACATCAAGATAAAAAGTTACTGCACAGCGAAGGCTCCACTTCTAATTCTAGTTCTCTTGCTATTTTTACCACATCAACAGTTATGCCCTCCACTGAACACCTCAAAGCCACCATCTTCCAAACTCCTGTTTATGTTGATATTTTGATCTCTTCACAGGAATCACGAATGTTCTTGGCATCTAAAAGGGTGAATCCTTTCCAAAAGGTTTTAATTTACTTTGCCCAGATCCATCACAGAATTACCATCTATGGCAGCTATAGCCTTACGAAATGTATTTTTTAAATAATAAGACTTTAAAATCAAAATTACTCCTCGATCCATGGGCTGCAGAATGGATATTGTGTTAGCAGGCATGAAGACAACAGTAATTCTCATTGCACATTTCCACTGGGGCTCTTGGGTGACCAGGCATATTGTCAATGAGCAGTAGTATTTTGAAAGGAATCTTTTTTTCCTTAGCAGGTTTCAGCAGTGGCTTAAAATATTCAGGAAGCCATGTTGTAAATACATGTGCTCTCCCCAGGCTTTGTTGTTCCATTTATAGAGTGATAGGAGAGTGGATTTAGCATAACTCTGAAGGGCCTTAGGATTTTCACAATGGAAGTGAAGCAGTGGCTTCAATTTAAAGTCACAGGCTGCATTAGTCCATAACGAGAGAGTCACCCTATCCTTTGAAGCCAGGCACTGACTTCTCCTCTCTGGCTACGAAAGTCCTAGATGGCATCTTATTCCTAATATAAGGCTGTTCCATCTACATTGAAAATCTGTTGTTCAGTGTAGATTTTCATGAATCATGAATTCATGAATCAATCATGAATCATCCTAGCTAGATCTTCTGAATAATTTGTTGGAACTTCTGTAACAGCACTTTGCTGCTCCACTGTGCACTTTTATGTTATGTAGAGGGCTTCTTTCCTTAAACCTCATGAACCAACTTCTGGCTTCAAACTTTCGCAGCTTCCTCACCAATCTCAGCCTTCACAGAACTGAAAAGGGTTAGGGCCTTGCTCTGGACGATGCTCTGGCTTAAGGGAGTGTTGTGGCTGCTTAGATCTTCTATTCAGACCACTAAAACTTTTTCTCTATGTCAGCGATAAAGCTGTGTTGCTTTCTTATCATCTGTGTGTTCACTGGAGTAGCACTTTTAATTTCCTTCAAGAACCTTTCCTTCGCAGTCACAAGTTGGTTGTTTGTCATAAGAGGCCTAGCTTTTGGCCTGTCTCAGCTTTTGACTTAATCATTTCTAGCTTTTGATTTAATGTGAGAGACACGCAACTCTTTCTTTAGCTTGAACATTTAGGGGCCATTGTAGAACTATTAATTGGCCTCATTTCAATATGGTTGTGTCTCAAGAAACAGGGAGACTCAGGGAGAGGGAGAAAAACAGGAAATGGCAGGTCAGTGGAGCCGTCAGAATACATTTATCGATTAAGTTTGCCATTTTGAATGGGTGTGGTTCCAACAATTACAATAGTAACATCAGAGATCACTGATTACAGATCATTGTAACACATTATAACAAAAAAATTAGAAATATTGCAAGAATTACCAAAATGTGACATAGTGATAAGTCAAATGCTGTTGGAAAAAGGGCACCAATTAACTTATTTAATGTAGGGTTGCCACAAACTTTCAATTTGTGAAAAATGCTGTATCTATGAAGCACAATAATGTAAAGTACAACAAAATGAGGTATGCCTGCCTTTCTATTATAAACAATGCCGATGAGTAAGCAAATAGAAGTAAATGGTCTAAGTTTCTCTTTTTAAAAGTATTCTACTTAATAAGTGAAGGAATGACAAAATCAGAGTATCATTTTGCAAACCCTAATGAATTAAGGGATCTAAATTAAATGAATTAAGGGATCTTAATGGTTGTTAACATCATAAAAAGATACTGTCACACCTTATGTGCTTTCTTGATATTATGTGCCTCCTGAGGGGGGAAAAAAACACCGAATCTGATCAAGCTATAGGTCCAACTACCAATTTATAGGAAATACGGAGGAACTAACATCACAAGAATGAAATCAGCAAAACATGACTGTGGGAAACTCTACAAATAAGATTCAAGAATTTTTAAAAAGAGAAACTGAGGGAGAAACAAGTTCAAAGAAACTTAATAAACATGTTGACGGAGGTATGGTCTCCTAAAGGTGTCCATATCCTAACTTCCAACACCTGTGGGTATGTAACTTTATGTGGTAAAAAGAACTTTAAAGATGTGGTAAAGGTCTTAAAATGGGGAAATTACTCTGGGTTATCTTGGGCCCAATATATCACAAGATCTCTCATAAAAGAGAGGCAGGAGAGTAAGCAGAGTTGCAATGACAAAAGCAGCAGTCAGAAAGATCTGAAGGTGCTATACTGCTGGCTCTGAAGACAGAAGGAGAGGCCATAAGCCAAGAAATGCATGAAGTTTCCAGAATATGGAAAATCATCTCCTTGAAGTTCTTTAGATACAATCTCGCTGAAACCTTGATTTTATCCCAATGAAACCCATTTAGAAATTGACCTCTAAAACTAAAAGAAAGTAAATCTATGTTATTTAAGGCTACTAAGTGTGTGGTAACTTGTTACAGCAGCAACAGGAAACTAATATATTAACGAATCACAATGTGGAAATCTTATTTGGATCCTGATTTTTCTTGAAATAATTAAAGGGGTGCCTGGGTAGCTCAGTCAGTTAAGTGTCCAACTCTTGGTCTCAGCTCAGGTCTTGATCTCAGGGTCGTGAATTCAAGCCCCATATTGAGCTCCAGGCTGGGCGGGAGCCTACTAAAATAAACAAACAAATAAATAAAATAACTAATTTAAAAATTTGTATGACATTTTAAAAATTGGCAATTTGACCCTGCATATTTGCTATCAAGGAATTATTCTTTTAGATTTGATAATGGTAGTGAGGTTATGTTAACAATTTTTTAATAATTTTTTTTTTTTATGTAGGCTCCATGCCCAGTTGGGAGACCAACTGGGGCTTCAACTCAAGATCCTGAGATCAAGACCTGAGCTGAGGTCAAGAGTCGGATCCTTAACTGCCTGAGCCACCCAGGCACACCAACAATTTTTTTAAAGAACACTTATCTCTGAGACACTAAATAAAAAGTCTCATTGATGAAACAAAGTATCTGTGATTTGTGACAAAGTGATGGGCATGATTAGCCATAGACTGATGAGTGTTGTGGGTGGATTTGTTATTTTATTCTGCCTACCTTTACATATGTTCAAAATTCTTTGTAGTAAAAAGTTTTGTTTGTTTGTTTGTTGTTTTTTTTTTAATTACAGGAGGGGCGCCTGGGTGGCTCAGTGGGTTAAAGCCTCTGCCTTCGGCTCAGGTCATGATCTCAGGGTCCTGGGATCAAGCCCCGCATTGGGCTCTCTCTCTCTCTGCCTGCTTATGAACTCTCTGTCAAAATATATAAAAAAATCTTTAAAAAAAAATTACAGGAAGTGTGATTCCTAATGGTGAAATGAACATACCCTTGAAACAAAAGAACAACTCAAGGTCCACACTCTTACTCACCCTCATCCTAAGAGTCTTAGCCAATGCACCCAAACTAAGCAAAACTAAAAAACTGGAAAAGAAGGAATGCTATCTTTATTGTCTGATATTATTATACAGTAGTCCCTCCTTATCTCCAGTTTTGCCTTCCACAGCCTGAATTACCCAAGGTCAAATGTAGTTCAGAAGTAGATAATCCTCTTCAGAAATCAATAATAGCGTAACACTATGTTACAATGCCTACATCATTAACCTCACTTCATCTCATCACTTCATCATCCCACATCATCACAAGAATGGTAAGTATAGTACAAGGAGATTTTGAGACCACATTCACATAACTTTTATTATAGTATACTATTATAAATGTTCTACTTTATCATTAATAATTTCTTATGGTGCCTAACATAAATTAAGCTTTATCATAGGTATGTATGTATAAGGAAAAACACAGTGTACATATATATATATAGGTACTCTCTACTGTTTCCAGCATCTGCTAGGGGGTCTTGGAAATGTATCCCCATGGATATGAGGAGGGACAACCATGTGTAGAGAAAACCTAAAAGATTTCACAAACTGCAGAAAAATGTTTTGAATTATAAGCAGGTTGGCCACAAAAATCAATATCCAAAATGCCATTTCATTTCAATATATCAGAAAGCATAATTTTAAAAATAAAAAATAGCATTTATACTCTCAATAACTATGAAAATAAATCTAACAAAATGTGTGTAAGATCTATTGGGAGAAAATAATGAAACTTTTTTTTTTTAAAGGACCTATTTTTTTTTTTTAGATATTTTATTTATTCATTTGACAGAGAGAGAGATCACAAATAGGCAGAGAGGCAGGCAGAGAGAGGGGGAAGCAGGCTCCCCGCTGAGCAGAGAGCCCGATGTGGGGTTCGATCCCAGGACCCTGAGATCATGACCTGAGCCAAAGGCAGAGGCTTTAACCCACTGAGCCACCCAGACGCCCCAAAAATAATGAAACATTAATGAGACACATTAAAGAAAACACAGAAGCACCTGGGTGGCTCAGTCGGTTAAGTGTCTGCCTTCGGCTCAGGTCATGATCCCGGGGTCTTGGGATCGAGCCCCACCATCAGGCTCCCTGCTCAGTGGAGAGCCTGCTTCTCACTCTCCCTCTGCCTCTGCCTCCACTGGTGCTCACTCACTCACTTTCCCTCTCTCAAATAAATAAATAAAATCTTAAAAAAAAAAAAAAAAGAAAACATAAACAATTTTCACGGATAAAAGAGGTCATTATAAAGATATCAAGTCTTTCCCCCCAAAAGAGGATAGTCAACGTAATTCCAATAAAGCCCCAATTTTCTAGTGCAACTTGACTGATTCTAAAATTCACATGGGTTAGTAAAGACCCAATAGTAAGCCAACACATTTCTAAAAAATATGGTGAAGGAATTTGATATAGCAAATATCAAGATTTACTATGGAGCTAGAGACAAATGACTTTCCTGAATTTCCATTTGGACATCTTTCAATTTAGCCTACATTTTGGCCAAGGGTCATTTCAGTAGAATAAGAAAACCATCAAGAAAGAGGAGGAGAAAAAAAAAAAGAAAGAAAGAAGAGAAGAAAACTAGAGCTATATTTCAATTTGCTCCTCACCACTTCCTTAGGAACTCAAATGCCTCCACTCAGGTCCTTTATCTATTTATTTTTTAAAAGATTTTATTTATTTATTTGAGAGAGAGACATCATGAGCAGAGGGGAGGGGCAGAGAGAGAAGCAGGCTCCCCAGTAAGCAGTGAGCCCGATACAGGGGCTCCATCCTGGGACTCTGGGATCATGACCTGAGCCAAAGGCAGATGCTCAACCGACTGAGCCGCCCAGGCACCCCTCCATTCAGGTCCTTTAAAACATAAAAGCAAAACTAGTGTACTTTCTAAAAGGTACATATAAAATACAAAAGCAAAAATAGAAACATATTAAATATATAAATATAAAAGTATAAAATAAACTATTAAAAAACTAAAAGCAAAAATAACATTCTTTTAACAGAAAAATAGAAACTCCAAAAAGCAAATTTGGGGCTAAGACCAAGCTTAAATTTTAGGGTGTTTTAAAGTCCTAAAACTAAAATTTTAAAGTTTATGAAATTTCATTAACTCCAAAAGAAGTCCCAGAACCTTTAGGGTCATTTTCCCATTCTCTTTCTCACTCTCCCTTTTCACCTCCGAATCACAAGTGGTTTAACATATTTGACTAACTAATGTGATGTCAATAAAATCACACTCAGTTGTCACCTTGGCTGGAGTTTCATTCAATTCAGTATGTTTAATTTTCCCAATAGTTTAAATCAGAAATGTTGTCCAACAACAACAAAGCTAAATAAATACACAAGATAGAAACCCAAAGAGAAATATCAGGTTATTTTTATTTAATTATATAAATAATAAAACTATTTCCCTCAAAAAAAGGAGGGAAACAAATGACAAAATTAAAGATACTGATTAATTCTAGATCAAGTGAGGGGGACAAGACAGGGTAAGTTTAATCCAATATTTCCACTTCTAGACATAAACCCAAAAATAGTCTAAACTGAGGGAGGGGGGTAATACAACACACTATTATTCCTTGGAGCTGTGCAGCCCAAAGCGCTGCTGCCAGCCATTCAAGTAAATGAAAATCTTATTTGAAATTATCAGAGCCTGGAACTTTTCTTTTGCATGGTTTTAGTACCTAAGTTTTCCAGCTGGTAAATCAAGGGACAAATGTGCTTTAATTTAGATTCAACAAACACTGAGAGCCTGCTATGGGTTTAAATGCTGGGGGGTGGGTACATACCCTAATGGGAATCTTAAGAAATTCCAATTCCTTTAATTTTCTCAGTAAAGTAGCAAGTAAGGCCATCAGCTGACACTGATGATAGAAGAAGAGTTACTGGTAGGTCTCAGGGGAGAGGAACAGATATAAAATAATTGTCTAAGAGAAAGACTGAATGAACTAGAAAATATAGTATGATTGCCAGCCACCAATAAGGGCCCACTTGAAGGTCAGAAACTTAAAATGAAAATCAGAGGTTTTGTGTTCTTCTCCATCTACCTTTAGTTGCAGATGTGGGGTAGGCGCCACAGGTGTGGGGGTAGGCAGAGTTGGATTAACCAGGACTGTATTTTATCAAATCAGGACCATAAATGAGTGTGAAGAGGGAGAAGAGAAGAATGAATGTCCGGGTGTGATTGACCAGGAAATTTAAACTCAGACTAGAGGGAGTGTGGGATAGTTAAAAGCTAACTGGATTGGAGTGGTCAAACTCTTTAAGTTGGGAGTACTCAAGGAAAATAAGGTTCAGGATTTAGAGTTCTAGGATATCACAATCACCAATAGTAATGCCACTTGTAAGTCTGAATCCCCAGCAACCACGCACCTGTAGTGATCTGAACTGGCCATAGTAGCATTTATAGCAAAACTATGTGCTGGGATAGCCATCTAACTACCATTATGGGACATTTACATATTGAAATATTTTATCTCATTACAAATTACATATAATTTTCCTTTTTTGGTACAGTCAGAACATTATTGGGATTTTAAAAAATTACGTGTACTAGGTGTTATCTATTGATTTTATTTCAGGATTATAAGGGAGATATTAAAAGAGGGCACTGAATCTGACAGGGTTCAGAATCACTGCCCTAATAACTCTCATGTACATATACAAGGAGACAATGTAAAAGAACGTTTACAGTAAAAATTAAAAACGTGGACATTCTTTATGGTAAGCAAAAAGAATAGGCAAGGTCCATATATAGACAGATCTCAATTTCTGTTTAAGCAAGCAAAGAAATAGTGTATTTTAAGAAATTGATGGCTTATAAGAAATACAATCAAGTTGAAGCTAACATTGGAAAGTCTCATCCTTCTGTGATTTTGGATTCTGAGAGGATTTGAAATCTTAGCATGGTAATTAGCACTACATAGTTATAATATAAATGCTATTTATCTCTCCATTTTTAGAGTCAACTTACTGTTATAGTTGCATATAAACAATATAAAAAAGTAGAGCTGATAAATGATAGGATACTGAAGAGTTTTAGAAAAGTACAGAAAAGGAGTAGGAAAATCTTAACCTCCCTAGGTTCAAGTACTCCTCCATCAATTTGCCCAGTATATGACAGGTGCTCAAGAAAGGCAATTATCCTTAATTCCTCTCTCTCAACCCAACAGGAGGTCCAGTTGGCTCTATCACTAAAGTGTATCTCAAAATCTTCCACTTCTCAACATGGCCATTGCTACCAACCAGTCTTAGCCACCATCATCTCCCTGCTTCTTCTGTTGCTCCTTTACGGTCCACTCTCCACAAAGCTGCCACCCCTCCACATAAAATCCTCCAATGACTTAGAATAAAATCCTGTAAGGCTCTTTCCACCTGCCTCCCCAATTTCATCTTTCTTAACACCTCACTCACTTATAAACTCTAGCATGTTGTCCTTCTTTATGTTCCTCCACAGAACTAGGGCCTCCACATTTGCAGTTTCCTCTGCCTAAATCATTCTTCATTCTCATATTTATTTCATGTCTGTACCCAATTTCACCTCACTTTCTTGACTACCTGCATCCTGCCCAATACTCCCGATTCCCTTCACTACTTTTTTTTTCCAAAGCACTTACCACCTCTAACATACTATAGATTGTAGTTATTTATCTTTGTGTATTTCTCTACCTCCACTAGAATCTAAGTCCACAAAGGCAAGGATTTTGGTTTTCCCACTACCGGATCTGAAGTGCCTAGAAGAGTGCCTGCTCTCAATAAATATCCGAATGAAGCTAAATGAATGAGCTTTATTAGTCTTGTTTACAGCTGGATCCTCAGTATCTAGAATACCCAGCATATAGTATAATCACTCAAATTTTTGGAAGTAATGATGGTTATTAAGATACTGAAATTCCAAAGTACTATCAAATCTGAAGAAAATATATTTTGTATGGCATAATTGGAAATTTAAGTACAATTCTCTATTTGTGTGCATGTTCAAAAAATTCCACGATACACTTTTCCTAAAGACTTAAATATGTGTTATTGTACCTTGGATAAAAAATGATGACCTAGTTTGGTAACTTAGTTTATAAAACCCAAACAGGAAACTAACCCAAATGCCCTCTAACAATATCAGAAAGGTTTTATATACAGCATTCAGTAGAAAGAAGAGAAAATGATTCAAGAAGGAGAAAGTAGAATTGATGAATTAATAGCCTTAGGTAGGCAAGAGACCATGGAATCTGACATTCATGTAGAGGGACTGATTTAGTAAGTGAAACAGAGAAGGTAGAATATATTGTACAGCTACAAGTGAGTGTGTAGATAAGGCTGTAGAAGCCTGTGGCAGTTTTGTTCTGATTGTGGAAACTGTCTCAGGCTACAGTATCTAGTAAGGAGCATGGAGAGAATGTGTAGTAAGGAGATGAGAACCTGTGCCAGATCCCTGACAGATTCTAACTCTTAAGGACCAGGTGAAAGGAAAATACAGCACTGAGGAGTAGTGTTTAAAGACATTAAAGAAAAAATGGGATATTGGGGTATCAAAGAAGCCACGAGATGTGTTTCAAAAGATGGGACTGTTCAAATGCCATTCACTGATGGCACATCTTTAGAGTGAAATGGTCCAAAGCCAACTCACGATGGCCAGCATAAAAGGTGATACGATGGTACATCTGAAGAGTTAAATGGTCCAAAGCCAACTCCCTATGGTCAGCATAGAAGGTAACACCCTTCACTTCGGAAGGGGAGCAAGCATTACCAAAGAGCTGACTTTCTATAACAGCTTATGTTGCAACATAAAATCAATTATCTGAGTGGGCATATGTCCTTACAGTGTAAGTAAATTTAGCTTGTTTCTCCCAAAGAAGTAATAACTTCCCAAATTGTATGGATATATTATTAAATGTTAACGTTTTCTAAAGTTTTTAAAAAAATAATAATGAAACAGTATGTAATAGAGCATCAAGGTGGCTAATTTCCATACAGTTTACTATCCTTGTAAAAGTCAACCCCTTCCAAAATTCATGTAAGTTTCACCATTAAATATGCACAGTAATTGTAGAGTTTGACTTTCTACTCCATGAAAATAAAGCTTTCAAAGTACAGCCTATTCGCAGGATTATTAGTATAAATTACTTAGAAGAATCACTTCATCCGTAGATATGAGCCAGCATTTTAAAGCAACACTGCCACCAGAAGACTAGAAAGAAAAATAACTGCTAAAAACTACAGTGCAGGCTAATTATAGAATATATACCTGGTCTCTCAACCTGGCTACATTACAGCCTGCCTACTACCAGTTCTTCAAAAACTCATTCTTCTTGTAACTTGTAATTTTTTTCATTATCAGCTAATCCACCGGGACACGTTTCACTAGGTCACCTACTAGTACACAGGTTTCAAATCCGAGTCAGTCCTCAACTACAGCAAAACAAATTAACAGGAAGCGTTCAACTGCTTTCTGTCGACAATAAATGAAAAATAAATAATGCCCTGGGGTCAGCATCTTTGTATTAGATGTAACGGTAAACTTAATCAGGCACCTGATCAAGCTCTAAAGATCCCTTAGAGACGAAGAGCACAACCTTCCAGACTCAAAATATATAAAAGAAAAAAAGAAGATTAAGTAGGATAAAAAGCACTAATTAAAAGGGATTAACTTGACACGCTGTTGTGAACTTAAAAATTGTATCCAAATGTCCTGTCCTCATCTAGTGTTTACAAGGCGCGTACAAATGCAAAAAGTCTTCGAGCGCTTTATGTATGCAAAGCATCGATGATTTTTTAAATAGGCGATTAAACATTGTGTCCTAATGCCAAAAAACTCCGCACTGTGTCACGGAATCGCTGAATTTGTCATTGTTCACAACTGGGGAAAAACTTGGTCCTGATGAAAACTAAGTCCCCGGCTCGAGGCCAGGGACCCCTGAGCCTATAGGTTTCCCCTTCACCCGGTGAGGCGCCAAGCGCGCCCCGGGGGCTCGCCTGGCTGGTCGCGCACGTCCGGGATTAAAGGGCTGGCTGGAGAGGGCGTGCCCGGCCCGGCCGCGCCGCCGCCGCCGCCGCTTACCCGGTAGTTGCTCGAGCCCACCCAGCCGGTGAGCGCGTCGACCGTCTTGCCCAGGCGGCCCAGGTCCTCCTCCAGGTCCGGGATGGCGCCGGAGGCGCCGAGATAAAGCAGCAGCTCCTGGCCGACCTGCAGGCGGCCGCCGACGTCCTTCTGCTGCACCTGGGCGCTGAAGTACTCCATGCTGCGGGGCTCCATGGCCGCCCGCCCGGGAGGGACCAACTTTTGCCGAGCGCCGCCCAGCCGCCAGTGCGGGTCCCCGCGGGAACGGGCGGGACGCGCTCGGTCCGGCCGACGCGCGGCTCGCGGGGCGCGGCGGGCGGCGGGACCAGAGCCAGGCGCCGAGCGGCCCCCAAGCTAGTCAAACTCGGCGCCCCCCGCCACCCAGCCCGCTTTAGAGGCCGCGGCCGCGGGCGACGTCAGCACGCGCGTGACGTCATCGCGACGCCGGCGAGTGCCCGCCCCTCCTGGCAGCAGCTTCCCGGCGGCGGCTGCTCGGGAGGAAGTCGCTGGGCGTAGTGGGACCGGTGGCGGGAGTTGGGGTCGAACTGGGTCAGCGCCTCTCAAGAGGCTGCCCCATATGGTACGTCCACTATCACAGCGTCCTTCCCTCATTCTGTAAAATAGAGTTTTCTTCTGCTTGAAATCAGTACTTGGGAAAGTTTCTGGTACTTGGAAATTCCCCTTCCCCATCTCCACGCTCGTTTTCTTGTTTTTGTTTTTGTAACCTTGTAGGAATAGGAATACACTTCCTCATAAAAGAACACCATGACTTCTGCTTCCAGCCACCATCGTCGGTTGGGTCACCATGTAATTCTTTTTGTTTTTAACTGAGGTTTAATTTACATGGAATAAAATACACGTATTGTAAGTGTACAGTCCATGAGTTTTTGGCAAATGTATTCACCAGGGTAACCACAGCACCAATGAATTTATAGCACATTTCCACCACTCTGGTAAGTTCCAGGAACTTCTCAGTCAATAACCACTCCCTCCCAAGCAATTCTAATCTAATTTCTATTACTTTAGCGTAGTTCCCATTCTTTAACATCACATCACTTCATACAGTTTGTACTCTCTTTTGAGCGAGACTTCTACCCCTTAGCATAATGTTTGAGATTCACCCAGTACTGTTGGTATTCCAGGAGTCCTTCTTTTTTGCTGAGTAGAATTCCATTGTACGGAAGCAGTACAATTGTTGACCCATTCACCTGTGTATAGATCTTTGCGTTTTCAGCTTTTTAATAATTATATATACAGCTGCTGTAACCGTTAGCATATAGGTCATTGTGTCGACACATGTTTTCGTTTCTCTTGGGTAAACACCAAGGACTGGAATTACTAGGTCTTCAGATAAGCGTGTATTTAACTTTAGGAGAAACTGCCAAATTGTTATCCAAAATGGCTGGACCATGTTATTCTCTGACCAGCTTGAGAGTTCCAGTTGCTCCACATTCTCCACTGTATTTAGTATGGTTAGGGTTATTAGTTTTAGACATTTTAGTGAGTGTTCCTATAACCAAAAGTGACCGCTGCTCTTAGCCCTCCAATCATCTTTCTGAACTCAGAGATCACACTAGATGATCTTTAAGTTATAAGAAAACTAAATAGTCTTCAAGTTATATGATAATACTATGGCATTTGAATAACCCTGGAAGTACTTATAAAATGCTTGGTAAATGCTGGTTACTATTATCCATATACACCTGTGTGTGTTTTGTTAATTCATCAACAAATACCTTCTGAGTGGGTGTTACATGCCGGACATTGCCAGATTCCATTGATACAAAGTTCATTTAAATCTCCACCCAGGACAAACTCAAATAGAGAAAAAAAAAAAAAAAAAATCAATATTTCCAGGATGCTACAATGGGATAAGCAAAGGGTTTTGGGAAGCCTAGATGAGAGATTCCTTATTTAGATGGCACCGAGAATGGGAGTGGGAGAGTCGTAAATCGGGAGGGCTTCCTGCAAGAGGTTATCTTTTTTCTTTTAAGATTTTATTTATTTATTTGACAAAGAGAGAGAGATCACAAGTAGGCAGAGAGGCAGGCAGAGAGAGAGGGGGAAGCAAGCTCCCTGCTGAGCAGAGAGACCGATATGGGGCTCCATCCCAGGACCCTGAGATCATGACCTGAGCTGAAGGCAGAGGCTTAACCCACTGAGCCACCCAGGCACCCCAAGAGGTTATCTTTACATTGAGATTTGAGGGTACATAGGAATTAACTAAAGAAGTGGTTTCCTGGTGAATAGTTTGTCTACAAAATGTAGTCTTGACTGTTGTAACACTATAAAATCTACATATTTTTCTATATCACTGTTGTCTATCCTAGGCTAAACATCATTAGAATGGAAAGTTATCAGACTTTCTAGCTCACAGCATTAGTGTCTCAGTCATTTTTTCACACACCTCTAGACAAAAAAACCCCAAAACCTAAGAAATACCACCTACTGAATAGTAAGATCCAAACAACTTAATGAGTATTCATCTTAGTAGACTTATGAAAGATAATACACAGAAATTGAGAAAAATACATTTTTAAAGATTTATTTATTTGAGAGAGAGAGAGACAGAGATTTCCGGGGGTCATGGGGAGAGAAAGAGGGAAAGAATCCCAAGCAGAATCCATGCTGAGTGTGAAGCCCAAGGCGGGGCTCGATCTCATGACCCGTAAGATCATGACCTGAGCAGAAACAAGCAAGAGTCGGACGCTCACTCCACTGAGCCACGCAGGCACCCAGAGAAAAACATATTTTTTATTTTATTTTTCGATAACCACACTTAGGTGCTTATGAAATGTCTGTACCTCTTGGCACTGTGCAATTCCTCAAACCTTGGACTCAGACGAGATTGAGTCTGCCATCTTCATTCTGTTGTACATAGATTTCCATGCAGCACAGAAAACAGCCTTGCAAAGATATGACATCAATGAAAGAAATGTGCCACATTTTAATGTACAAATGTACAACAATTTAATGTTGAAACTGTGAACTTCCTGGAGCCAGTATAGTTCACGCCATGTCTGACACATGCCATGTATACTGTTTCCCTTTAAAATTTAAAATATCGTGGAGTGCTCCAGGTGAGCTTGCTGCAGCACCCCAAGGTGCCTGAGCACACAGTTTAGGAAACTTGGCAGACAGATAACTTTACAAAACCCAGTTCTCAGGGAGACAAAAAACAAGAAACAAACAGCAGCTCCTGTAGGAAGAAGGCATGTGTCCAATGAGAACTCAGTTACACAAAGGCTGTTGCCTGAAGGGCTCAGCTTGACTTATGCTAGGTCTTTTACTCCTCCAGGCAATCCCATATGGAAGGTATTGAATCCCCATTTTAGAGACAAAAAAGCTGAGGCTCAAAGGTTTAGTCTCCAGTCTGGCTCATGATTTCAGATGCATGATTAAAACCGAGGATGTCTGGCTTCTGTGGTCTCCCGAATACATAATCTTAAAGGAAAGAAGATGAAAAAAAAATTTTTTTAATTAACTACCAAAATAATAATACTCCTTGCATAACAAAGACTTTCTTTGAATGTCTCTATAATATTTCCACTTAGAACCTGCCTTTCTCTGAATTACTACTTTTTTATTTATTTTATTTATTTATTTAGAGAGCATGTCATAGAGTCAAGTCGACTCTATGCTGAATGTGGAGCCTGATGTGGGGCTCAATTTCACCATCCTGAGATCAGACCTGAGCTGAAACCAAGAGTAAGATGCTTAACCACCTGAGTCCTCCAGGCACCCCTCTGAATTACTATTGAAAAGAAAAAGATAGGAGATGAAGGAAATGGGTAGGAATCTTAGGAAAAAACAGTGTAGGAAACATCTACCTTCTTTCATAATCAGTCACTAAAATGTATCTGGTAGCACAAGTCTATTTTTAACTGGCAACAAGACTGAAATAGAGCATTTAAGTACAGGAGACCGACTTCCTAACCTACTTGTTCATTATTTGTGATGCTAGTGGAAACTATGAGCAGACTTTGTTACTACATTGAACCTTATTTTCCATTTGAAGACTAAGAGACAAATCACTGCTAGTTTGAAATCATACTTCAATAAATACCAATCAAATAGGGCACTATGTTAAAATACTAGAGTGGGAGAGGGGCATTAGATGACTTACCAATGGTAGATCATATCCCTCCTCATAGGTTAAGTATGTACAGAGCAGCTTTATTCAAAATAGCTTAAACTGAAAACACTCAGGTGCCTACCAACTGGAAATAAAGCCATACAATGGAATTCTGCAAAGTAATAAAAATAAATTACTGATTGACTCAACAATGAAAATGAGTCCCCAAAAAACTATGTTGAGCACAAGACACAAAAGAGCGATTCTATATATATGAAGTTCCAATACAAGGAAAACTTACTAATGGTAATATAAGTTATCACGAAGAATGGGAGTCAGGGGATATCAACTAGGAGGGAGCATTCTGCATCTTGATCTGAGTGGTGATTATGTTACAGGATTGCAGGGTTCTTGTCTCATGAAGTCGAAGAATGAATCTCGTAGACACAAAAGGGTGAAGCGAAGTGAAAGTTTATTAAGTGAAGGCGAGACCAGAAAGCAAAGCAGCAGCTCTCTAGAGGGAAAGGGGCCCCGAATGGGTTGTACTGAGGGCTTTTAGTGGCAGTCTTTATTGAGAACTGACTGGGAAGCTTGTGTCCTTGAGTTTCTTGTGCCGTCTTAGTTTGAGCATGCACTATTGATAATATTGATAACACCCTTAATGACTTAATTCTTCGAGGTTTGGCCATTTTCTGGGATACACTGTAGCTACCAAAGAAAAATATTCCCTAATATTTAGGGAGGGTGGTCTGTTTTCTTATCTCTTGTTCACTCTGACTTAGCACTTCTGCCTGCTAAGAATAGTTTCAGGGGTCCCCTACCTTTCCCTGACTACACCTTAACCCTTTCCTTATTCAATTATAACAAAATATGCATAGGTAAAAATTCAGCAAGTTCTGTACTTAAGATTAGTACATGGTCCATTTGTGTTATGTATAACTACCGAAAAGTGGGGGAAATTTTTAGGAACAAAGGACTAAAAGGAAAATAAAGGATAAAAGAGTTATGGTCTATTGCAGTGTTATCCAATAGAAATATAACATATATGTGATCATAAAATATATATAATTAAAAATTGTCTAGTAGCCACATTTTAAAAAGGAAAATGAAACAGGTGAAGTTAGGGGCACCTGGGCAGCTCAGCCGGTTGAACATCTGGCTCTTGATCTCAGCTCAGGTCAGGATCTCATGGATTGTAGGATTGAGGCCTGCAGTGGGATCAAGCTCTGCTTTGGTCTCCACCCTCAATGGGGAGCTGGCTTGAGATTCTTTCTCTTCCTCTCCCTCTGCCCCCACCCTATGTTTTCTCTCTCTCTCAAATAAATAAAATAAATCTTAAAAAAAAAAAGAAATGGGTGAAGTTATATTTAGAAAATAAATATTATATTTCACAATACTTTATGTAATAATATTTTTAAATAACATTTAATAATTATAAGTGATAATGTTTTTAAAGGTTATAGTTAATTTTATTTATTACATTTAATATTTTATTAATATCAAAATAATTATTAAAATCTGTTATCAAAATTAAAAATTATTAATAAAATATTTTACAGATTAGATACTGCAGGTCTATTGAGAGTAGCACCAATTTAGAATAAGAAAACAGAAGCTCTGATATTACTAGCTGTGTACATAAAGTGACCTAGTGACTTCTCTGGGCTTCACTGTTTCAGTTTAAATAAAGGGGATTAATAATGATCATTATTCTAATTAATTAATTCAATTTAATCATTATTTATTTATATATTATTAATTAATTAATTAAAATTTTCTTATAAAAGGGGTTAATAATAATAATAATTGTTGAGAGGAATACTCCTCCATGAGTTTCGCTAAGTCTTAGTGAGTCTTGGGTATGCCAAGAATCCAAGACCTTGACAACTCTTCACTTGGGTTATTTCTCAGGGTTATGTTTGCAGCAAGCAACTTTGAGGGGTGAAATAATGTCTCCCTCCAGGACAAAGAACAGGTTTGCTTACTGCTTGCTATAAAATGAAGAGTTCCCCAACCTCTGTTTTTCTTTCATAACTCAACCCTCATGAGATTTGGGAGACAAAGGGGAATCATTGCAAACATGTGTCATGGGTAAAAAGTTCTTTGTCTCTGACCCAGGAATCTGAAACAGAAACAGGCTAAGTTATTAACTTATAAGGAGGGCAAAATCAAATCCCATCACTTACCAGCAAAGACTTTTTTTTTTCCTTTCGGTAAAGATCAAATTAAGTCCATTAGACTTCATAAATGTGAAGTAAAAAGTAAAAAGTGAAGTAAAAAGATTTCATAAATGTAGCAAACATATTTGAACATATATATTCATAGATCGCTCTGGAATCTATGAATCTAATCTGGAAATTAATAACTGATGAAATAGACCTACCTGTCTCAGTGATATTTGTTGTAAAATTATTTCTGTGAGTAAATATTTTCTCACTGGTTTCTAATGTAAAAAACTCAAAGATGGATTCCTGAAGAGTAGAATGCTTTGCGGAAGAAGGGGGCTAGGAGTTAAACTGGGGATCAGGTTGAAGGTGCACTGTAATTTGTGAAGTTTCTGTGACTCTGCCTATCAGGAGGGCCCTGCCCAACTCTGTAGCACCAATGGTGTCAATTTTCCTAAATTCCTAGTATGTCCCTGGGGTGCAGAAAGACTTGTGTAACCCTTCGACTGGAAAATACATTCAAGTGTCCTACCTTTTTTTTTTTAAAGGAATTTTCTTTTCTTTTCTTTTCTTTATTTATTTGTCAGAGAGAGAGTGAGAGAGAGAGCACAAGCAGGCAGAGTGGCAGGCAGAGGCAGAGGGAGAAGCAGGCTCCCTGCCGAGCAAGGAGCCCAATGTGGGACTCGATCCCAGGACCCTGGGATCATGACCTGAGCCAAAGGCAGCCGCTTAACCAACTGAGCCACCCAGGCATCCTACTCTTCTACCATTTTTAAAAAAGATTTTTATTTATTTATTTGAGAGAGAAAGAGAGAGAGAACACGAGCGGGGCGAGGAACAGAAGAAGAAGTAGGCTCCCCAGAGCCTGCAGCAGGAGTCGATCCCAGGACCCTGGGACCATGACCTGAGCCGAAGGTAGATGCTTAATCCACTGAGCCACCCAGGCACCCCACCTCTCACCACTTTTAAGAATTTGAGCTAAGCTCTATAAAGGGTAATTCAAGTCCAGAAGGAACTTAAATTCTTCTAGAATTTAACTCTAAACTCCCAACTCCAAAAATGCTTATGTTACAATGCTAAATGTTGGAATGTTCATAAAAGGGTATGGTCCAAGGTGGGAAAGTATACTTTTACATGGCAGATTTAAGAGAAGCTTCTTGACATATGAGCAAATGAAGTGAGTGGGAGCAGGGGCATAATTTCAGCAAGGAGAAGCACAGAAGGAATCCCACAAGATAAGAAAGAATCTGGATGCAGAGACAGGAAATGACAGACTGAGCTTAGTAATTGCAGCCAGTCCAGTTCAGCTGGTTCCTGGGATCTACATGAGGGAGTTCTTGTTAGAATTTGTAATCCCTTAAAAGGTTTTGTCCCAGGGGTGCCTGTGTGGCTCAGTTGGTTAAGCATCAACTCTTGATTTCAGGGCAGGTCATGATCTCAGGGTCTTGAGATTAAGCCCCTTGTTGGGCTCCATGCTCAGCAGCGATTCTGCTTGGGATTCTCTCTCTCCCTCTCCCTCTGCACCTTGCCCCCAACGTGCACGCTCTCTCTCTCTAAAAATAGATAAATAAATCTTTAAAAAAACAAAAGGTATTGCCACACACATTCAGCAAGGAAAATAAATAATATACCACTTTTTCATGGTAGCCAATATCTTATTTTCCATAAAACTCTGGAAAAATAGATTTTCTGTGTAATGAATGATTGAAAAATTCGGTGCTTTGATATTACCAGGGAGTCCAGTAATGTTTTCCTGTCAAATGTGTCCAAGATGAAATAGATTGTGGTAAGAAAGACCATGAAAATATCACTGAGAGCCACGGTATTAGAGCGCGATTTCTTGTCTAGGCTGCAAGGATCCACCCGGTTGGTATTTTCAAAAATAAATTCCCCACCTTATGAAAGACTGGTGAAAATTTTT
>CM052898.1:52936586-52954238 GCA_028534135.1 Potos flavus | reverse complement strand
AAGCTTGTTGTACCTTTACAAAGAAGGATGGACTAGAAGAAATGTAACACATTACAGAAAAGGAAACTTTAGCCAGCCAGTTTTACAAAGTGCATAGGGTGGCTTGGGGTCGAGCCAATGAGTGAGGGCTTTTCAGACATGTATGACGCTGAAAGGATTTCAATGAACCCATTTTTCAGACTCCTGGTTTTATCGTTAAGGTTTTCGGAGAAGCTTCAGATGCAGTAACTCTGTGCCTGCATTGCAAACTGCTGCTGGGAACAATAATATAAAATAGGAGATCACACTAAGACCTTTAATGTCTGGGTCCTGGTGCTGCCTCTGTCTCTTTCTTGTTTCGTGTTTTCACACAACCCACATAAATTCTCCCATGTTATGATTACATATTATTTTATAAAAGTATCTCATAAAGATATTTTGAAGTGCTTTTAGCTTCCCTAGTGTAGTCCCGTTACTGGAAAGATCTAGATAAGATTGGTCTGAAGATTCATATTCCATGGCATGGGGAAAAGGAAACCCAATGCCCTGGCCAAGATCTCTGTGAATTCCCTCTGGAGTTATGGTTTTATGGCCGTGCTGGCTCTGGCTGTCTCCAGCTGAATTCTTGCTCTCCAATGCGCAGTGTGAGGCTGTTCCTTCATCTCTACCCTGTCTTCAATCCATTTTTTAGTTTTCATACCAAAAATGGCTTCTGCTTATCCAAGGTTCTGAGTACGTAGCAGTCCACAAGGAATGTTTAGGGAGGTAAAGCCATAGATGCATCTCACAATCAGACATCAGGCACTCGTTCTCAGCAGCCTTTTGGCTACATCTCGTTTCTGTACTCACTCCTCTCTCCTCTCTCCTCTGTGCTTGCCCTCTCCAAAGGAAAAAAAAAAAAACATAAAAAACAAATTCTTTCCGTTTTCTTCTGTACAGCAGTTTAACCTTCTCAAGTTCCCACCTTCCCAAAGCAGCCCTGAAGCCTTTGACCAGGGACTTTTGTGGTTTCCTTTTATAGAAATAACTCTTTGGACCATCCGGTATTTGTTTTTGTTTAAGACTTTTTAAAAAAGATGTATTTATTTATTTTAGAGAAAGAGAGAGAAAGCGCATGTGGGAGCAGGGGCAGAGGGAGAGAGAGAGAGAGAATCTCAAGCAGACTGTGCTGATTGTGGAGCGGGACACAAGGCTCAATCTCATGACCCTAGATCACAACCTGAGCTGAAACCAGGAGGCAGTTGCTCAACGGACTGCTCCACCCAGGTACTCCTTTGTTTAAGACATTTTGAAAATTTGTATTGTTTCATATAGAAACAAGGAGGTTGAATATAAATTAGCAAAAACAAAATAACAACAAAAGGAAAAAGAGAAAAGCAACGAATTGACAAACCATAAGACAAGGATGAACAGTCATGCTCAGAATGACTCAAAGAAGTCCTCAAAGACTATGTTTGTTGCCAGGCAGGATGAGAACCCAGACACCCTACTCAGATCCCCTCAGAACCTTCTTCAGGAGACATCAATGAAGAGGGCTTACAGCTTCATGGTCTTACATGGAGGGCACCTAAGAGTCTAAGCAGAAAGCTGGAAGTGGAGAGCACAATAACTAGAGGACATAGTATGGGTATTGAGTATGTAAGGTTGAGAAGATAAGAAAGACATAGTGTTAAGAGAGCTGTTGAGAGGATCGTCTGTCTTCTGAAAGGCTGAATCCTTGCCATATAACTTCATCCCTTCACTTGGCCACTCATACCCCATGAGCATATGGTATGAAACACACAAGAGGTCATTCTATGCTTGCATAATGAGTACAAACCTTAGGGAACAAGTTCAAATAGGCAAAAAGCCATTACATGTTTTCCCCTCCTATATAATTTCCGGTATAATTATTCTCGTAAGCCTCCATTCCACTAGGGTGGTAACAATTTAATCTTGATCAAACTGTGCTTCCCCTCTACTACACCCTTTCTTTCAAGTTGCATCTAAGTTCCAGAAGCTTTGGGGGAATTTAGGAGGACACTTCATCCTCACCACCATCCAGATATCGGATCCCTGGGTTATCAGGCCTGAGCAGTTCACTGTTGAGGAATGTCCTTCATTCCTACTCTCAAGACATCTGTAGATCCCACTGTCATTTCTGCTACTTTCATGCCGTGTTGGAGCACAGTGTGCCTTGGGAGGTCTGCCCAGGAGTGATCAAAGTGCAAGGATTTGTCTCTATTTAAACTTCCATCGTTTTCCTGTTTCCCTTCTGCTGCTCCTTTCCTCTCCACTTGTAGAATCATATTTAGTAACAAGACAGGAGTTGGCTTTTACATTATTCTGGGTTTTTTCCCCCCTCCTAAACATTATCTATATTTCAAGCCATTTTCATTCCTTAAGGATTTTGAAACTACCAAGTGAGGAAAAGACATGCTGTTCTCTTCCTGCTGTCACAGCCTGAAAGTGGAGGAGAAATCACAGAAAGAAACAGGGTAGGGAATAGAGGTGCCACAGCACAAAATTTAAGAAAATACTAACTCTCAGGGTCATATAAATGCTGACTCTACAGAATCCTGAAAATGAGTGCCACCTAAATTTCGTGCCCTAGACATCTCACTGCCTCATGCTAGTCTCAGACTTGAAAGAAAATACCAATCATTACCTGCCCCCAAAGCAGTTAAAATATAATTTTTAGCCTATCTAACTTGGTCAAAAGACTAAAAGAGATGTCAACAATGGCTACAGCTCCATAGTGGATTATGTTATCTATGTTGTTTACTCTATTTTGTATTTTTTCTTTTTTTCCTTCAGCTCTATTGAGGTATAATTGAAAACTGTAAGATGTTTCAAATGTACAACAGGATAATTTGATATATGTCTACATTGTGAAAGGATTCCCCCATCGAGTTAATTATTGCATCCATCCTTCATATATTTGCTTTGTGGTTGTGCATGAGAGAATATTTCAGTTCTACTTTCCTGGCATATTTCAATTACACAATACAGTGTTATCCACTATAGTCACATGTTACAAATTAAGTCCTTAGAACTTATTCCTTTCATACCAGAAGTCTCTTTGTTCAAGCAACCCTTGCGTTAAAGACTTGTGATAAAGGGTACTTAGAAGATATCAAAGAGAATCATTGGCTCATTGTTATCTGAGCATGGCCTTCCTTCCACTTCCTTTTCCAGAATGTGGCCACAGGCAGAAACAGTGAAAAGGAGGGAGAAATGGTCTAGAACAAGGCTGGGGATGACTGTTGTATCACATAAATCCTGTGTACAGGTGGCTTGAACTACCTTTTAGATGTCCCTGTTAAGTGTTGTCACGAAATCTTTGTAGATAGTCTATATTTTTCTAGTTTCCTCCAATAAGCATGTAATAGTTTTGTGATTAAAAATAAAGCTATAGGGCGCTTGGGTGGCTCAGTTGGTTAAGTGTCTGCCTTCAGCTCGGGTCATGATTCCAGGGTCCTTAGATCAAGCCCCACTTTGGACTCTCTGCTCAGTGGGAAGCCTGCTTCTCGCTCTCCCTGCTTGTGCTCCCTTGCTCTCTCTCTGTCAAATAAATAAATAAAATCTTTTTTAAAAATTTTAGAAAATGGTGAAGAAAGCAATGTGTGGATCGACATTCAGTCTGAACTTTCTAATTCACATATTGCTGCCCTCTCTTGCTACCTTTATCCCTGGTGTGCCATCTAATACTGACACAAAAGCACATTTTCCAGACTTTTGGTATTATTATAAATAATAGGTAACATTAATTTGAAAGGGAGTTTATTTGAATTTGGGATACTTACTGACAGCTGATAAGTATATAACTTGTATTTAAATAGAGGAGTTGGAAAGGAAGATACACAATCATATGGTGACATAAATTTGGGAATGTTTGGTAAAAACATTTTGTGAATAATTTAGTGAAAAAATAATGCGTTGAATCAGTAGACTTAAATGAATATGTTTTGGTCAGTAGGGGCACAGGTGTGATGATGGGGAAGAGGTAGTTCAGTTTTTGCACTTGTATGATTCAAAAGTGAAGTGACAAGAGCTGAGAGCTGACCAAGGGGATGGAGGTCTTGGCTGAGAACAAATTACATAGCCGTATGGGTGCACACTGAGGACTCTGCCCATGCTGATTATCTTACAATGAGCAAAAACACATGAAAATAAAATAAGTTGTATATGAGAGCCGATGGGGCATTTAGGAGGTCTATTGGCCATAACATTTAGAGTTTCAGGAAAAGATAAAAAAAATTAAATCATTGAGGGAAGAGTATGGATTTTCAATTAAAGGAATACATTGCACCTGTGAGTTCCTGAGTATCTTGGCCACTGCACAGACCCATGTAAAATTAATAAAGAGAAACCTCACTAAAATGGATTAGAGAGGCTAGAAGAGGAGGTTAGAAGGGGGAGCCTTACCCCTTAGTGTGAATTACAGGAAGGCTTGTCAGTTGCAGAGACCAACAGGAGAATCATCAACAGGAAAGAATCATCAGTTACAGGTCCCATCAGGGAAACATGTACATTGCATTTTTTACAAGAAACCCAATGAGGAACTGTGATCACCCTGAAATCTTGCTTTTTTCCAATGGACTTTTGTTCAGAACAACCACTCCCAAATTGTTCCTTCTTCTCCATAAAATAATGCTCCTCTCTTTTGTTTCTTGGACTTGCCTATGGTTTTGCCAGAGTTTCCCTGTCCCAAATTGCAATTCTCTACTATTCCTGAATAAATCCATTTTTCTTGGTAAAATAGCTGACTTTTATTTTTAAAGTTAACACCTATTGTTTCTCCTACTGGTATAGCTACCACCTATGAATATCCACCAAGGACCTATGGATCCACATGGCCTAGCCTGTCCTGCTTACCAACATTACTGCATGGAGAAAACCCAGAAATGGAGACAGCAGAGCTCTCTCTTCTCACAGCTTTTTGAGCATTGGCTTAAATATATGAGCTGCTGAAGCGAGCACTTGAGCATTGGTTTTAATATGAGCCTGAGGGGAGCTAGCTGTTCCGGCTGTCCTCCACTTCCTGAGATCAGATGAGGGTGAGGTGGGTGAAAGCTAAAAGAAGGAAAAAGAAATGTTCTCTTAGATGGGGAGTTTGAGATGATAAATAGAACAAAAAGTCAACCAGCACTTTCCCCTCGTATATGTCAAGAGCTGACTCCTGCTCTGCAGGAATGGTTTTGTCCAAGTAAAGTGCTAAGTATCTGTAAAAATCTGTAAAAATTATGGTGGTTTATTTTCTATGTCCAACAGCCTCATTTAATAAATACATTTCACTAATAGCTCTTTCCATTAACTCTCCAAGCCTAATGTTTGTTGTTAACTTCGTTGGATAGATTCCAAGCTTTTTGAGTACAGTGTAATTTACTCCTATTTTTGTTAGAATTTGTAACTTTGAATTATTTTTTGATGTTTTTCTTTGTTTTAGTTTTGGTTTCTCCTCCCATGTTTGTAACAAATTTGAGATTCATTAGGCATATTGGAATTAATTATTTTGCACCAGATAAAGAAAAAACTCAACAGATTTTTACCTGTGAGATCACTGCTTCTTTGAAAACAAAGCAATGTTTTGATGACCTCATACCAGTAACTGATCCAGTTTCAAAACAGACTGTATAGTGTGGTCCAGGGACAAATGGATTGTTGAGCTCCTATCAAAATGTTCAGTTAGTCATAGTTTGTAGTCATTTTTTTGAAGTTTTCTTTTAAGATTTTATTTATTTTTTTGAGAGAGAGAGAGAGAGAGAGAGAGAGAGAAGGAGCACGTGCATGAATAGGGGGAGGGGTGGAGGGAGACAAGAAGACTCACTGCTGAGCAGGGACCCCAATGTGGGACTCGATCCCAGAACCCTGGAATCATGACCTGAGCTAAAGGCAGATGCTTAACTAACTGAGCCACCCAGGTGTCCCTATTTTTTTAATTTAAATTCCAGTTACTTAACATACACTGTAATATTAATTTCAGGTGTACAATACAATGATTCAACACAGAAGTACTTTACCTGTGTTAATCACAAGTACACTCCTTTAATCCCCATCGCCTGTTTACCCATCCCCCTACCCACTTTCCCTTTGGTAACCATCAGTTTGTTCTCTGTAGTTAAAAGTTTGTTTCTTGGTTTGTCTCTCTCTTTTCCCCCCTATGGTCATTTGTTTTGTTTCTTAAATTCCATATATAAGTGAAATCATATGGTATTTGTCTTTCTATGACTGGCTTATTTCACTGAGCAAAATACTCTCTAGCTCCATTCACATTGTTACAAATGGCAAGATTTCATTCTTTTTTACAGCTGAATCTTCTTTATCCATTCATCAGTCGATATGTTGTGGAACCTGGACTGGATTGTCTGACGGAAGAACCAAGTGGCACTAGGAGATCTTGGAGGATAGGAGGTTTATTTAACACCGATGGGCTCCGAGGAGAGTGGTCTTTCAAGGTCTGAGCCCCAGCACAAAGAGGGTAGTTTATACACTTTCACTTCTTTATCGTTACACTCTCTTGGGCCTGCCACAGGTGGGGCAGGAGGGAAAACCCGGAATGGCCCTGGGGCTGGGGCTGGGATTCCCCTGCTGGATTGGTCCGCCACCTTAGAGCATGGATTTCCCTTACCATGCCCCTCTTTGATGCCACTTTAAACACCTAGTTTAGAGGGCATCATTGTTATCTTGGTAGTGAGTAAGGACCAACTGGAGTCTGATCTTGGCAATTTGAGCAGTGATAAACCTAGTAAGGGCATTAAAAATACAAGGACCAAATGCTGCTGTGAGGGGGAGCATAAGGAGGGGGCTGATGAGGGGGTGCGAACCAAGGGAACCATTGCGAGAGGGAATCCCACCAAGTTGTCTGCTGGAGTGCCTCCCCTCCCACCGGTGATTTACTAATTTCTGTAATTGGGTCAGAGTTTCTTGGACTACCCCCGACTTATTAGCATAGAAACATTTCTCCTCTAAGAAGAGGTAGAGTCCCCCTTGTGTGGCCGTAAGCAAGTTGAGCCCATGCCTGTTTTGGAGGGCCACTGAGGCCAGTGAATCGAGTTGGCACTGCAGGGCCAGGGCTGACTGAGTGAGGGCGGGAAAATCCGCTGTGAGTTGTTGAGTTAGCACCTGGTGCTGAAACTGTGACATCCCGATGCCAGTGGCACTGAGGGCAGCTCCTGACACAGTCAGCAGGCTCATGAAAAGGGGAATGGCCATGGGGGAGCGTTCGGGGGGCTAGGAAGTTTTCACTCCTGGAGAGAACTGAAAGATCAGGTAAGAGACTGACAAGCATGCATGATTGATTGTGCAGGATGTTTGCCCCCCAACCGGGTTGGGCAAGCTAAAGGCAGTGAGGAGGAACAACACACCAGGTAGCAGAAGACCAGGACTGACTGGGGTCAGGAAAACCATAGTGATATGTGCTTAAGAGTAGACAGCAGAGGGCCAATAAAAGTGGGGTCCACAACCTTATTTAGAGGGAGCCATCATGGCTAGCCCGACAGCAGATAAAAACCTGTGGACAAGTCAGTGCAGTAATACACCCTAGGGTCACCCAGTAAACAACAACAATGGCAAGTCTCTGGGGAAAAGTCCAGTCAGAAGGGGCAACAGTGTAGAGTCTGAAGCCTAGGATGAAGGATATCACGCTGATGAGAGCTAGGGACCATCATGTCCATCCGTCAGTGGGGTCTCATTGAAGGCAAAGCTGAAGTGGGTCTGTGGGGTTTGGCTGGACTTTCCACTGGTGCAGCTCCTCGTCTGGGTGATGGGCTTTTTTTTTCACTCTGGAGTGGTGGACCCACGGGGTGACATCAGAGAACTTAAGGGCAGTAGGGCTGGTTAGGACAACAGTGTGAGGTCCTGTCCGCTGTGGTTTGAGGGGGTCCCTTTTCTAATCTTTGACCCAGACTGAGTCTTCCACCTGGAAGGAGCGCACCTGGGACCCTAAGGAGATTGAGGCCTCTCAGTGGTGTACCTTTATAATTTATTCAGTACCCAGGACCTGAAGTTGTCTTTCTAGTTCTTTATCCCCAATCTGATATAAATTTCCTGGAAGGCTCCCCAGGCACGGGGGAGTTCGTCCATATACTAATTCAAAAGAGGAGAAACCTAGTGTCCCAGACATGCAGTGAGCACGAAGGAGAGCTAGGGGTAGCAGATCCGGCCACGGGAGGATCTCCTGACAAAACTTTGCTAAGGTTCCCTTGAGGGTGGAATTCATCCGCTCTACTTTCCCTCAGCTTTGGGACCCATAGGCGGTGTGGAGTCTCCAGGTGATGTTGAGAGACTTGGTCAAGATGTGTACAATGTCTGCTACAAATGCAGGCCCATTGTCACTATGGATTGTTAATGGCAGGCCGAACCGAGGCATGATCTCTCGCAAGAGGACTTGGCTACTTCCTGGCTTCGCTCCATTCTGGTTGGGAGGGACGCCTGGGTGGCTCAGTTGGTTAAGCGGCTGCCTTCGGCTCAGGTCATGATCCTAGGGTCCTGGGATCGAGTCCCACATCGGCCTCCTTGCTCTGCAGGGAGCCTGCTTCTCCCTCTGCCTCTGCCTGCCTTTCTACCTACTTGTGATCTCTCTCTCACTCTCTCTCTGACAAATAAATAAAATTAAAAAAAAAAAAGAATTAGATATTACCGCTATTAAAAAAAAAAAAGCAGGGGGTATAGCTCAGGGGTAGAGCATTTGACTGCATCCTGGTTGGGAAAGATTTGACCCATCCAGGGTATATGCATACTATTACTTGTAGATATCTAACCCCCCTTCTCAGTTGCATGTTTGTGAAGTCCATTTCTAGATCTTCAAAAGGGGTTACTCCCATCCTCTGGACACCTGGTGGGGGCTGCAATGCAGATCGAGCATTATTTTTAGCACATGTTAGGCATTGCTCACTGGTTCCATGGCATAGTGCTGGCAGCTGGCTGATGTAGTAGTGCTCTTTGAGGAGGGCCTCTAATGCAGTTTTTCCTAGATGGGTGAGTTGGTGGTATTCCTTGACTAGAGGCCCTCCTGTTGCTGTTGGAATGAAGGCGTGCCTATCTGGCATCACCCACCATCCCTTTTCATTCAGCATAGCCCCCTCAGCCACTGCCCATTTTCTTTTTTTTTTTCAGTGTAACTGAGTGGAGGGACTTCCTCCAGGGGTGTCAGGGCCTTGGTGATGGAAAGGACTCTGTCCATGTCCTTACTGGCTGTGGTCTTGGCAGCCTTATCTGCCAGATGATTTCCCTGCACTGTGGGATCATCTTTCTGGTGTCCCTTACAGTGTAGGATTGCTACTTCTCTTGGAAGCCAGATGACTTCGAGGAGTTTCAGTATCTCTTCCTTGTTTTTGATAGCTTTTCCTGCAGCAGTTAGGAGGCCCCTCTCCTTGTAGATGGGCCACAGGTCGATATCCCCCTCCTGGCTTCTTAACTGGCAGGAGTGGGGTATTCCAGGCCGACTGGCACTCAACTAGGATACCCGCTTCATTAAGTTTGGCCAGATGTTCTTGGATGCCAATCTTAGCTTCTTGTGAAAGAGGGTATTGCCTTTGCCTCTGGGATTGGGCTGCCGGGGTCAGTTCAACAATGATAGGGGCCCGATTCTGGGCTAGTCCAGGTGGGTTGTCTTCAGCCCATACTGAAGGGAAGGTGAGCCTGAACTCCAGCAGGTGGTTCAGCTGGGCCTGGGCACAGAATAGCTTCCATTCTTCTTCCCCCAGCGTGATAATTGCTAGTACCAGAGACCCTATCTCCTCTTGCCCTGGGTTCAGTTGGCAGCTGATGTGCCCAGTGGGCTCAAAGATTGTCTGAGCCCAAAGCTTGGAGAGTATGTCTCAGCCCAGAGGGTGTTGGGGCAATCAGGTAGATGAAGGAATTCATATCAGACCTTGTGGCCCCCGAGTTTACACTGATGAGCCTGGCAAAAGGGCTGTTGTATTGCCCATGTCCTGGTGGCCCCAAGAATGGTTGCAGTCCTTTTGTTGAAGGGGGCCACTGGGGAGGTGACAACAGAGTGCTCGGCCCCAGTCAACCATAAAAGTCACTGGTTGGCCCCTTACTTTTATTTTGACCGTGGGCCCGTGGTGGCCAAGGAGGAGAGAGCCCAGTCCCCCTTGAGTCTATTGCTGCAAGGCCTATGAGGTCTCCTTCTCAGGGTTCTTCCTTGTAGTGCCTGGGCTTCTGAGTCTTTCCCCGGTTGGGACATTTGTTCTTCTAAGTTCTTCTAATGTCCCTTTTCTTTACAGTAGGCACATTGATCCCTGGCCAAGGAGGTTCTGGGTTTCCCTCCTTTTGGTGGTCAGGGCCTCTCCCTCTTCATGTTGTTCTTTTCTTTCAGGGCAGCAACAAGAAGGCTGACTTGCTTTTTCATTTTCTTTTCAGGCTCCCTTTTAGCTGCGACCTCCCTATTCATGTAGAACTAATTGGCAATCTCTGTTAATTGGGTAATGTTCATCCCAGCGAAACCCTCTAGTTTTTGAAGCTTTCTTCTAATATCTGGGGCAGCCTGAGCCACAAAGGAGGTATTTACCATCTGTTGGCTTTCCTGGGCCTTGGGGTCAAATGGAGAGTATATTTGGTAGGCTTTACATAGTCTTTTGTAGTAGTGCCCAGGGGACTCCCCTGACTGTTGGGTTACCGAGGATATCTTAGTTATGCTCATTGGTTTTTTAGCTCCTGCCCGGATTCCCCAGAGGAGGGCCTCCTGGTACTGATGGATGTGGGCCTATCCCTCAGTTGTGGTGAAGTCCCATGCTGGGTGCTCTTTGGGTGCAGCCGTATTAACCAAGGCAGTAGGGTCGGTGACTCCTGCTTGTGCATGCACTTCTAGGTACTGCTGTGCTCCTTGCATTATTTTCCTCCTTTCTTCTGTGAGAAACAGGGTGCGGAGTGACTGTTGGCAGTCTTTCCAGGTCAGCCAATGAGTCTGGAAGAGGGATTCCATGAGATCTACCATAGCCTGTGCTCTCTCACAGTAGGATGGGGTGTTATATTTTCAGTTGAGGAGGTCGGTGGTGGAGAAAGGCTGATAGTACATCGTGGCATGGCTGGGTTAGACTGTCCCATCTTCATCATGCCTCCTGGGTTCCCACGTCTTTCATGCCAGCACTTGGAGGGTGCTTGTGCCTTGCCTGGGGTGCAGCCTGGCTGCTGGTCCTGTAGAAAGTAGATCCTCTGGGTCTGGGGTACTGGGGAAACTGATGGCGGTGGAGTGTCTGGAACTGGGGGCCAGGCGTAGATGGCCTTGGGGGTGCATATGGAGGGGGAAGGATTGATTTATCCTTGGGATCTCTGGCTAGGATCTGTGGAGGCTGGGGCTTCTGTCGGTCTTCTTTGGGCTGCTCGGATGAGGCAACTAAGACCCTGGCCTGTCCCTGCCTATTGCAAGTGAATCACATGGGGCCCAGGGGGTGGGTAGCCTGGGCAATTCCTAGTCTGGAGTCAATATATGGAAACTGGTCAGGTGTCCTGGCTCTCCTGTCACAACTTGCCACACCCAATGAACTGTTGGGACATCCAGGGTCAATTCTGAAGGCCATCCGACATTAAAGGTGAGCCATCTTAACTCACATAGGATTTCCAATTTGCTGGGATGCATCTTAACTCCATAGTCTTCTGAAAACCCCTTCTTGAAATTTTTGATCATAGTCTCAAGGACCATAGGTTTACTCTGACCTGATCCCATAGTGATGTTCCCATGTGTGGTGATGCAGAGACAAAGGGTAGGTGTCCCTCCAAAGGAGAGACCAATCAGATATCCACCTATCTGCCCTCCCAGAGGAGACTTGGGTGCCTCTTAGCCATAGCAAGTCCTTATAAACCCCAGACTGGCACCCTGAAGGGCTTGCCATAGACCCTATGAGGTCACCAAGGAAACAGGTTGGGGTCCACTCAGACTCCGTAGTCTCAAGACCATGGAGTCACAAATACAAACAGGCCGTTCACTCATTCATGCATTCACACCGAAGTTATTACAGTTCCTCCCACCCTGGGAGGCCCTGTCCTATGGAATTCCTTTCAGAAATTCCTTCCTGGGGGACCTGGGGGGCTCAGTGGGTTAAGCCTCTGCCTTTGGCTCAGGTCATGATCTCAGGGTCCTGGGATCGAGCCCCGCATCGGGCTCTCTGCTCAGCAGGGAGCCTGCTTCCCCCTCTCTCTCTGCCTGCCTCTCTGCCTGCTTGTGATCTCTTTCTCACTGTCACATAAATAAATAAAATCTTTAAAAAAGAAAAAAGAAATCCTTCCTTTACCCCATTTCGAGGGGTTCCTAACCTGAGAGACCTCCCCCCAGGGAGTCTCTACCTGTGAGACCTCTAAGAGGTCTCTGGGAGGTGATCAGTCTCCCCTTCCGCCCTGATGGGTGGGCCTGACTGGGTTGTGCGGCCCCAGGCCTCACCGGAATCCGAGGTCGGGACTAGGTCCTCACCTGCCAAGTCTCCTTGAGTCCAGTGGGAACAGCAGAGCAGGACCTGTCTGAGGCCACCGGGCAGGAGACTGCTGAAAATTAAGCAGGGCACGTCTTCTCTGTTAGGACCTCTCCTTCCATCACTGCCCCGCCGTTGCCCCCAAACCGGTGGCAACAAAGGGCCAGCGTAATTGGGTTTCCTGGTTAGGGAACTAAATGTTGTGGAGCCTGGACTGGATCACCTGATGGAAGAACCAACCGGGACTCAGAGACCTTGGAGGATAGGAGGTTTATTTAACACTGATGTGCTCAGAGGAGAGTGATCTCCCAAGGTCTGAGCCCTGAGCACAAACAAAGGGGGTAGTTTATACACTTTCACTTCCTTATCTGTGGCACTCTTGTGCCGTGGCAGGCGGGGCAGGAGGGAAAACCCGGAATGGCCCTAGGGCTGGAAATAGGATTCCCCTGCTGGATTGGTCGGCCACCTCAGAACACAGATTTTCCTTATCAGATGGACATTTGGGCTCTTTCCATATTTTGGCTATTGTTGATAATGCTGCTATAAACATCTGGGTGTATGTATCCTTTCGAATTAGTATTTTTGTATTCTTTGTGTAAATACCTAGTAGTATAATTACTACCTGTAGGGTAGTTCTATTTTTAACTTTTTGAGGAACCTTGATATTATTTTCCAAAGTGGCTGCTTCCTTTCAAGTGCATATGGCACAGTCTCCAGAATAGATCACATGCTAGGTCACAAATCAGGCCTCAACAAGTACAAAATGATTGAGATCATACCATGCATATTTTCTGACCATAACACTATGAAATTGGAAGTCATCCATGAGAAAAAAATTGGAAAGACAACAAATACATGGAGGTTAAATAATATGCTTCTAATGGGTCAACCAGGAAATCAAAGAAGAAATAAAAAATATGTAGAAACAGATGAAAATGAAAACACAATGGTCCAAAACCTTTGGATGCAACAAAAGTGATCCTAAGAGGGAAATACATAGCAGTACAGACCTAGCTCTAGAAGCAAGAAAAATCTCAAATATGCAACCTATACAACCTAACCTTATGCCTAAAGGAGCTAGAAAAAGAGCAACAAACAAGACCTAAAGCCGGCACAAGAAGGAAAATAATAAAGATCAGAGCAGAGATAAATGATGTAGAAACTAAAAAACAATAGAACAGATCAATGAAACCAGGAGGTTATTCTTTAAAAAATTAATAAAATTGATAAACCCCTAGCTAGACTTATCAAAAAGGAAAGAGAAAGGACCCAAAAAATAAAATCATAAAAAAGAGAGGAGAAATAACAACCAACACCACAGAAATATGATTATAAGAGAATATTATGAAAAATTGATATGCCAACAAATTGGATAATCTGGAAGAAATGGATAAATTCCTAGAGATATACAAGCTACCCAAACTGAAACAGGTTGAAATAGGAAACTTGAACAGACCAATAAGCAGCAAAGAAACTGAAATTGAATCAGTAATAAAAAAATCTCCCAAAAAACAAAAGTCCAGGGCCAGATGACTTCATAGGTGAATTTTACCAAACATTTAAAGAAGAGTTAATACCAATTCTTCTCAAACTATTCCAAAAAACAGAAATGGAAGGAAAACTTCCAAACTCATTCTATGAGATCAGCAATATCCTGACTCCAAAAGCAGACAAAGACTTCACCAAAAAGGAGAACTACAAGCCAATATCCCTGATGAACGTGGGTGCAAAAATTCTCAACAAAATACCAGCAAATCGAATCCAACAGTACATGAAAAGAATCATTCACCATGATCAAGTGGTATTTATTCCTGGGCTGCAAGAGTGTTTAATATTCACAAATACTGTGTTTGTGAATTTGTGAATATTCACAAATATTGTGTTTAATATTCACAAATCAATCAATGTGACACACCACATTAATAAAAGATAGGATAAGAACCATATGATCCTCTCGATAGGTGCAGAAAAAGCATTTGACAAAGTACAACATCCATTCATGATAAAAACAAATCCTCAACAAAGTAGGGTTAGAGGGAACTTGCTGAAACATAATAAAGGCCCTATATGAAATACCCATGGCTAATATCATCATCAATGGGGAAAAACTGAGAGCTCTTCCTCTGTGGTCAGGAACAGGACAAGGATGCCCTCTCTCACCACTGTTATTTTATTTTATTTTATTTATTTATTTATTTATTTTTATAAATGATTGGTTTCGTTTTGTTTTGTTTTAAAGATTTTCATCTATTCACTTGACACACAGAGAGAGATCCCAAGTAGGCAGAGAGGCAGGCAGAGAGAGTGGGGGAAGCAGGCTCCCCGCCTAGCAGAGAGCCCAGAGCCCGATACGGGGCTCGATCCCAGGACCCCGAGACCACGACCTGAGCTGAAGGCAAAGGCTTTAACCCACTGAGCCACCCAGGCGCCCCTCTCACCACTCTTATTTAACACAGTACTGGAAGTCCTAGCCACAGCAATCAGATAACAAAAAGAAATAAAGTGCATTCAGATTGGCAAGGAAGAAGTCAAACTTTCACTATCTGCAGATGACATGATACTCTATACAGAAAACCTGAAAGACTTCACCAAAAATTTCTGGAACTGATACATGAATTCGGTAAAGTCGCAGGATACAAATCAACATACAGGAATCAGTTGCATCTCTATACACCAATAATGAAGAAGCAGAAAGAGAAATCAAGGAATCAATCTCATTTATAATTGTAGTCATTGTTTTTTTATCCACTGTGTACACATCTCCATTTTACATTTGGTCTGGAGATCCGAGACAACTGCTCAGGAGATCCTTGTTTAAATCCACTTTTGTAAGTCATAGGTCCCCTAATCATCCATAAAACATTTTTTTCCTCTCCAGGGAGGGATGGGGGAAGCGATGAAAGTTAAAATTTCAGAACAGCTATTTCCTGTTCTTAAGAAAGTCACATTAAGCTCTCTGAACATCTTTAGAAAAATAAATTCCATTTTATTGTAACAAATGAAACATTTAATACTTGCAACATTACTAGAGCCATCTTTGTTTCCAAAATTGTGCCAAAACATCCTGGCAGTTCCTCAAAAGGTTAAACATAGTTATTACATGACCTAGCAATTCCACCTCTAGGTATATACACAAGAGAAATAAAAATATACAACCTGTATAGAAATTTCACAGCAGCATTATTCATAATAGTCTAAGGTGAATGGCACCCAAATATATATCAACTGATGGATGGATAAACAAAATAAGGTATAGCCATACAATGGAATATTATGCATTCATATGAAGTACTGATGCATGCTATAACATGAATGAACCACCAAAACATACTAAGTGAAAGAAGGTAGTCACAAAACACCATATGTTGTACAATTCCACTTACATGAAATGTCCAGAATAGGCAAATCCATAGAGACAGAAAGTAGATTAGTGGTTGTGTGGGAGCTGGGAATTCTCTACAAGGGGAGTGGGAGTGACTGCTAAAGAGGTGGGGTTCTTTGGGTAATGAAAATGTTCTGAGATTAGATAGTGGCACCACTGAATTGTATACTTTATTTATTTATTTTTTTTAAGATTTTATTTATTTATTTGACAGAGAGAGAGAGAGAGAGAGTGAGAGCATGAGAGGGGAGAAGGTCAGAGGGAGAAGCAGACTCCCCGTGGAGCTGGGAGCCTGATGTGGGACTCGATCCCGGGACTCCGGAATCATGACCTGAGCCGAAGGCAGTCGCCCAACCAACTGAGCCACCCAGGCGCCCTGAATTGTATACTTTAAATGGGCAACTTTATGCTATGTAAATTATATCTCAATAAAATTGTTTTTTTTACAGTACCAACTATATGTTTAATATCGCAACTAAAGAACAGAGAGAAACCTGCTTATGAAACATAGCTCAAGTGGGTAATGGGGTTATAACTGGACCTCATTCCTGCCCATCTTTATTGCCCCAAGTGAGGTTTATGTGGGGGTGGAGCCACCTTGGCCTTTGAAGCAGGTATCTGGGTAAACTCTTCTCAATACCATCTCCCCCAAAAAGGTGGGAATCAAACTTTGCCTGGACATCTTGCAAGCAGAAGGCTGAGATTATTTAAGGAGAAGGCTGGAAACAGTGTGCTAGTATCCGAATGTCGTCCGTCATGGGTTTTCACAGAGCAGCAGTTCTCAATCTTGGCAGCACACTGGAATCACCTGGGGAGTTTAACCAATACCCATACTGGGTCCCACTCGAGAGGTTCTGACATACGTGGTCTGAGATCGGGCCCGGGGTTTGGAATTCTCAAAGCTTCCCAAGTGATCATAATGGGCTCACAAGGTTGAGAGGCGCTGCCTCAGAGAAAAAGGAGTAGCAGAGTATCTGACTCGTTTATCGGTCCCTTGGTGCTCTGAAATTTCCATTAACTGCTCATTTTTAGAAGCTTAAAATTAAGTCTCGCCCAGACAAGTGATTCTGGCAAGTGCTTAGAACAGCCAAGCTATTCTTAGCGATGTATTTAGGTTACTATTTGCGTTACTACTTTTAAGCTTCCAAGAACCATATCTCAACGATTGATAAGTTCGATTACTTGGGGATCTCGAACAACACAGCCGAGACCATCAGAGCTATTAAAGTTTAATAAAAGTAAACGATCACATGGAAATAACTCAAAAACACCAGGGCTGAAATAAACTATGGCTGGTTGGGGCGCCTGGGTGGCTCAGTGGGTTAGGCCTCTGCCTTCCGCTTGGGTCATGATCTCAGGGTTGTGGGATCGAGCCCGGCATCGGGCTCTCTGCTTTGCAGGGAGCCTGCTTCCCCCTCTCCCCCACCTGCCTCTCTGCCTACTTGTGATCTCTTTCTCTCTGTCAAATAAATAAATAAATAAAATCTTAAAAAAAAAAAAACTATGGCTGGTTAATTACACTTTGGGCAAGGTAAGTTGTTCTTTCATAACAATTTCGAAGCTATCTTTAAGACTGTAATGATTTTTCCTGATCTCAAAGGGAAGGCTGTCAGCTTTTCCCCATTGAGAATGATATTCGCTGTGGGCTTTTCATAGATGGATTTTATGAGATTGAGGAATGTTCCTTCTATCCCTATACTTTGGAGAGTTTTAATCAGGAACGGATGCTGAGTTTTGTCAAATGCTTTTTCTGCATCAATTGAGAGGACCATGTGGTTCTTCTCTCTTCTCTTATTGATTTGTTCTATCACATCGATTGATTTGCGAATGTTGAACCATCCTTGCATCCCAGGGATAAATCCCACCTGGTCATGATGAATAACCTTTTTAATGTACTATTGG
>CM052898.1:52908261-52936086 GCA_028534135.1 Potos flavus | reverse complement strand
TTGAAAGATAAATTATTTAAGACCTGGCATTTCTAATTGTATAGTTATTCTACCCTCATACTTAGGTAATTTGGTTACAGTATTCTGTGTTGTAATCCATTGTCTCTTACATTTTGCCCCAAGCTCTTCTGGATTCCCTTTTTTTTTAGAAGCTTTATAATGTTTGGTTTATTTCAGTTGTAGTGATGTGTCTTGATATGGTTCCTTGTAATTTTTCTTTTGTCAACCACTGAGTAAACCCTTGCAATCTGTCCAGATTGGATGACTTTTGTCTTATTTCTTTGAGAAAGTTCTCACTTCTATTGCTCTGTTTTCTCTTCCTGGAATTCCTATTTGCTGGATGTTAGACTTCCTGGAATAATTGAATTCACTATTTTCATATCTTTTTTTCTCTTGTTTCCAATATCTTTTTTTTTTTTTTGCCACTTTCCAGGAGGATTCCTCTATTTTCATTTCCAACCTATTAAACTCAAAAGAATGGCTACCATACTTTTACACCCAAGAGCTAATTCTTTTAATATACTTTTAAGGAATCTGTTCCGTGTGTCAGATATGATGTCTTCTGTTATCTCTTCGAAGATTCTTACAGATTTTTTCCCATTCCCTGCATGGTCTGTTTACTCTGACTTCCTTTAAAAACTCTCTTTCATGATAAATATTTCCTGAAATGTTTATTTATAAGGCAAGTAACAAGAAGCTTTTGGAAGCATTGTGAAGCTTCTATTGTGTGTGTAGGAGTCAGATCACCAGGGGCAATCAGGTGAGAACCTGGATATTTGATTGGGGCTTCAGCAAATGTTAGGATCTGTAGGTTTTTTCCTCTTAACTCAGTCAATTTTCCCAGAGTGTAATCCCCCAATCTCTTGCCTAACATGTGGTTATGGGGTGAATTTTGTCCCCCCTCAGAAGGCGGAGTCCTTACCTCCAGAAACTTGGAATGTGGCCTTATTTGGAAATAGGGTCACTGCAGATGTAATTAGTTAAGATGAGGTCCTACTGGAGTAGGGTGAGCCCTTCATCCAATATGACAGTGTCCTTAGTAAGAACAGGCAGGGCGACACACACACAGAAGATGGCCATGTGAGGATGGAGGCAGAGACTGGAGTGACTCATCTACACACCGAGGAATACCTTGGGTTCCCAGAAGCTGGAAGAGGCCACAGAGAATCTTAGAGGCTTCAGAGAGAGCATGGCCCTGCCAACAATCTGAGTTTGGACTTCTAGCCTCCTGAACTGTGGGGCAATAAATGTCTGTTGCTTAAAGCCACCCAGTTTGTAGTACTTTGCTATGACAGCTCTAGGAAACTAATACAGCTTCACAAGCTGATTTTTACTATTCTAGGAATCAACAAGGAGAGAATACTAGCGATTTCCCCCATTCAGTGTCTAAACTTTTATGTATTCCCCTTCTTTTCCTTATGGCACTCTATGCCCGCCCTCAGCTCTGCCTCAGATCCTCTTTGGTTACATTTTTTCCAGTGTGTAAACCTCCAATATTAAACTGCAGTAGAGAAAGGATGACCTTCCAGTGGTACAGGCTTAGGGAAGTGACTTCTTATTCTGAACTGGTGTTTTCACTGCTCCTATATGTATTATCAACCAATCCTCCCACCCCCTTACCCTACTAATGATTTACTTGGTCTTTGAGTTCAAGTCTTTTCTGGGGTTTGTCCTTTAAATTCACATTCTAATCTGTTTCCCATTGCAATAGCAAAGTAGGTAGGTTTCCAGCTTTTTCAGTACTTTTGAGTCAGTTTTCACTCCTTTGCTTTTTATGCTGCCAATATTTTATTTTTTATTCCTACAGATCTATATATTTTTGCTGCCAGTAATTAATTTGCTGCCAGTAGATTTTATTTATATAGGTGTTTAAATGCATCTTTTTGAATGAGAAAATTCCAAGAATTTTATTCAGTTTGGCATCCTGATTGGCATAAGAGCAATGAGAATCATGTTTCATCAGCATCACATTATTACTCTATCATTGTGAAAGGCTTTGCATTGATTGTACATAGAGAAAAAAATGCTATTGGAATTAAGGCAATAACTACATGTGCAAACCAAGCACATTACCCTGACATAGTTCTTAATAAAAACATCTTTTGGTTAGGTGATGGTTGATATTGTTGCATGCAGGTCAATTACTGTGAAGGAAATTGCTTTGAAGGACAAGGTACGAATAGTTTTGTTCATTTGAAAAATCCCTCCTACTGTCCTACAACGGCCGGAAGAAGCCTTCAGTAATCTCCACTCATGTCACTTGCAGTCATTGTACCCAGGGTCTTCTGGCATGTCTGACTGAACATCTGTGTTGTTTGTATAAGATCAATCTCACTTTGAGTGATCACAGTCCTGGCAAAGTGGTATATTCTGTGCCCACAGCTTTCATAGAAGAGAAGAGCTTCTCAGCAAAGAAGGTAGGGCATACTGAAAGATAGTCTTCAAACCACTTCCAACATTTCCAGAAAACTCACAGCCAACACAGTGTAACAAATCTCAATTAGCCATCCTGGGGTAAGTCTCCGTGGTAGCAATGCTGAGTACCTTCTTAAGCCAATTGGTAATTCACAATCTGATTTTCATCACAGTATCCCTGGCACATGGATACATGTAAATGTTCACTTTAATACACCTGACCTAATGTCGTTTTCAAGGTCTTGTACGAATTCTGATGGGTAATATCTGGCAATTTCTCAGATTTCCTGATTTGTTCTTGTTCACAAAATTTCAATCAATACACTTTCTTGAGTTTTTCTGGGATAAAAAAAATCATCTATGATTATTTTGGTAGGATTCAGAAAGGACCAATGAAATGGTGTGCCCAGGCAGGCATGTCCAGCTGGAAATCCAATCATATAACCTTTTAGAGGATCTGGTTGCTACCTAAGTTAAGAATAGAAGAGAATTTGAGAATTTGTTCAATTTGATAAAGAGCATCTATAAAAAAGCTACAGTTAACATAACACTTAGTGGCAAAAGACTGAATATTTTCTCCCTAAGATTCCCCATTTTCATCACTTCCATGTAGCATTGTACTAGAAGTTCTAGTCAGTGCAATCAGGCAAGGAAAAAAATTGAAAGGTACCCAGATTAGAAAAGAAGAAGTAAAACTGTCTTTATTTATAGGTGATATAATTGTCCATATGGAAAATCCAGTGAAGGTACTAAAGAGCTTCTAGAATTATACGTTAGTTTAGCCAGCTTACAGTATACAAAATCAATTTGTAAAAATCAATTTTATATCCAAATACAAGCAAAGAGGACTATAACATTGAAATTTTAGAAAAACACTATAAATTACAATAACATAAAAAATGACACAATTGGGGTAAATCTAACAAAGGATATGAAAGAGTTGTACACTGAAAACTATAAAATATTTCTGAGGGAAATTTTGAAGGTCAAATAAATGAAGCAATATACCATATTCATGGATTGGAAGACTCAATATTGTTTAGATGTCAGTATTCCCCAATTGACCTATAGATTCAATGCAACTCCAATCAAAATCCCAGTAGGCTTTTTGTGTAGAAATTGATAAGCTGATTCCAGAATTCAAATGAAAATGCAAAGGTCCTATGATAGCTAAAATTTTGAGAAAGAAGGACAAAGTTAGAGGACTAACACTACCTAATTTCAAGATTAAAGAGCTATAGAAACTAAGATAGTGGTTGCCTGGGTGGCTCATTGGTTAAATGTTTGACTCTTGATTTTGGCTAAAGTCATGATCTCAGGGTAGTGAGATTAAGACCCGCACTTGGTGTGTAGCCTGCTTGAGATCTCTCTCTGCTCCAACCCCTACTCCCTCTCAAAAAAAAAAAAAAAAAAAAAAAAAAGAAAGAAAGAAAGAAAGAAAAAGAAAAAAGAAACCAAGATAATGTGGTATTATCACAGAGAGAAACAAACAGCAATGAATACAGAGAATAGAGAGAAGAGAAATAAAACCACCCTTATGAGGATGACTGATTTTCCCCAAATGGGAAAGACAATTCTGTAGAGAAAGGGTAGACTTCTCACCAAATGTTTCTACAGGAACAATTGGTCATTCATATGCAAAAACAAACAATAATTTTCAATCAATGACTTTCATCATATACAAAAATAAACTCAAAATGGATCATAGGCCTAAATGTAAAATATAAATTTATAAAACTTCTAAAAGAAATCACAGAAAAATAATCTTTGTGACTTTGGGTCAGGCAAAGATTTCTTAGATATAACACCAAGAGCACAATCCATAAAAGAAGAAATCAATAAATTGGATGTCAACAAAATTTAAAATGAATGCCCTTCAAAAGGTAATGTTAAAAGAATGAAAAGCCATGCCACAGACTCAGAAAAAATATTTGCGGAATAGAATTTAGATAAAGGATTGTATTTAATATATACTAAGAGCTCCCAAAAATCAAAATTAAGGAAACAAACAACACTTAAAATATGGGCAAAAGATTTGAACAGACACTCCACCAAAGAAGATATAAGGGTGAAAAGATGCTCAACATCACTAGTCATTAGAGAAATGCAAATTAAAATCAGACTGGTATAGCACCGCATACCTATTACAATGAATAACATTTAAAAGACTGACTATAGCGACTGTTAGCAAGGGTGTGGGAAAACTGGGCCTTTCCCACACTGCTGGTGGAAACATGAAATAGATAACTACTTTGGAAACCAATTTGTCAGTTTCTTTAAAAGTTAAACACACACCTCTCATAAGAGCCTGCCATTCCAGTGCTAGGTATTTACCCAAGGGAAATGAAAGCATCTATCCCTACAAAGCCTTCTACACAAATGTACACAGAAATTTTATGTAATAGCTAAAAACTGGAAGTAACAAGATGTCAGACAACAAGTAATGAACAGAATATAGTATATCCATACAATGAAATGATGCTCTGCAATGAAAAGAATGAACTATTGGTACATTCTACAACATGATAAATCTCAAAATAATTATGCTGAGTGCAGGAAGCCAGACATAAAAGATGCATACTGTGTGATTGAGTATTTATAAAATTATTTTTATATTTTATATATAAATATTAATATACAAATATTTTATATTTATAAAATTCTAGGAAGTGCAAACTAATGTGTAGTGATCAGAAAGCAATCAGTGGTTGCCAGGGAATGGGTAGGGAGAGGTAGGAAGGAGAGATTACAAAGAGACACAAGAAACTTTCAGGGATGATGGATATGCTCATTATCTTGATCATGGTGATGGCAGGAGTGTGTGAACACACACACACAACTATACACTTTAAATATGTATAATTTATGACACATCAAGTATATCTCAATAAAACTGTTAAAAATTCAACTCTAATAATTCAGTGAAGTTTTAGGATGGAACAGAGAAATAGATATGGTTTATCCACCATGTTGAACTAAAAATATGAGCACATAACTTTTAAAAGAATCCTATACTCTTTCAAAAGCACTCTTAAAAACTTTTTGGTTTCAGCTCTGGTCATGATCTCGGGGTCATGGGATTGAGCCCTCTGGGGGGTGGGGGGAGATCTGTGCGCAGCATGGAGTCTCTTAGGGTTCTCTCTCTCCCTCTTCCTCTGCCCCTCCCCCTTTGTTCATGCTCTAAATAAAGAAATATATAAAATCTTAAAAAAGCAAAACACAAAAATGTTTTGCTTCCTGTATTTCTATCACTCATTAATACTTCCATGCATTTATGCCTCATCTTGTTCCCAACTCAACCAAGTTCTGGGTTGGGTACTAGGGATGGGCCCCAATGTAATAAATTACCACAGGTGGATGGAATGTTGTTGCCCGAGGATTAATTCCTTAGTTAAATTGGGTAGAGATCTGTCCATGAAGCAAGAGGACAGACTAAACAATCTTTCAAGTTCTTTTCAGTAAATTCATGAAGTAGTCATATTATAAATGTTTAATCTTAAAAATGAAGGAGGCAAGTAAATTAGATAACGGGTCTTGGCATTTACAGTTTAATAAACCCCCTCCCTTCTCACCCCTTAGTCCAACCCTTACCCAAGGCTAATAATATCCAAAAAAAGACCTTGACTCTCCAGGTTCTTGGGATGGGTGGGGTGAGCATGGCTGAAGCACACATGTAAGGTCTGCCCAGGACATGTATGGACATGCCAGGGGCACACCTACACCATGATGGGTGGATCTAGATTGGAATTCTTTTCCTCAGGACTGCTTTAATCATGCATCGTTTCTTTTTTATAGAAGGAACCTCTGGTTTTACCAGTTGTATGTTACTCAAAACCAACGTGGGCAAGCAATGTTTTTAATCTAAAATATTTTTGTTCTCACGGTGATTGGAGAGTCCCAAAATGATCGGGAGTTTTTCCTGAATGTAATTCAGAAACAGAAACTCCCAGATCTCTAAAATCTTTAAAATAGAAACCAGAAGGCTCCAGTCTGGAATAGCACTTTGCAAATGAGGTAAAGCAATTTACTAAATTGTTAAAGGAATCAGGAAGGAAAAAGGAAGAAAATTGGGGAAAATGAGACCCTTGAGTGTAGTGTCTACATTTTATTACCTCTGCATTCATGTTGCCAAGCACAGTAAGTAGACATCTGTTGGACATCTATCATTTTGGGTGTGATTTGCATTCCTTTCCTCTTACTCTGATACCAGGCCTCTTCTTTTCTGTGGGGCAGTCATTTTGTGTGGATCTGGTGAGACTCTCAATGTTCACTCACCAATGGGTGACTGAGCCTGGCCATTCATTTCCCTGGGAACAGCGATTGGTTCAGAAATAGGCATATGAATAAGCTGGGCCAATTATAGTTTTCCCCAAGGCTTTTCTTATTTGTTTGTTGGACAGACTTTTCTGAGATATAGACCTAGCTTCTGACTGTAGGAAAAAAAATATGAGGCTGTGAAGACTGTTTGAGCCCCGCAACTCCAGATGTGACTAAAAGTAGCCATGATCTTTTTCTGTTTGAGCTAACTTGAGTTGGGTTTTTGTCACTTGCAACGAAAAGAATTCCAACTAGTGCAACCATAATGATTTAATGATACCCTCTAAAATATGATTTTTAAAATAAATATGAAGGTCAGCAGTCTTCCAACTCAAACGAAAACAAACTGTAAGTAAATAAAATCTAACCACATCTTGGGAGAGTATGGTCTGCAAGTAGGAACAACTTTCAAATAGTACAATTTTTCTAGACAATAAACAGAGTCATGAGGGAATCTATAAAATTTCTTTTCTTTTTTTAGAATTTGAAAAAATGGTCTCTCATCAAAAGTGTTGGAGCTACCTAGATCTGAAGGATATATAGCATCTAAAGAGCTTTGAGAATGCAACTATAGCTTCTGTGTCTAAGTTGCACTAAACTGAAGAGTATGATGAAGCCACATTTCCTTCAGTAGCCTCATTTCAATGACTTTGAGCCCCTGTCTGCCAGCTGAGTTTCCTAGTCTCTGCTCCCAGATGCCCTATCTTTTCTCAGAGTTCTCCAGGTATTCTCTCATGTCAGGGACAAAATTACTCTCAGTCTTCTACTCTCGTCTTCTCATCAACTTGCTTGGCTGTCTGGCTTCTCCAAGAGGAGTCCATGGTCAGGGAGCAGTGCTGTTTCCTAAATCCCCTCCTGCCCCCTTGGGCTGCCAGAGCTTTGTACTTGAAGGAAGGGGGAATGGTTTCCCTGGGAGTGCATACCATCTGCTGTGGGCTGGGTCCCCAGGGAGCATGAAAGCCTCATCAGGTGGGTCATGAAAATAGGTTGAGCCATGAGTTCAAACATGGTATTTCTCTTCCTCTCTCCCTCACGTGTGTGCATACACACATACATGCACACGCACTTCCACATGCACTGCTCTTCAGGCATAGAACACAACTCTTTCTCTAAACTCTATGGTCAGTCTGCCTACTGCAGGGACAAACTTGACATTTGTCATATTGAGCAGTGTAATAATGTGGAACCTCTCACTTTCCCATTTCAGAAGGAGCTCTTCGGTTTACTTTCTTTAATGGGACTAGTATAATTTATCACTTTCTTCTTTATAGTGTTCTATCTTCTTTAAACTTTTACACTTTTGTTTTGGTATTGCTATTTTATGAGAGAAGTATGGAAACCTTATCTCCCTTTTCCCTTTACCCATTCCTTAATTGTCTAAACTGTTTCTTCTACATATATGGAGAATCATATCAGACAATGTTATAATTTTTGTTTCAACAAACATAATTTAGAAAACTCAAGAAGAGTTTTACATACTCATACATACATAAATATGTATTTATCCATATTTTTACTCTCCATTGTTCTTTCTTCCTGATGTTCCAAGATTCCTTCTTTTACAATTTTCTTTCTGTTTGAAATCTTTTAGCCATTCTTTTAGGGGTGGTCTGCTGGTGACAAATTCTTTTAGTTCTTCTTTACATGAGAGTGTCTTGATTTCCCCTTCATTCCTGAAAATGATTTTCACTGGATATATAATTCTGAGTTCACAGTTCTTTTATTTAAATGCTTCAGAAATGCTGTATCACTTTCTTTTGGACTCAGTGATTTCTGGTGAGAAATCTGCTCTCATTCAAATTGTTTTTACTGTATGAGTAAAGCATCATTCCTCTCTCTTGCTTTCAAGATTTTCCTCTGTCTTTCATCTTCGGAAGTTTGATTATGGGGACACCTGGGTTAAGCCTCTGACTTTTGATCTCAGCTCGGGTAGTGATCTCAGGGTTGTGAGTTCGAGCCCCACATTAGGCTTCACATGGAGCCTCCACTTAAAAACATTTTTTTTTTATTTTGATTATGATATGTCCTGGCATGAATTTCTTTGGGCATATCCTGCATGGGGTTCAATAGCTTCTTGAATCCATAGGTGTATATATTATTCCAGATTTGGGGACAAGCCAGTCATTACTTTGTCAAACAATTTTTCAGCCTCATACTCTCTCTCCGCTCTGATGACACAAAATGAAAGCCTTTTGTTATTGTCCCACAGGTTCCTGAGGTTCTGTTCATTTCCCTTCAGTCTTTTTCTTTCTTTTTTCATTCATAAAGTTTAATTGATTTAACTTTAAACACATGGATTTATTCTTACCTCCTCTTCAGTCAGCTATTGAGCCTACCCAGTGAGTTTTTATATTTTATTGTATTTTTCATTTCTAAATTTTTTATTTGGCTCCTCTTTATAGTTTCTATTTCTTTGCTGAAACTTTACTTTGTCATTTCTTTCCAGCATGTTCACAATTTCTCATTGAAGCATTTTTTATGATGGTTGCTTAAGAATCCTTGTCAAGTCATTTCAGTGTCTGTTGTCATCTGGTCTTGCCATCTGTTGATTGTCTCTTCTCATTCTAGCTGAGATTTTTCTTGATTCTTGGGAAAGGGATTGGTGTTTTAAATTAGTTTCAGACATTTTGGTTATTATGTTGAGACTCTGGATCTTATTTAAACCTTCAGTTTTAGTGGGTTTCCTCTGACACTATCTCGTGGGGGAAGGATGATGCTGCCTTGTTACTGTCAGGTGGAATGGAAGTCCAAGGTCTTCCCGTGGTCTCCTCTGAGACTTCACAGGATGGAGGGGCTTGTTACTAACCGATTAGGATGAAAAGTCCTGGCTCATCACTTGGCCTTCTTTGACACCACCTCAGTTGGGGCAGAGGTGAAGAACAGGAATGCCTCATCCCAGCTGGGTGAGTGCAAAGTCTAGGCCTCCCACTCAGCCTCTGTTGACAGGGCTGTGAGTGGAGCCTCAGTTTTTCCTGTGGCATTTGACTGCAGTAGGGCAATTACTGTCTACAAGTTTCCAGTCTTGCTAGCCTTAGCCATCCTTTGGCTGGAAAGGTCTACATCTGTTTTTTGGTCTATACCTGTTGGCATTTCTGTGTTGTTAGCCTCTCCAGCACCCAGCTGAGAATAAGAAAATTCAGGGAACACAATGCATGTCATTCCTTGGGTCCTGAGGTCCCTAGCCACTTTGTTTTCTTTGCTCCACCTTTCAGGGTCTTCTTGATTTATTTTATATATCATGTCCAAGGTTTTGAGTTGTACTGAGTAGAAGGAATAAGAAGTATGTCTATTCTATCTCATCTGCAACCAGAACTCTCTTTAGAATACTTTTCATACTTAAAAGACTCAGTTGGGAATCATTGTTTGTATTTAAATCCCAACTGTGCCATCTTGGATCATTCTTTAAGTCTGTTTTCTCATCTGTGAAATGGAGATTAAACTAGCACTTACCTCATGGGACTGTAGTGAGAATCAAATGAATAAACACATACACACACACACACACCCAGTACCCATGGCTGGCACATAGTAAGTGTTCAACCAAGCACTGAACTATTATTATTTATAATAACATAAGGTAGATATCTACTGGATAGACTGTGCCAGCCCATGGGTTAGCAGGCTGTAGTTTGTCCTTTCAAGGTTTTGCACTATCTATTATATGCCAAAAGAAGGTGCCTCAAGTCCACACTTAGGTTTTCAGTCCTCAGTACCAAACATGCCCTTTCCTCCAGTCACCATTTCCCATATAACTACTTCAGGAAGTTGGAGCTCTCCAATGCCTCAAGTGTTCTCAGAGATCTCTCCTTAGTTTCCTCCAAAGCACCCTATATAACAGGCTCACCAGCAGTTTTAACATAATAGAAGAGTGTTAGTACAGAGAAAATGGAACTTTAAAACTGTATATCAATAATCACTACTCCTAAATCAGCCATGCTACAATATCTTGGTTATTTTGTGTCAGCTGAAAACTCCTGAAAGTGTTTGTCCAAAAATACAGCTCTTAGAACATTTAGAGCAAAAGATAAAAATTACACCTATAATTTTTATTTATTCATTTTAAGAATTTTCTACTTAACCGAACATTTTTTTTGAAGTATAATTGTCACACAATGTTCCATTAGTTTCAGGTGTACAACATAGTAATTGGACAAGTCTATACGTTACGCTGTGCTCACCACAAGTGTAGCTCCCATCTGTCACCATACAGTGCTATTACAATACCATTGACTGTATTCCCTAGGCTATATCTTTCATTCCTGTGACTTATTTATTCTGTAACAGGCAGCCTTTATCTTCCCCTCCCCTTCATCTTTTTGCCCATCCCCCCAATCCCTCCCCTTTGGCAGCCATCAGTTTGTTCTCTGTATTTATGGGTCTGTTTTTGCTTTTTTGTTTGTTTGTTTTATTTTTTAGATTCCGCATGCAAGTGAAATCATATGGTATTTATCTCTCTCTGACTTATTTCACTTAGCATACTATCCTCTAGGTCCATCGGTGTGGTTGTGAATGCCAAGATACATCTATAATTTTTAAAATAACAGTATTCATCTTGTCCCTATACCACTAAAAACAGTCTGCAACAAAGGAGTATTTAAACTATCTTTTAAAAAATATGTTTTCTGTGTCTTTCCACTAAGAATTCAAACATCTCAAGAAATAATGAAATAGCTCTAATTCATATAACTCTATACTCTTCAAATAAAGATATAACTTTCATGCATCCAAGAAATAGTTACAAGATGTGATTTTTAAAAACCAGTAAAATTCAAAAAAATAGATGTAATATAGGAAACATTAATTTTTAGCAATATTATTTTGTACCTGGTTGCAATTAAATTAGAAATTAATAACAAAATTATACCAACAAATCATAAACATTTTTTGTGTCAAAGAGGAAATTAAAACTGAAATGTGAAAACAGTAAAACATCTGAGATACATACAAAGCAGTGCTTGGAGGAAAATGGAAAGTCCTAATATTTAATTTTTTAAAAAGAAAGCTTGACAGTAAAGAATTAAGTGTTCAAATCAAGAAATCAGAAAAGCACAAGAAAATAAGCCTAATGGTATAAAAATTAATGAATTAATAAAAATAAAAGCAGAAGTTAGAAACTTGGAAAAAATGGCAGATCTGAGAAATTAAATCTGAAACCTAATTCTTCAAAAATAAGCAAGATAAGTAAACTGTTATTTAACTTAACTAAGGTTAAAAGAATGAAATTATAAATGCAATAAATAAAAATGTGTATCAGAGAATCAAAAGTAGATATAGGATAAATTAAAAGATTCGGGAGAGACTACTTTGTACATCACTATAAAGTAAATTTGAGAACCTGGTCCAAATGAGGAATTACCAAAACTTATCTCAGAATGGATAGAAAATATAAAGAGATTGATTATCACAAAAAAAGTGTGTGTATGGGGAAATATTAAAGAGCTATTCCCCAAAAAGCACCCTTATACAGACATTTTCACTGAAGACTTCTACCAAATCTTCAAGGAAGAATGACTTCATGTTTCTATGTTCTAAAGTATGCATGGATAAGACTTCTAAATTTCTAATGAAGTGAAGCTAACCACAAAGATATATAGCTCAATATCATTTGTGAATATGCATATAAAAATCCTAAGTAGTGACACCATTTAAAAAAACCCTAAATAGCATACTAGTGAACAATTAAGGAGTACGTTAAAAGAATAATATAACTTGACTAAGTGGTATTTACTCCATGAAGGCAAGGATTTTTCATTAATTCACCATTTAGTATAGAAAAAGTGGGAAAATCATATAATTATCTCTACATGCACTGAAAAGCATTTAATGAAATCCAACATCCATTTTTTTTATAAAAGCTACTAATAAAATAGGAGTAACAAGATAGATTATTTAATAAATTATATTGAGATAACTGGGTATTCATCAGGAAAAGAGAATTGGGTTACTGCTTCTCACTTTATACCAAAACACATTACAGATGCATTAGATTAAATGTAAAAAAAAAAAAGTATACTTATAAAAGAATTAGAAGAAAATATAACAGAATTTCCAAAAATAACTTTAGACCAGGGAAAAGCTTGCCCAATACCACAAAAAAATCAAGAAACAACAGAGTTCTATATTCAACTACCTAAAAAGAAAAAAGAATGCTGCAAAGCATTAAATTCCATAAGCAAAGGAAAAGGACAATTGATACACTTGGAAAAATATTCATAACACATCACAGAGTTAATTTTTCTACACAGAATATCTACAAATTAGTAATAGCTGAAATCCAATATAAAAATGGCAAAGAACATAAATAGATACCGCACAGAAAAAGAAATACAAATGGTTCTTAAACCTATAAATACATGCATAATTCATTCCTTATAAGAGATACCTTTTTTGGGGGGTGCCTGGGTGACTCCATTGGTTAAGCGACTGCCTTCAACTCAGGTTATGATCTCAGGGTCCTGGGATTAAGCCCCACATTGGGCTCCCTGCTCAGCAAGGAGTCTACTTCTCCCTCTGCCCCTCCCCTTACTTGTGTTTTTTCTCTCTTTCTCAAATAAATAAATAAAATCTTAAAAAAAAAGAGAGAGATAACTTTTTTTATAAGACAGCTTGCCAGCTTGGCATATTGGTGAGGGTTGACAAAATAGCCATTCTCTTATATTTGTGAAAATTGATTTAACTTCTGTGGAAAGCATGTTAGCAATATCTGCCAAAATACAAATGCACATACACTTCGACTCGGGAATTTGACTGATAGGAATTTTTTTCCTATGAAAATATTCCTAATTTATGATATTTCATACAAACAAGGATTCACAGAAACAAGAATTCACAATAGTATTGCTATGTATATGTATTTAATAGCTAAATATTGGAAATCTACATGTCCAAAATTAGGGGACCAATTTCCTAATTATAGTAGATACAACAGAGTACTCAAGGGGGACCTGGGTGGCTTAGTCGGCTAATCATCTGCCTTCAGCTCAGGTCACGATCCCAGAATCCTGGGATCGAGCCCCTCATTGGTGCTAAGCAGGAAGGCTGCTTCTCCCTCTCTCCCTCCCCCTGCTTGTGCTCACTCTCTCTCTGTCAAATAAATAAATAAAAATCTTGGGGCACCTGGGTGGCTCAGTGGGTTAAGCCTCTGCCTTCGGCTCAGGTCATGGTCTCAGGGTCCTGGGATCGAGCCCCGCATTGGGCTCTCTGCTCAGCGGGGAGCCTGCTTCCCCCTCTCTCTGCCTGCCTCTCTGCCTACTTGTGATCTCTCTCTGTCAAATAAATAAATAAATAAAATCTTTTAAAAAAAATTTTAAAAAAACAAAACCCAGAGTACTCAAAACTTTACAAAAGAAAGAGCACTATGTGTTCTTACATCTCCAAGACTCATTATCAATTAAAAAGTCTAAAGGCAAAACAGTGATAGTATATGATACCATCTGTTTATATAAAACAAAGATAAGTCCACCAAAATACATATTTAATATTTTATATTTACATATTATACATTTTCTTATATTTCTGTAAGTTGACCCAAGACACTGGCAATCCTGGTTAGCTCTTAGGAGTGAACTGGGTGCCTTGAAGGAAAGATGCAGACAAAGATACCCTTTTCTTATGTCGGATTCTCAAGACACAGAGGCTGTGATGGGGATTCTTGAGTGTGTGTTTTCAGGAGAAGAGGAGATAGGCAGGAGAAGGCAGGACTCAAAAGCTAAGCAGGAAGGTGTCTTAGCTGGAGTCTAGCTTCTAGCTGATACCCTGAGGAGTTCTGGACTCTGGGTTGTGCCCTGGAGTTGGTCCTGCCTTCAAACAAAGGGTCCAGGGGCGCCTGGTGGCTCAGTCAGTTAAGCGTCTGCCTTCCGCTCAGCTCTTGGGATCGAGCCCCGTGTCAGGCTCCCTGCTCAGCAAGGAGTCTGCTTCCTTCTCTCTCTCTCCCTCTGCCCCTCCGCCCTGCTCATTCTCTCTCTCTCTCTCTCTCTCTCTCTCTCTCTCTCTCTCTCAAGTAAATTAATAAAATCTTAAAAAACAAACAACCCCCCCCCCAAAAAAAACCCCAAAGGGTCCAGGCCTTTGTACCTTCATCAGTCAATCCTTGGCTGTGGGCAGCCTCAGGAGGAGGCAGTATCCTCTTAGGAGACTCTTATTGGCTAAAGGCCATTCTCTAGAAAGGGGGCAGCTCTGAGCAATTAGCAATCAATATTCAGAGCAGCTGGGAGGGAGCAAGATTAGAAGAAGGGATGCGGGCCCAATGGTGGCCCACTACAACCTCACTGTACTTTTTGAAAGCCGTAGAGTCTGTATTGACCTCCTCAAAAAAAAAAAAATCAATTAAAAAATCAGTATTACAGAGGGGTCTCTTTGTGGTTTGTTTAGATTCTAAATTCAGCATGAATGCTAAAATTGAAACAGGAAAAGTTAGCCTTAGAAATCCTTAGCAAGGCTTCAATTTAGGACCAGATGTTAGTCAATTTTTCCGCCAGAATTGTGTTTTTTTGGATGAGCACCACATGAAATAGTTGGCTTGCATTTAGGTGACCTTCTGTTTGAAACATTTACAACTTTAAACACTGGACTTGTGTTCACTGGTGAGAGGCCCCGGGATATGGAGAGGAACCGAGGCAAGAGTGGATTTTTATCTGCCATCCCAGGCTCACCCTAGGATGGAATGGAAAGGGGATCAAGCATATCATTGGTGTCTATCTTTTATTTTTCCATACCAAATGTAGTTTTGAATGCAGTATATGCTGTACAGAAAAATGATCCAGATTGGACAAAAGGCCAAAGATGAGTGATATTTTAACATCGTGTTAGAGCATTTTCCAATAGACTCACCTGAGGGTCATATCCTGCAAGAAATAGAACTTTGTTTGGCTAACAACTGATTAGGGCCCAGATGTCTCATAACTCTGTAAAGTTAGATGTTCACTTATAAAAATTGGCAAGGTATAATTTTTTTCCCCCTCTCTGGTAAAGAAGATAACCCTGAGGTTCTGGTTTTATTGCCTTGTAGGATATGATCCGGTTCCAGATCTAACTCAGCCGTCTAATTTCAGCATTCTTTTTCGCACTGACATTTCCATCCCAGTTTCTCATATCTGCACCAAACTATTTTCTCTGTTTTCTATTTTCTTCATTAATGAGTTAAATAAAACTTTGGCATGTGCTCACTATATGCTAATTGCGCCTTTTTAAATAATTTGAGAAAATGTGCTTTTTCAGTGTAAATTAACATAATGTAAATTTATGTGGTTAAATGCACACTCACTATAAAGTAATACATTGACTGACTGTGAAGCCCAGTGGAATAAAACACTATTGGATTCACTACACTTTATTTTCTCTCTGGAAAGTACAGTTGCGTGTGTTTCAAACTAAGCTCGTGACTATTAGTCTGGCTGCTGAGGTCCTTGACATACTGACATAGGTAGTGCTTGGAAAAATGGCTTCACTAGGAAAGAGAATTAAAATAAAAAGCATTCATATATTTTTCCTGATGCGTTTCCCCCCACAAAATCCACTTGCCATGTTTAGCAAATAAAAATATAGGATATTCTAGCTAAATTTGAACTTCATATAAGCAATTAATAATTTTTGGTATAAATATGTCACAAATATGCAAGTATTTTCTCTGAAAAGCCTACCTGGGGCATCTCAAAGTCCTTATAGGAAGCAGGTGGGGCAGGAAGGTGGAGGCCAATGGTATCAGAAATGCAAAGGACCATAAGCACGGATTGAGTCTTGTGCTGGGGAACACCAAAGGCCAAACTCAGGAAGTAGAATCCTGTTGTCAATTCCAAGGACCGAAAGTTGAAGCATTGAGTGGGGAGTTGGGTGGCACTGTAGGAGGGCAAACAGCTAGAACCAGAAATGGGGCCAATCAAGAGAATTCACAGAGCTGCTCTGAAGGTTAACGTGTCCATCCAGGTACATGAGTTAACTAGACATATTTAAAACGTCAGGGTCAAAGAAAACATATTTTTAGCATTGTGGCAAAATACACATAACATAAATTTTACGATTTCAACCACTTTTAAGTGTTCAATTCGGTAGCATTAAGTACATTCACAATGTTGTACAACCATCACCACTATCAATTTCCAGGACTTTCTTTATCTTCCCAAGTAGCACCTCTCTGTTCATTGAACAATAACTCCCAGCCCCTGGTTACCTCTATTATGCTTTCTGTCTCTACGAATTTGCCTATCTCACATAAGTGGAATCATACAATGTTTGTTTTCCTGTGTCTGGCTTATCTCAGTAAGCATAATGTTTTCCAGGTTTACCCATGTTATGGTATGCACTAGAATTCCATTCTTCTTTAAGGCTGAATACGTTCCACTGTGTAAGTGTGTACATATAAATATGTACACACAGACATATTACATTTTGTTTATCCATAAAACCATAAAGAGGACACATTTTTTTTAAGAGAGAGAGAGCGCACACAAGAGGGGGGCAGAGGAAGAGAGAGAGAGAGAATCTTAAGCAGGCTCCATGCTCAGCACTGGATCGGATGCGAGGCTCCATCTCATGACCCTGAGATCATGACTTTCACCGAAATCAAGAGTCAGATGCTTACTGACTGAGCCACCCAGGCACCCCAAGAGGACACATTTTAGTGGACATTTTATTTTTTAATTTTCCTGTGTAATATGCCTATGTTATGACTATAAGGAGAACATATTTTTGTAGACATTTTTTTTAAATTTGCCTAATTTTTATTTACCTATATATTTACTGCTAAAAAAAAAAAACCCACTCCATACCTAAGTAAATTAAAATAACAACATTGGGGGTGCCTGGGTGGCTCAGTCGGTTAAGTGTCTGACTTTGTCTCAGGTCATGATCCTGGGGTCCTGGGATCGAGCCCCGCATTGGGCTCGCTGCTCAGTGGGGATCTGCTTCTCCCTCTCTGTCTATGAGCTCTTTCTCTCAAATAAATAAATAAAATATTAAAAAAATAACAACCTTAATTGTTTTTAATTTGAGTATAGTTGATACACAATATTATATTAGTTCAGGTGTACAACCTAGTGATTCAACTTCTCTATACATTATGCTATACTCACTACAAGTGTAGCTACCATGTGTCACCATATAATTCTATTATGATATCATTGATTATATTCTTTATGCTATGTCATTTCCTGTGACTTATTTATTCCATAACTGGAAGCCAGTATTTCCCACTCCACTTCATCCATTTTGCCCATCCTCTCACCCCTTCCCCTCTGTTAACCATCAGTTTGTTTTCTATATTTATAGGTCTGATTCTGCTTTTTGTTTGTTTATCATTTCTTTTGTTTTTTAGAGTCCACATGTAAATAAAATAATATGGTACTTATCTTTCTTAGTCTGAGTATTTCACTTAGCATAATATCCCCTAGGTCCACCCCTGTTGTTGCAAGTATGTGTCTATGTGTGTGTGTGTATATATATAAATTTATAAAACCTTCCTATCTATCCATCTATTGACAGACACTTAGGTTGCTTCCATAATTTTGCTATTACAAATAAGACTACAATAAACAGGTGGGTGCATATATCTTTTGGAATTGGTGCTTTCATTTTCTTTCAGTAAATATCCAATAGTGGAATTATTGGATCATATAGTAGTTCTATTTTTAATTATTTGAGGAACCTCCATATTGTTTTCCACAGTGGCTGCACCAATTTACATTCCTACCAGCAGTTCATAAGGGTTCCAATTTTCCACATCCTCACCAACACTTGCTATTTCCTGTTTTTTTTTTTATTTTAGCCATTCTGACAAGTGTGATGTGTTATCTCATTGTGGTTTTGATTTGCATTTCCCTGATGATGAGTGATGTTAAGCATCTTTTCATGTGTCTTTTGACCATCTGTATGTCTTCTTTGGAAAAATGTCTATTCGGGTCCTCTACCCATTTTTTAATCAGATTGTTTGAATAATACCTGTTTAAAATTGCTCCAGAGTCTTTGGATAGATTGGGCAGCTCTGCTGATTTGCACCAGGCTTTTGTGGGTCTCAGCTGGGTTTTCTGTCATAGCTGTGGTACTTCTATGTTGGTTGGGAGCTGGCTGGTCTAGGACAGCCTCAGTTGGGGTGATTTATCTCTGCTCCATGTGGTTCCTCATCCTCCAGTAGGCTACCATGATCACATGGTGATAGAACAAGGAGAAGTGTGGAAGACATCTCTAAGCCTAGGCTTGGAACTAACCCAATGTCACTCTTGCGTCATTCTTTTTGGTCAAAGTCACAAGGCCAGCCTGGATTCAAGGGATGAGAAATGACTCCAACTTGTGATGGGAGGAGCTCAAAAATCATGGCATCTATCCATATATGGGGAAGGGAATAATTGTGACCATCTTTGCAAAAAGTCTTCCGCAACCTTAATAATAGCATTATTTAAAAGTTTGTTTCATACTTTCCAAATTTATCTGCAGATTCAGTACAACCCCTATCAAAAATCTGTGGGTTTTTCTTGCAGAAATGGATAAGCTGATCCTAAAACTCGTATAAAATTTCAAGGGACAAATAGACAAAACAATCTTGAAAAAGAAGAGCAAAGTTGGAGGACTTACTTACTTCCCAGTTGAAAAACTTACTACAAAACAAAGTAATCAAGACAATGTGGTGCTGGCATAAGGATAGCAATATAGAACAATGGATTGGAATTGAGATTCCATAAATAAACCTCCACATCTACGGTCAATTGAAATTTGACAGAATGCCAAGATCATTCAATGGGGGAACAATAGTGTTTTCAACAATTGATGCCGGGACAACTGGACATGTACATGAGGTTGGATTTCTATCTCACATCGCATACAAAATTAACTCAAAATGGATCAAAGACCTAAATGTAGCAGCTAAAACGCTAATATACTTGGAAGAAAACATAGTAAATCTTCATGACCTCCTTCCTATTTAGCAATAGATTCTTGGATATGATACTGAAAGTATGAGCAACAAAAGAAAAAATAGATAAATTGGATTTAAGCAAAAAATTAGAAGCTTCTAGTGTCATGTTTCTTTTCTTTTCTTTCTTTCTTTCTTTCTTTCTTTCTTTTTTTTTTTTTTTTTTAGTGTCATGTTTCAAATGGCACTATCAGGAAAGTGAAAAGACAACCTACGGAATGGGAGAATGTATTTGCATCATATATCCGATTAGGGTCATATATCCAGACTATATAAAGAACTCTTAAAACTCAATAATAAAGAAATGTAACCTAATTTCTTTTAAAGATTTTATTTATTTATTTGAGAGAAAGAGAGAGAGTAAGAGAGAGCACGAGAGGGGAGAAGGTCAGAGGAAGAAGCAGACTCCCCATGGAGCTGGGAGCCGGATGCGGGACTTGATTCCGGAACTCTGGGATCATGACCTGAGCCGAAGGCAGTCGCTTAACCAACTGAGCCACCCAGGTGCCCTAACCTAATTTTTAATATGGGCAAAGGATCTAAACAGACATTTCTCTAAAGAAGATACACAAATAGCCAAAAAGCACATAAAAAGATACTCAATGTAATTAGTCATCAGGGAAATATAAATCAAAAGCACAAGATGCCACTTCACACTGACTAGGATATCTATAATAAAAAAAAGGTAATAACATGTTAGTCACAGGAGCTAGTCACAAAAGATCATATACTGTATGATTCTACTTATATAAAATGTCCAGAATAGGCAAATTTATAGAGACAAAAAAGTAGATTATTGGTTGGTGAGGGCTGGGAAGAATGGCAGGATAGGGAGGTAACGGCTAAAAGGTACAGAGTTTCTTTCTGAGGTGATGAAAATATTGTAAAATTGAGTATTCTGATGGTTGCACGTATTTATAAATATACTAAAAAACATTAAATTGCACACTTTAAATATGTGAATAATATGGTATTTTAATTATATGTCAATAAAGGTCTTACTTTAAAAGGTCACATATTGCATGATTTCACTTACATGAAATGTCCAGATAGGCAAATCCATTGAGACAGAAAGTAGATCACTGTTTGTCAAGGGTCAAGGGAGGACAGAATCAAGAATGACAGTTAGTAGGTATGGAGCTTCTTTTTGAGGTGATTTAAATTAGAGAGTAGTGATGCTTGCACAACATTGTGAATATACTAAAAACCTCTGGATTGTACACTTTAAAATGGTGACTTTTATGTTACAAGAACTTTATCTCAATGAAAAATTGTAGCTTATTTTGTTTGTTTTAGACACTATGACTAATGATTGCATACACTTTTATTTAAGGTGAGCTCATTAAGTAATTGATCCATTCATTAAATTGAAATGAATTATCTCCAACACTTTAAGTAAAAGTGCTCTAGTTGTTCTGGCTTTTCACTGCTCTGACTTACACTGACTATAATTTGCATCACTACAAATTTTTTAAATGACCATGTTTACTCATGGGAAGAATAAGAAGCCCAACCACTATTCTAGGCTCATATTTTTAATTAATGTAGTTATATCAACCTGAGGGCATTTTAAGAAGAGTCTACTGGACACAAAGTGGGCTATAATAACTATAATTTCCAGAGTTAATTATTTGGTCTAAATACCTACTTACTTATTTACACATATATACAAAAAAGGAAGAACGAATTACAGGTATTTCTGTTTTTGGAGTCCTTCCCTGGGTTCACGTTATGACAAAACTCTTTTGTGTGTAGGACAAAGATCAATATGGGTGATTCAATAACAAATTGATTTTGAACTACGAGTATAGTTATAGTCACATTACAGGTAACATTAGAAAGGGATGCATGGTGACAGCGTATATCTAAATAATTATCATTTGCTTTGTCTATGAGATATTATGCAAATAAATTTTTAATTCATTACTTTTTCCTTAACGAAAGCTTATTGCCTCAGAACTGTGTCTGTTGAAACTTATCTTGCTGAATGTTTGACCAACTATTGCTATTTTAGAATTTTTTAAAAAAGAATTGGTATCTTGGGCTTGGAAGATTCTTAAAATTTTGAGTAAAAAATGAATTTGTTGATTTAAAAAAGATAATGCCCAGAGCTGGTAAGGATGTGAAAAAATAGACTGTCAATACTCTGCCGGAGATATAAATTGCTGCCAACCTTCCGGAAAAGAAGTTGCTAGTATGCATCAAGGTTCTAAAAATTGATATACTCTTTGACCCAACAATTTCAATTTTAGAAATATGTCCTAAGAAAGTAATTGAGTTAATGTGCAAAGTTCTGTTAATTGTATCACTATTTCTTTTTTTTTTTTTTTTAAGATTGTATTTGTTCATTTGAGGCAGAGAGATACAGAGAGAGAGAGACAGCATGAGCAGGGGGAGAGGCAGAGCAAGAGGGAGAAGCAGGCTACTTGCCTATTTGGGAGCCTACCATGAACACGGGGCTCGATCCCAGGACCTTGAGATCATGACCTGAGCCGAAGGCAGACGCTTAACCACCTGAGCCACACAGGCGCCCAGCATCACTATTTCTATATAAAAACTGCACTATAAGCCATCTACATATCTACCAGTAGGCATTATGTTTGACATATTTATGCAAGGAAATACTCTGTGGCCATAAATTGATATTACTTATCATGGGAACATGTCCAAAATATATTATTGTTTGAAAAAAAGCAGGTTATCAATTAGTATTTATCAACTGATCCCATTAAAATGGTACACAGAGCCTTTATGGTTTCCTGTATTTTCTGAATTTTTGTAATGAGCATGTGTTACATTTACAATCATAAAGATCAGTAAAATGATTTCAATCTCATAAAAAAAATGCCTTTCTTTGCAATAACCAGTGGTTACCACTTTCTACCTTTTCCTTTTAACTACTAGATGTCATTCATATCCTAGGACTTCTTTGCGCTTCCCCACTACACTACTCTGCAAAGAAGGCAAAGTGGATCATCGATTGAGTAGATTATCTCCCTCCTGCATGAGCTTAAGAGATGTCATGGTCAGGCCAATGGTCTCACCAGCGAAGAGCAATGATGGCCAATTCCAGAGTCTTTAGCCAGTTGCCTCCATTCAGGGTCCTTAGGTAGAGAGTTGCTACAATGTTTCACAATTAAGTTTGTCGGATACCCCTTGCAGTAGCTTTAAGGAGCTAAGCACAGGTCGGCCTACTGACCTCACCAAACCTATGCCTCCCTCAGCCTTGGGGACTCTCCCCATCCCCTGATATTCCCCTCTATTAAGACAGTCCATCCCATCCCTCCTTTTCTCCCTCCAGGAGATTCCTGCATAGGATTTCTTCAAGGGGCCTTTAATTACTTAGTTTGTCTCATTTTATTGAGCATAGGAGAAAGAATTTGCTGACAACTCTGTTTCCATCATGTTAAGTATCAGGTGTACTGAAACCACACATTAATTCTGTTTGGTCACCTGGATAAAAAGTTCATTTCGCTTGGCTACTCTTAGGAGGAAAAAGTCCCATACCTATGATTTTGTTCTATAAACTTAAGGATGACATAAATAAAAGGTAGAAGGGTAGGATAGTCACAAGTTTGACATGAGTTGCATTAATCACAAATGTCCCTCTTTCCAGAAAAAAAAAAAAAGAGGGGAAATACAGTAGGGAGCAGATGAGACTCAAAAGTGCCACTTGTCCAAGAATTGTGTGCAAGTCATATTATCACTGTTCTTATATATCATAGTATATAGTTGACTTTCAATAAATGTCTATTAAATGTAAGTGGAGTTAATATTACACAGAAACAATATGTATTTTACATATTCTGTTATGCATTACTGTTGGATCTTGATATGCTGAGCATTTGCAAGAAAGGCTCTACCATGACAAAGTTAGGTCCAAATTCATAACGAGATTGGAAAAATTTCTATTTATTAAGAGGAAAATTGCATCCTATGGAGAGCACTGAAGTACATAATTCTGTAATTGAAAGCAGTGTTTATATAAGAGAAAAAAAGTTTTAGTGATCACAAGAAATGAAAAAAATGTAAAACATGTTTGTCTCAAAATAGCCAAGGCTGGACATAATTTACAAAGCTTCCACCAAAACTGGGTTACAAAGCTGAGTAGAATTGAAATTGAGTCCTAGATCATAAAAATGAGGCAAATCTGAGTTTTTGTAATTATCGGTCATAAGCACTGTCTCAGTGTGATTTTCCACACTCTCCTCAGGGCAGTCTGAAATTGGCCATGTCTCCCTCGGGCTCACCTAGCTTGCCCAACCAGTTGCTTAGTGTCATCCCAGGACCGCGTTCTTCATGTGACTTCATCATTCACTCCTTCCCCTAGTCCCTCCTGAGTAACATGATAAACAGCCTTAGATGCAAAAGAAATATTTACTTTCCATTATCCTGTGCACGAAGTGCATTTTAAGCACAGCCAACTTCTAAGGGAATGACTCTCCCTGAAGAGGGAAATCTCAGGCAAGAGAACAAGTTGGTATAAGATATTTCAGTCAGGAATACTTCTAGATGCCCCTCAAATCTCAAATATTACTGAGTGTTGCTGCTGAGACAGGCTCCTCTGATTCTGGCTCTCTTCCCTGGTGCAGCAAGGAAGCTAAATACAGGTCACCCCACCAGACCCACCCAATGTGTGCCCAGTCTCCCCCACCCCACATCACTCCTTACCAAGATAGCCTGTTCAACTCCTCTCACACTGGAAGGGCTCCACTTGTTTTCTCAAGGAGTCTTGGGAAATAAGATTGGCCTCTCTTTGGGGGGAAGGAGTAGAGAATGCTGATTGGAGGATTAGCTATGTCTGTTAGCTATGTCTGCTCATAATGACTGCTCAGTGGACTACCATTCTTGTCAATAGTAATTCTAAGTTTGTCACTTTTGGTATGCTTCTGGACATGGGCTCCCTCTTGTGGCTCATAGGATATGAGTACGACATACAAGATACAGGAAATTATATCTGCATTTTTGCAGCTGCAAAGATTACTTGGGAACCAGTACAAAAATGATTACAGCTAAATTGATCAATAATTTTTTTTTTTTTTAGAGAGAGAGAGAGAAATCACGCATGTGTGTGTGCACAAGCGCGAGTGGCAGGGGAGGGGCAGAAGGAGGAGAAAGAGAATCTTAAGCAGGCTTTAGACCCAGTGCAGAACAAAGCGGGGCTCAATCTCACAATCCTAAGATCATGACCTGAGCCGAAATTAAGAGTTGGACACTTAACCAACTGAGTTATCGCTAGTTATCTAGAGATAACTAGTTAGAAAGATAGAGATTAGACAATGGCTCCTGTCTTAGGTGCCTGCTCTCTCTCTCTTTTTTGGGACATTTCCTCTGGGGGGAAGCCAGCTGCCATGGGCAGCAGCCCCATGGAGAGCCCCACACGGGGATGGAAAGCAGGCTTCTAGCCAAAAGCTGGAAAGGAACTGAAGTTCACCAACAATGAGAGAGTTTAGAGGCACATTTCCAGCCCCCTTTTAGCCTTGATATGACTGCAGCCAGAGCTAACAGCGTGACTACAACCTCCTGAAACACCCTGAAGCCAGAACCATCCAGCTACGGCACTCTCAGATTTCTGATCCACAGAAATTATGGGATAATAAATATTTGTTGTTGAAGCTGCTACACTTTCGATAACTTGTTATGTAGCATAGATTACTGACAGCCTATATCCTCAGTCACTGTTTCATTCTTCCTCCAAATGCAAGTCTGCAATAGCTTCTGTTTTGTTACTGCTATGACACTTGTCGTTAATGACAACTTTGAGACAGTGTAATGAACTGAAAAGATATATTTAGGGGAGTTTAATATTACACATGCTTTCATTGTTATTCTATTCTGTGAGTGCTAAATATGTCAACTCTTTGGGAGTTAGTTAATTAAACTAAAAAGGGACTAGTTAATTAAACCAAATACCTTACTGTTCATATAATTCCATATCAACACAAGCTAATATACTTCATATTTTTAAAAAATGACTGCAGAACATTCTATCTTAGTTATTAAACTAATGCCTTATTGATTAGAGATTTGTTCCCAGTTTTTGTTTTTGTTTTGTTTTCCAAATGATGCTTCCCTGAACATCTTTATACATCCTATCTTGGTAAACTTTTGCAAGTAGGGCCTTATGAAATATTTCTAGCAGTGAGCTTGATAGGCCAAGGGTATGTGCATTCTACATTAAAATGACTGCCAAATCATCTACACAAAATTTCCACTAATTTACAATACCACCAATCCTTTGTGAGTTTCCCTGACTTCCCACATTTTCATTAGAACTAGATAGGCATTAAACTTCAAAATTTCCCCAGTCCAAAATGTGAAAAAACATCTTCCATTGTTTGGATTTGCATTTCTTTAACTGTGGCTGAGTCAAGCCTTTCTTTATAAGCTTATTGCTCATTAGCATTTATTTTTCTCTGTACCATCTGTCCTCATCCTTTGCACAATTTTAGTCTCACTGGTTTATAAGAGCTCTTTGTAAAGCATGGAAACTAGCCTGTCAAATGTATTGCTAATAGTTTTCTCATCATTTGAGCTTTGACTTTGTTATGGTTTATGGATTCGTGTACTACTTAGTAAGGCTTTCCCTGTTCTATAATAACAAAAATTAAAAAAAAAAACACCAAAAATATATTCCCATGCTTTCTTCTAGAAGCTTTTGTTTTTCATTTGTTGCATAATATCTTTGCTCCCTCTGGTTTAAGGAATGAGGTAAGGATCCAGCATTTTTGTCCTCCAAAAGTTACCTAGCTGTTTTGATATCATATATAATAATCTCTCATTCTTCATTAATTTGAGATACTACCTCTATTACTAACTCTCCATACGTATTTGGTTCTATTTTGGACCCTTTATTCTGTTCCATAAATCTGCCCATTTCTTTGTAGGTAGTAAAGTGCTTTTATTATTATAGCATTAATCTATGGTAGGACCAGTCTCTTGCTATACTTTGCTTTAAATTTTCCAGAATTATAGAATTATTTTTCAAGATAAAACATTTCTGTTTGTATTTTAATTGGGATTAGATTGAATTTATAGGAAAATTTATGAAGATTTTATATGTTTAACGTATTTAGTTTCTTGATGCAAGAAATATTACGTCTTTCAGTTTACTTGTCTTCTTTTATGTCACAAGATAGAATTTTAAAGTTTTCTTCATTTAAGTTCCATACATTTTTTATTTGTGAATACTTAGATATTTGATCAGTTTATGGTTTAAAAATAGTTTCTTCCACTGAATTTTCTAATAGGTATTGATTAGGGGCATTTTTTAAAAAAGATTTTATTTATTTATTTAGAGAGTGATGGGGTTGGGGGGCAGAGGGAGAGGGAAAGGGAGAATCCCCAGCAGACTCCATGCTAAGTATAGAGCCCAATGCAGAGCTTGATCTCACGACCCTAAGATCATGACCTGAGCAGCAATCAAGAGTTGGATCCTTAATTTACTGAGCCACCCACATGCCCCTGTTGATTTTTAGACATTAAATTTATAACCTGCCATTTTACTGAATCCTATTATTGCTTCTGTTTTTAGAAATTCTCTAGGCTATTTTCCTAGATACGATCATCCCACTGGGATCCCCTTTAGCAAAGCGGTGTGCCCATCCTCCAGCTGTCCTGAATGTTGACTACTAACTATTCACAGCTGCCCCCTTCTCTGGAGAACTGCCCTTCATTGAATGGGAGTTGACTTGCCTGGGAGATAACATTCTCCTCCATTCCCACCAAGCAGCATACAGTCAATAACTAATGACTTATTGATTTGGGTGTTAAAAAAAAAAAGCTTGCCACCTTTGCTTTAAAGTGGTACTAACTGTCACACTCTGGAGCACTCCATGGGCTCAGGCTGAGGCTAGGCTTCAGCTATCCTGTTGAGTTCCTCTGCCTGCCTTAGTCTACTTCTTTCACTCCCCTTCTCTCCTTCTGCAAGAGCACTGCTTCAAAAAATCACATGCTTCTGCATCCCTATTTTAGGATTTGCTTCTAGGAAACCCAACTTAAAACAATATGTAATCCTAAATGTTGATTAAATCAACATTTATTAAACAAGTATTATTGGGCATTGATGATGTGCTGGTACTTCCTAGATGCTGGGCATCTGAACAGACTTGTCTTTGGAGCTTACATTCTAGTGGGAGACAATGGCAATAAAAAAGTAAACAGAGAAATATGTGATAAGGAGGATAAGAGAGCAG
>CM052898.1:52863469-52907761 GCA_028534135.1 Potos flavus | reverse complement strand
AAATCATTTAGGAGACCCCATTCTCTAGCAGTAAATGTTCGTTAACAAACTTTATTGTTTAGGGGCTAGAGTTTCATAAAAGGAATATCGTGCTGGCCTCTTGATGCCTTTTCCCAAGGTATCCATTTCCATCGAAGAGTAAGAGCACAACAGCAGGGAGTGTGGGTTTGAATGGGATGGCATTATGCTGATACACTAAGTCTGTATTACATATCTTTGCTTACTCAGTGTACAGCCACACCCCAGCAGACTGTAAATCTGGGGGGTGGGGGTGATGATGGTCTGGTGAGGCCAGAGAAAATCCCAGAGACAGAGATCAAAACACAGGTTTATTGGGGGAACTTACATCCAGAGTGTCCAGGAGCAGCTGACCGGACAAAGGATCTGCTGCTGGGATCTGTGTGCAGTGAGTTTTTACTCATAGCAACTTACCTAGCAATCACCAGCGGCCCTTCCCCTCCTCGCATAGCCAGGGTTTCCAAGGACATTAAGACCTGCCACCTGGACAATCTTTGCTGGCCACCATTGGATGCCCCTGACTTCCAACACTGAACGACGTGTTCTTCTGCACATTCTGCTTGATGGGAATATAAAGAGAGACAGGATCTCTAGATTCTCAGGATAATGATTAACAGAGGCCTTCAGGGTAAGCTTGCTATCCAGCATGTGCCATATACTCACTCTTCCATTAAATAATTTAAAAACTTCTTTTCAATTCATACATGGGCACTTTTACTCATTCATTTATTTATTCATGTAAAAATATTAAGCACCATCTGTGGAGAACTATGAGCATCATTCCCCAAACAGAAGCTTTTGGAAAATCGATCATTCCATTTCTGGTACTCCTACAGGCAGACTGGCTTTAGCTTCAGATGCTCTTTGCAAAAAATACTAACTCCATAGATCTTAGATTTGGGATGGGTCCCTTCAGCTTCCTGCAAATGAAAACTTGCAGATTACAGAGAGGGAAAATGGGGTGTTTCTGGTGAAATCTTAAAGGTATCCTGACCATTATGTAATCACAGCTAGAAAGACATTCATCGGAAGAAATGCTATCTGGGTCGATATATATTTTCGGACATTATCTCTTGACTGTGATGTCCTGGCATCCTCCAAAGACCTTTTTTCCTTGATGACCATGCGCTGAGAACCAAGCTCCAGGTGCTTTGGAAACATACCTCATATCCTCATTCTGCTTCCCCAGAGCATGGAAACCTGTAGTGATCGATTGCAGCACCATCGTCCTAGATGCCCCGTGGCCAAATGCTCAATTCTGCTGACCACCATCTCCAAAAGACACAGATGGCCACACAGTGCAAGCTAACCAATCAAGGTCTAAGATCGGACCCCAAAGGTAATAAATTCATGTGCTTAATTGTTTTCTTTTTAGGTTGTAAGAGTGAATCTTTATTCATTCAAAAAATTGTTGAATGCTTTTATGTTTAAGCTGAAATACTCTTGTCTTTAAAAGCAGTTTCACTAAAAAAAAAAAAAAAAAGCAGTTTCACTGGTAAAGGCATCTCTTCAGAGTATTTACTCCTGTGTGGGTGTGGGGTAGCCAGCTTCCAAGATGGTCTCCCAGTGATGTTCACCTCCTGGTACTTTTGTGTATTCCCCTCCCATACTGAATCAAGGTCGGTCTGTGAATATGGCAGAAGTGATGGCTTGCGACTTCCATGGCTCAGTCGTAAAAAACCTTGTGTCTCAGCCTGGCTACCCATAGCAACTGTCAGATAATCAACGTTCATTGTTTTAAGCCACTAAATTGTGGGGTAATTGTTACACGGCAATAGTTAGCTACTAATCTCAGTACGGTGTGTGAGGCCAGAATTAATTCAGTTAAAGCTTTATGTCAGGTTTAATCAAAATGATTTGCAACAACAGAAATAAGAAATTTATCATCGTTTATCACAACATTTGTCTAACAAGCTACATAGCTATTAAAATGTAATTTACTTTCTCTAATTGCCAGATACCATGAAAAAAAAATTTCTTCCTACAATAATCAATACATAGGGTATACATAATTAAGTTAAATATGCTAACTTTATAGGAAAAGTTTCTTGAAGATTTTAGAAATTATAAGTGGAGCCTGGTTTAATGGATTTAAAGACACCTCCTTTTTAAAATTTTTTTTAAAAAAGATTTTATTTATTTATTTTAGAGAGAGAATGGGGAGGTAGGAGCAGAGGGTGAGGGACAAGCAGACTCTGCACTGAGCGAGAGCCCTATGAGAGGCTTGATCTCACGATCCTGAGATCATGATCTGAGCCGAAACCAAGAGTCAGATACAACTGACTGAGCCACCCAGGTGCCCCAAGATGCTTCTTAAAGCAGTTAATGGTGAACACAAAAGAATCTCAAAAAGGAAAATTTAGGAAAATTGATTTTCAGTGTTTTGAAAATTCCAATATTTAAGAATCAATCTTTTCTTTATAATAGTTATCATTGATTAAGTCCTTACAGTAGACTTGTGAGGAAAGTATTATTATGCCCAAATTTTAGCCTAGGAAATAGGCTTGGACGACTGCAGTAACTTGTTTAAAGCCACGCAGATAGTAGGTGACTGAGCTAGAATTTGAACCCTGTTTTGCCTTTCTCCTTATCCTATACTTATTCTACTATCACAGGAATAGGACCTTTTTCTAAAATTAGTTTTAAGATTTGATATGTGTTGAATGTCATCCATGTCACCACTATGCATGGAAAATGAAGAGACTTAAATACTTATGATTGAGGTTTTTAAAAGTCCTACTCAAGTGAAAACAAAGGGGTTGATTTTCTGAATTATTTAAGTGCTCCCCATTTTTTTATCTGTACCATTCACTGGTTAACTGCTCATTTTCTTGTTTACCACAGACAGTTGTAAAACTAATAAGAACTTAAGCTTACATGGAGTAATTACTCCCTAGTTAACATTTGTTGATTAATATACTCTTATTACGTAACATCTATAACACATGACCTAAAACAACTTATTCATAACAAGACATTACTCCCCAGCTAACATTTAATTGATATACTATTATCTGCCCTTCTTGTCACAGATAATATCTTTCAATGCTTGGTAATTTATGCACAGGGAAACCTTGGCTGTGGTCATTTTTGACGTACTGATATGAATTAGTATATTTTCTCTTACTTTTTAAATTTTTCTACTCTGAGTATAATAAAACAACCAATGTCTATTCTTTTTTTTAAGATTTAATTAATTAATTAATTAATTTAGAGCACATGAGCAGGGAGAGGGGCAGAGGGACCGGGAGAGAGAATCTCAAGCAGACTCCACACTGAGCATGGAGCTCGATCTTCTGACCCTGAGATCACGATCTGAGCCAAAATCAAGAGTCAGATGCTTCACCAACTAAGACACCCAGGTGCCCCACAACCAATGTCTATTCTGTAAATATTTTTCATGAGTAGCGAGTAATAAATTACCTATTGAATAAATGCAGCAGGATCATAATATATACTTTATAATTCTATTTCTCAAAGAAATTCTGTCCTTTCTTTATGATAAAAACACTCAGGAGATGATGTGCTTTGCTGCAATGCTTTGTTTTTTGCTCATAAATTCGGCTTTTACTTTTTCTCAATGTGTTGTACAGGCTTCTGTGTATTTCCCTATGTTGCTTCTTGCAGAAAGGACCCACATTTTATTTTTTTACATCGGTCACATGCTAATGCTTTCAAGTACAATGCTATGCTGTGATGTTAATGAAGTTTAGAGAAACAAAAACATTTCACAGTGTTTGCGACCATAAAATGTAATTTAAGGTATTTTTGTTGAATTCGAATATACATATAACATGAAACTTCTGCTGCTGCTTCTTTCTTCCTTCCCTCCACATATAACACCACCTACACCAATCCATCCCTTACAGCCAGCCTCAGTAACTGCTGTCTGTTGGTCTGACCCATAGATCTGTGTGCCTGGTCTCACCTCTCCCATGTCACTGTGGACTTTGATTCATCCATTACCCTGTTTCATTCCCTTGGCCTCCTTCACTCCCTCTCTGCTAGCTTAGAGCCTGCTGCTTATAACTGAGCTAACAATACACAACCTGATAAAAAACCCAAATTATCCCAACCCATTAACACAACCAAAGACCTTTTTCGCAAAAATCAATTCAAGAAGCAGTAGAAAACATTAATGGATCAATAGCCAGTAGAAGAAATTGGAGAAATCATTAAAGGAAAATAATCATTAATAATAGTAAGTACATTTATTGACCTTGCTAAGCATTTACCTATATGTAAGTGCCATGCTAAACACTTTACATAAATTTATCTTATTTAATCTTCAACAGCAATATGAGATAGGCAATATTGTTATTGATACTGTTTTACAGGGAAGGAAATTGAGGTTTAAAGGAGTAAAAAGTAAGTTGCCCTGGCATTATATAGCTTTATTTATTTCACTTATTGTGAAAAAGCTGGAGTAGGACCCAGGTGTGTTTGATCCTTTTAACCAGCCAATTTAATGAGTGATAACATGTTCAAGGGATGACAAATTCCTATGTGTGTCTTTCAAACACAGAAAACAAGAAATAGCTTTCTAATTCTCTTAGTAAAACCAGCTTAGTCTTCCAAATCTATACTATACATAAATGCAAAAAATCTTAAAATTTAGCAAATTGAATCCAGGATCACATTAAAAGGTGAATGCTGTCTGATCTAAAAGAGTTTATTTTAGGAATACATGCTATAAACCACATGCCTGGCCTGTGACATAATAGCTCATTCCCATCAACATTCAAAAATCTTTATTTGAAACCACACACAGAGGCTCGCACAAAGTCCCCTCTGGACACACAATCACCATCCTCTTTCTCTTACCAAAGGGTCACCAAGCTCATCACTTTCCATCCTCACAGATTCTCCAGAACCCACTTAGATCAGGCTTTCACGCCCCCAAAATTTCTCTTGAAGATTGTCCTTGATTACATTAAGTTTAAAAAGCAATTTTTGTTCTTCCTAATAGCACTTCACATGCCTGGCCATTCTCTCCCATTTGAAATATTTTCTCCATGTGGCCTCCAGGACTCCATTCTCTTATGGTTCCCCTGCGGTTCTGGCAGCTCCCTCAGTCTCATTTGCTGGCTCCTCTTCATCTTCCCAATGCTTAAACATCATATGGGCCCTGGGCTTAGAATGACAGTTCTTTTTTCTACCTCATCCAGTCCTGGCTTTTTAAATTTTTACCTTTTAAATTAATTTTTATTTTATTGAAATAATATGTACATATTTTTAAAAAGTCAAATAACATTCATGAGATAACAGAAACTATATATATATAAGTATATATATAACTATATATATCTTTATATATATCTATATATAAATATATCTATATATATCTATATATAAATATGTCTATATGTAACTATAACTAACTATATATATGTAACTATATATATGTAACTATATATATGTAACTATATATAACTATATATATAACTATATATATAATTATATATATAATCTTTATAGGTCTCTGTCCCTGGTTCCTGGCAAAAAGCTCCTAAAACCTTTTTAATTTTGTAAGTAATAAGAACACTAGGAGCACCCTTTAACATTTGTCTTTGATGCGGTCCCTGACACAGCTCCTACAACTCTTGCTGATTTCTATGTGATAAGAGCTTTGGGAACATCTTTTGTTCATTGTGGTGACTCTGGGTGGATTGGCTGGGCTGGCTGGGTGGCTCCTGGATGGGGGCTGGTCCCCAGAAAGACCAAGCCATGATTAGAAGCTTGGAATTTTCAGGCCCAACCCTCAAGAGAGGGTAAAGGGACTAAAAATGGAGTTAATAATTGGCCATTTCTACATAAGAAAGCCTCCACAAAATCCCAATGGTATAGGATTTGGAGATCTTCTAGACTGGTAAACACATCCACACCAGGACGGTGATTCACCCCAACTCCATGGGGACAGAAGTTCCTGTACCTGGAATTCTCCAGCACCTTGCCCTAAGTATCTCTTCATCTGACTGGCGATCTGTATCCTTTATTTTATCCTTTAATAAACTAGTAAATACAAGTGTTTCCTGAGGTCTGTGAGCTACTCTCAAATTAATCGAAACCAAGGAGGGGCTCACTGGAACCTCCGATAGTTGGTCAAAAGCCCAGGTGACAACCTAGGCTTGTGAATGTCATGTAAGGTGTGTGTGTAGGGGGCAATCTAATAGAACTGAGACCTTAACCTGTGGGATTTAACACTATCTCCAGGTAGCTAGTGGTAGACTTAAACTGTTGGATGGCCAGCTGGTGTGAAAGACTTCCTTCTTGTTGTAGGGAACTCCCCCCAAAACACACATATGGTGACCACAAGTATCAGAAGTGAAGTGTTCTCTGTGAAAGCAAAGGAGATACACAGGGAAAAAAGACACAGAAGGGATGAACTGGGTTTTTCCCTACCTAGGAAGAAAAAAAACCCCAATTTTTCCTTCTTAGTATTAAAAAGGCTTATGACAAAATACCTCATGTTATTGTGTTTTACTTTATCATACTATCACACTTCACAGATAGCATTTTTTTTTTATAGATTGAGGATTTGTGCACAGCAACACAAAATTCTATTAGTACAATTTCCCAACATTTCCTCCCTTCTCTGTCATATTTTGGTAATTCTCATAATATAACTAACTTCTAAATTATTATTTTTGTTATAGCGATCTATGATCAGTGATTATGACTCACTAAAAGCTCAGATAATGGTTAACATTTTTAGCAATAAAGTATTTCTTAAAATTTCTTAAATTCTAATTCCAGTATAATTAACATACAGTGTTATATTAGTTTCAGATATACAATATGGTGATTCAACACTTTCATACATCACTTTGTGTTATCACAAGTGCACTCCTTAATCTCCATCACCTATTTCCCCCATCCTCCCAGTCACCTCCCGTCTAATAATCATCAGTTTGTTCTCTATAGTTAAGTTTCTTGGTTTCTCTTTCTCTCTCTTTTCCTTTGTTTGTTTGTTTTGTTTCTCAGATTCCACATATGAGTGAAATCATATATTTTTTCTCTGACTTATTTCGTTTAGCATTATACTCTCTAGCTCCATCTATGGCAAGATTTCATTCTTTTTTATGGCTGAGTAATATTCCATTGCATATGTGTGCCATCTTTTCTTATCCATTCATCTATTGATGGGCACTTGGGCTGCTTTCATAATTTGGCTGTTGTAAATAATATTGCTATAAATATAGGGGTGTATATATCTCTTTGAATTAGCGTTTTTGTATTTCGAGGGTAAATATCCAGTATTTCTATTATTAGATAGTAGGGTAACTCTATTTTTAACTTTTTTTTTAAAAGATTTTATTTATTTATTTGACAGAGAGAGAAAGATCACAAGTAGGCAGAGAGGCAGGCAGAGGGAGAGGGGAAGCAGGCTCCCCGCTGAGCAGAGAGCCCGATGCAGGGCTCGGTCCCAGGACCCTGAGATCATGACCTGAGCCGAAGGCAGAGGCTTTAACCCACTGAGCCACCCAGGCGCCCCTAACTATTTTTTTTTTAAAGTAAGCTCCACACCCAACATAGGACTCAAACCCAGGACCCTGAGCTCTACCAACTGAGCCAGCCAGGTGTCCCTATTTTTAACTTTTTGAGGAACCTCCATGCTGTTTTCCACAGTGGCTGCACCAGTTTGCATTCTTACCAACAGTGCACAAGTGTTCCTTTTTCTCTACATCCTTGCCAAACCTAGTTGTTTCTTATGTTTTTTATTTTAGCCATTCTGACAGGTGTGAGGTGATATCTTGTAGTTTTGATTTGCATTTCCCTGATGATGAGTGATGTTGAGCATCTTTTCATGTGTCTGTTGACCATCTAGATGTCTTCTTTGGAGAAATGTCTGCTCATGTCTTCTGCCCATTTTTAAATTGGATAATTTGTTTTTTGGGTGTTGAGTTGTGTAAGTTCTTTATATATTTTGGATACTAACTCTTTACTGGCTAGGTCATTTGCGAATATCTTCTCCCATCCAGTAGGATGCCTTTTAGTTTTATTATCTCTTTTGCTGTGCAGAAACTTTTTATTTTGATGTAGTCCCAATACTTTATTTTTGCTTTTGTTCTCCTTGAGTCAGAAGACATATCTAATAAAGTGTTGCTACAGCCAATGTCAAAGAAGTTACTGCCTATGTTCTCTTTTAGGATTTTTATGGTTCAGGTCTCACACTTAGGTCGTTAATCCATTTTGAATTTATTTTTATGTATGGTGTAGAAAAGTCCAGTTTCATTCTTTTGCATGAAGCTGTCCAGTTTTACCAACACCATTTGTTGAAGAGACTGTTTCCCATTGAATATTCTTTCCTGATTTGTCAAAGATAATTAACCCTATAATTGTGGGTTTATTTCTGGGTTTTCTATTCTGTTCCATTGATTCATGTGTCTGTTTCTGTGTCAGTACCATGCTGGTTTGATTGCGACAGCTTTGTAATATAAGTTGAAGTCTGGAATTGTGATACCCCCAGCTTTGCTTTTCTTTTTCAAAATTGCTTTTGCTATTCAGAGTTCAGGGTCTTGTGGTTCCATATAAGTTTTAGGATTATTTGTTCTACTTCTGTGAAAAATGCTGTTGGTATTTTGATAGGGATTGCATTAAATGTGTCGATTGCTTCTGGGTCGTATAGACATTTTAACAGTATTTTGTTCTTCCAATCCAAGAGCTTGGAATTCCATTTCTTTATGTTATCTTCCATTTCTTTCATCAGCCCACCAAGGGAAGCCAGGGTCCTCCAGGGCTGTGGATCTTGGGTCTGTCCCAAACCATCTGCATAGACTTTTGAGCAGATGGAGCCTACCCCTGAAAGTCTTTCTGAGGAGGCAGTTTTCAGAGTACAGGTTTTTCACCTCTTTGGTTAGGCTTATTTATTTGGTACAATTGTCAATGAGATTGTTTTCCTAAGTTCTCTCTCTGCTGCTTAATTATTAGTGTACAAATGCAATGGATTTCTGTACATTGATTTTGTATCCTGTGACCTTACTAAATTCATTTATCAGTTTTAGTAGTTTTTTGGTGGAATCTTTAGGGTTTTCTATATATAGTATCATGTCAACTACAAATAGTGAAAGTTTTTCTTTTTCCTTACTGCTTTGGATTCCTTTTATTTCTTTTGTTGTCTGAGTGCTGTGGCTAGGACTTCCAGTACTATGGTGAATAAAAGTGGTGAGAATAGACATCCTTGTCTTGTTCCTGACCTTAGGGGGAAAGCTTCCAGTTTTTTCTTATTGAGTATGATGTTAGCTGTTGGTTTTTCATATATGGCCATTACTATGCGAGGTATGTTCCCTCTATGTATATTGCTTTTTAAGACAATGCTATTGCACACTTAATACTGAGTATAACATAAAAATAACTTTGATATGCACCGGGAAACCAAAAATTAATTTGACTCACCTTACGGCATTATTCAATTTATTACGATGGTTTGAAAATGAGTCCCTGATATCTCTGAGTAATACCTGTCATCTGTATAGGTTAGGGCTTGGAATAAGAGCCTTATATCACCAACAGGTGGCTCCCCTGACCCCGCTTCTCTGGATACTTTCCTGTTCCAGGTTCCTGGCTCCCTGGACCTGTGCATGGTTCCAGCATGTGTAGTATATACCCCATCAACTCACCAAGGGAAGCCAGGGTCCTCCAGGCCTGCAGATCTTGGGTCTGTCCCAAACCATCTGCATAGACTTTTGAACAGATGGAGCCTACCCCTGAAAGTCTCTCTGAAGCGGCAACTTTAAACTGGCAATAGTTAGTCCCCATTTGGACTGGCTGCCTGCTGGGGTCCCCAACTTGGTCAGCAACCAAGGCTCCCAGCTGTCTCTTATTGGAGAAGACCCCAACCAGTCTGCCAGGCCTAATATTGGCTCAGCCTTCAAGGAAAACATGTGCATTTGTGTAGGATGAGGCTTGGAATTAGGCAAATGCCTGCTCCAGTGACCTGGCCCTCCTTACAGCCGCCATGTTTCAGGAGCCTGACTCCCCTGACCTGCACCACTTGCACATAGGCAGTTTGCATGCTGTCAGCTGGCCTTTGGCTGGCTGCTGAGGCCCTTCAGGACTATTGTGCTCAGGCTGGTCCCCAAAACCGGCATAACCTCTGGGGAGGAGGGTGCCCACTTCCTGAAATTCTTTCTGACATGGCAGCTTTCAACAAGCGGTAGTCACTCCCCATCTGGATTGCTGCCCAAGGCAGTCCTGGGCTTCTCCAGCCATCAAGGCTCCCAGGTGTGTTATTGGAAGGTACCCTGACCATTTCTCGCTGTCTCCTGCCCCTCGCTCCCCAACCCTAGCAAGGCAGTCCAGATTCCTCCAGCCGTCCAGGGAGAATGTGTGTTTCTGTATAAGTTAAGGTATAGAGTTAGGCTGATGCCAGGTACCCCCAATAACCCCCTCTTCTGAACTGGCCTCATCTGACATGATCTTGTTCCAGGACCGTGGTTGTCTACGCTGACCTCGGCCAACTGTGCATGTGCAGTCCACATCCTGTTAGCATGCCCTGGACTGCAGGGAACGCTCCAGGCCCGTGGGAAGCTGCCAGGACCCCAACTGTCTGAAGGAACTCAGGGTCCTACATTTTAAACTGATGATTGACAGTCCCTATTTGTACTGCCTGGGGAGGGTGTCCCAAAATTCTTCCAGCAACCAATTTTCCCAGGTGTTTCTTACTGGATGGTACCTGACAATCCTGTTCAGTCCTGCTCTGGCAGGCAGTCCAGATTCTTCCAGGTCTGCTACCAAATGGGAATATGCACATTTGTGTAGGTTAGTACTTAAAATGAGGCAGATACTTTTTACCCTCAACAACCCACTCCCAGGACCAGGCGTCGCTAGACACTTGCTCAGTTACAGGTCTTGCCCCCCCCCCAAACTGTGTGGCTCCCCCATGTACTTCATGTACCACATCAGCCTGCTGAGGGCAGCCAAGGTCCCCCAGGCCAGTGGAATTGGGTAGGTCCCAAACCACTTACACAACCTCCAGGGCAGGGGGATCTTATAACTCCCCACCCCACATCTTTCTGAAACTGACAGTACTCGGTCCTCATTTGGACTGGCTGCCAGATAAAGTCCTGGGCTTGCTCATAGTCAAGACTCACAGATGTCACATACTGAAGGATGAGCCCTGCATCATGCTAGGCCCCACTCTTGCAAGCCAGTCCAGACTCCTCTAGTCTCACCTTCAGGGGAAATAAGCACATGATAGGTTAGGGCCTGGAAGAAGACAAATGCTTTATACCCCAATAACCTGCTTCACTGACCTGGCCCCCGCAGACTCTTGGCCTGCACAGACTCTACAGGTGCTGTCCCCACCCTACCAGTCCCAAGAGACCAGCCTGCGGAGCTCCACCCAGCCCAGAACCATCTGCATAGTCTTGTGGGCAGAAGAATCCCACCTCAGATAATCTTTCTAAGATGGCAGTTTGAAACTGGTGACAGCCAGTCCTCATTGGGAATGGAGGCCTGATGGGAGTTCCCTGAAGCTGGAAGACACCCAGGGCACCCTCAGGTAGGCAGTCTAAAGAAGATTGATCGTCCCCGTTTAAGATGGAGCTTCAGAAATACTACTGTGGGGTGGGCTTTCTCCACACTAAAGCCATTGAGGTGGCTGAGCTCTTGGCAGGCCTCTGGAGTCCTGGAGCGCACTTGAAGCTCACAGCATGCTAATGGAGAGTGGATTCACATATATGGGCAGTGCAGATCAGGGTGGCCAACCAGGGTCCTGGAATGGTACCACATCCTGTGAAGGCAGTTCAAGGAGAAGACTGTTGGGAAGACCCAGCATCAGCCTAATTCCAAGTATTAACTTACAGAACTATGCATATTACCCCCCAAGGACAAAGCGGGATGAATCCAAAGCAGGGCTGTATAAGGTGGTTGAGGTCGCCACAAATAAGAGGTGCCTCGGAGTGTCACACTCCTATAGGCCCCCATAAGCCCAAGGCTGGGACAGAGTGCAGAATTTGAGTGCATGGGAAATGAAAGGGGAAATGGGAACCTGAAAAAGGCAAGCTGGAGTGAGAGGCAGGAGCAAGGGTGTAAGGCATTGGGGGTATCTGCATCTGCCTAATTCTATGCCCTAAACCACACAAACGCACTTTTTGCCCCCTGCATACAGAGCTACATCAAGTAGAGCAGGCCCATCTGGCAGAGGCATCCTCCAATAACTGATACTTGGGAGAACTGATGGCTGGAGAAGCCTAGAAACTCATCCGGCAACTGCTCCCCAAGGAAACTGTCGCCGGCTTAAAGATGGAGCCTAGAAGAAGCTTGAGGGGTGGGATGCCTCTGCCCAGCGTGCTATGCACACGTTTTGGAACCAGCCATAACTCCACAGGCCTACAAAGAAACAGCTGCCCAAGACAGGCTGATGGGATGCATACTGCACATGCGCTAGTGGGTTTGCGCTCAGAGCGAGGCAGATGCCTTTGTAGGGGCCAAGGGCAGGCTGCCCCCAAATGTCCCATTTTGGCGTATTGATTATTTTAAATAAAAGTTGCTTAACATTAGGCAGCCTGTGCAGGAAGGACACTCAGACCCTCCTCTGTCCCCCTAAAAGCAGGAAATAAATCTCCCCTGTGAAAGGTACCCTCTATGCACCATGAGATAAGGAAACAACCTTATCACCAGAGATGGGAAATTCAGAGCGGAGAAGGCTTTATAAACCACCTTTTTTGCTTTTTACTAATTTACTACTACAACTCTGTCCAGAATTTCTTACTAATTGAAGCTCCCAAAGTTGTTTTCTTTATCCTGCCAATTCCTCACAGTCTTATTGCCTCTCTATCTAAAAAGTATAAAAACTGCCTGCCTTGGTCATTTCTTTAGGTCTCAATTTCATTATTGGGCCTCCATGCCCAAGTAATAAAACTTGGGGTGTTTTCCTCCTATTAATCGGTCTCATGTAAATTTAATACTTTGTTCAGCTAGAAGAACCTTGGACAGAGGAACATTTCTTCTTCACCTTCACCTTGTACCCTTGCAGTCCACTCCTGTGACCTGGGCTCTCCAGATACCTGCCTTATTCCAGGTCCCTGGCTTTCCCGACCTTCATGGCCTGAGTGTGCACAATATGCACCCCATCAGTTGGTACTGGGTGGCTGAGGCCCTCCAGGCCCATGGAACTCCAGCTGCTCCCAGAGCACTGACATGGCCTCCAGGGTAGAGAGGGCGCATTTCCTAAAAAATCTTCCAGAGGTGGCATTTTTATACTGATGGGGTCCCTCTCTTTACAGCCATCTGTGCTTTCAGGTGTCTCTTATTGGAGGACACATAGGCCAGTCTACTGGGCCTGATTCTGAGGAGGCAGTGTGGTTTCCTCCAGCTCTGCCTTCAGGGGGAGTATGCACGGTAGTGTAGGATAAGGCTTGGAATGAGGTAGACATCTTATGCCCCCAACAACCCATTCCACTGAACCAAGCCTCTCCCAGCCCTTGTCCTTTTGGGGCTATCCTGACCTGCACGGCCCGTGCATGTGCAAAATGCACCCTGTCTCCCTGCATCCTAACTTCCTGACAGCCCGCTCTTAGAACCTTCCAGAATGTCAGGCACAGTCACAGGAGATTCTTCCGTGGGTCAGAATTTGTTGCAGAAAGGGAGGCTGTTTCTGCACAGCTCCCCACCCTAGAAGTATATCCTCTGCATCAAACTTTCTCCCACTTCTAGCTGTCCTGGTCAGGGCTAGGAGACATCTTGTCAAGTGGAGAGGTGAATGAATGCTGGGACACAGCTCGGTTCCAACAGTTAAGATAGTGGTCATTTTCAGAGAAAGACCACACCCTCAGCAAAATGGTACGGGTGGTGTCATCTGTCGGTAGTACCCCGCCCACTTGTCTTTCTGCATCTTTTTTCTTTCCTTGGGGCCGACTTTTTCTCTTCTCTAACCAGCCTTCAGATCTCTAGGTCAGTGCAGGTTCCACTGTCATCCTTTCATTATTAAAAGTGATTCAAGGGAAGTATTCTGTACCAGTCATTAGCCACACAGGATGAGTTTTATATCCATGTTCTTTTACCTTAGTATTCTCTGTGAGGGTGGACAAGGGGCTTTGTCCCTTGCTAGAGAATGTTCCGTCAAGTATTAGTAAGAGGAAAAGTATTACGGGAAGAATAAGGTCTTCCCTTTTACACTCAAAGTCACACTCAGGAGGTGGCCACATCTTTCCAGATGCTTCAGTTATTTTTCTAAACCATGCAGATCTGCCTTATACTTACCAGTTACATATATCCTTAAAACCCCCTTATACTTACCCCCGTATGGGAGGAGGCCCATGGGGCTTGCTTAGTGCCTGGCTGTCCTGGGTTTGAAAGCTAATTTACTTATTAAGCAAAGTCACCTGTGTTCTTGGGTGTCCACATGAGGATGGGGGTGTTTGGGTCCTGCTGCGAGGCCCCTGGCCATGCCCCACCACGATGTGGGCTCCCCTAGTGACCAGGGTTCTCCATCTCCCCCACCCTCTTGGAGGGATGGCTGCAGGGGCTGCAAGAAGACCATCTTGGGGACGTCTGGCACCTGCACCAGCATGGGAGGAGTCCACCGGCAGTAAGGACCTCCTGCAGGAGCAGCCGGAGCATGGGCTCAGCTGCGCAGCCCACCAGAGCCAGAGGAGCAGCCCAGGCCTTCCTATTTTGGGTCACAATTAAGGAGCTTCTAAAGGGAGGGGCCTTAGGCAAAACTTCACATTTTTCAAAAACACTCCACTTATTCCTTACAAACCACCCAGCAAAGCAGATGGGACCAGACCTATTACTCTTACTTTGTAGATGTGTCTGAGCTCAGAGATGAACTTCCCTCACAGCAGAACTAGGAAGGTCTGTCCCCAGAACCATCTGACTGCTCATCCCATCAGTCTGCTCGCAGACGCCTGCTAACTTCTCTGTGTCCTTGTCGTGGGATTGGCAGGTGGAAAGGCCAGGCCTGCAGCCTCCTCCGCCAGCCACTCACTGAGGTGGCCTTTCTCCTGACACTCTCCTCCCAGGCTGCTGTCACTTGGAGGCCACTCCTTCTACATGTCCTCATCCAGCCCACAGCACAGCAGCAGCTGTTTAGGGGAAAGAGCCTCTGGACCAGCTGCACGTAGGGCAGCTGGTGGTGATACCCCAAACCCACCATGGGGAGGCCCACAGAAACCAGGCATTCGGTCCATAAGTCTTTATGCCCAGGACTGGAGTCCCAGGCGTTTCTGCTGGATTGGAACAATATCTCTGGAGAGACAGAATGGGTAACTTCTGAAAGCATCTGTTACCCAAACATGTAACTTGTCTGCTTGCACTTCCTGGGACAGGAGCCACCTCTAATTTCTATAATCCACGCCTGGATTAGAGACCTCAGCTCTACAATGAGAACACAGTCCTTAGGGAAGAAAACCAGAGCCTTCAGGCTCAGCTGAGTCACGTTTTCAGAGGTGGTAAAAGCCACAGACTGTGCTCATTCCTGGGTCTCTTTTCCTCCCTGGCCACACCAATTACCAACTGGAGAAGCAAAGTGAAGGAGGAGTTGATGACAGAGCTAAACACACCCACCAAGCCCAAGTCCTATGGCTATTCCCAGTCTAGAAGGGGCTGCTTCCTGAGAGGTCCCAGCCATGGGCTCCAGGAACAAATAGCTCTAGGAAATCCACCACCTCTGTGTAACCCACAGATATTCAGGTGGTCAGAATCATCAGTTCTCAGACTGGACAGCAGTTAGGTGTCAGTTCTAACTCTGCGGACTTTACTGCAGCTCTGTGTGTCCCTCCTGGTCCTGATCTGTCGTCCCCATATCTCCTCACCACCTCCCCTCACTCAAGCTCTCAGGGCTCGTCTCTGGTCAGTAATCCTCAGAACTCTGGGTCTGGAAGCACTGGCAAAATATCCTTCAGAGCTTTTCTAACCCTATTCAATGGGCAATGGGCATCCACGAGTGGGTGGGTGTGTGGCCCCGGGGGGCAGCTGACCTTAGGGCTAATTGACTCAATCAAATCAATATATTAACAATAATAAATTATTTTTACTTACAAATATTTATTAAACAGCCATAAAAGATGAAGAATACTGTCCAAAAGGAATAAGCCCAGAATGAAAGAAGGCTTGTGGAATCGGGAAAAGACAGCGAGTGATATTTCTAAATTAGCCACCTCAGAGCAGGAAGATGTGAGGAAAGGTCACTGCTGAGGGAAGAAACAAATGTTCTGTCCTCAGAGTTAACAGATAAGAGAGAAAGCACACAACTAAACCACCATTGCATGCCTGGACAGCCTAGCGCAGACCTCACGGGGAGAAGATAGTAAGGTTGCCGTGAGTACGGGCCCCAGGGACTGCCTCTTGAACACTGACGGCACTGCAGCCTGATTCTGAAGAGTCCCTGTCAGTGGTCTGTGAGAAATCATGAAGAGCACAGAGATGCTGCAAGCCCGGAGAAGAACAGATGTCCCCATTTTCAAAATGATGATAACGATCTAGTGTAAAAACTGTAGGCAAGAAGTCTTGATGTTGATCTTTGGTAAAATTCAAGAGTGGATTGCTGCACAGAGGGTGTGTGAAAACTTAGAAAACAGTGAGCTTTAGAAACCAGACTGTTTTCCCTAAAAGTAAGGTAGGCCTTATTAAATCAGAAGATCAAGGGCATTGCGAGGGTGGAGGCTCCCCATTTCCCATTAGTGAGCTAACAGTCTGCTTTCCTGGGCAGCTGAAGCATACACTCGTCTTCCTGTTGTCTTAGCTCTGTGTGTCTGTATGGATGTGCTTGGGCGCTTCTTCCTGCTGACCTTTGGCCCCAATACACCTGTGTTCTGCTCCCCAGAGTGCTCCCAGGAGATGGAATGCCTGAGGGAAGCTCTGCTGTCCTCTCCATCCCAATGCTGATCCTGGCTTTAAGAGCTGGAGATGGAGGGGCGCCTGGGTGGCTCAGTGGGTTAAAGCCTCTGCCTTTGGCTCGGGTCATGGTCTCAGAGTCCTGGGATCGAGCCCGCTTCGGGCTCTCTGCTCAGCAGGGAGCCTGCTTCTCTCTCTCTCTGCCTGCCTCTCTGCCTACTTGTGATCTCTCTCTGCCAAATAAATAAATAAATAAATAAATAAATAAATAAAGTCTTTAAAAAAAAAAAAAGAGCTGGAGATGGAGCTAGAGCACCAAAAGGGGGGGACGGCAGCAGCTTCTGGAAGACTTGAAGGAGAAGCCTCAAGAGATCTTGCATTTCCAGGAGGAACAACTATCCCTCCAGGAGAAAGACTCCAGGTTAAGAGGTAGCCCATTGATAAGGAAGGTGGCCCCAGTTTTAGATTTAGAAGAAGGGATATGGTCAAGACAGTTCCTGGCTCCTTTTCAAAACCCATTGCCCCCCCCCCCCCTTCCCCGCTATTCCTGTTTTATTAATGACTTTGAGTAGAAGAAAGGACTTCTCTGGGAACACGGTTTTTACTCCAAAGATGGATTAAAAAACCTTGTTATAGAAGGCTTCAGCATACCAGACACCGGAGAAAGGATGCACTTGCGCTTCCAGTTAGTTGAAGGATATCAGTCTCACCATAAGGTAGGAGAGCATCTACAGGAGCCATGATGCTCGTCCCCAGCAGGAGCCTGTAAGAGCTGGCCAACCTGGGAGGAGCCCTGGAGGATCAGGAAGAACACAAGGCTGCCGTGTCTGTTCCTAGTTAACGTAGCTCATGGCATGACTTCAAGCAAAGTTACTTCACCTCTTGGAGCCTCTGTTTCCACATTGTTAGAATAGAAGTGATGGTCTTTGTGATTCCTAGGTTGGCATCTAGGGCTGCAACTCTGATGAGAAAGCTGGCTAAAAGCCGGTTGCCCTGGGGGTGCTGAGGATCCCCAGCAGCTCAGCAGGCCCTTGCCTGTCCCCTGGCAGCTACAGCCCGACCTGGTCCTCCTGCAGCAACTGCATGAAGAGAACAACAGTTCTTCCAGCCCTTCCAGTCAGAGCTACAGATTGACTAGGCAGGCACTTTATGGAAATTCCAGAAGGGGCTGAAAGGTATGTATTCCCTCCTTCCCCCTCCCCATGAGCTTCCTGCCCTTACTTAGGATTGCAGTGAGGTCTTTGTCTTGGGAATGTGGAGCTCTGGAAAGCTACAGAATTCTGTCTCAGAAAAAACCCCAGCTAGGCCTGGGGTTTCCAAGAAGAAGAGAGGGGAGCTCTCATACACAAAGCCCAGACGTTGGTGACATGAGCAAGATCCAGCTCAGGCATCCTTAAAAATAGGCCATATGAGTTCAACTCCGCCCACCTAGATGACCAAAGAAAAGTTGAAGTCTAGATTATACAGTGATTTTTTTTTTTAATACAAAGAAGTGTCCTGATCATCATGTGAAAAGCTTTCAAATATTGTGAATAATGCATACTGACCACCCATGCAGCCGATAGACAGCCCGGTCCCACCCTGACCCATTCCCCAGTGAGAAAATTAAAAGATCCAAAAAAACATTTAGAGAAATACCACTACTAGGACTTGGATTTCAAGCCTGGATTTAAATTTTAACCTCTTCTTAAGAGGTTAAGACTTTTACCACCTGCTGAAATAATCTAGTATTTGAGAATCTTCTATAAAGGAGAGAGGGTTTTTTAAACATAAAGATAATAAATCCAAGCAGGCTAGAACAGAGGGCTGATGTCAATATGATGAAATTTAGCAAAGATTTAAGAAAAATCCTGAGTTTGATTAAAAATATCAATGATGGAAGTATGGGAGGGGAGCTATTCATGGGCAACAAGGTTGGGGGAGTTAGGTAGAAACACATTTACACAAGCGACCAGTCGGCCAAGTTTGCTGGAAAAGCCAACTCAGCCTGAGACTGAAGTAATGTAAGTATAGTGTCCATATGGTGAGACCATGTCAGAGATATTGCTAGATTGTGGGGCACCATTTTGTACAAGGGACACTGACAAACTAGACACCATACTGAAGACAGGGCCCATGTTGCTGAGGGGCCAGACATCTTGAAATGGTTGAAGGAACTAAAAAAATTTAGGCCTGGGAAAGATCATGAGGAGATGGGTCCTAGGATAGCCGTTATAAACAGCCCAAGAAATCTTTTTGTTCTGTGGACTCAGTCCTTTAAACTGTTAAAAATACATGCATATTTGGAGAGCTTTCCCAAACACGGTGATGTTTCACCGGTAACCAGATGCCTATTTTTTTTTTTTTTTTTTTAGCTATGAGAATAATAGAATTGTCTGTGTAAACATTCTTGTGCACACAAGTGAACATTTTACATTTGGGACAGTTTATCTCTCTAATGTTATGATCCAAAGTCATTTTTCCAATAACAAAAACATAGGGATCTCTAACACACACTCTTACCCATTCTTCTCTCATCAGGAGAAAGGAGAATGCATAATGGTTGGACTGATAAATGTAAGAGCTGTTCCAAATTCTAAGGTGATTTAAAGCGGTGGCGACTTTCCATAAATTCTTTTGTCTTTTATGAAAGTCAACAAAAGGAGATGGCGCCGAAAGTCCTCGTCCATGCCAGACAAGAGGCACATTTCCCCAAGCTAGGGTTTGTGGTATGATGGGGTGATCAAAAACTTGCCATTTTGAATTTCGATGAGAGGAGCAGGGTCTCCCAGTGCAATTGGTGGCTGCCATCCCCTTAGGGGACCAGTCCCATACAATTCCATAGGAATCATTAATAACGACACTGGGGTAAGAAGCTCGGCAATCCTCCCACAAGGGGCGAATTCTCTCATCGGACCACATCTGCATCATCTTGCATTTGGGAAGAGGGGGTGCTGCTGTACTATAGCTGGGACCCCGATATTCATTGGCTAGGAATCCTTTAGTGGAGAGTAAATGTAACTGAACTTTAGTCAGACTATTATTAGTAGGAAAGTCCACCAACCATCTTTGATCATCAGGGATAAGACAACTGGAATGATTGCCGAAACATATTGGTCTATTTTGATATCCTAATGTAAGATTAATATTTGTGCCTTCCTCTTGAGGCAATAATGGCAATCTGTGATCCAATATTCCAGGTACCCATTTTGAGGCATTCAAGTAAATTGGTATTATATCTTCTCCCCATTCTACTGGACAGAGCAGGGGAGGACTAGGTATATAAGCTCAATAAGTGAAGTTATTTATTTGTGCATAACATCCCAGAAGATTTACGGCTACCATGATGAGGGTCATCATAGTACATCAGATGTAGAAATAGTAGCAGTTTTGATATGTTGTAAAACATACACTGAATATAAAGAATCAGATAACAGATTAATTGCAGAAGAAACATCTTGAAATGATGTAATAACTGCCATTAATTCTGATTTCTGTGCTGAAAGTAGTGTGTGTAGTAGATATAATGTGCTGTAGTAGATACGATTTTTGAGGTAGGACCATAATAACAGGCTTTACCTTTGACACAGCCATCAGAAAAGTAAGTAGGGGCATCTGCTATTGGATTTTTAGAAGTAATTTTAGGAAGGACAAAAGCAGTACATTTTAAAAAGGAAACAACAGGTAAAGAGGGATAATGAGAATAAGTGTTTCCAAGTAAAGCCACTAAGGGCAGTTTGCCAATTTAAATTATTTTGGAATGTTGTTTCAATTTGTGTCTTATTTAAAGGCAGAACTATAACCTTCAGATCATATCCCTGTATTTGGCGAGTTCTCTTTCTTCCTAACTGAATAATACTGCCAATATGATCTATATAAGTAGTGAGTGTTTTAACGGTATTTTTTGGAAGAAAAATCCATTCTATGATTAGTTTTTTTTTGTATAATTAATCCAGTGGGTGTATGTGGGGTATGAAAAATAAGAAGATCTAATGGTATCTTGGGTTGGACCCTATCTGTTTGCATTGATTGAATCTGGGTTTCAACAAATTGTAATTCTTTTAAGGCCTCCTTCGATAGAGTTCTAGGGCTATTTAAATTAGGATCTCCCTTCAAAGAGGCAAATAGATGCTGCAAAGCATAAGTGGGAATTCCCATTTTAGCTCTTATCCAGTTAATATCTCCCAATAATTTTTATAGATCATTTAAGGTTGTAATTCTATCTCTACGGATCTGAACTTTCTGTGGTTTAATTGAGGTTCTGTCCATAATGAACCCCAAATATGAGAAAGGAGAGGTGGTTTGTATTTTTTCCAGAGCTATAATTAGTTTGTATTTTTCAAATTGTAATTGAAGCATTTTAAATGCGTCCTGCAATTGCGCGTTATCAGGGGCTGCACATAATATATCATCCATATAATGGCTAAGATAAATTTGTGGAAACTGATCTCTGACTGGTCGTATAACTTTGGCCACATATTTTTGACAGATAGTAGGGCTATTTAACATTCCCTGTAGTAAAACTTTCCATTGATATTGTTTGGCTGGTTCTTTTAAATTTACACTGGGAATTGTGAAAGCAAAATGGGGACAATCTTCCTTAGCAAGTGGTATTGTATAAAAGCAATCTTGTAAATCTATGATAATTACTGGCCATTCGCGTGGAACTAGATTAGGCGAAGGCAATCCAGGTTGGAGAGACCCCATGGGTTGAATAACAGAATTAACCATATGCAGGTCTGTTAAAAGTCTCCATTTTCCTGATTTTTTCTTAATAGCAAAGACAGGTGAATTCCAAGAACTGTGAGAATCCTCAATATGCCCCCTTTTTATCTGCTCTCCAACCAAGATTTGTAGAGCAAGTAGTTTCTCTTGTGTTAAGGGCCACTACTCCACCCAAATAGGTTAGTCACTCATCCAATTTAACTTAATGAGTTTAGGAGCAGTGGCCCTCAGTGGAAAATCTGGGAATCCTCCTTAGGGGAAAGTATAACCAGAGAGGCTCCCCACTGACCTAGTAAATCTCGTCCCCAAAGGTTAATGGGCAAGTCTATAATATATGGTTGCAGATAACCCTTTTGACCCTCAGGTCCTTTATAGAAAAGAATATTGGAGCTCTGATGCACATTGGTGGCTTGTCCCAATCCTGTAATAGTAATAGAAGCCGAATTATAAGGCCATTTTATAGGCCGATGTAATGAGCTTATAATAGACACATCAGCTCCGGTATCAATTAGACCTGAAAATTCCTTTCCCTGTATTTTAACATGACAAATTAGTTTATCTTGATAGATTTTCTTAGTCAAATATGCCCCAGTTTTTCCAGTGCTCCCAAACCCATTAGAGTTTCTTTGCTTGTTTTTAAATTGACCCTGGAAATGGGGTAAAAGTAGCAACTGGGCAATGCAGTCTCCTTTTCGAAAGCAGTATGGAGCCGCAGTAGTTATCATCACTGTAATTTCACCAGTATAATCTGAATCAATAATGCCAGTGTGAACTACTACTCCTTTTGAAGTAAGGCAGATCTTCCCAAAAGTAACCCAGTGGTTCCCTTTGGTTAAGGGCCAAAAACAGTTGGAATTTTAGTGGGAAGATTGGCAAGCATTAAGAGATGATCTTTGGGAATGGGGATATCTAATCTGGCACTACCAGGAGTAGCATGTAATTTAAATGTAATTTAAATTTAAATGTAAATTTAAAATGGTACATCTATCTGAAAGCTGGGTGTTAAGGGAGAATTGGCCCCCCTGTTTTTTGGGGCAGAGGGCTTGCCCCAAAATAAGTTTCCACGAAGGGGAGATCCATCCTTGTAAAATTTGGAATGACATTGATTTGCCCAATGGTTTCCTCTTTTACATTTAGGGCAGAGAACTGGTGAATTATTTTTTGCCTTTCGTGGAGGGAATTTTCCTTTTTGCCTACATTGAGCTTTAGTATGCCCTGCCTGCCCACAGTTAAAACATTGTCCTTTAAATTTTCCTGTGGTCAGAGCAGCCATCGCTTGGGCTAAAAATCAGCTTTATTGGCATTTATTGGCTAACAATTCAGCTCCTTGGCATAGCTTAATATAATCTGTCAGTGTTCCCCTGCCTTTAAAGGGTGCAATCAACTTTTTACAATCAGCGTTGGCATTTTCATATGCCAACAGCTGAAGAATAGTATTAGCAGCCTTGAGATTATTTACCTGTCTTTTAATAGGTTCTTGTAATCTTGCAATAAAGTCAATATAGGGTTCTTTTGGACCCTGTACCACCTTTTGAAAAGAAGAGCAATTCTCTCCTTGGGATTCTGTTCTCTCCCAGGCTCTCAAACAACAATGCCGGAGCCGCTCAATAGCTTGATCAATCATTTGTACCTGATCTTGCACCTGGGCCCATGGCCCAATGCCCATGAGCTGTTCCATGGAAATAGGAACATTATTAGTTTTGTTTTGGGCAGCTGCTGTTTCTGCATGATCTTGCCACTATGTTTTAAATTGCAAGAACTCACTCAAAGATAGAACTGTTTTTGCTAATAATGACCAATCAATCAGAATAAGTCAATTACCTTCTGCAATACCTTGAATGATTCCTGTTGTAAATGGAGAATTAACTCCATAGTTTTCACTGCCTGTTTTAACTCCTTCAGTAATTTGAAAGGAAATGGCTCATGTATGGCCTCATAGACACCATTCGGATCATGTCCTGGAGCAACATGTTCTCTAATAGTGACCGGGAAATTAAATGTAAGCCATCTAGATCTCCTGCTTGCTTTGCTTCCATGAGGCCTTTTTGAATGGCTGATAGCATAGATTTTTCATCCTTTTTACTAAATGGCGCCTTCTCACAAGATGGCGGAGCCGATGGTGGTGGTGCAGCAACAATTGTTCTCTCCTTTTGCTTTGTTATTGGGGGGGGGGAGGAAATTCCTCCTTTATATATTCCTTTACTATGACTTCAGTAATTTCTTTCCCCTCCGGGATGGCATGTTCAGGTTCCTCCTCTTTAGTTTCTCCTGAACATTCATTATCGCTATCCGAATGAGGGGTTTGTAAAGGCTCCAAAACGGAGCAAATAAGGGTCCAAGTAGGCCATATAGTAATCGGAATTGGTTTTCCTTTAGCATTTAAAAGTTTTAAATCATGACCTACTTTTTCCCATGTCTGTAAGTCTAAAGTCCCTAATGTAGGGAACCAGGAGCCATGTTCTTTAATTACTTTGAAAAGCTCCAAAAGTTTGCCCTCACTGACTTTTGCTCCTCCCGCCTTTAGGAGCCTTCTCAATAAACATACGTAAGGGCGATATTCGTTTGTGCTCTCTATATTTCCCATACCCTGCGATAAGTACCCACAACTCACCAGCGGGAAAAAGGCATGGCCGTGCACATGAACACGGTGGGGCTTCTTCTCCTGTTTCATTTCTCGTCCCTGTTTGGGGGCCACTTGCCGCCTCCTGAAGGTGCACGGGAGAAGAATGAGGCACAATTAAGTCAGCTGCAAGAGAAAGGGAGCAGGGGACAACAGTATTAAAGACTGTCGCCCTGAACAACTCCTCAGTCTCATATTTATTAGAAAGTAGGTTACAACCAACAAAGAAGCCAGAGTAGGTTACACACTGACCATGAGTCTTATAGATAAGTAAGAAGAAAGGCAAAATACGTCTGGTCACGTAGTGCATGACCTATAGTGAGCAAACCCAAAAAAAGGGTTGTCTAACTAACTGCAGGTGCTCTCCAGGGAAGGGGGGATAACGGAAAAATGAAGCAGGTGGCGTTGCGCCATGAGCGAGCGGTGCATCCCCAGCTGCTCGGCCACAAGGACGTATATTGTCCTCTCTCCCGGAGGCCTATTGCCAGTACATGTTTTTCTTAAGCTTATATCTAAGCATGCTTAGTAACTAGTATAATTTCTCATAGGTTATATTTTAAGCAGTACATTGTTCCGAGGGACGGTTACAGATGGGAATTTTATGTGAAGAACTGTCAGGTGAGGAAGAGCTGACGTGTTTCTGTCCCTTCAGAAGGCTGAACAAGGGTCAAAAGGTGACCTTCAATGGAACATGGACTATATAGCTAATGTCTTTCTTATCACTAGAGCCTTTTAAGTGTGGAATGGCTGGTTTGTGAAGGAGCAAGCTTCCCATCCAGGCCCTCTTGAAATAAAAAGAAATGATTTATCAAGGATCCTATAGAAGCCGTTCTTGCTTTGGGTGTGATGTTGACTCTGTTTTAAGCTTTCAAGTCTAAGTTGTCTTGATTATATGTTTAAAAGTTCCTTAAGTAATACAGTTTAATTATTTTCAGTATTTAGCCAAATTTGAATTTTCATGAAACCTGACTGAATTTCCTAATTTGCTTATAAAAGGTGAACCAGAACTCGAAGAAACATGGGGGGGTGCAAGCAGACTGAGGGCTGAGGGAATAGCTTATGTACAAAGTCACAGGACTGTTGGTTCAGTGGGAAGTGCTGGGTTGTAGGGGAGCTTTTTGTCAGGGGTGTGAGTAGGTCTACAAGGGAGGATGAAAGCTCACATTCTAAAAGTGGACAATGGAAAACAAGTATGTTTTTTCCAAGAAAAACAGGTATTTGATGGGAACAGAACTCTCAGAGGGTAAGACAGGTGGGACATCTAGAGTCTGGAGACATTAGAACCAGGGAAACCTGCTGAGTGGGTACAGCGATATTCTGGGCATTAAGTGATGAGAGTCTAATCTAAGGTGCTGTCAGGAAGATAAAGCAGAATGGATGGAGGAAAAACATTTAAAATAAAACAGGCAAACTTTGTGAGAATTTAGACTTAGGGAAAGAAAGATAGGGAGGAGCCTCATGGAACTTTAGTATCTAGAAATCTCTTCGTGCTGAATACCCCTCCTTTTGTGCCTTTCTCCCTTTTTATGGGTCTTTCAGGATTTACTTCAAAGCTACCCTCACTATCTTAATTTTACAATTTAGCAAGAGGTCTGAATTGAAATTTTTTCCATATATTCATTTGGTGAGAAAGCCTAACCGAATGACAAAAGGGTATTCCCAGTCTTCACGTATCCCACTTAGGAGAATATTCACCTAGCTCATCACAGAAACATGAAGGTGCTTGATTAAAGCCTGTGGCCCAGATGCAGCTGGGTGTATATGCTACTTAGTATGTACGGCATATGCATCCTGTTGTCTTTCTAAGAACCAAAACAATTTCTATCTTTGGGGGGAAAAAAAACTTGGCTTCAAAGTTTTTGGATAAGAGATTGTCATCTCGTAGAATATTTCTTCGATCTCTTCATCCCCGGTACATAGAAACACACTATGTGTGGTGAGTACAAGTAAATGAAATAGAGAAGTCGAACAAGTCAATGAGTCGTGACTCTTGGTCTATGCTGGGTTCCCATCCTATGTGCCGCCATAGGCCTGGTGCCCTCCTCCTCCCCTCCTCTGCGATGCCTGAGTGTGGAGGCATCGAATCTCCTTCTTCCTCAGTGTCTGGCCTTGTTGAGTTCCATGCTGACCCCTGTCTTGTAAGACCTCGCTGTCTGGTCTGCAGGACTAAGGTGAGTGTGGAGGTAGAATGATAGGCTGACTTCATCTGCCCATCAGAGTCTCTCTAGTACCCATGGGGTACATAAGCCTCAGGGAAATTTCCAGACTGTAGTGTGTAGCATCTCAGTGCATGTCATGCCCCACAAAGGAAGAGTGGCAGCTCTGTCCCAAATGTGTTGCCTGGGACCCTGCAGTCTTGAGCAGAAAGGAATGTCCTAGAGGAGTGTTCTGACAATGCTTGGAAATGCTTGGATCCGTGCCAACAAACCCCTCCTCTCTCTTCTTTTAGCCTCCACCTGGGATGCCTGTCACCAGGTCCCTTTAAGCAGTGACTTGAGCCACCTGGTGGCAGAGCTGGGATCTTTTCGAGGACAGCTGCAGGAGGGCATCCAGGTGAACAACTGACTGCCAGTGGAGCAGCATTTGGAAGGTGGGGGGCAGGGCAGGGGGGCAAAGCCAGTCTCAGCCCCTCCTCTGTCAACCAAGACTTACCAGCCTGCACAGACCCTGGAAACAAGTAGCAGCTTTTCCAAGGTAGGGAGGAAAATGGCACCAGGAAGCCCGCAGCCAGTGGGACGGGTCACCAGGATGTCTGTGGCAGAAGGGACAGCCTTGCCTCTTCCAATCTCCTTAGGGTCAGGGTGAAATCCGAGGTGCTTCAATCTGGTCTTGGGTGAGAGTGTGGGATTTAGGGTCCGACCTGGCTCCAGACTTGGAGTTTGTCACATACAGGTTGCTTGCCTTGGGCAAGGTGTTTTAACTCTGCAGGTGTTCCAGCCTTCGTTTCCTCATCTTTAAGATGAGGATAGTAGCAGCATTTAGAGTGTACAGTTATTTGGAGCATTATGTGAAATAATTTGCAAGTGCTTGCCACAATAAGAATTGCTCAGCAATGAACAGTTTTGTACGTTAATATCCATCCCTTGTATTTGTGGAGTGCTTTAAAACTTACCAAGTCTTCAAACAATTTTTCAAATATTTTCATCTGAGGTAGGGCAGGATTACTCTCTGTACTTCATGTGAAAAAACTCAGGCTTTGAGACATTAACTGACACACTAAGGTTTGCAAGAGCTAAGAAACTGACCCTGGATGTGAACCTGATTTTTTTTTTTAATATTTTTAAAAAGTATTCTCTGACATGATGTGGGCCAGGAGCGAATGGCCAAGAAAGAATTCTTGAGGGGCGCCTGGGTGGCTCAGTGGGTTAAAGCCTCTGCCTTCTGCTCAGGTCATGATCTCAGGGTCCTGGGATTGAGCCCGCATCAGGCTCTTTGCTCAGTGGGGAGTCTGCTTCCCCCTCTCTCTCTGCCTGCCTCTCTGCCTACTTGTGATATCTCTCTCTCTCTGTCAAATAAATAAACAAATAAAAATCTTAAGAAAAAAAAAGAATTCTTGAGATGTTTTTGATGCAAAAAAGGTGGTTTTACTATAGCACAGGGACAGGATCCATAGGCAGGAAGAACTGCCCAGGGATTGTGAGGAGTGATTGGTTATATACTTTTAAGTTGGGGAAGGAAGTAGAGACCAAGGAAGTTTCCAAAAGGATTTTCATATGCTAAAGAAGACTTACTGGATCCTGGAGGCCTGGCTACTGTCAAGCTAAGGTTATTTTTCTCTCTAGCAAGGCATTAAATTAAGACAGTTCCTGGAGGAATGTCATACTCTGCCTGCCTCCAGTATTTACCAATGGGCTGCAAGTTGTAAGGAGATTTAGCTTGTTTGTTTGTTTTTTAAGACTATTAATTTGAGGGGATAAGGGGCAGAGGGAAAGAATCTCAAGCAGATTCCACACTGAGCGTGGAACCTGACATGGGGCTCAATCCCACAACCCTGAGACATGACCTGAGCCGAAATCAAGAATCAGATGCTTAACCGACTGAGCCACCCAGGCACCTCAAGATTTGGTTTTATCTACATTTCCTTTTGCCTTTGTTCTCCACATCATTCCCCCTGAACAATTCTGACCCTTAAATCTTTAAGGTTGTTGAAGGTGGAAGGTCTTATCTTCTCTAACTTCTTCTTATTGAATTGGGGCATACAGATGTCCCTACCTTTGTGTCAACATTTGTCAGTTGCCAAAGGCAGAGGCAGCCAAATCCAAGGTAGACAACATATATGAACCCCCTTGGGTAGAAAGGATCATCTGTAGGCTGGAAGTTATGGCAGTGAAAGAGTCTTGGCACCAGGCAGGGAGACACTGGAAAAGACAATAAAATAAGGTTAATATTATTATAAGAAAAAGAACCCAAATAATAAAAGATCTTTGGTAGTTGACCAAAATTTTCCTCCAGTCCTTCATTATCATTTGAAGAGAAGTTTGTGGTCTTCACAGGAATAAGAAGGTACTGGCACACTGGATTTCTGTGAGGAAGGTATAGGTTTACTTCTTGATGTACTAATTCATGAGGAATGTCCTTCTAATTTTATGGCCATGGGAGTATATAATATGACCGGGTAGGAACCCTTCCATTTTGGAGTTAAATCCCCTGTTGTATTAGACTTTTAATCCTTTAGATAAACCATGTCTCCTGGGTTTATATCGGGTGGGTTGCTAGTAACTCTCAGATCAGGTTTAGGGAGGATATGGTCTGTGTATTAATTAATTTATTTGGTATGTTAAGTTATTCTGGAAGCACTATTAAACAGGGTCCTGGGATTGAGCCCTGTGTTGGGCTCCCTGCTCATCAGGGAGTCTGCTTCTCCCCACTCCTTTCTCTCTCAAATAAATAAATAAAATCTTTAAAGAAACTTCAGGAATTTCATATAATCTCTAGATAAATTATAGCATTTACCCAAACAACATAACCTTAGGCTTATCATTTGTTTAATAGTGCTTCCAGAGTAACTTAACATACCAAATAAAAAGGTCAAATTAGTCAAAAAGACTTCATTTACAATTTAAATCTCAGGGAAGTTTGTTAAAAACCTCAGAAAGTTATAAAACACATGCCTAAATAGGATTACAGATCATTACAAAACTTAAAACCTAATTATTTAAGTGGCAATAAGAGATCCCAAAGGCAAATATGTAAGGTTACATAGTTGTTAGCAAAACTTAGCTTCTTTAATATTGAGAAGTTTTAACTTTACGTAGTCACAGACCTGATAAGACAAAACATAAAGTTTGGTTTTCTGGGTAGACAGAAGAGAAAAAAACCTTTGTTTACATTTTCTTATCAAGAGCAGATCAACAATCCGAGAAAACTTTGTCTTTAATAGAGAAACGCAGAATTCTAATCTTATACCAGTGTACTTTTAAAACTCAGTCATTTCAACCTTGGTCCTGACTGCATAAAAATTCATTTCCAAAGATTTCTCTTCATAAACCCTCTATAAAGTTTTCCTTCAGATTTTGATCTAAGCCTTTTTTTTTCCCCCGATCAGTCTTAATTACATTTAGCAGAATTTTAACTCTTAGGAACCTTAGTCTCCAGTGAAAACTGAGTAGTAACCATTTGTGAACTATCTGTTACACCAGAATTCTTTAGATCTGAATTTATGAATACATTTCACAATTTTAAAAACATGTTTCTCCATAGTACAACTGGCTAGCTCTGTGCAGAGGTCTCATGACCAGAACCAGCTAGACCAAAGATGAGAAGGGGATCATTAGACCAATGAGGAGGAAACCTCACACAGGAGTCTTAAGATTGGCAGCTGTCTTAGTGACTCTTGTGGCTGTCCCGTGCTCGAGAAAGACAACTTTGTATAAGAATGGGAATAAAGATGCTATCCCCTCTCTGCCTGCCTCTCTGCCTACTTGTGATCTCTCCCTCTCTGTCAAATAAATAAATAAAATCTTAAAAAAAAAAATAAAATAAAATCTTAAAAAAAAAAAAAAAGAATAGGAATAAAGAGAGACCATCAAGTTTCTGGGTCTCATTACCATCCCGGCCAGTTACTAGCTTCCAGCCAAAGAGGAGGCTTTTTATTCCTTCCCATAGAGTAGCCACGGGCTAGAGGATTGCAGTCTGAGCAATCGACATGAATATGTTCCAATGAGACAGTACTCCCTGCAAAGCCTCTGAAATGAAAATAAGGAAGAGAAGAGGAAGTACTCACCAGGTTTGCACTAAGGCTTTGAGTCCAGATGAGAAGACTCAGGCCCCACATTGGGCGCCAAAATTATGTGCTATGGGCCAAAAGCAAATAGTCAAGAAGGAATTCTTTTTTTTTTTTTTTTAATTTTTATTTATTTATTTATTGGACAGAGAGGAGAGAGATCACAAGTAGGCAGAGAGGTAGGCAGAGAGAGAGGAAGAAGCAGGCTCCCCGCTGAGCAGAGAGCCTGATGTGGGGCTCGATCCCAGGACCCTGAGATCATGACCTGAGCAGAAGGCAGAGGCTTTAACGCACTGAGCCACCCAGGTGCCCCAAGAAGGAATTCTTGAGATGTTTTCAGTGCAAAAGTGGTTTACTATAGCACAGGCACAGGACCCATGGGCAGGAAGAGCTTCCCAGAGATTGTGAGGAGTGATTGGTTATACACTTTTAAGTTCGGGAGGGGGGTAGAAACACAGAAAGTTTCCGAGAGGATTTTCATATGTTAAAGAAGACTTACAGGATCCCGGAGGCCTGGCTATTGACAAGCCAAGGTTATTTTTCCTGCTAGCAAGGCATTAACATTAAGGCAGTTGGGAGTTCTTGGAGAAATGTCGTACTCTGCCTGCCTTCAGTATTTGTCCGTGGGCTGCAAGCTGTAAGGAGATTTACTTTGTCTACATTTCCTTTTGCCTTTGTTCCCCACAACATTCTCTATACCCAGCATGGGACTTGAACTCCAGCAACTCTAAGATCAAGAGTCACATGCTCTGCTGACTGAGCCAGCCTGGCACCCCTTGCACCTGATGATGTGATTTCCAGTCTTTGTCTTTCCACCTCACTATGCTCTGTCTTGGTATTGCTGGCCTTCCCAGATCCCTAGCCTGGCTTCCCATTTCCTAATTTGTGGGGTGCTCAGCTGGGTGGAAAACATTCCTGTCCCTGAGGCAACCCTGGCTGTGGGAAAGCAGGGCATGGTGACCTTGTTTACTCCTGGTGATCATCATCCACCACTCCTGCCCGCCCATGTCTGCCTTTCCACATAGAAATGTCTCACCAGGGGCACCAGGGTGGCTCAGTTAGTTAAGCATCTGCCTTCAGCTTGGGTCATGATCCTGGGGTCCTGGGATCGAGTCCCATGTCAGGCTCCCTGCTCAGTGGGGAGTCTGCTTCTCCCTCTTCCTCTCCCCTCCCTCATGCTCTCTCTCTCTCTCTCAAATAAATAAATAAAAATCTAAAAAAAAAATATCTCACCAGTTCTCTCCCTCTGTTCTCAATGTCCTTCATCTGCCTCAGTTCCTCATTTCAATACGAATGTTAATGCTAGACACACACCCCCCTCAGTCCCTCCACACATAGATTTCTATTTCCTCTTCTTTATTTCCTTGTGACGCACCATTTATTTTACCATCTCCTCCCATCTCCATCTCCATATCCTCACTTGTATCCTAAGCTGGAGCTGCTTCTGCTCAGAATTACCTTAAGAGCTTTCAAACTTTCATGCCTGCTTTTCCTGGGGGCATGTTAATCCTTATTTTTTCCCTGGTTCTGCTACATTTGTATTTGTCAGACAATGACTTCATCTGTCAGGGGAAGGTGCTACTCCTGAGGTCACAGTATTGTGGCCCCTAAATAAGAAAGTGTATGTGGACTGCCGAGCATCGGGCCTGGCCTGTAGAGACTGCTCAGCCACATAGGTGGACACCTGGCTCAGGTTGCCATGATGGTTGTAGTGTTCAGCTATGTCTTCCCCCTCTGCCCTCCCACCAGCCTTTCCCCTCTCACTTCGTCCCCACAGCACCAACAGTTCTCAGCCCCACTGAGCAATGGCTCAGCCATTGCTCCTGTTCCTCACACACCACAGAGGCCAGAGCTGGAGAACAGAACATGCTCTAAGCCATGTTTGCCTGAGCACGATCACTTCCGTGTTCCTTGTGACATTTTCTAATTCTTCCACAAGAGGATTGCTGCCTGATCTCCAGGAAGGCATCTCTAACCCACCATGACTTTTTTTTTTTTTTAAAGATTTTATTTATTTATTTGACAGAGAGAGAGAGAGATCACAAGTAGGCAGAGAGGCAGGCAGAGAGAGAGGGAAGCAGGCTCCCTGCTGAGCAGAGAGCCCGACGTGGGGCTTGATCCCAGGACTCCAAGATCAGGACCTGAGCTGAAGGCAGAGGCTTTAACCCACTGAGCCACCCAGGCGCCCCATCACCATGACTTTTGTCTCCTATTCTCATACTACTTTCTCCAGCACAAACTCATTAGCATGGTGGTTAGAATGCTGAGTTTAATTGCCCAAAAACCCATTCCTTCTTTGACTTTCTATTTTTAACATTTGTTTTACATATATGCATTCATAATTACATTTACTTACAGGGCACTGTATTAGACATGGCATACACAATTATATTCAGAACAGGGGTGAGAAAATGTGCCTGGTAATTTTTCAAACTAGAATTTGCTTTCTCATGGAACACCCTTCCATTAAAGGAATATCTTTTTGCTCCAAACTGTGGGGCAACCCAATTGTGTGGAAGCCAGTGGTGTGGACAGTGAAAGAACTCACCGAAGGCAGAACACAAGAGATAGAAGTTTATTGAATACACCGTAAGGAAGCAGTGGGCAGGACAGCAAAGCAGAGACTGACTGCCTGGAGGCAGTGGTGGGGGGCTGTAGGTAAGGGTGGGAAGGTGAGGAGGTATGGGTAGGTATGGAATTTTCCTTTTTTGGTACCTGTGTCCTGTTCTAAGTAGCACATTGGTCAGCTAGGGCTTGTGGCTATATTGAGGTGAGTTGCCTGATGGGCCTGTTTGCAGTGGGTTGGGGGTCACTGTGGGCCCTTCTACCTGACTCAGGTTTCCAGTGCTCAAGCTGGTTGCCTAAAAGGTGCCTCTACACAAACTAAGTGATTTGTTTGCTATTACTTGTGATTCTGGAGATGAGCCACGCTGCCTTAGATCTCTGCTGGTGAAGATGAGGCTGTGCTTGGGCCTGGTGAGCCATGTGTTCCAGGGTTCCTGAAAATTGTTTTCGTCTTTCCTCTCTAGACTCAGTCACTTCCCCCCAGTTCAGGACGTTGGCATGAATCCTCCAGCTCTCTAGCTCTCCAGCTCTTCTTCCACTGCTCACGGCTCAGAGACTGCCATTGTCAATAGCACAGATGGTAAATATGGCAACTAAAGGACTCAGGGACTGATGATGGAAAATTATTAATATAAGTAACTTTTGGTCACCAACGAACACATTATCTGAATGTAGAGATTTTTCTCTGTGGAATCTGAGGCCATTAGCCCTGCTTATGGTATCTTCTGTGGCCACCTTTCTTGTCACTATTCTTCCTCCTTTGGTTTTCTTTTTGTTCTGCTCTTGCTTCGTTGCACTGTGATCTCTCCCTTCTTGAAAGTGCTCTCCGCGTCCAGCTCAATTTCTTTGGATCTTCTCTAATCAGAAACTTTAATTTTTTTTTACTAATAGTATTTTCCCTGTATATTTCATTGGTCAATTAGGACAAAATATGCCTCCCGACAACTTTATCATTATGAGATGACGTAAGAAAGATTCTAAAAACGTAGAACCCAGAATATCTATGGACTTCATATCCTACTTGTACTTTCCAAGACTGGCCTCTTTCACTGTATGATGTCTGTTTTAACTTGAAGTGAACTGACGATATGATTACAATAACGGTGGATTCTGTATTGTTGTGGTTTTAGTTTCAGAGAGGGGTTTGGATGCTTCCTCAGTAATGAAGAACCCTCCCAAGCTGGAGGATAAAGCTACTGATCGCTCCTTTGCCAGTAAGCATAGCTGCCATGTCATTGGCCGCATTGATGACTATGATTCCCTAGGACAGCAGACTGGGGAGGGCGAACTGCTGGTCAAAAAGATAAATGCCTGCACCTTCCCTGGCCTTTTAGTTCAGGGCACAGAGCTGATTACATTGTAGCTCTTAGGTGTACCTTTTCTTTGTGCCCTTTTTTTTTTCTGATTTTCGCAACTTCTCCACTATTTTTTTTTTAATGCTTTACATCTCCTACAAGCTGAAGATACACATTCTTCTGACACCCAGCCAGGCTTTTCTTCTCCCTCTCCTGTTTTCACTATAAACTCTGCTCCAGGTGTAGCTGACTTGATATTTCCTCTCACAATTATAGAAAAGCCGGTGCACCGTGGACATCCTCCTCCGTAGAGCATTTGTAGAGTGTGGACACATACGTGTGCTGTCCTGAGCCCCCTTTGGTACCTTATTATCTGTTCCAGTCACTCTGGCATGTGGTCATCCAGAGGCAGAATAAAATCACTTGATCAGATGGCTGTAAATTGTGGATTCACATGGATATGGGCGACCTGGGTGGAAGGGGCAGGAAGCCACCAGCCATGGGTTGTTTTCGTGTGGACTGAGTAGGGAGGAGAGCAGGCAGTGAGGCTTCACTGTTGAGCAAAGAGGCATCAGCTGCCATGCGGTCTGAGCCAACTGAGATACACAGACACAGAAACGACCCTGCCCCCGGGAGCTCCCACAATAGAGAGGGAGACTCAGATCTGTGTCCCTGAGTACCAGGTGCTCCAGGCACAGTGCTAGAGGCCATCCTCTGGGTGTGACGGTGTGGACGCAGCAGCAGCCCTTATCTCAGGCAAGGAACGTCGCAGGTTCATGGAGGAGCCACGGGGGATGCCCTCTCTGGGTGGAGGAGGGCATTGCAGGGAACAGCACCAGCCTCTCAGTCCCTGGAGCTACAAATGCTTCATTCAGCCCAGGTGAAGCGGAATGTGTGATCTAGGGTAGGACCGGAGGACCAGTGCGAAAAGCAGGGCGCGTAGACTCCAGAGCATAGAGCAGAATTAGAAGCTTCCAGAATGTGGGGGAAGCTGGAATGCCGTGAATTCTTGCAAGTGGGAGGTCACTGCTGAGGTGGAGATCCTGTGCTCTCAGGTTAAAAGAGGGTTTCACAGGGTCCAGCAGGCCCATGCCTGTATGTCACTCATGAAGGAAGCTTGAACCCTGTCTCAAAACATATCTATCTTTCAGACCTGGTGTTGTCCATGGCTACTCCCCTTCTCCCAGGTGCCCGATAGCAGAGGCAGCCATGAGCTGGGGAGTGGTACCAGGGCCCCGTAACCCCGAGGGAGAAATCAGCCTCCCTCTGCTCTGGTCCTCACAGCAGCCTCACCTAATAAATCAATTTCACTGCTCACTGTGGGGCTGAGAACAGCAATGAGATTCTGATATATCTTTTTCTTTAAGCAACATCACAAAAGAAAACCACTGGGTCTTATTGGCCTATGTAAGAGAATTTGATAATAAATGAAAACAGAATCTTCCAGGGAGAGATGTTCTGTATGTTGATTTAAACACTAACACATTCCCTGGCGAGCACTTTGAAGAAAGACTTGAGGCGTATGAATGGCTTAAAAATCAGAAACTAACCCTTTTAACTTGGACTTAAAGCTTTTCGATAAGCAACTGATCATATTCCTCAGAATGTTCCTCAAATGTATCCTGAGAGACTCTATCCTGCAGTGTGAAAATGGGTCGGGCAGTGATTTCTCCCTGCCCTTTATTTTTATTTTATTTTATTTTATTTTATTTTATTTTATTTTATTTATTTATTTATTTATTTATTTATTTATTTATTTATTTATTTATTTATAATTCCCCTTTGGTTTTCTCTGGTGATTCCTTTCTTTCCTGAGTCTTTTTAGAAGAGACCTTATAAGATGGCCTCATTCCTGCCCCAGCAAAGATAACCCAACAGCCCTACTACCCGTGAGCTTCCCCCTATTTAGAAGTTTCCCCTCTACTTCCAAGAGGCCACTGGAAAGTCCCCAAGGCCTAGATTCTAATCTCAGGCTTGTCACTAACTGGCTGTGAGGCTTTGGCTGGCCCCCCATCTCTAAGAGGTGGCACTAGACTTAGGGGGTCTCTGAGTTCCCCGCTGACATGGCCCCTCCCTCTCCTCATTAGTAAAGGGGGACATGAACTTCACAGGGGGACATTCTGCAAAATGTCTTCTCCTTCCTGCAACAGGCTGTTTCTCCATATCCATGTTTCATAGTAAGCACTTCTTTTCCTGGGAGGTCACAAAAGCCATCTTTTTGCTCCAAAGTGAATTACAGAGTAGACTGGCCCATGCAGAGGGAATGGCAGCTCTGAGCGGGGCCATCGTCACCCGAGGTGAGGGGAGGCTTTGCCTCTAACCTGCTGGCACCAGCGGCTCCCCCCCACCGCGGTGCCTCCCCTCAGTTCACCCTCCAAACAGACTCTCACCAGCCCCGGCTTGGCCACCACTCAGTTCTCGCCGCAGCCTCAGCGAGCTGCCCAGGAGGGCAGATAATGGACTCTCAGCTTGCTTAACTTTGGTCACCAAGTGAAATCTCCTAGGGCTTGCTGTGCATCCCCGTCTTGGCACTCTGGCCCTCTAGGAGCCACGCCAAGAGGCAGAATCACCTGAGGTCCTTCAAACAGCAGGAAGGACAGGCCTCCCCACTTTTGTGCAGCTCCCTCTCTGCTGGGGCGATCTGGTGCCACTATTCCACATCTGCCAGCGGAGCCAGAAGGAGCCAGAGACGTGGCCTGGTAGGGCAGGACGAAAGGCAGAGAGGCTTTCCTGCAGATAAGGAGCACCATCAGCCCAGGTCGGCCCGGCTCCACACTCAGCAAAACTCGCATGATTTTTAGGGGACCACACAACACTGCTTCTGAATGCTGCCATGGCTTGGGAACTAGCAAGAGCCATTCCTCACCCCAGCGCCCATCCTTGGGGGGTCAGCCCAACGGATGGAGCACGTGGTCCCAAGGCGGGAGCTCCTCGGCAGTCCTAACGCACGTGATGGACAGCGGTGCCCTGCTGGACAGGGAGGCTCAGCCACGACTACTCCTAGGTCAGTCCACACCCACCCGGGGCCAGCTCGGCCAGCTCAGCCAGTTCACCATCAGGCGGGACATCAGTCTACACGGCAGCACCTGAGTGCTTTGAATCCACATCGTGAAAGCAGTGGGTCCCCACATGCCATCTCCTGCTTAGCCCAGCATCTCCTATTTCGATTCCTTTATGATCTCCAAACTGTGGCGACCTCACTCTAACACCCTGTCCCATTTGATCATCCTAACTCCTCTCTGGGGAACTGGGACCAATGGCTAGAACAGCCCACTGAAAGTCTTGTATCAAGCAAACCGGGAATGATTTTTACGTGGTGTGCACGAGGTGTTGTGAGAAAGCCCAGCCTGCAGCTCACGGTGCTTTAGAAATGTGCACACGTGTGTATAAATACATGACGCTTATGTACACATGTTATGATAGCACTATGTTGAAGGCCGACATAACCAGCAGACAGGGTCTATTAGAGGAAATGAAATAACAATCCTTTGATGGCTTTTAAAGAAATAAATAGAGAAACATTCTTTCTTCACCTGCTTTGTTTCCAGTTCTTGCACTGGTCTCCAGGTTGAGTGTGAAAGAGTAGAGAAGACAAAAAGCTCATAGTCTAATGCTTGAAGTCCAAGCTTAAAGGAATAAGCTTACCCTTGTCATTTTGTAAGAATCCCCCATCTAAAAAGATGAGAGGGCAGTTCTTAGATTTGGGGGGCCTTAGAATCAGTGGTGGAGATAGAAGCTACATCCTTGTCTCCGATCCCAAACAATTTAGTTGGTGAGGGCTCTGGAATCTGCATTTCTTACATAAACACCCCAGAAAGTCCTGATGCAGGTGGGCTGCAGACCACCACTTAAAAATGTAGTTCTTTAACATTGAATGAAAACTATAAATAAACTTAATTAAGGACCTTTAATTGAAAAGTGTATAAGTCATTCCATAAATGTTTACATAAGGGTCTTAAAACATTCCCTGGGAAAAGTCCTTCATCATGTCTTTTTGCCTTGTAGAATTAAAATAAAGCTATCATGTCACAATTGTTTCTGAGAAAGTAAAAAAATTAAAATAAATAAGAACGAAAAATGCAACCACTATCCCAAAGCTACCGCCACCACCAGACTGATGCCTGACGGGGAGACACACCGTACTTTCACAGTGGATGCAGGGACCTCAACCTCTGCTTTAAGTTAAGCGTTGAGTTAAGTTGGGTTAAGTGTTTTCCTGAGTGTCTTTGGCTGTCAACCCACAGGAACTCGCTGGCAGAATCCACAGAATGGATGAAAAGTCAGCAAAACCACCAAGTATCACTTAAGACAAGGTATCACGTAAACCTCAGATCTGCTCAGGATCGAGTCACAAACTCCCCTTATGAAATGTTGAGAAGTTAATAAAACTACTTGCAAAAAAAAAAAAAAAAGAATGCGAGAGGAGAATTGTCCAATATTTAGCTTTTTGTAAGTTATATCCTTTTCCTTATGTGACCGCAACAGAGCCCGTTGTTTAAAAAAAATCTGCCTGTGGACCACCAATTACTTCCAATGTGCATAATTCACATAAGAAACCATGTGCTCTGTGCAGGGAAGAGGGTGCAAGTCTACAGAAAAGAATGGAAAGGAAAAAAGAGGTAGATGCTTAATGTAACACTCATATAGGTGAGACGAGCCTCCGACGGAAAACCTGCAGAATTTATGCAGGGTTCATCCCATCCCGCAGATCTTATTACTGCTCAAGTGAATGAGCGAGACGTGTATTGGTTTCTACCACTGTCATAACAAGTTACCATAAACTTACCGGCTTCAAAGAATACACATGTATTATCTTATAGTTCTCTAGGCTAGAAGTCCCACAAGGATCTCACTGAACTAAAATCAAGGTGTCAACCAGGCCGCCTTCCCTTCTGGAGACCGAAGCGGACCATCTGTTTCTTGGCCTTTTCCAGCTTTTAGGGGTCCCCCACAATCCTTGAGGCCACTAGCCTCTTCCCCCATCCTTAGCCCTAGCAAAAGCAGGTAGAGTTGTCCTCACCCAGCATCATTCTGACCTCCTTTTCTGCCCCGTCCAAGTTTAAGGCCCTGTGTGATCTCATGGGGTCACCTGGACAATCCAGCAGAATCGCCCTTTCTCAGGGTCTTTAACACAAGCACACTGGGAAAGTCACTTTTGCTATGCAACGTAACACATGTACAGGTTCCAGGGATTAGAATGGGGACCTCCTAGGAAGCTGGAGTGGGGGTGTTGCTCTGCCCACCACCACACTATTAACTCTGGTGCCAACTACTAATATTGGAACTAAAAAAAGACCTTTTCTAATTTCAACGGTCAAATTAAGACACTACCTCAGGGTGTAATCTAGAAGAGCAAATCGAAAAAAGCCATATCATGGGACACCTGGGTGACTCAGTTAGTTAGACATCCGCTTTCAGCTCAGGTCATGATCCCAGGGTCCTGGGATTGAGCCCCTCATTGGGCTCCCTGCTCAGTGGGAGTCTGCTTCTCCCTCTCCCACTCCCCTTGCCTGTGTTCCCTCTCTCACTCTCTCTCTCTGTCAAATAAAGAAATAAAATTAAAAAAAAAAAAAACCAACAAAGGCAAATCAGAACCTTGAAGTGCTCCATGGATGACCATAAAATTATCCAAGTACTACGCCCTTTGGAGTTAATTGTTTTGCTTTGTTTTCAGATGTGGCTTTTTTCCTCCAAGGACCGACTTTGCAGAAATCTCATCCTGGGGGAAGTGTGCAGTCGTGGGGGAAGGGAAGACAGTGAGAGAGTCTGGGCACCTGGGACCCCACTAACCTCCTGCTATGAAATCTCAGCTGGGGCTAAATACACAGGATGGTTTCCTTTGGATTTGCCCTTCCCTGAACTCGAGGATCCTTGTGCGCCTTCCCCAGGCAGCCACGGTGGGGCGCCCTGGTACTGCCCTCAGAACGCACCTTGTAAAGAAGCAAGCACCTGGATTCTCAGTGTGTGGGGATCTTGAGGGGTTGGTGTCAGCCTTGAGTGCCCAGGGGTTCCTGACTTTTGACCACATATCCGCCAGGTTGGCCTCAGGTGGGCGCTGCCCAGGCCTCACGGCTGTAGAGGCTGAGATTTTCAGGTGGAGCTACCTACCCTCCTCTATCTCCTCCAAAGCAGGTTCTGACCAGAGAGAGCAGAGAGAGATGTGTCCATGCTTCTCCGGAGATGGGGGCAGGACTGGCCTGCCGCGCACGTGCGTGTGTGCGTGTGTGCGTGTGTGTGTGTGTGTGTATATGTGTGTGTGTGTTTGGGGGCTGGCCCCAGTGTGATCAGGCTGGAGAGGAGAGGATGAGGAGGCTGATGGGGGGTGGGGGAGGAGGAGGAGGACCAGAGCTGGAACACCAGGTGGGAGCTGGGGTCAGGAAGCAGGGTGTGGGCTGGATGAAGGGGGTGGCCCAAGATGTCACTGATGTGAATCAGGCAGCACAAGGGTATAGTTCTTCGCAGAATTCCCTGGGCTGTGGAAGTACCAGAGCCGTTGCTTGGATTTTATTAGGAAGAGTTGTGTGGGGCTGGGAGGCTTGAGAAGGGAGGGGGTGCTGAGGGTTGTGGGGGGCCGAGTGACTGTGTGTGGACAGTGGGAGGGTGTGAAGCTGTCCTGGGCAGAAGAGTTCCTACATTTACACTAGGGCACATCTCCCAGTCTGGGGCTTACCTGTCGCACACTAGCCAGGGCGCAAGGGTGCAACTGACCGCAGTTGCAATCCAAAGGCAGAGAGACAAGCGGTGCTGAAACAAGAAAGGAAGTGATTTCAGTGAGGCCAGTTCCAGGAAGACTGCCGGACTGGCGTCTCAAGGACTGTCTCCAAAGTGCTTCGCAGTTTACGTAAGGAAGATGTGGGAGAAAGGTTGGTGGGTACGTGCAAGGGGGCACTGAGTGTCAGGCTGATCACTGTCACGGGCGGTGGCTAGCTGGCTCAGGGCGTCCTCATTGCTTGAGGGGTTAGTTTTGGTTCCCATCATGGGATGTTTTGCCTGCAGACTCTTTTGCCTGCATTCAGAGATAAGCTGGCAAGAATTTAATCAATTAGAAAGTACAGAATGAGGTCAAAATGGAGGTAGTTGAAGTCTGCTTTCGACGTAAGACACGTGGGTCCTTGCTACCTCCCCAGACGAGTGGGATTGGCTGCACGAGTGGCAGCAGTTGGGGGGGTCCCCACCCTCTTCCCTGGCAATGAGTGTTCGAGAAGCCAACTGTCTTTATGCTAGCGGGGAGGGGGTGTTACTAAATAGTTAAGGGAAGCAGCTTTTCATAAAAAAATAAAACCTAAGTGCCAGGATTCCAATGTTCTGGCCACTCCCCTTCTGCAGTTTGGGCTGGGTTGGCCAAGAACTGGCCTCAGGCAGTGAAGGGAGAGAGCCCTGTGAGGACACGTGCTGGGGACACGTGCTGGGTCTTGCGGTGTGGCGCGAGGAGGGCAGCCAGCAATACCCCCAGTCCGTAAACGGTATCCTGCCCCATTATTGCTGCTGAGCAGGTGAGGTACACGAATGTTTTAGTCAGGTCTGATGTGGGGAACAAAGACAAAAGAAATGTAGAAAAAATGAGATCTTACAGCTTGCAGCCCCTTGACAAATATTTGAGGCAGGCAGAGTGACCTTGCTTAAGGAACTCAACGGCCTCAATGTTAGCACTTTGCTAAAGGCGAAAAGCAAACTTAGCTTGACATGAGACCCACCTCCAGGATCCTGCAAGTCTTCTTTAAAGATATGAAAATCCTTTAGGAAACTTCCTTTATCTCACCCCCCACCCAAGATATATGTTAGAAATCATCCTCTAAACATATGATCTACTGATATACATCAAGAGTCTCATGACTAATATTTTACTAGACAGTAGTAAATAACCTTATCTTTTTTTTTTTAAAGATTTTATTTATTTATTTGCCAGAGAGAGAAAGAGAACAAGCAGGAGGAGTGGCAGGCAAGCAGGGGAGAAGCAGGCTCCCCACTGAACAGGGACTTGATCCCAGGACCTTGGGATCATGACCTGAGCAGAAGGCAGACACTTAATTGACTGGGCCACCCAGATGTCCCATAAATAACCTTATCTTTAACGGCAGCTAGCTCCTCAAGGTCCTGGAAGCCTTGCTTCCAAATTTCTTAGAGACGTATGCTATCCCTAACCCCCACTAACTGAAAGGCATATAATCCATTGGTCACTCCTCCCAACCCCAATGCAGTTCCTTCTCTCAGGGTACTTTCCTTGTGCTTTAATAAAAACACCTTTTATTACACTGAAGAGTGTTTTCTTGACTATTCACTCCTGGAGCGTAAACATCCCATCATGATCCTGTGCGTAGAAGCCTTTCTTGGTCTGTTTTGGGGCAGCACAGTGAGGTGCCTAGGAGAGGGTTTGGACATCTTTGCCCCTCCTTCTGTGCTCACGTTACAGCCCATGGATTGGGCAAAGCTGCTGTTTCTCCCTCCATTTCCATGAAGAGGTTGGCCTGGGCCCAGCATCAGCCAGGGATACTCCGCAAAACCTCAGAGAAAGCTGAGGCTTCCCCCCTCAGGCCACTTTATAGTCATGTTCATCCTTCCTTCGCAGGGCCTTTGAGAGAAATGATCAAGGCTGACATGCTTTTCAAGGGGCTTGACCACTGGCAAGACCAACTTTCGCCACAGATTTCCAGAGACTTCCATCTACTCATCTCCTGGACAAGGGAGATGGGGCTTCTGAGCTCCGCAAGAGAATCAAGTGAAAACTGTCCCTTGAACGGCACTGGACTTTTTAAATACAAGCTTTAAGGGTTTTTCTTACTTTGGGGTTTTGTAAGCAAACCATTGCGAGTTTGCTCTGCGGTGAGTCAGAAATTGCACCAGGTTAAGTTGTTGCACAAAGAAAACTTCATCTGCAGCAAAGAAGAAGATCATGGGGAGTGGCTTCCAAAGCCGTGACTCCCAAGCAGGGGTGGATGGGTTCCTTTCACTCAGGGTTAGGATGAATATCTCTGATAAAGGATAGTTGGAAGGCAGGCAGTTAGGGACTGGAAGCCCAGCCCTAAGAGGAAACCACCCTTAAAAGGATTTTACCCCACTCTGGAAGGAGCCCTCCACTTTTTCCCAGATGATGGTAGATAGGTGACAAAAAGCTGATTGGATGACAGGCTCAGGGAGGTTAATCAGATCACGACAGCCCATAAAAACCCCTAGACATAGAAACTCCAGTGGCAACCCTCCTTGGGAGCTTTGTAATATTGCTTTCCTATCGCTCAGTGAACCTTGCTTTGCTGCCCACCAGTCTGTCTGGTCTACCTCTTCATTCTTCCAAGTGGCGTGACCGAGAACCTCGGGCACCAAGAGAGTAGAAATTCTGTAACATTTAGATAGGGAAGCCTTGTCATCATTCGGAGGGGCAGGCATAAGGTTGAGCATGTGCTTTAAAGAAACCTGCCTATACATACATTGTATATTATGTAAATGAGCCTCAGGCTTGTCCTTGGGTAGAGATATTACTGTTATAATAATGAGGTAAAAGCAGTCATTGATCATTCTATAGGTCACTCCATGGTCCATCTGTGCAAGCGTGAGTCAGGAAGTTCAAACTGCACTGGGTGGTCAGGTTGGGGAAGTCCCTAGCCTTTGATCGAGCTTTCACTTTCATTTGCCTGAGACAAGAGATAAGCTGGAAAGAAGAGCTTAAGGAAAAATGTGGGACAAAGGTCAGTGAGTACAAGCAGGTGGGCAGTAAAGGTCAGATCTTGGGGCCTAGCTGGTGACACTTTCACCCTGGCTTTGGCTGGCTTCCGTATTCTGTAAAAGTCTCTATTCGGAAGCTACATTGACATTTTCCAACTTGGATTTTAACATAGGGTTGCCAGACCATTGCAGAGTGAGAGGAACTGGATTTGCCCTCCTGCCTGAAACAACAAAACAACAAAAGCAGACAAAAGACATGAAACATAGATCTTCAAGATATTAGACAACAGGCAAAGGGGATAGTGATCCCTGAGGGATGGAAAACAAACAGGTGAGCCCTGCAATTGCTCTAATTTACTGCCTCGAGTGAGTTTCCAAGCAAGATTGGGGAGGGGAAACTGAAGAGGCACCCAGGGGACCTCGCGGAG
>CM052898.1:52784531-52863369 GCA_028534135.1 Potos flavus | reverse complement strand
GGGGGGGGGGCGGGCAGGCACAGTGGGCAGGTAATCATTTGAAAGGATTAGAAGGAACAATGGCCAGCACTCACACAACGCTGGGAATGGTGCTTGTTCCCAAGAAAGAGACTGAAGGAAAGACACCTAACATCATTCATGGGGTGTGGGTGGAGACCTCAGGAAGGTCTTGCCTCAGTTGTGGGAACTAATTGGCCCTCCACTGAGCACTGCTCTACACCACTTAAATTATAAAAGCGAGACCGGAAAAGATCAAACTGTTTCCAAATAACTTAAAGGCATCCCGGAATGAAGCTCGAAATTCATAGGAGATTTATATAGAAGTAATAAAATTGATATAAAAATAACCAGCAACCAACATAGTAAACTTCAGAATGTCTGGCCTTCCATCAAAGATTTTGAGGTATGCAAAGAGCTGGGGGAAATGACTCTTAAGAGAGGAGATCAATCAATCACTTGAAAATGACCCAGACCTGACACAGATGTTAGAATCACCAGAGGCAGACATTCAAACATGTACTATAACTGTAGTCCATAAATTTAAGGCATTAAGTTGATAAATGGAATATATCAAAAAGGTCCACTCTCTCTCTTTTTTTTTTTTCAAGATTTTACTTATTTATTTGACAGAGAGAGGCACAGTGAGAGAGGGAACACAAGCAGGGTGAGTGGGAGAGGGAGAAGCAGACTTCCGCTGAGCAGGGAGCCCGATGTGGGGCTCGATCCCAGGACCCCAGGATCATAACCTGAGCTGAAGGCAGATGCTTAACAACTGAGCTGCCTAGGCGCCCCAGTCCACTCGAGCACTTAAGAGATGAAAACTGCCATGGCTAAAAGGAATTGTAGAGCAAGGGATTGACAGCAATTAGAAAATGAAGAAAAACACTCACTAGGACTTGTGTTGAGTCAGCAAACCGCTTTGAGTGGTACTGTTACCTTCATGGCACAAAACCCGCCAAACCGAGAACACAGGATGCCTTTCCACTTCTTTGGGCCTTCTTTAACTGCTTGCAGCAATGTTGTAGTTTCCAGTGTACAAGTCTTTTGACTTTGCAGGTCTTGGACAAAGTCTTGGACTTTGCAGGTTAGAGAGGATCAGTGACAGGAGGTTGCTTCCCTCGCTGGTGTCTGGGATCAGCTCTCACAGGTTTGCCCAGGGAAATAGGGATCAGCAGAAGCCCTTGCTTTTACAAGCTAAGCTCCAACTGGAAGGATGCCGGTGACCCCTTGAGGCCCCTGCAGGGAGGGCTCCTGGCCCCAGAAGTTGCCATGAGGTGAGAGGCCAGAAAAGAATGGATCCCCAAAAAGCCAGCCCAAGTGCCCCTCTGTCAACAAAGGAGAAAGGTAAAGGAGCCACGGGCTCTCTTCTCTGGGTGGGGCTGGGAGCCTCAGAGTGGGTGCGGGAAGGGGCCGCTGATTCCAGGTCCTGGGCGGAGTCTCACTGCCTCAGAATATGTGTCCTCCAGAGTGGTGGCGCCTGTGCCACTCTGCCCTCCTGCTCAGGCGACAGAACAGGGGGAAGCCGCCGGGTCCAACAGGCAGACCCCCACGTTGTTGCTGCTATGACCAGCATGGGGAGTCCTTTCTCAGATAGGGTTCACATTCAAACCCATGCCCCAAGTTTCCATCTCTGCACCAGTCACACCAAGACGGCTGGGCAGTACCCCATCATCTGTAGTGCGCAGGGGGTGGGGATGAGGGGGCGCATGTCTCAGCATTTGAGGTTAGAAGCCAGCTACGGCTGAAGCCTCCCCCGCCCCCCCATACGCTCACTCTTTCCCCTCTTCAGCTTTTCCTGTTCACCCCTCTGCCCATGCAGTCCCTTATCCTCCCGCTGTGCCTTCCGAGAGGGGGCTGGGTAAACACACATGTGCTGGCCGGAGCTTGTCATTAAGCATCCCCCTGTCCTCTAAGAGCCGTCTCCTGTGACCAGCATCTGCAGACACCAGCCCGGTTCCACGTCCCTGAAGTGAAACTATACAACTGCTGTACCTGAAAAACTCCATTTTCCTTATTAAAACAGATAGCTAACGAACTCTTGAACTGGGCACAAAGACCTTTGAACTGGGACAGACAAGGCAATTGTTTTACAAGCAGCTGCTCTTTAAAATTCAACAGGATCACTGATATCTAGACCATAAAACTGTTGGTGGGAACTCTCCGAGCATGGGATAATTAATTAATGCATACCAGGAATAGTTTCCTTTGTTTACGCCAATAGAATAGTTGGTCCAGTAACCCAAAGCGGCTCACCTGGATTTGCCTGCATGGGTAATCCGTAGTCCTCGAATTGCAATTCCGAGACCCCAAATAAAATGCCTTTTTTAAGTTTCACCTCCTTGGTGGACGATGGCCACCCTGAAGTGCTTAACTGCGCATGCACAGTACCGCCCCGCCTCCCCTTCGGCAAGCTTTGGCTAGACAAAGCCCTCCAGGCCTGTGGAGCTAGGACAAGGACCCAAAAGACTGCAGTCCCTGGGGTGGTGTGAGCCCACCCCCTTAAAATCACTCTGATCTGGCAGCAGCAAATTGGGTGAGTCCTCATTTGGATGCGCTGTCCCAACAGGCTCCAGGTTTCTCCCAAACCAGGGAACCCAGGTGATTCAACAGCGCCTGCAGAGGAAATACATAGGCTAGGGTTTGAGATGGGCCATACCCTGCTTCCCCAAGCGACATCTGTCACTCAGCCTTTGCAAACCCTCCAGTTCCAGATAGCTAGCGACCCTGAATTGTGAAGCCTCCTTATGCTCAGTAGTCTTTCAGCAGGCCTTGGGCAGCCGGGACCTTCCAGGCCTAGGAAACTTGGGACTGGCCCCCAAGGACTGCATAGTTTCCAGGCTGGTTGGAGCCCAACCTTCTGATAACTACTCTGAGGTAGCAGCTCAAATCAGTGACAGTCGGTCCCTGGTTGAATCTGCTGCCTAATCTGCATGCAGGATGCAGCAAGGTTCACGCATCTCTCTTGGGGGGATACCCAGCCACCCTGCCAGGCCCTGCCCTAGCAAGGCATTCCAGCTTCCTCCAGCTCTGCCTTCAGGGTAATAGGCCCATTTGAGTTGCATAGGACTTGGAATGAAAACGATGCCTGTACTCCCAAAGGCCCACTCCTTCTGATGTGGTTTGAAGGCTGGGGTTTGGAGGTGATGGCCAAGAAAGAATTCTTGAGACGTTTTTTTTTTGTTTTGTTTTGTTTTTGTTTTTTTTTTAAGATTTTATTTATTTATTTGACAGAGAGAGAGATCACAAGTAGGCAGAGAGGCAGGCAGAGAGAGAGGGGGAAGCAGGCTCCCCGCCGAGCAGAGAGCCCGATGTGGGCCTCGATCCCAGGACTCTGAGATCATGACCTGAGCCGAAGGCAGAGGCTTTCCCACTGAGCCACCCAGGTGCCCCTCTTGAGATGTTTTTGGTGCAAAAAGGTGATTTTATTAAAGCACGGGGACAGGACCCGTGGGCAGAAAGAGCTGCACTGGGTTTGTGAGGAGTGGCTAATTATATACTTTCAAGTTGGGAGGGGGTTAACGACAGCACAAGCCTCCCAGGTATTTTGGAAACAAGGTTTCCAGGATCCTGAGGGGGCTAGCAATTGTCAGGAAAAGACCATTTATTACTGTTTAGTAAACCCTCAGTCAGGAGACCCTTCAGATGAATATCAGTGGGCCATAGGCTTGCAGGATGATTTCTAAAATATATCTTTGGGAGGGTAGAGATAAAGGGAGTTTCCAAAGGAATTTTCATATGTTAAAGAAGACTTACAGATCCTGGGGGCCTAGCTATTGTCAGGATAGGGTAGTTTTTCCCTCTAGCAAGGCATTAATATTAAGACAGTTGGGAGTTTCCTGGAGGAATGTCTTACTCCATTTGCCTCCAGTATTTGTCAAAGGACTGCAAGTTACACGGAAATTTAATTTTTTCTTTCGCCTTTGCTTGCCACATCACTGTGACCTTGTCTTTCCCATTTCATGACTTTCTCGAGGTCCCTGAGTACCTAACCTGAGAAGCCAGCACATGCGTACATGTACCCTGTAGCTGTTGCTGGCAGCCTGGCCCTGCCGGGGCCGTTGCAGGGAGAGGCTGCGTCCCAGCAAACTATTTGCAATATCTGGCATGTGCCTAATTCCAAGACTTCTTATATCCGAGAAAAGACACCCATTTTAAAACGTAGCCTCACAAAGACTTTTAGAGTGTGAGCTCCCTATATCCCAGGCCCATTCAGGGTGCTGGGGTCTAGCTGGAGCTCCACAGATTTGGAAAGCACCCTGCAGCCCCAGGCCAACTGACAGTGTGCTGACTGGGCAAGCACGGGCATTGCAAGTCAAGGTGACCAGGGATGCAAACAAGAAAGTGTAGCTGAAGAGAGACAGTCATAGGAGCAGGTTATTAGGGAGAGCTGGCATCCGCCTAATTCCAAGCCTGAACCTAGACAAATGCGTATATTTCCCTTGAAGGCAGAGCTGGAAGGGCCAAGTGAGATGGTTAGGGGTCCTGTCCCAGAAGAGATACCTGGGAGGCTTGATTGCTGGAAAAGCCCAGGACCCCATTGGGGCAGCCAGTCCAAATGGAGACAAAAAACCCCCAGTTAAAAATGGAGCATCAGAAAGCTTTCAGAGTGTGGGGCGGTCTGTACCCTGAGGCTAGTCAGGTGGTTAGCCTTTTATCTGAGCTCCACAGGCCTGGAGTGCCCCCTGCAGCCCAAGGCCAGCTCACAGAGTAGGGACTGCGCGTGAGAGAGGACACTCTCACCTCGGCATATGAAGCAAGAGAACTAATTAAAAGGTGAGTCACTTACCTGTGGAGCATAAGGAAAAACATGGAGGACATTGTGAGAGCGAAGGGAGGGATGAATTGGAGGAAATCGGAGGGGTGAAGAACCATGAGAGACTGTGAACTCAGAGCAAGGGACTGAGGGTTTTGGAGGGGAGGGGGTGGGGGGATGGGCGAGCCTGGTGGTGGGTACTGAGGAGGGCACGTATTGCATGGAGCACTGGGTGTGGTACATAAACAATGAATCTTGTAACACTGAAAAAATAAAATAAAAGTATTTGGGAAAAAAAAGTTAACAGAAAAAATAAATAAATAAATAAAAGGTGAGTCTAAAAGCTGCGCCCCCACAGGACAGAACAGCATTATCTACAGTGTTTGCAGGCACCAAAAACAGAACTGGTTGACTTGGTAAGAACAGCTGAGGAAATAAACCAAGATAACACCCGTGTGTATAGCCAAAGCAGGCCTACACCTCCTGTGAATAGCCCCCATCAAAATAGACCAAAGCAACTTACACTACCACTCTTTAAAATAAATTATCAAAATAGAAACCCGAATAGAAACCCCAGGAACTAGGTAAGTGACAGAGAAACGGAAGCAACCAACATTTGAGAGTAAATGGACCTACAGAAAATAAACCCACATATAGACCCACTAATTACTTTATCATAAATACTAACCCCTTTATAAAACCTAATCCCATTAACGGACAAGCCACTGACAGCCAAAGGAAGGCATTGGCTCATGTTGCTGGCTGTTATCAGTAGAAATCTCATTTGTAAATAAAAATACTACGTATAGGGGCGCCTGGGTAGCTCGGCCATTAAGCAGCTGCTTTCGGCTCAGGTCATGATCCCAGGGTCCTGGGATCGAGCCCCGCATCGGGCTCCTTGCTCAGCAGGAAGCCTGCTTCTCCCTCTCCCACTCCCCTTGTTTGTGTTCCCTTTCTCACTGTTCACTGTGTTCTCTGTCAAATAAATAAATAAAATCTTAAAAAAAAAATACTACATATAACACCATGTTGTTAGATACAGGCTCCCAAGTAACAATGATGCAAGGATATTCTACTAATTTAGAAATCTTTAATGATAAAAAGGGACTAATTGAAGGATTAGGAGAAAACTTGACCCCAAGGACATGGGCCATAGTTTCCTTACAACTGATGACAGACCACCCGTTAAAGCTAAATGCCTTAGAGGTCTTGATTTTGGAAACATTCTTAGAATGGATGTAATAGAATATACTCGAAGAAAACACTCAGAAACCCCTAAAGGAATTTAGTATTGTGTTTACTATTTCACCATACAGTAACGCAATCTGATTTATTAAAAAGCCAGATGGGTCCTATAGATTTATAGTAGATTACAGGAACGTAAACACTCTCCCTGAATTGAGGGACAACCCCCAATGGGAGCACCCCCACTGTCACAAGGTCACAGTGATGTGGAAAGCCTATCATAAACAATATCACCACTGGACCTGGAACTTACTACAGAGTGATAGACTTATCTGACATGTTCTTTGCTATTCCAGTTAACCAGGAGAGCCAGCCCAGGACTGCATTCACACAGGAAGGCAGAAAATACCAGTTTGCTAGTTTGCACGACAGCTTAACAGCCCACAACCCAACACAAGACCCATCCAGGCCTTGGATGAGAACAGCACACACACAAACCAGTATTTCCTATCCTGATGACATCCTTATTTCTGGTGATTTCTTGGAAGAACAGACTAGGGTCAAAATTAAGTTCATTGAATTCCTTACACTCACAAAACAGACAATCAACCCAGTAAGGGCCAAGGACTCCACACTACGGTAAAATCTATCTCCCAATAATTTGGTTCCCTGAAGGCAGAAAAATACCAGACCCAATAATAAACAAAACAGATTGCATACCAACTTCTACTACAAAAGAAGCTCAGAAAAGGATAGCAGTGTTTGAATACTGGAAATAACACATACCACATATGGGGGCCATGTTAAGACATATTTATGAAATAACTAGGAAGAAGAGGGAATTTAAATGGATAGAGACTCAAAGGATGTCTCTGTTTGAAAAATGCTGCCAGAAATTTAAATATACTGGCACCAGCCAATAATCAGGACTCTCAACATAAACTAGAGTAATTATACTCACAAAGATTCGCAACACGTTCACCATGGACTAAAACGCCATAGGACCCCAATTTTTTTATTAACATATAATGTATTATTTGCTTCAGGGGTACAGGTCTGTGAATCACCAGGACCCCAAGTTTTTACCTGGTTGCATTTTAGACTAAGAAGTTCCCATGGCTGAGAACAGATAGCAACCAAGTGAAAGGTTCATCTGGGCACTCTATGAGGCCCTACAGAATACAGGACCACTAACAGAAAATAAACCAATGATACTTAAACTCCAACAGCTTATTCTGGAGCAGGTAAAGCAAACCCCTGACAAACAGAGGAGGACTACTTTTGACCATAAAGTCCTAATATGGAAATGGCAAGTTTCAGACTGGGTAATACAGAAGGAGGACTGACCTTCTGCATGAAGTGAGAAAATATCATCCATGCCAACAGAGGACTTGCCAGAATTTCTGTGGGGTGAGCCTATCTGAGCTGGAGCAGCAGGGCAATGGGGACTATCCTGGACCATGGCTCTCAACAATGCTTGGTTTACAGAGGACCAGCCTCTATGACACCATCCAGAGGAGCTCGAATGTTGTGGCCTTGAAGACCAATGATGTTCTAACACTGACAGAATCAGTCTTAGGAGAATCGGTACAATATGTTGAACAAATAGCCATAAAATGAGTGACTTAACAATCTCTTGAGGAAAATCAGAATGAGGTCTATCTTTTCTCAGACTCCTGCGTAGAAGCTACTGAAATTGCTCTTTGGTTGGGAACGTGGCGGACGCAGAGATGACCGGAAAATGGGAAATAAGAACATATGGGGTAAGGACATGTGGCAGCAAATAGTACTGTCTGACATCTCCGTATTCATCATACATGTCCCTGCACATCAAAAAGACAACTCTGAAGTAACCAAATTTAATAACTAGGTAGATAAACTCACTAGGAAAAACAAAATAGGCAAAGATCCCTTAAATTTAACTTTAAGAACACAGCGATTCATGGATAAGGAGGAAACTAGTTCAAAGCATAACCATACATACACAAGAAGAATGGAGCATAAAACCAGAACACACAGCTATGCCACAATAGGATCATCGCATGGGCACATCACCAAACAGGTCATGCTGTCCCATGTGGCACCAGAACATGGTTAGAGGAAATAAACATGCACATCCCTACCAAACACTTCTGATTTCAAATCAAGAAATGCGAGAATTGCTCAAATTTTAAAGCATTAATGAATACTCCGGATAAGGTCAAAGCTGACAGACTCTTCCAGATTATACAAATTGATGGTATAGGACCCTTGCCTATATCAGAGAATAAATTATATGTATGTGCCACTGTAGACACATGGTCAGGAAGAGGATTGTCCTATCCTGGCAGGAAAGATGATAAAAAAATCCACCATCAGAACACTGGAAATCTTGATTGCTTGTTATGGTATCCCAACCATCATAAACTCAGGGCACGCACTTCATGGGAAAATGAATACAAGAATGGGCTAAGAAACAGGACATAACATGGAACATCCACTCATCTTACAACAAACCACCTCGGATCCACTGAAGTGTATAATGGCTGACTCAAGCAAAAGCTGACGTTGTTTACGAATAACCTAGATATAAAAACTTGAACTCAAATGATCTGGGAGGTGGCAAGATCTCTGAACCACAGATATAGAAAGGATGGAAAACTTCCATTGAATGAATATTGCAGGAACCCACAGAGATGAGAACTAGCACTAACAACACCCCAACATCTAAATTAAAAGGGAAAGTACTAATTAAAGAACAATGAAATACATATAGTTCTGGGGAGGTTGTAGCACCTGCCACTAAGAAATCCTATTGGGTGACTGAAGAAAAGGCACATTACATCAAATCACAGAAAATAAGATGCTTTCTCTATAAAAATTTCAGGCATGGAGAACACCATCTTTTCTTGTATCAACTGTAGATGCGAAATATTCAGGCATGATGCAGGGCAATTATGCGTGGGCCAATAATGGCACTAATGGCCACCATAATTCTAGATTTCCTTGAGTGGTAAGAACACCAAGAAGAAAGAATTAAAGTTTTATAGGACACTATCTTCCCGTTGCAAGCATGACTCCATTATGCATCTTTACCCCGTCCATGTCCCTAAGTAGGTCAGTGCAGCCTGCTGCTTGCTGGACATACTATTTTGCCTGTTGCTCACTATTGGAAACCATAATCATTGCAGCCATGGACACTTCTTACAGCTCCAGCCTCAGCAGCGGTGCTGCCATTCCAAATTAGAATTCCACCTTCTTGTCCAGATACAACTCCACTGTCCCTGGCATCCTCTACTACTTCCACAGATCATCATCCTCATCACCTTATTGCAACCGAGGGCTCACCAGAGTCACCAACATCACCAGCAGCACCAACCCCAACCCCTCCACTCCACCCTTTCCTATCTGCACCATCTACTCACTGGGAAACCTTCCAGTCAGTGGAGAAACCCAACATTAACTGAAGCTGCTGAAGCAGTGGAAATTTCCACGTCAATATCTGCAAGAAGCAGCAAAGATCTCAAACCACACCCTCTCTTAGACCTTGACTTGGAGGATAAAGATCGGCCTGAACTACTAACTGGCTCTTCGTTATTATAAACGAGCATATAAGACAACCAGGTACTGACTTTTGTACTTTTCTCTTGTATTACGGAATTGAGTGCAGCACCTAATGCAGGCAGAGACCGTGTGAATATAACACCAATTTAATTTCTGATTCATTCTATGTGCTAGCATTTAGTTGTTAAAAAAAAAGGCAGCTATTTATTCTAAAAAATACAGAAAGGGCAATTATATCTTTAAATATAAATATGCAAAAAAATTGATTCTTTACTACACTTTCAACTTGCTCTGTTTAATCCATTTTCACCTATTAGAAAATAAACGATAGACCCATGGGCACTATGTCCAGACTTTACAAGAACGGGGAAACCTTGGAAGGTATACAGAGGATACAGGAAACTTAGCATCTAACAGTTATCATTATCTTTGATGATATATATCAGGCATCAATCTCATACCACAGATGTCTGTCCCAAGAATATGGGATCCTGTGATAATAAAACCACTCTTGATCATATTAAAATCTACAACAGTAGCCTAAATCCTGAAATTTAACACGAAGGACTTTCAAGCCGGATATAGATCTCCAAACCGTGCTCAGCTTTATCCATCTTCATTTATGCCCAATTTACAACCTAGGCCAAAACCAGATTTCTAAAATGAAGGAAACCCTTACAGGTCCTTGTTGGACTGGTAGGGGGATTAACTGAAGGAACAAAGGCAGCCACGTTTTCTCAATTCCAAGTCCATGGAGTCATATTAAATTTAAAAATGTTTGAAACCAGGGCGCCTGGGTGGCTCAGATGGTTAAGTGTCTGCCTTTGGCTCAGGTCATGATCTGCAGGTCCTGGAATCGAACCCCATATCGGGCTCCCAGCTCAGCGGGGAGTCTGCTTCTCCCTCTTCCTCTGCCTCTCCCCCTGCTTGTGCTCTGTCTCTCTGTATCTCTCTCAAATGAATAAATACAAAAAATCTTTAAAAAAATGTTTGAAATCAAACAATCTCAATTTAACACACAAGCCCTGGCAGCGTTGTCATGGTTGGGTACACAGAGAAATAAAATCAGTAATGCATTACAAAGCATAACTGAATTTAACACAGAAGTAAACAGAGCAGTGGAAATTTGACACAAAGCATTTGGAGAAAACACTAGAAAAAATACTATAAAATGGCCTAAAAGGTGTTTCTTGAACTATGGATCATTAGTTGTTGCATTTAAGAACAGTTGATATGTGGAATACTCTTAGACTGGTTATAATCTCGGGGCAATACTTATGATAGAAGAAAACCATGTTCCTAAGGGTATGTGGGTGGAACAAAATCAAAATGCCTTTGCTATAGCTACACCTATAGTACAAGTATCTGTGACTATGGCCTTGATGCCTCCTTCGTGAGTTATATGTAATATGGGAAATTAGACCAGGATAGTAGACTCAAAGCCAAACCCCACATCATATCCTTTTGGAGTCCAGGGGAAAATAAGAAACACAACATGATGGCATGTATAAAAATAAGACAGGTAACAAATGTGACGACAGAGGGAAAAAGATATTATTCAAGGTCAATAGAAGACAAAGGAATTATTAAAATAATCAGAGAAATATTTCACATTGAACCTCCTAAACTAAATCTAACAAATGTAAATCATACATTAGGAAACTTGAGAAAAGAAAAATTTGGAATACTGATAAAGCCAAATAACTTTGCAGATGTTAAAAACACAAAAACATGCATTTCCTGAAATAACAACAGCCTTGAATTATGTTATGGCAATTGAACTTGCTTGATAGAACTGTACAAGCTTGTAACCACCGGAGCTTTATAAACATTCTCTTTCTATGGAAATGCAATTGTTAAGGAATTTGAACTGAGTGGTTTAAGAAGGTTAACTTGTGGTCAGTTGGTGGATATGGTACCATGTTGGAGCCTTCTTTGTTCTGCTTATATTGATACTATTAGCAATATGTTTGCTTAAACTGGCAATGAAACTATGGTGTAGAAGAATGTGCAAAGGAGATATACAAAATGTGACCGAATGTGTGTGATCAAGATTGTAAGTGAGGTAGAATCACAGGGTGGATTGATATTTTTTGAACTTGGATTTGTACAGGGCATTAAGCTTTAGTATTAATTGGTGTGTGAGTGACTTGAAATCACAGGGTGGATTCTCATGTCCTAATTTGATATGATTGGAGATCCATTTGGTTATGACGAAGACGTACAAAAATTTTTAGAAGTCATGTTTTGATGTAAGAGTGAAGTTAAGTTCTGTCACGATGTCATCATCTCATCTGTTCTTACCCATAAGAACTCAGTAGCCCCCCTGCTGAGAGGCCTTGGGGACTCATCAATGAAGACATAGGAAGAAGCCCTATGACAAGGGAACATATAGACTATGAACACTGGGACTTGTGAGAAGCATACAAGAGTGTTCTCTTTGGGCAAGGCTACACATCACTGATGTAAAATAGCTCTCCAGAGGCCTTGAGGTAATTAGTTCTTGGCGCAGTAGAGGTGACGCTTGCTGGCAGTGGTGAAAGCCATAGGCCTCAAAAAATGTCCCCTTGACCATCATCACCAGCACCTGTGTTCCCTAGCAATGTGCTCTGGCAATGTGGGACTTTAACTCTGATGCTGGCAGCTGGACAGCAGCCCTCAGTGGGCTAAACCGTCTCTCCTGAGTGCCAAGTCCTATAAAGGTACAAAACAACAACAACATTTGACTTTATTCATCTCCCCTTGCCCGGATAATAGTGTGATTAATCTAACATCGCTTTGGACTATATTATTTCTTTACTGGTAAATTGTTATCATTATTTTTTAAAAGATTTTATTTATTTATTTGTCAGAGAGAGAGAGCACAAGCAGGGGGAGCAGCAAGCAGAGGGAGAAGCAGGCTTCCCACTGAGCAGGGAGCCCGATGAGGGAACTGACCCCAGGACCCTGGGATCATGACCTGAGCCGAAGGCAGACCTTAACCAACTGAGCCACCCAGGGGTCCCTTTATTGGTAAATTAAAACATCATCCTATACTCTATGAGCTTATGAAATTCGCACAGCGAACCAGAATTAAATACATTGTTGGAAAAGACAGAAATAATCTGAGCATGATTTGCCTCCACAAACAAAGCAGACTGCAGGGACAGTCTGTGCGCTTATGGAGGTGAGCACATGGATTAAGGCAGGTGTCAGGTGCCTCTAATATTCCGCTTCTGTGACTTGGCCTTACCCACCATTGCTGTGTTTCAGGTCCTCAGCTCACATGTGTGTGAGTCACATGTGTCCAGTACACACACACAATGAGCAGGCCTTGGGCAGCTGGGGACCGTCGCCAACCACATGCATTGCCTCAAGGGTGGAGGGAGCCCACTTCTGGAAAATCACTTGGAGGCAGCCACAGAAATGAGTGACAGTCAGTCCCCATGTGTACTTACTGTGTGCTGGGGTCCCAGGCTTCTACAGCAAACAAGGCTCCCTGGTGTCTCTTATTGGAGGATACCCCAGCCAACCTGCATGGTCCAGCTTTGGCCAGGCAGTCCACATTCCTCCGGCTCTGCCTTCAGGGGGAATATGTGCATTTGTGTAGGTCAGGGCTTGGAATTAAGTGGATGCCAGGTACCCCAAATAGCTCCCTCCTGTGAACTGGCCTGGCTGGACATTGCCCTGTTCCAGGTCCCTGGCTACCCTGACCTGTGCGGTCTGCACATGCATAATTTGACTCATGCCAGTTGGCCTTGGGCTATAGGGAATACTCCAGGCCTATAGAGCTCTGGCTGAACCCTAAGCCCTGAACAGTTTCAGGGTACAAAGGGTCTTCCCTAAAAATCTTTCTGAGGTGGCAGCTTTAACCTGGAAATGGGCAGTCCCCATTTGGACTGGCTGGCTGGTGAGGTCCAGAACTTCTCCAGGCTCCCATGTGTCTTGTTATTGGAGGATACTTGTCGGTCTTCCCAGCTTTGCCCTGACAGAGCAGTCCAGATTCCTGCACATTTGGGGGAATTCGGGGGAATATGTGTGTAGGCTAAGGCTTGGAATTAGGCAGATGGCATAAACTTCCAAGAGCTTGCTTCCATGATTCACCTTTTCTGGATACTTGCCCTGTTCTAGGTTCCTGCCTAACCTGACCTGCATGGCCTGTACATGCACAGAACATACCTGGTCAGCTAGCCTTGGGCAGCAGGGACCCTCTAGGCCTGTGGAGCTTGGCCCATCCACAACCAACCATATAGATGTCAGGCTTGAAGCATCTTCAGAGTGTGTGAGAACAGACAGTTGCAATTTCACAGATTTTCCTGGTTTCTAATTTATTTTTATTTTTTTAAAGATGTTATTTATTTATTTGACACAGAGAGAGAGAGAGCACAAGTAGGCAGAGCAGTAGGCAGAGGGAGAGGGAGAAGCAGGCTCCCTGCTGAGTAGAGAACCTGATGCAGGGCTTGATCCCAGGACCCAGAGATCATGACCTGAGCTGAAGGCAGATGCTTAACCTGACTGAGCCACCCACATGCCCCTAATTTATTTATTTTTTTAAGTAAACTCTGTATCCAGTGTGGGGCTTGAACTTATGATCCCAAGATCACGAGTTGCATGCACTGCTGACTGAGCCAGCCAGGTGTCCCCTGGTTTGTAATTTAAATGTGTCTGGTGACCTTTGAGTGGCCCAGAGGGCAACAGGCACAAAGACTGTCTAAATGTGAGCTATTGTGGTGATTTCCCATCAGGTCATTCATATTCAGTTTGTGGGGCTTGGAAAAAAAAAAAAGGCAGGGGCGCCTGGGTGGCTCAGTTGGTTAAGTGTCTGCCTTCAGCTCAGGTCATGTTCCCAGAGTCCTGGACTCAAGCCTGGCGTCAGACTCCTTGCTCAGTGGGGAGTCGGCTTCTCCTTCTCTCTCTGCCTCTCCTCTTGTTTATGCTCTCTCTGTCTCTCAAATAAATAAATAAAATCTTAAAAAAAAAAAGGCATCTTTAGTTTTCCATGATTCCAAGTCTAAAGGATAGGAGGAAATTGGAAATGTTAGTTTTCAGAGTTGTACCCAGACATTGGAGGAAACTAGAAAAATCCAGGATCCAGTCTAGTTTATAGGCAGTAAACAAAACCTCAAACACAAAATCATGTTACTGAAACAATTTTTCTCTCTAAAGTCACCCTTGTTTTCAAAGTTAGCCCAAATAAGACTAATTTGTATTTAAAGTAAGTTAAGTTTTAATGAATGTGGCCTGATTATTTATTTACGTGCGAGAAAATAGTGGTTGATCATATAGTATAGGCTCTTTCCAATCTGCTTTGCTGTTACTTTTCATAAGGAATCTCTGGCCTGAACTTTTAACAGCTTCTTGAGGCCAAGAAGCCAAGCCAAATATTTGCCATCAGATTTGTCTGCAATACCTGTAGATTTGGGTTACTTCTTCTCTTCTTGAGCCTCCAAAATACCTTGAGATTCTAGCATCTGCCGGGAAGTAACTTTCTTTGCTTACTTGGATAAGGCTGCTGGGGATCTTGTAAGCAAGGTATCAGGCTGTTTTCCCAAGAAGCTTTATTGGCTCCATAAAGTTAGCTTTAGCTCCTTAAAGCTGTCTGGTCATATCTGAGTCTATGCATGTTTCTCTAAATGTGACATTTCAGTCAAAGCCCTGGTATTATAACCAATGTTTCCAATGTTGCTGTTATGAGGAAAACAGATTCTTATTGAATTTACGCAAATAAATATACTGCCATGAAAATATAAGAACACTCCCTGAGAGTTTCTAAATTCTGGAGGGATCGGGTAGGGGAAAAAAAGATAAATGCTTCAGTTCTGCTTACAGGGGTGGAATTTACCAAACTGTTGCAAATCAGTTAGCTTAAGAGAAAAGGTTTCTTTACATCAGGAAAAAGAAAATATTTTTAAAAATCAGCAATGTCCAAACAAAAAGTTATAAAAATTATAATCACCCTCTTCAGTTTATTCAGTCCCATGTAATTAATTCTCGTTTTGCTTAAATCCAGTTTTTCCATGAGTTCTGGAAATGTTTACCCAGTGTAGTTTTATGACCTCAAAATTGTCATAAAACTGTATGCTAGAGTCTTTTTCATGAATTTCCTTGTGAACACTTTTGTAAAAGTATCTGAGTAAAAATATAACTTCTTGTAAATGATAAAAGACTTAAAATTCCCATGGTTAAAGATATGAGGAGAGTTCATTACAATTCAATTGACAAGGAAATTTGGTTATTTCTGTGACAGTGAGCACTTCAAGATAATAATAAGAATTACAAGACTTCCAGGGAAGATGGCAGGGTAGTAGGGCCCTATGCTCATCTTGTCCCTCAGATATAACTAGATAACAGACACACGAGTGTAAATAACCCAGAAAATGACCCTTACACTGGCAGAGAAGACTCTTTACAGCTAAATGTAGAGAAGTGGGCATATTGAAGAGGGTAGGAAGGGCAGAAACACAGTTGGGAGTAAACGGCCCTTGAGCTGTTCATGGGAAGGAGGGAGCTGCTGGCACAGAAATGGGATAGAAACAGACTCTCACACCAGGGAGTCTGCATGGGGAAGACCAACCTATAAAATTTGTCTTTGAAAATCCGAGAGCCTAAATTTCACCAGTTTTTATAATTAGCAGGGCTTAAAACCTAGAACTTTAAAAAGCAATGGCTTGGCTCTGGGTGAGCTTGGAGGGGAAGAGGAAACTGAGTCCCCACCCTTAAAGAGAAAGCACCATAAACAGCCCCCTGAAATACAGCACAAAGCAGCGGTTTGAAAAACACCTGGAGTATATGAGAGGGAGATATATTTACTAATCTCCGAGTATGTGCTGGAAAGGCAAGGATCCTTAGGAGACTTCTTCAGGAACAAAGGAGCTGGCAGGCACCATTTCCCTCCTCTATCCGCCCCCCTCTAGCCTAGACACAGAAACCTGCAGGAACCAATGTAGCACCAACACTCCCTACCTAACTTGCTAACAGTGCTCCCCACCCCCACAGTCTCTTGTGGACACACCCTTTCAGCCAGGCCTCCAATTCAGGCCCCTCCCACAGCAGACCCATGAAAACCTTACAAACACTGCTGTTCTGTCCCTGAGTACTTCTGTGGATCCACCCCCTCCAATATGGCCTGCCTCAGTCTCTGGCAGCTGCAGGTCTCCTGCCAGTGACATGGACCTTGCTGGCACCTCACATCCCAGCCCCATGTTCCCTTATAGTTCGATGCTATTGCATCTTTGGTAAACGCCTGGTCTGACCCAACTTAAGCCCAAGGTGGCCCCAGACTGTCTCACTAACAACACAGGGACCAAACCCTGCCCACGACAGGCAAAGAAAGCCATTGTAGATGACTAGACTAAAGGCAAAGCAGTTCAGCCACGATAGCAGGGCACACACAACATATAGGAGATACCCCTGAAGCGCCAGGTTCTGGTGAACAGGGGACATTACACTGCAGGGCACTGCAGGATCTCTTCTTCATAAGGCCACTACTTTCAAGAGCAGGAGACGTAGCTGACTTTCTTAACACAGAGAAACAGACACAGAGAGTTAGACGAAATGAGGAGACAGAGGAATATGTCCCAAATGAAAGGATAGGACAAAATCACAGAAAGAGACCTAAACAAAATGGAGATAAAAATATTCCTGACAGAGAAGTTAAAGTAATGATCATAAAGATGCTCACTGGACTTAAGAAGAGTGGAAGCCCTCAGTGAGATCCTTAACAAAGAGATAGAAAACATAAAAAAGAACCCGTCAGAGATGAAGAACTCAATAATCGAAATTAAAAATAAATGAGGGGGGGCTCAGTCAGTTAATCATCCAATTATTGACTTTGGCTCAGGTCATGATTTCAGCGTCATGGGATTGAGCCCCATGTCTGGCTCTGTGCTCAACACGGAGTTTGCTTGTCATTCTTCTTCTGCTCCTCCCCCTGCTCTCTCTCTCTCTGTCTTAAAAAAAAAAAAAGATTTAATTTATTTATTAGAGAGAGAGACAGAGATAGTACAAGTAGGGGAAGTGGCGGAGGGAGAGGGAAACGACTCTCTGCCCAGTGGGGAGCTCAATGTGGGGTTTGATCCCAGGACCCTGAGATCATGACCTGAACCAAAGTCAGATGCTTAACCGACTGAGCCACTCAGGTACCCCAAATAAATAAAATCTAAATAAATAAATAAATAAATAAATAAATAAATAAATAAATAAACTAGGGTTCCCAGCTGGCTCATTTGGTAGACCCTGTGACTCTTGATCTCAGGGTCATGAGTTCAAGCCCCATAACGGGCATGGAGCCTACTTAAAAAAAGAAAAGAAAAGAAACTGTGAAGCTAAAAATAAACTAGATGGAATAAATAGTAGACTAGAGGAAGCAGAAGAACAGATCAGTGACCTGGAGGACAGAGTAATCGAAAGCAATCAAGGTGAACAGGAGAAAGGGAGAAGAATAACTTAGAGAAAACTCAGTGACACCATTAAGCATGATAAAATTCAACATTATAGGGATCTCAGAAGGAGAAGAGAGAGAAAAGGGCACAGAAAATGTATTTGAAGAAATAATAGCTGACAATTTCCTGAATCTGGGGAATGAAACAGAAATCCTATGCCAGGAGGCATAGAGAGCCCCCAACAAAGTCAACCCAAGGAGGGCCACACCAAGACACACAGTACTTAAAATTGCAGAAAGTAGTGATATATTCCTCTTGCTTTTTAAAAAAAGTAATATCTACACCCAATTGTGGGGCTTGAATTTATAATCCTGAGATCAAGAGTCATGTGCTCTACTGACTAAGCCAGCCAGGTGCCCCGCTAAAAGTAGTGATAAAAGAGAAACTGAAAAGCAGCAAGAGAAAAGAAAACAGTTACACACACAGGAAACCCCATAAGGCCATTAGCTGATTTTTTTAGCAGAAACTTTACAGGCCCGAAGAGAGTGGCATGATATATTCAAAGTACTGAAAGAAAAACAAAAAAAACAAAAAAACACCTGCAGCCAAGAATACTTTATCCAGCAAGGCTATCATTCAGAATAGAAGGAGAAATAAAGAGTTTTCCAGACACACAAAGTTAAAGGAATTCAAGACCACTAAACCTGCCCCATAAGAAATGTTAAGGGGGCCTCTCTGAGTGGAAAGGAAAGACCATAAGTAGGACTAAGAAAAGTAGGAAAAACAAAAGCAGTAAAAATAAATATATCCATAAAAATGTCAAAGGATTCACAAAATAAAAGGATGTAAAGCAAAACACCATATACCTAATATGTGTGTGGAGGGTAAAGAGTAAAGAATGGGTTCAAACTTAAGTGACCATCAACTTAATATAGACTGCAGAAGATGTTATATACAAACTGAATGGTAATCACAAATCAAAAATCAGTAATAGATATACAAAAAATAAAGAGAATTGAATCTAGGTATATCACTAAAGAAAGCCAACAAACTGAGATGAGAGCAAAGGAGAATGGAAAAAACTAAAATAACAACCATTAAACAAGTAACAAAATGGCAATAAGTATATACCTATCAGTAATTACTTTGAGTGTAAATGGACTAAACAATCAAAAGACAGAGTGTGACAGAATGGATAAAAAAGTAAGACCCATGGGGTGCCTGGCTGGCTCAGCTGATGGAGCATATGACTCTTGATCTTGGGGTGGTGAGTTTGAGCCCCATGTTGGGTGTAGAGATTACTTAAAGATAAAATATTAAAAAACAAACAAGCAAACAAAAAAACAACAAGACCCATCTACATGCTGCCTACAAGAGACTCATTTCAGACCTAAAAACACATGGAGATTGCAACTGAAGTGTTGGAAAAACACTTACCATGCAAACGGAAGTGAAAAGAAAGCCAGGGTAGTATTTGTATCAGACCAAATAGACTTTAAAATAAACATCATAACAAGAGACAAAGAAGGACACTATATAACCCAAAGGGAACAATCCAACAAGATCTAACAATTGTAAATATTTATGCACTCGACATGGGAGCACTCAAATATTTAAAGGAGTTTATAACAAACATAAGGGAAATAATCGATAGTATTGTATTATAATACAATAATAGTAGGGGACTTTAATACCCCACTTACATCAATGGATAGATCATCCAAACAGAAAACCAACAAGGAAAAATGGCTTTGAATGACACATTGGACCAGAAGGATCTAATAGATACATTCAGAACATTCCATCCTAAAGCTGCAGAATACACATTCTTTTCAAGTACGCAGACCATTCTCCAGAATAGATCATGTATTAGACCACAAACCAAGTCTGAACATATTCATAAAGACCGAAGTCATAGCTTGCATCTTTTCTGACCACAACACTATGAAACTAGAAATCAACCACAAGAAAGAATCTGGAAAGAGCACGAATACATAGAGGTTAAATAATATGCTACCAAGCAATAAATGGGTCAACCAAGAAATCAAAGAGGAAATTAAAAAAAAATATGTGTAGACAAATGAAAACACAATGATCCAAAATCTTTGGAATGCAGCAAAGTGGTTCTAAGAGGGAAGTTTATAGCACATACAGCACTAGTTCAAGAAGCAAGAAAAATCTAGCCTAATCTTAGGAGCTAGAAAAAGAAGAACAAACAAAACCTTAAACCAGTAGAAGGAAATAATAAAGAATAGAGCCAAAATAAAAGAAATAGAAACTAAACAACAGAATACATCAATGAAGCCAGGAGCTAGTTCTTAAGAACGTCAACAAAATTGATAAACCTTTAGTCAGATTCACCAAGGGGGCGGGGGGTGGGGGGGAAGAAGAAGAAAGAAAAAAAAAAAGAAAAGAGGACTCAAACAAAATCAGAAATGAAAGAGGAGAAATAACAACTAACACCACAGAAATACAAAGGATTGTAAGAGAATATTATGAAAAATTATATGCCAACAAACTGGACAACCTAGAAGAAAAGGATAAATTCCTAGAAATATAATTTCTCAAAACCGAATCAGGGAGAAATTGAAAATTTGAACAGATTTATTACCAGCGATGAAATTGAATCAGTACTCAAAAAACTCCCAACAAAGTCCAGGACCAGATGGCTTCATAGATGAATTCTACCAAACATGTAAGGAAGGATTAATACCTATTCTTCTCAAGAGATTTCAAAAAATAGAAAAGGAAAAAGAGCTTCCAAATTCATTCTATAATGATTCAAGAATTCCATACATTTTTCAGTGCTCATCAGGATAAGTGTACTCTTAATCCCCTTCATCTATTTCACCCATTTGCTCACCCTCCACTCTGGCAACCACTAGTTTGTGTTGTTTGTGTTTAAGAGTTGAAGGGAGGAGAGGAGTGGTGGGGGTGGGCCCGAGGTTTTTTTCTTTGTTCATTTGTTTTTGTTCCTTAAATTCCACATGTGAGTAAAATCATATATTTTTCTTTCTCTGGTATTTCTATTTTTAATTTTTTGAGGAACCTCCTTACTGTTTTCCACAGTGGCTGTACCCATCTACCTTCAATGGTGCACAAGCGTTCCTTTTTCGCTACATCTTCACCAAAACTTGTCTTTTTAATTCTAGCCATCCTGACAGGTATAAGGTGACGTCTCATTGTGGTTTTGATTTGCGTTTTCCTGATGATGAATGATGTTGAGCATCTTTTCATGTGTCTGTTGGTCTTCTGTATGTCTTTGGGAAAATGTCTGTTCAGGACCCTTACCCATTTTAAAATCAGATTTTTTTTTTTTATTTTGAGTTGTATAAATTCATATATTTCAGATATTAACCCCTTATTTGATATATCATATGTAAATATTTTCTCCCATTCAGTAGGTTGCCTTTTTGTTTTGTTGATGGTTTCCTTTGCTGCACAAAAGCTTTTTATTTTGGTGTAGTCTCAGTAATTTATTTTTGCTTTTGGTCTTTTCACCTGAGGAGACTATCTAGAAAAATGTTTCTATGGCTGATGTCAAAGAAATTACTGCCTGTTTTTTTGTAGGAGTTTTATGGTCAGGTCTCACATGTTAAGTTTTTAACCCATTTTGAATTTTTTTTTTTAAGATTTTATTTATTTATTTGACAGAGAAGGAGAGATCACAAATGGGCAGAGAGGCAGGCAGAGGGAGGGGGGAGCAGGCTCCCTGCTGAGCAGAGAGCCCGATGTGGGGCTCAATGCGGGGCTCAATCCCAGGACCCTGAGATCATGACCTGAGCCGAAGGCAGAGGCTTTAACCCACTGAGCCACCCAGGTGCCCCTTGAATTTGTTTTTGTGGATGATGTAAAAAGTGGATGGTGTAAAAAGTGTAAAAAGTGTGTGTTGCTGTCCACTTTTCTCTGCAAGATTTGTTGAAGAGACTGTCTTTGTCCCATTGCATACTTTTGCCTCTTTTGTCAAAGGTTAATCAACTATATAATAATGGATTTATTTCTTGGGTCTCTATTCTGTTCTATTGATCTATATGTGTCTATTTTTGTGCCAGTACCAAATTGTTTTGATAACTACAGCTTTGTTATATATTTTGAAATCTGGGATTGTGATACCTCCAGTTTCGTTCTTCTTTTTCAAGATTGCTTTGGCTATTCAATGTCTTTTGTGATTCCGTACAAATCTTAGTATTACTTGTTCTAGTTCTGTGAAAAATGTTTGTTGGTATTTTGATAGGGATTGCAATAAATCTTTGGATTGTTTTGGGTAATATGGACATTTTAACAATATTTATTCTTCCAATTCATGAGCATGGACTATCTTTTCATTCATGTGTGTTGTTTTCAATTTCTTTCATTAATATTTCTTATGTAAGTTTTTCTAAGAATTTCAGAGTAATTGCTATTTACCTCTTTAAAGTACAGAACCATTTTGTCCCAATATTATGGTATTTTATAATATCTACAACCATTTAGAGAATAGGCAAGATTTGGGAATTGGTAGATAGGTGGGCTTTGATCTGCTTCCAAAGTTTTATTCTGATTTTATAGAGATTTGCAAGACAAAGATGTTGTTTTTAATTTCCACAAATAATTGGATTACTGCCTGGACATCAAGGGATTGACCCACCTTTTAAATTAAGTTTGCTTCTTTATATCAGAGATTTCTAACCAAAATAGGAATTAAAAAGATTTATGCCTTTGAAATGTCTGTATACAGTATTTTAACAAAAGTCTTCTGAATATACAATTTGACATTGGTTTCTATTAGTCCCTGAACATCACCCTTCTGCTGATCATCTGTAGGAGGGCCTACAAGAAGTTTTGATCACCTCTTTGCTCTGTGAGGAAGGTCTTGTGAATGGTCACTGATTTTTCTAATTCCATTCTAAATTTGGTAGGAAATTCTGAAAGTGGAGATAAAGGGGCTTTATAATTTAAAATATCTGTTCTTGTCCAAGGGCACAAATGCGTGTGTGGTGGGGGGTCTAGGATACATTTGCAAAGTACATTGCACAGGAAAGCCTGAAGCTGGCAGAGCCTGATTACAGAGCTCTGGGAAGTAGGAGCAAAATGGGCCTTCCAGCCAGTCTCTTTTGTTATGTTCACTTCCAGGCTTTTAGCATTTTCATTAGTAACCTGGAGATTAGACTACAGTGCTATCTGTAAATCTAGTAAGGAAAAGAAAATTAAAACAGGTGGATGGAGCTAGATTTTGAGAAAGGGGAATTTATGTTGGATGTAGACATTAATTTTGGTCTTAAGTCTAATTTTTGTTTTTTTCATCTTGTCAAGGGAGGCCCAAAGGCTATTTATTATACTAATACGACAATTGACAAACTATCTATAAAGAAATTTTTTTCTTTCAATATAGGTAGTTTAAAGGATCCATCAACTGGCCACTGAAAGGTAGAATCTTATTAATCTCAATAATGACTCAAAGCCTTTTAATGGAAAGACACTGAGACAATTTTCCAGGTTTAGACCATGGACACAGAGGCGTCCCTGGAGAGGGCATAGGTGATACAACCCCGGATTTAAAAGTTTACTCCCAAAAACAGTCTAAGAGAGCAAAGGCCTTCATTGCACAAGCAGTAAGGATAGTGTTAAAAAATGCTGTCTCCAGTTTTCCACAAAAATATGAGTTGCTTCCAGTCACTGACCTGCTAATATTTTACACCAGGAAGGTGCTACCAAAGTGGGATTTTCCCAGCACTAACAAGCAATGAAGACTAAGTGGATAAAGGCCCTTTATAGGCTGAGATCTCTTATGACAAACTCCCCCGGCAGGTGTAGCTGGGACTGGACCCCAAACACCTGCATAAGTTCGGTGTGGAGGGGACTTCCAAGCATCACGCTGAGGCAACAGCTGCAAACTGGGGGCAGTCATTCCTTATTTGGACTTGCTGCCTGAAGGTCCCATGGCTCCTCCAGCCACTGTAGCTAACAGGAGTTTCTTATTAGATGTACCCTGGCCAGCCCTCCTGGCCCCACCAAGGCTGTCCAGTAACCTAAAGATCTACATTCAGAGGGAATACTGCCCATCAGGTAAGTTAGGGCTTGTGAATATACATGCACCTTGTCCCTATGAAAACAAGTAAAGGAAACCTTATTTTATTCATTTTTTAAAGATTTTTATTTATTTGACAGAGAGAGAGACAGCCAGAGAGGGAATACAAGCGGAGGAGTGTGAGAGGGAGAAGCAGGCTTCCCACTGGATCATGACCCTCGAGAGCCAAAGGCAGATGTTCAACCACTGAGCCACCCAGGTGCCCCTGGAAACCTCATTTTGAAGTAGGGAAGCCCTGAAGGGGGAGCTCTCATGCACGTAGCACTCATTGTGGTCTGCATAACCAACAGGAAGAAGGAAGATAATTCTTATTTTGACTAAGGAGGACATTTTCACATTGGAATTTTACCTCCTGTGTTTAAGAAAAGAAGGAACATCTCTCCTTGACCCAGCAACAATGCACTAACTGCTCCTTGCAGCCAATGCGAACCCACCACAAACTCAAACTCTTGTTCTTCTCCAATGAACTTTTGTTCAAGCAATCCTCTTCAATTTCCTACCAAAACCTAATAAAAACTGACCTTCCCTTTGTCTCTTTCGATTTGCCTGTGATTTGCCAAAATTCTCTTGTCCTAAACTGCAGTTCCTCTGCTATTCCCAAATAAACTCATTTTGCTAGTAAAATAAGTGGCTATTCTATTTTTAAAGTTGACACTGTCAATGCAAACTGAACAAGCCTTTTATTATCTCTAAAAGTAAGAGAGTTTTATTCAAGTCCAAGTTAGGACAGCTGCCTGGGAAACATGCTCTTCACAGGGAAGAAAGTGCTCTGCAGAATGAACAGTTTTTACAGGGTTATATAGTTTTTTACATCCTGTAAAAGCTCAAAAGATTATAGATTAGCATACAGGCAGGAATCATGAGTTTTAGTGTATGTGCTGCCGAAGTGAGCACTCATGAGTTTTATCGTAAAGGAATGCAGGGAGCAGGAGCATCAATCAGTATCTCAAGGACAAGATGGCTTTCCCTTAGCCTACTCATTCACAAAGCAGATGTACAGTGCGTGCATGGCGGGCCATAAATCAGGCTTCTGGTTTGAACGAAGTTTATATACAGTCCTGCTGACTTAGAAATCTAAAATGGCTTCCCTCGTATTTCAAGGCTTTTTGGTGAGTTTTTCTCTCATTAACATTAAATATTTTCAGAGAGGTGGGGTCCAGAGGAGACACATAATAACTGAGGCTGATGAGCACACAGGTGCCAGCACCCACAGAGCCCATTAAGGTCACTGCTTTTTGCTGACCCTGAGATTTGAGAGGAAGTCTTTTCTGGATTTTGAACTCAGCTCTCCTTGGGTTTTGAGCTCTCTGGCTTTATTCAGGGTCCAGGTTTTTGGGGTTTTGTTTTGTTTTGTTTTTTAGTGAAGGCATCACCCTTCCTGGTGAGTACTCTTTTGCTTCTGTTTATTGAAGCTTCCTGGTATGTTACCCATAATGTTCAAAAGTAGGGAACACATGATTCCAGGTGTTTTAGAACAGTTGTTGGAAAATAGTGTCCCTCAGACTTAAGATAACATAGTGAACCCGAAGGCAAGCTAGGTTCCACCTGCTTCTTGCACCAGATTCTCATGCCTTTCTGGAAAAATGGGTGAACTTGTGATTAATCTGGATTATCATAGCTATTCTGGGGAACGTTTGTTTTAGGTAAGTCCATGGTAAGGGTCACCCTTAAGAGTGATGATTCCAAGCCTCTTGGTGACAGTGGAATATCTCCTTTGATTGATATGCAGAAGCTTCTAAAAGACTAAAATGGCTTGAAAATGAGTTCTAAAGATCCTTTCGACAGGCAAATAAGAAAAAAATCTTTAAGTAAAAGATTTTGGCCATCCGAGCAGGTAGTGTTAACTTAATCCATCTGCCAGAAACACAATTTGGATCCAATTATTTTGAGTTTTGTTTCTAAGACATGGCCAAAATTTCTAAACAAAAGCTGTAAGATATCTGTATCTATCTATGTGTGTCTGTGTTATGTATGGTATAGATATCTGATACTCCAAGTGGTAGTGCCAAAATTAATTTGTAAAGATCTCTAATTGTCTTAAAGAAAATTAAGCACTTCAGACACCAGTGAATCTCATACTGTATTTTTAAAAAGTGGATGGTTTATTTTTATAGTATATAGAAGTTTATATTTGTTGTAATATGTAAAAAATTATGCTAACTTCTAAGAGTAAATCTGCAATTATTCTGTAACAACTACATCATTTCTAAATATGTTTTGTAAGTTTTTTGAAATTGAGAAAATAACATTTAAACTAATACACTTGAAATATTTTCACAGTACAGACCCAGGAGACGAAGACCTTAAATGCCATGCCTTGCAACCCTAGGACTTTGTCTTTTGGAAAAGACAACCCCAGACTTTTTAACTCCATTGGAAAGACTGATATAAGGTACTGTTAACCAACTCTTGTGCTGCCAAACTCCAAGCAATAGACTTTTGGATTCACTTGTCACAGCTAAAGAAATCACAAAACCCAGACTGGACCTGCATACCAACTGTTGACGTTCCAGGAATTTAAGCAGATGACAGCTGAAGGAGACTGCTTTCCCAAGATGGCCAGCCCAGGCCTGCCTACCCTTTTCTTGCTGCTGCTTCTTATTACCTCCCTCTTCTTTCTCTCAGAGAGACAATGCTCTTATCCACATTTCTCAATCTACTGAAAAAGGTGGAAACTCTCTGACTATTGGCTCTCTCACCAGAAACTCCAATCTGTTCACAATGTTGGAGACCCCTTGGTCTCACCTAAACTATTTTCATTTTAATCCCAGATGTTACTGCTGATTTTACTCATAAACCTATGGATATTACCTGTAAGGTTAAGTTGCTAAGATCAGGTGTTCCCATGCCTTGTTTCAACCTTTCCCCACTCACAATCATATGAACTCAACTAAATACTTCCAGTTATATGACCCACACTTCCCCATCTTCCTTTCCTTACCTAAATGCAATTTCAGGGCACCTGGGTGGCTCAGATGGTTAAGCATCTGCCTTTGGTTCAAGTCATGATCTCCAGGTCCTGGGATGGAGCCCCACATCAGGCTCCTGGCTCAGCGGGGAGTCTGCTTCTCCCTCTCCCTCTGTCTCTCTTCTTGCTCATGCTTTCTTTGTATCTTTGTCTCAGATGAATAAATAAAATCTTAAAAAAAAATACAATCTGTTCCCTTGCACCCAAGGGAAAGACAACTGGGTTCACACCTCTTGGTGAAGTTTTTAGAAAAGTCTCCTTTAGGAAGGGATAACCTCTCACAGAATGTCACCCCAACATCTCTGACCCATGGGTTTAAAGTGTCAGGGAATTCAGCTAATGAATCTATCAATAATCAGACCTTAGCTGAAGTCCTATATGCGCCACTTGGTTCCATTTGTATTTGTGGTGGACAGCATTTCCCAGGGGCATATGAATGTTTGCTGGTGAATCAGAGGACAATGCTTATTGGGACAATTAACTGTCCCCATTGACATGCATAATGAATCAGAAGCCCCTGATTGGTTCACCCCATTGAACCTCCATGGCTGTCATAAATGGGAACTTTCAGGAGGCATATATGACTCTGCATTTGCCTCTATAAGGAGAGCCTTTCTCCCATGGATCAGAATGAATACCAACAAATGCAAGATCAGAAATCTCTCCCTGACATTAGGAAGGCTAGCTGACTCCGCAACCAAAGCAATAAAAGCCCAACAATGATCACTTGACTCACTGACTATAGTAATTTTAGATAATTGCATAACCCTTGATTATCTACTAGCTGAACAAGGAGACATTTGTACAGTACTGAATACCACCTGCTGCACATGGATAAATACTCCGGGGAAGTAAACATCTAGCTGCATAAAGTCAATGAGTAAGCACTTTGACTACAAAGAACTCTGCCTGACGATCTATGAGCCTTTGATCTATTCAGGTTTGGGCTCTTGGTTGAAGACTACTATGCAAACTGGGTCATTATTCTCCTTGTCTTATTTTGTATAATCGATTTAAAACTTTTAACCTGTTGCCTGTCAAATCTCTGCAGAACTTCAGAACACCTCACTCTTGATCAGGGATACATTTGAGGAAAGCTCTCGATCAGTTCAGGGAAGTGTGAAGGAGTGAAGGAACCCATACGAAAATGGAGCCCGGAAGCCTGGAGAGGGAGCCCTCAGGCACGCAGCACTCACTGCAGACTGCCTGACCAACAGGAAGAACGAAGATAATTCTTATCTTGACAAGGAGGACACTTCTGTCATAGGAATTTATCTCTTGCTTTTAAGAAAAACAAAACCTCTCCCCGCCCCATCAGCTGCGCACTAACCATCACTTGCGGCTAATGAGAAGCCCCCATATCTTTAAACCATCGTTGTTCTCCAGGGAACTTTTATTCAAAACAATCCTCCCCAATATCTTCCTAAAACATAATAAAAGTTGACCTTCTCGTGGTCTCTACCCCTTGCCTGTGGTTTGCCATAGTTTGCTTGTCCCGAATTTCAATTCCTCTGCTATTCCCAAATAAACTTGTTTGCTGATAAAACAAGTGATTTTATTTTTAAGGTTGGCATCCCCAAGAGCCGCTCCTCTGACCCAGCCTCTCAAGACCAAACGCCTTGTACTAGGTCTGGGCAGCCAGGGCAGTCCAAGGAGGTGGTGCTGGGGCCAGGCACCATACCTTGGTGGGGAGGGGGCCCACCCCTGAAAATCACCCCGAGGTGGCCACTATCAGACCCCATTTGGACTTGCTCTCTGAAGGGGTCCCGGGCTTGCCCAGCAAATAGGAGTCCCAGGTGTCCCGCATCAGATGATAGAAGCCCCAGCCAGCCCTCCCGGCCCTGCCCTGGCAAGGCGGCCCAGTATCATCCAGTCCTGTTTTCAAAGGGAATGTGTGAATTCGTAAAGGTTAGAACTTGGATTGAGGCAGGTGCCTTGTGTCTGTCACAGCCTCCCTGGATCCATGCCCTTTCCCAGGCTCTTGGCTACCTTGAACTGTACTTACTGAGCATGTGGGGTTGGACCCCTTCAGCCAGCCTGAGGCAGCTGGGACCCTCCAGGCCAAAACACCTGCATAGGTTCTGGCGAAGAGGGGGTCTGGCCCCACAAATCACCCCGAAGCAGAAGCACTAATTGGCCATCGTCTGTCTCGATGTGTATTTGCTGCCTGAGGGGGTCCTGCAGCAAGGACTGCCGGGTGTCTCCTATTAGAGAGTCTGCCGGCTGTGACCAGTCTGCCTGGATCTGCTGTGACCCGGAGGCCAGCATCCTCCAGCTCTCTCTCCAGAGGGAGTGTGTGCATTTGTGTTTGTTAGGCCTTGGAATGACGCAGATGCCGTAGGTCCCTCAGATCCTATCACCATGACTCGGCCTCTCCCTACCCTTGCCCTGTTCCGGCTGGCCGGCTTCCGTGACCTGCACGGGACCCACTCCAGGAGCCATCCTTGGGCAGCTGGGGCTCTCGAGGCCTGTGGAGCAGGGGCTGTGCACCACCACCTGCAGAACCTCCAGGGAGCGGGAAGCCCATCCCCCGAAATCCTCCTGCAGCGGCAGCTTGGAAATGGCAATAGCCAGTTCACTTTCGGCCTGGCTGCCTGATCAGGCCCCGGCTTCTCCAGCAATCATGGTTCCCGGGTATTCCTTACTGAAGGCTACCTTGGCCAGTCTGCCCAGCCCTGGCCTGGAAAGGAAGTGCAGATTCCTCTAGCTTGACTTCAGAAGGATTCACATGTGTGGATCCTCACATGTGTGGAGGTTCGGGCCTGGAATTAGGCAGATCCGCAGACACTCGGGAGTCCATTCTTGAGAGCTGACCTCCCCCATCTCTTACCTGAATTCCAGATTCCTACTACTCTCAACTGTGCTATCAGGCACCAACAGTCCTCACTCTTTCAGCCAGCCTGACGCAGCTGGGGCCCACCACGCTGCTGGAACTGGGGCCTGAATCCAAACACCTGTTCAGTTCAGAGGGGCCCACTCCCAAACACCACAGGGAGGCACCAGCTGCAAACTGGCCACTATCGGTCCCCATCTGGACTTGCTGCCTGAGGGGGTCTGGGGCTTCTTCAGCCACCAGTGCTCCCTGGAGTCTCTTCCTAGATGGAACCCTGGCCAGCCTTCCCTGCCCGGTGACCTGCAAAGGCAGTCTAGCAAGACAAAGCTCTACATTCATGGGGAATCCTGCCCACTGGGTTGGTTAGGGCTTGTCGCTAAGGTCCACACCTCTGACCCAGCCTTTCAAGGTAAGGGCACTACTCTAAGTCCCTGGCAACCCTAAAATGGGCTATAGGTCCATGCTCAGCTTATCCCACTGAACCAATCTGAGGCAGCTGGGACTCCCCGAGGCAAAATACCAGCATAGGCTGCAGTGTGGAAACGGGCCCACCCCCGAAAATCACCCTGAGGTGGCAGCTGCAAAGGGGTACCATTCAGTTCCCGTGTGGACTGCTGCCCTATGGGGTCCTGAACTTCTCCAGGAACCAAGCATCCCAGATGTCCCCTAAGGGAGAATAGATACTCCATCCTGCCCCCAAGCTCCACCATGGCAGAGCATTTGGAAAACTTCGATCTCTGACTTTGGGGGAATATTCCATAATGAATAGATAGGCCTTGATGTTAGGCCAACACCTTGTACCACAAAGAGCCTGATCACTTGGCCAGGCCTCATCCGACGTTGTCCTATTCCAGGCCGAGGCAACTCTGCCCTCAGCAACTCACTCATGCTGGTAGGTAACCTATCAGATGCCCCTGGACTGTCAGGCCTTCCAGACTGTGGTGCTAGCGCCTGTCCCCATCCACCAGCATTGCCTCAAGGGTAAATACACCCAGAAAACTGCACCAAGGCTGTTGCTGAAAAAGGGAGGCCATCCCCATGTGCCCCGAGCTTCTGCAGAAATGAAGGGTCCCTGCTGTCTGCTATTAAAGGATACCAAGGCCAGCTCTCCAGGCCCAGCCCTGGAAACACAGTTGAGATGTTTAAACTCTGCTTCAGAAAGAATATGCACATTTGTGTAAAAGAAAAGATTGGAATTATGCAGCTGCCAAGTACCCCAAATAGCCTATTCCCATGACCTGGCCTCTCCCTACAGCTGCTGCATTCCTAGTCCCTTGCTCCCGCGACCTGGGCAGCATGCACATGCGCAGTGTGCCCTCTCTCAGCCCCCTTTGGGCTACCGGAGCCCTTCAGGCCAGTTAGGCTCAGGCCAGTCCCAAAACCTGCCTAGCTTCTGGGGAGGAGAGTGTCTACTCCCCAGAAATCTTTCTGAGGTGGCCGCTTTAAACTGGTTAACAGACAGCCCCAGACCTCTCCAATCATCAAGGCTCCCAGGTATCGGTTAATAAACAATACCTCAACCATCCCTCTCTGTCCCATCCCCACAAGGCTACCCAGATGCTTCCAGCTCTGGTTTTAAGTAGAATATGCCCATTTGTGTCAATGAAAGCTTGGAATTAGGCAGATGCCAAGTACACCAAGCAACAACCCCCCACCTTGAAACCACTTTCCCAGACATTGTCCTGTTCCCAGACTCTGCCTATACCTCCCTAGGCACTCCATCCATTCAAAGTATGCCCAGCCTCAGCCCTTCGAGGGCAGCTGGGGTCCTGGGAGCCTGAGCAGCTCATTGGTTCCCGAACCGCATGCTTGGGCTCAAGGCAGAGAAGCCCACGCCCAAACATCTTTCTGAGGTAGCAGCTTGAAAGTGCCCCTACTCAGTCCCCATTTCCACTGGCCGCCTGATGGGGTCCCGAGCTTCCCAGCAATCACCGCTCCCAGGTGTCCCATATAGGAGGAGCCCTGGCAGCCCGACAGGCCCCAGCTGGGCAAGGCCATCCACACTCCTTGAGCTTCCCCTTCAGAAGGATCACGGATGCGAGTTTGTGTAGGGTAGGGCTTGGAAGGAGGCAAGGTACATGCGTGTACCCCCAACAGCCTGCTTCTGGGACTGTCCTCTTCAAACTCTGGTTTGTCCCTCTCCCCTGCCCCCAAAATGGCAGGTCGCCCCTGCGCAGTATGCCTACCTGGGGCAGCCAGAGCCCTTCAGTCCTGAGGAGGTTGGGTAGATCCCTAGTCTCCTGGGTGGAGAGATTCTACCCCTTAAGTCCATTCTGAGGTAGAAACTGTCAAAGGGCTATAGTTACTGTCCATTTGGCCCAGCTGCCTGATGGGGTCCCTGTACCCTACAGCCATCCAGGCTCCCAGGTGTCTCTTATTGAAGGGTGCCCGCCACCAGTCAGCCTGGCCCCATCTGGCAAGACAGTCCACTTGCCTCCAGCTCTGCCTGCAGGGGCAATGTGCTCATTTGTATAGATGAGGGCATGAAAGTAGGCAGATATAGGTATCCCAAATAGCCCATACCCTTGCCCTGGCCTCACCAGTCACTTGCCCTGGTGACTGTCACTTCCCCACAGGTCCCTGGTTCTGCTGACCTATGTGGCTTGTGTATTTGCTTGTTGGACCCTGTCAGTTCTCAAAGTTGAGTTAGCCTTTAGGGATTGTGGTCAGCGATTTGTGGATTAAAGGATGGGAAATGAGAACTGTGGGGTCTGGCCGTGTATTGCATGTAGGGTTTTTGTTTGTTTTGCTAGTGTATTGAGATTAGCAATGAATGATTCAGGGTACCAAGGTTAGGAGTCCCTTCCAATCTCTTGAGGGTTGCTTTAGTTCTGTACTTCTGAAGACAGTGTGCACAGGTTAAGTTCAGAGTCAGTAACCTGACCTACACTCTTGGGCCTACTGCACCTTGAAGCTGGAGCATCTGCCCTCTCCAGGTGTCAGATGTCAGTATGTAGTGTGGCCCTGAGCAACCGAGGCGGGAGGCTGGGTGACTTGCAAAACATCCTTCATGGGAATCTATAGACCAATTTCAGTGTTAATTTATGAGTTGGGTTTCTTTGCCTTGGTCATTTAAAGACATCAGAAAAAAAAAAAAAAGAAGGCACCAGAGTTTTCTAATACTGCCTTCCCTGATGCAACTCTATGACCTCTTTGATAGCCTTTCCATTCCAGCTTTTCTTTTAAGAAGGAGAGGAATGATAGATGATGCTAACAATCAGCCTGTGAGTCACTGGGTGAGTTTGGGGAGTGACTCAAGGCTCCTGGGTGCCCAAGGATAAGGCCAACTGTTTATGTGATACCATCGGGGAGGGGGGGGGTAGTTCAAGGAACTCATCCCCTCTAGTGGGGCTTTTTTTCTGTTCTATGGAGATCAGATAGACTGCTCTTCCCACAACTGCTGGGCTGTGAATAGAGCCCTCAAGTCCTGCCTCTCTATAAACCTCGTCAGCTGAGAGCTTTGGAGCAAGTCAGGACTCATGTCATTGTTTTTAGGCTTCCAGGGGGAGCAGGGGGTGTACCGTAGCTTCATAAGGAGAGCCAGCTCAGTGGCTCCAGGAGGGACATATTTGTCTTGAAGAAATCACACAAGGGCTAACCCTTTGCCGTCCGCTTTGTGCAGCTCACACCCCAGGCAGCTTCCTGGTGACTGCTAAATGAAGAGCTATTATCGGGTGTATAAGCATCGTAAAACTGACCTTGTAAGCCAACATGAATGACCTTTTTCTTTGCAATTTATTAGATGGTAGCAGGTCTGTTTTCTCAATGATATTTTAGAAACAATCGAATGCATTTGAAATCTTGGATCACATAGAAGTAAAGATGTGGGGAGGCAGCCTTGAAATCTGATGGACACCATCGTATCAGTCAGTTATAGTTGAGGATTTTGGATGTACTGCCCAGATCCCCTTTGGGGAATGAAGGACTTATTCCTTCAGATGCACAGAGCTCTGTCAGTAGCTTTCCCAGGGAAGTGCTTCCACTCAAGAAAACTGCCTTGCCCAAGGTCACACCCCTTCCTGGAGCAATTGAACAAGACATCTGGTCAACCCAGAGGTATTTAAAACTCCTTGGCCCAACCTGGGACAGCTCCAGAGCTGAGCCTTCGCTGGGACTGTACCACAGCTCACCTCTGCTGAGTTCAGCTTGCTTTCCCTCCTATCCACAAGTGTTGGTCCCTAGGACACTCCATAACGAACCTCCTGCACACAATTCTGTGTCAGAGTCGGCTCCCTGGAGATCTTGACCTGAGACACTTCTACCACATACCCTACCCAACAAATCCTCCACTCAGTGGCTTAGAGCAAGCATTTTCCCTCCTGCTTACAAGCCTGTGGGTCAGCAGGGGCCGTTCTGCTCCAAGTGCTGGCCATCTGGGCTTGGCTATGGGCTCTGAGTTGCTTCAGGCCTGCTCTGTGTGTCCCTCACTTGTTTTTCTTAGGGATACTCCTTCTTTCTGGCCCAGATCACAGGAGCACAGAAATACAGGATGCCTCCTAAGGCCTTAACTCCAAACTGGCTCTGTCCCTTTGCCCACATGGCCACGGTCAAGTGTGACATCAACGGAGCAGGGGAATCAGCTCCACCCAAGGTAGCCCCCCTGTGAGGTCAGGCAGCACAGGGAGGTGGGCAAGGACTGGGAATAGGACTTCAATCTCTCCCATGATAATTTTCTCTTTCATCTGCTCACACAGTACTTGTGGAGCAGAAACCAGGAACCAGGTGCCAGGCGTGGCTGCAGGTGCTGAGGCGGGAAAGATAGGATAAAAAGATAGGATAAAAGATAGGAGACAGGATAGTCTCCCTGCTCTTGGGACACTCACAGTCCAGTGAGAGAGCCAAGGAGCAGTGCATTACAGGACTCAAACCTGCATTTCCAGGTTTGTAGAGTACTGTGTGGGGAAGGGCCCTCTTCCAGATCACATTAGAGACCATGTCAGAACTCCACCCATATTGCCTCAGGTCCCTCTTTTCTCACCCCTGAAAGGTAACATCTTCCTCATTGTCTGGGGGCTGCTTGCAGCTGCTGGCGTCCACTGGCCTGTGCCCCTGGCAAGTTGGAATTCGGTTAGAAATGCTCCAGCTCTCTCACTCGCAGTTATAACCTACTCTGTCCCTGAGGTTCCCTATGGGATGGGGCCAAATGGGAGCCTCCAGGGGACTTTGTCACCCCCTAGCATGGCCTCCCTCCTCCTTGGTCCCACATCCACACTCCAGGTTTTTCTTTTTAATGAACTACTTTCCCATTAATGCTTGTCATGGGGTAGGTAAACAGAGTGCACCCACTCACTTCCTTATCTGCTGGTTGGGCAAGAAGGGGAAGGCATTTGCTAGAGGTCCCATAGGACAGAGGGAGCCCGGCACTCAGGCTGCAGAATCTCATCCCCTGCTGCTCCAACAGCTGGTCATAGGAGGGCGTCTCCACTCCTAAAGTCTTGGTGGTCCACTGGAATCACTGAGGCAGGAGTCAGAGTTTGAACTTGAAGCATATTGACCGAATCACTCAGAAGAGCCCTCACCTGGACTCCCAATGCTCTGATAAGCTTTCATCTTGTTAAAATAACAGGCAGCCATTCAACTATCAGACATTTATAGAGCATCAGTTTGTGCCAGATAGTGTTCTGGGTGCTGGAGAATCAAGGTGAACACCACAACCCACAACCCATATCCGCCTCTCACAAAGGAGAGAAGATAACAGAACACCAGCGAGTGAGAAGTGCTAGGAAGAGAAAACACCAGGGACCAGGGGTTCGAGAGTGACGGAAGCTGCCATGTTGTAGAGGGGTTCAGAGGGGGGCTCACGAGAAGGGGCTCCAACAGCATGAGACCCTGAGTGTGATTTCTCTGGGTCCCCTCTCCCGTGTCAAGAGAATGTGGTGGAGTCAGCGAGGCAGCTGGGCAGCCGGTGGGCACTCAGCGGACATTGGCCATCCGCCTGGTGGTCCTCCTCTGGGTCCGCAGCTTGTGCTGTGGGGCTGCACCGCCCGGAGGCCCAGCGGGCTCCTGCTCTGAGCGGGTGAGGGGATGGTTGGAAGCAAGGGGCTGCAGCTTCTCACTGTGCACATGAAGCTTGTACCCCCGCCCCTCCCCGGGAATGGCCTTCTAGCCACCCAAGGATGGCATTAGAGTTGTCCTCAGCCCTTCAGCGAAGCCATTACCTTGAAAAGGAGAACCGGAGTTACACACTAGGTATTCTCCCCCTGACTTCAGTTAGCATCCTGGCCTCCAATGTCATACTTAGGGCGGGAATTTCCTCAAACGGTAACTATCTGAGAACGCTTCTGGAATTCAGCTTATGCCTGCCAGATTTGCAGTGAGGCAGACATTGGCTCGACCCTGTGTGGTGTGCTCTCGGGGGCCTCACAGACTTTCTTTGAGCTCAGACCTGAAAGACGAGTGTCCCAGGCAGAGGGAAGAGCCTGCACAAAGCCTCTAGGGCAGAAATGAGCTTGTGTTCAGGGAGCATTGATGAAAAGGGGTAATAAAGGCTGTTCCCTCCTACAGCTGCTCTGAGGGTCAGTGCAGTTACACCTCCCACTTCACCCCAAGCCACCCATGACTCCCAAATATGGCCTGCTGATTTGGAGGAAAAGGCGGTGATGCTACCCTGAGCAAGACCAGTGCCTCTAGGGTGGGAAAGATCGGAGGGCAGCTCCCCACCAGGCAATCGCCCCTCCCAGGCAAGGGCCCCCCACCAGACTCCACATTCCCTGCTCTGCTTTAATCCCCACCGAAATTGGCCTGGTGTATGTAGTGGGGACTTCTAAAAATATTATTTTTTTCTTAAGATTTTATTTATTTATTTGTCAGAGGGAGAGAGAGAGAGACAGCACAAGCAGGGGGAGCAGGAGGCAGAGGTGGAAGCAGGCTCCATGCTGAGCAAGGAGTCCGATGAGGGACTCGATCCAAGGACTCCAGGATCATGGCCTGAGCCGAAGGCAGACGCTTAACCCACTGAGCCACCCAGGTGCCCCTAAAAATACTTATTTTTAAGTTTTGCTTTGATACCAGCAGAGAAAATAAGTTGCCTTTTGAGCCCATTTTCCAGAGATAATCTTCCTAATTCTTGGGAAAATCTTCACTCCCATCTTTTTTATAATAAATATTTTCACATAGTTGAGAAATCATCATATATAATTTTTTCCTCCTCCTACCAACTTGTTTGTTTTCCTGGCCTGCCACTCCCTATAAAAGGCACAACATATGGTACAGAAATTTTCCTCCACCCGGGCTTTGGAAATCATTCAAAATGATTCTTTGACCACTGTTGGCTGAAATGTGTGCTTTATTTTACGAAACCTGCTACTTAGAGTCAGGGGCCATAAAACTGAACATAGTCCAGGAAACAGATTGGCTCCTGCAACAACCAAATTTCCTTCTCACAAAGGAACGCTAGCCAACCGAAACACGTGCCCATTGAATCCAAAATGCCCACGGTAATTAGCCTCAGTCCTTCTCTCCTCCTTTTTGCTTTTTTGCTTGTTTGCTTGTTTGCTTTTTGCTTGTTGCTTTTTGCTTGTTTGCCTATTTCCTGTTTTCTACAGCGAACAGGTATATTATTGTATAATAAAAATATTTCTAAAACTCTGTTAAGACCAAAAATAAAAAGGACAAATAGAAGGCAAAGCATGTTATGTGTGGCATGACCTAGTCTGTTGCAGGATGAGGACTTGGTCCAATGAGCAAACAAGTTGGGAAACACTGAGTTAATGTTCATTGGATTTCTTCCCTTCAGGACTTCTCAGAGCCTTTAAGACACTGAGGAATATCATGACCTTAAGAGGGTGCATTAACTAGTAATATTATTAACCCTGTTCAATCTCTGAACCCCTCTTGGGAGGAGTATCTCTGCCCACCGATTATCTGTGGGACACACTTTAGAAAACCCTATTCCAAAGCGCTGGCTGTGTGCAGAATCAGAGAAATACTCGGGTGTCATTCAGCCACATGCTAACGTGATCGGTATATTTGAATGAAGCCGTGTTTAGTGGGGAAATTTGGGACCCTGGCAGCTCTCAGACCACGAACTCTGCTGGGATCTCTTTGGTAGATTAAGAAGTGTGGCTGGATCCCTTATGGGTTTTATTATCAATGAAGAGATCTGGAAAGTAGAAAGACATTCCTGGACAATTAGTTGGTAGGATTACTGAACTTTTGGTTAATAAACAGAGGGTACGTGCATTCCAGGGGCATAAAATATGCCTGCAAACGAAACACCGCAAAGGAGAATACAAGGAATAACGGGGAATACGTGCAACAGACACGTCAGTGGTGCCCATACCCAACGGGCTTCAACGTAGCAAGGGCTGGACCTCCATCTGCCTAGATCTGTGTCTCTGCCGGAGGAGCTCCCCAGGCTGGTGGAGCCTGGCAAGCAGGCCAGGGGTGTATAAGAATTGACGCGGAGCAGCTTGCAGCCCATGAGAGGATCCGGTGCCTCTCGGATGGGATGGCTGCAGCGCAGTCCACACTGGCTGCCAGTTCCCCGGTGGCTGAATTTCCAGTTGCCCGTAGCGACCTCTAGTTTAATACCACAGCCTTCATTAGCTGCATTCCCCTCCCTGCCTCCCTTGCCCTAGGAAGACAAGCTTAAGTCCTGCAGGAATTTCCTTCCTGGCGAGATGATTACTAAAAAAACAAACAGTTTTCCTGCTTTTCCATAATTCTTCCAGGGAAGATTTGCCGCACTCCGGCCGGTTGAGAACAGTTCCACCTTATTTCCGACAGGGGGCAGCCTTTAGTTTTCTATCAGAGCCAGATCTATTCCTGGGCTTGCAAATGACTCCGGCTCAAAATAAAGAAAAACAAATTGAAATGAGGATTTTAATCACCGTGAAGGGGAATGAAAGGCTGTGTCAGCGTTTCCATGGTAAGCGCCGCCTTTCTGGGATTTATCATCCCAGCTGTAAAAATCCGCTTTATGCTAGGATTTGGCAAGAGCAAGCCTTCAGTCACTTAAAACCTATATATTATTAAAGATTCTACTTTCAATCAAGTCAGAAACGTGACTGTAAAAATGGCACGGAATGCTCCTCTGCCCCTTGTGGCTGCCAACTGTGCCCGCTGCATCCTTCCTGCCAAATCCGCTCAGCACGGGCTCCTGGCAGGGGCGAAGGCGCAGCCTCTGGACCTCGCCAGGAGCCCCTTTGCATTCTGGAAATGGTCACACAGAGGAGAAGGGCTTGACTTCGTGGAGACAAAGTGGTGGTGTTGGTGAGGTCCTGGATGTGGGGCCGTAGGGGGCTGTTCTCTGAGCACTGGCTCACTTGCCCCCTTTCCTGCACCCCAGGTCCCAGGCCAGCCAGGGGAAGGACAGGAGCTGGCCCCACCACACAGCTCGCTGGGCTCCTGGGCTCTCGAGGCTGAGGCTCCCATGACATTGCAGTGGAAGAGTCTCAGACTGAATTAACCCTGAATTCATTCTGATTTTAGCTTCCGTCTGAGCACCGGTGATGTGAAGAGAGCAAAAAGCAGCTAGATCACATTATCGGCCCAAAGAGGGGGCAGTTTGTGTAAAACTGGGCCTAATTTGAACCTTTGTCACATTACATCAAAGCCACCTCTGCTTGATCTCAAGTAAGACCAAATTTACTGAAACTTTAGTATGTCCTTTATTTGAAAGGGGGTGGAGGTGTGGGAGGGCGGCCAGAAGGCCCTTCATAATGAAAAAGTAAGAGCAGAACAGCTACTTTTTATGATCGGAAATGAAATTTTTTAAATTAAGATTTTATTTATTCATTTACCAGAGAGAAAGAGAGAGAATACAAGCAAGGGGTGCAGCAGGCAGAGGGCGGTGAGCAAAAAGCCCCAAGCAGGACTCGATTCCAGGAGCCTGGGATCATGACCTGAGCTGAATGCAGAGGGTTAACCGACTGAGCCACCCAGGCATCCCTGAAATGAATTCTTAGTCTGTGCCAACTGGTGCTTATCAGATTTGAAACATTAGCAATTTAATCTTCCCTCTCCTGACACAGGAAGCGGTAGGTATTGTTATTTCCATTTTAAAATGAACAAACGACGTTCAGAGGTTGGGGAACTCACCCCTCATGGAGTCTAAGGTTGAGTAGGTGGCAGGGCAGGCGCTCGAAATTGGGTCACTAAGCTCTGGGTATTGCACTGGGAAGAGGTCCGAAGCCCCCTCCCCTGAAACAGGGCAGGAGCAAGACACTGAGATCCCACGGCCGATCTCCTTACCTTTCCCTGGGTGGTGAACAGCCTGGCCCGGAGCTTGTTAGGCCCCAACCCAGCAGATTTCCTGCTGCTGAGACAGACAATGGCTGCAGAGGGCAGGGCTGGGGGCAATGGTCGAACTCTAAAGGCACTGATTTTTTTTCAACACCAACATCTCTTAGATGCTTACTGTCCCCCAGACACAGTTGGAGGGGCTGTATGTAATATGTTGTCTCATTCACAAGCATCCCAGCAGCTGTCTGAGATAGGTACTAGTATTGCCCCCATTTTATAGATGGAGAAACTGAGGAAGAGAGAAACTGAATCTTGCGCCCGAGGTCACATGCAAACCAGTAGGAGGTGGAGAAGGGATTCCCGCCCAGGCAGCTTGACGCCCAAACCAAGGCCTGCTGCAGGATTTGGGGGAGGGGGAGTTTCTCTAGGCTCAGAGTGTTCTCTGGTATCCTAACCTAAGTAGGCTAGGCTGGACAGGACTTCAAGCCAGCTGGTCATGCAAGTCTATCTGCATGTTAACCAAGCTGATTCTATAAGAGCTGAGGTGGCTGCCTTAGGATATCCTCCTCCCCTCCAAGGGGAGAGCCAGGATGGGCACCCGAGTCCCATTCTGCAGGAGGCAAGGCATTGTGACGGAGTCTCACACGGAGCAGGTGAGCCAGGGTCCTGCACTTTGTCCCCACGGTGACTCAGTGCCAGAGCTGTGCCTGGGCAGGGCTGCTGCAGGCTGTCCCATGTCCCTTAGCTCATCCAGGTTCCATACTCCCTCGTCTCTCAGTCTGGAGAAGGAAAGAGCTTGTTATAGCTTGGGGTGGGGCGGGCAGGATACCTGGCTCTAAAGTGCATTCTGAAGCAGAGAAACTCGTTCTTGTTAGGATGAGAGTATCATCTGTGCTACCCCGGGAAACCGGGGCTGGGCGAGCAGCCATCCAGGGCAGGGGCACCCTTGTTTCTCAAGCTGCAATACCCTGTCGCGCTAAGGAATTTTGGTGAGGAATCTCCCACTTTGGCGCTGGTCTAAGATCGTTTTCCACTGGCACTTAGCTATATTGGTTTACAAGGATGGCACCTTCTGAAGAGTCCAAACCCAACACTGGGGGTGGGGGAGAGAGGAGAGGAATGGGCGATAATGCGAACAAATGAAGAGCAAAAATTGGGAATGAAAGTGAAACTTTACTACTGACTTTACAAAAACAAGGGTTTTTAAGGGACTGCTATGAACAATGGGATGCCTGCAAATTAGATAACCTACATGAAATGAATGAATTCCTAGAAAGGCAAAAACTATAAAAATGGACTCGAGACGAAATAGACATTCTCAACAGACTTATACTGAATGGAGAGACTGGATCAGTTATTGAAAAACTCCCCTCAAAGGCCCAGGCCCATATATCTTCACTGGTGAATGATACCAAATATTTAAAGAATAAGTATTAATGCTTCACAAAGTCTTTCAAAAACTAGAAGAGGAAGGAATACTTCATAACTCATCAAGTGAGACCAGTATTAACCTGATACCAAAACTCTCTAATATAGATTCAGCGTAGTGTCTATCAAAACACCAGCTTGCTTTTTGCAGAACTTGACAGACTGATCCTAAAAATCATATGGAAATATAAGGAACACAGAAGAGCCAAAATAATCCTGAGTAAGAAGAAAAAGTTGGAGGAATCACAAATTCTTGTTTCAAAATTTACTGTAAAGCTACGATTGGGGTGTAGTTGTGCTATGGTAAGTGCTGTGAAGTGTGTAAGCCTGGTTACAGTCGGTTAAGCATCTGACTTCGGCTCAGGCGATGATCCCAGGGTCCTGGGATCAAGCCCCGCATGGGGATCCTTGCTCACCGGGGAGTCTACTTCTCTCTCTGCCCCTCCCTCCCATGCTCTCTCTCACTCTCTCTCTCAAATAAATAAATAAAATCTTTAAAAAATAAAAATAAAGGGGCGCCTGGGTGGCTCAGTGGGTTAAAGCCTCTACCTTCGGCTCAGGTCATGATCTCAGGGTCCTGGGATCGAGCCCCGCATCAGGCTCTCTGCTTAGCAGGGAGCCTGCTTCCCCCTCTCTCTCTGCCTGCCTCTCTGCCTACTTGTGATCTCTCTCTCTGTCAAATAAATAAATAAAATCTTAAAAAAAAATAAAAAAATAAAAACAAAAATAAGAATAAAGCTACAGGCATTAAGCCAGTATGATATTAGCATAAGAATAGACAATTAGGTCCATAGAACAGAATCAACAGTCTAGAGATAAGCCCTTACCCTTATGCTCAATTGGTTTTCAACAAGGGTGCCATGACAGTTCAGTGGATAGGAATAGTGTTTTCAACACACGGTGCCAGGACAGCTGGATAGGCACATGGAAAAGAATGAGTGTGGATCCATACCTCAGATTTTACACCAAAATTAACTTAAAATGAATAATAAACCTAAACGTAGGAGCCAAAACTATAAAATTCTTAGAAGAAAGCATAGAACTAAATCTTTGTGACTTTGGATTAAACAATGGTTTCTTACACGTGACACAAAAAAAATCACAGTTTATAGAAGTGAAGACAGGTCAGTTGGACTTCATCAAGATCAAGACTACTTTTTGCTGCAAATGGTACTATTATGAAATGAGAAGACAACCCACAGAATAGGAAAACAAATTTGCCGATCATATATCTGATAAAGAACTCACATCCTGAATACATGTGAACTCTTACAATTCGATAATCAAAAGACAAATAACCTATTGAAAATGAGCAAAGATCTGAATCCATCAAAATCCTTGAACACAGGCAGCAACTTCTTCGACCTCAGCCGCAGCAACTTCTTCCTAGAAACATCACCAAAGGCAAGGGAAGCAAGGGCAAAAATGAACTATTGGGACTTCATCAAGATCAAAAGCTTTTGCACAGCAAAGGAAGCCGTCAACAAAACCAAAAGACAACTGACAGAATGGGAGAAGATATTTGCAAATGACATATCAGATAAAGAGCTAGTATCCAAAATCTATAAAGAACTTCTCAAACTCAACACCCAAAGAACAAATAATCCGATCAAGAAGTGGGCGGAACCTCTCTGCCTACTTGTGATCTCTCTCTCTGTCAAATAAATAAATAAAATCTTAAAAAAAAAAAAAAAGAAGTGGGCGGAAGATATGAACAGACATTTCTGCAAAGAGGACATCCAAACGGCCAACAGACACATGAAAAAGTGCTCAACATCACTCGGCATCAGAGAAATACGAATCAAAACCACAGTGAGATACCACCTCACACCAGTCCAATGGCTAAAATTAGCAAGTCAGGAAATGACAGATGTTGGTGAGAATGCAGAGAAAGGGGAACCCTCCTACGCTGTTGGTGGGAATGCAAGCTGGTATAGCCACTCTGGAAAACAGTATGGAGGTTCCTCAAAAAGTTGAAAATAGAGCTACCCTACGACCCAGCAATCACACTATTGGGTATTCACCCTAAGATACAAATGTAGTGATCCAAAAGGGCACGTGCATCCAAATGTTTATAGCAGCAATGTCCACAATAGCCAAAGTATGGAAAGAACCTAGATGCCCATCAGCAGATGAATGGATAAAGAATATGTGGTATATATATATGATGGAATACTATGCAGCCATCAAAAGAAATGAAATCTTGCCATTTGCAACGATGTGGATGGAACTAGAGGGTATTATGTTTAAGCGAAATAAGTCAATTAGAGAAAGACAATTATCATATGATATCTCTGATATGAAGAATTTGAGAGGCAGGGAGGGGGGTCATGGGGGGCGGGGGAGGGACATGAAAAGAGATGGGATTAGGAAGGAGACAAACTGTAAGAGACTCCTAAACTCACAAAACAAACTGAGGGTGGCTGTGGGTAGGGGGGGTTAGGGATAGGGTGGGTAGGTTATGGACATTGGGGAGGGTATGTGCTATGGTAAGTGCTGTGAAATGTGTAAGCCTGATGATTCACAGACATGTACTCTGGGGAAAATAATACATTATATGTTAATAAAAAAATTTTAAAAAAATGAGCAAATAGCTGCACAGATATTTCCCCAAAAGAGACAAATAGCTAATAAGCACACAAAAACATGTTCCATAGCTAAGTCATCATTAGCCATTGGAGAAATGTAAATCAAAACCATCATGACATCCTCTAGGGCGGCTGTAATCAAAAGCACAGACAACAAATGTTGGTAAAGATGTGGAGAAACCAGAACCTTCCTACGCTGCAGATGGGAATGTCAAATAGGGTGGCCATTTTGGAAAACAATTGGTAGTCTCTCAAAAAGTTAAATATGTTGTTTCCAGAGGCCCAACCAATCTACCTCTCAGAGAATTAAAAACACATGTTCACACAAAAACCTGTGAACAACTTTTCATAACAGCATTATTTATCACAGTTAAAATTGAAAAAATCCAAGTGTCTATCAATTGGTGAATGGATTAAAAACTACGGATTAGGGGCACTTGGGTGGCTCGGTGGGTTAAAGCCTCTGCCTTCAGCTCAGGTCATGATCTCAGGGTCCTGGGATCGAGCCCCATGTCGGGCTCTCTGCTCAGCGGGGAGCCTGCTTCCCCCTCTCTCTCTGCCTGCCTCTCTGCCTACTTGTGATCTCTCTGTTAAATAAATAAATAAAATCTTTAAAAAAAAAAAAAGAAAAGAAGAAAATTTTAAAAAAATAAAAAATAAACACAAAAAAAATAAAAACTACGGATTAGCCACATAATGGAATACTATTTGTCAATGAAAAGGAATGCCATACTTACTCATGGTACAACGTGGATGAACCTGGAATACTTTATGTTAAGTGAAAGAAGCCAGACACAAAAGGTGATATACTGTATGTACTCTATTTATAGGAAATGTCCAGAATAGGCAAATCCACAGAGACAGAAAGCAGGTGAGTGTTTGCCAGAACTGGGAGAGGAGGAAGGATGGGGAGCAGACTGCTTATGGTCATGGGGTTTCTCTCTGGGATGATGAAAATGTTCTAAAATTAGATACTGGTGATGGTTGCACACTCTGAATATACACTAAACCGACTAAACTGGGCACTTTAAGTGGATGAAGTTTATGGTATGCAAGGGTCAATAAAGCTGTTAAAATTCTAGGGGATTAGTTTCAACTATTATGATAAAAGAATACAGTGGATTCTTTGGTAGCTCCTTAATGCAGTGTATATACATTGATATGGAAAATTATTCACAATGTAGTGAAGAGGGGGAAGCAGGTTATGATTCATGACAACATCATCTCAGTTTTATAGAAATAAACAAAACATGTGTGTGTATGTCTGTGTGTGTCTGTAAAATAAGATTTGGAAGGATATATATGAGAAGAGTGATTTTCACTGCGTACCACATCATAAACTACTCTTTTTCAAATTTTTATTTAATCTTTGAAAAAGTAATAAAATAAAAGTCAAAAGCTCTGAAAGATTATCTAGTGAAAAATCTCCAAACCACCCCATTCTCCTTCCAGGTGGCAACTAATATTACTAATATTACCAGTTGCCCGAGTGTCCTTTGGGAGAGAGTGACCCACATGGGGCCTGCTGTGCATGCTGCTTAGCACCTTCCTGCACTCACTTCACTGTGACTCTTGTCCATATGGAGTTATAATGGGAATCCTCGCTCTTCTCTTTATGATTAAGTAGCTCTCCATTCTGCAGATGTACCATTGAAAGGTCATAGTCATGTATTTCTCGTTTCTGCTCTTAGCAGGTATTTGACTTAGAATCAGAAAGAGACTAGGCTATTTCTCCCAAAGAAGTACATGTACTAGGGATTCAGATCTAGGAAGAGTGAGTGAGGTGGGGGGTAGGGGGTGTTGCGTGTGGAGCCTGAGAACTCTAGCCATGAAAGCAGAAGGAGAACAGAGAGAGGGGGCTCCCTCTGCCACCGGGGAGGGACCCGGGAGAGATGCTGGGACTGAGCCAGGAGTCTCCATAGCATTTAAGAATCACTCCTTCTTCCTTTCCCACTTAATCCCCCCAGATATGAGGAGAATTCAAGATCTGCTGGGGGCACGGGACTAGCATTCGTGTCCCCAGGGCTGCTCCCACCTTGGCTGCTCCAGTAATCTCTCCCTGCCCCCAGCCCAGCTCTGAATAGGACTTTCTGCCCTTGAGCACACACTGCGGTGCTTGAGAGCCCTCTGGGAACTTTATATTCTACTCTTTTTAGAGCTTCTTAGGTCGTTTAACCTCCACCATGCAGAAACTTGGGAAACTGCCTGGCTTTGATTCCAGCTTCCCACTTCCTCGCTGTGCGACCTTGAGCCAATTACCCAGTCTTTCCGCGGCTTGGTCTCCTATCTCACAGCAAGTGTAAGGGGGAAGATTTAGCCACTTTGTTGTCTTCCTGGCACCAAGGGAGGGCTCCCAGATGGCACTCCATGTGTTGGCTGCCCACAGCCCTTCAGGGAGCAGAGAGAAAGGCCAATTGTGTGAAGGGAGGGGCTAAAGGGATGGGGAGGCAAAGAGCCCCTTGGTGAATGAACTTTTCCCTCATCTTCATCTCTCCCCATATCCTTCTTGCCCTGTGCTTGTTCAGCTTCTGGAAAGCATTTCCTACTGGCCCTCCCTGCTTGCGTCCAGCCCCTCTCCAGTTTGGTGGCCTGCTGTGAATGAGGCCAGAAAGAGGAAGAGAAGAAGAGACTCTCGTAGAGGCTACTCTTACTGTGTGATGGCCCTCTCTTGGTCAAGTTCATGCCCAACACTCTGGGCTTTTTGCTTGTTTGTTTCCTGCTTACTGGATCAAAACAAAAATAACATACTTCAGATCTTATGGTTGCCCTAGACTTTCCTGTTATTTCTTCAGATGAGCTCTCCCCTTCCCCGCCCTTCCATCCCACTTGTATTCAGCCCAGTCTGCCTCAGGGGACTTTCATGGTGCTGGTTCCTGGCTCACCACTGCCTGGGTTCTGCAAGTACAAACTTCTCTCTCTCTTTGTCATTGAGCTTATTTGTTTGTAAATATTCTTACCCCTTATGCTTCCTGACACCTACCCCCAAGGCATTGACTTCAGAGGTTCTAGCAAGAGCTACCTCCAGCCCTTCCTGTGGGCTGGGCATGAACACCGGGCTCCTGGCATCCTGGGCCTGGACCAGCATGTGGCCATGGTGAGGGCTCAGCCTGCCTCGCTGGGGCAGGTTCACCCACAATTTCTGATTAATAAGTTGTCAAAATGAAAAAGGAGTCATAAGACTCAATATCCCAGCTGAGGAAGAAATTCAATTTCTGGAAGTTGGCCCAGAATAAAGACCAGGTATTTTCTTCGACAGGAATTCACACTTGACCAAGTTCAGAAGGAGGAATTGTCTCGTAGAGGCTCAGTCTGGCTCTGGAGACAGGGCCTTAGGATCTATCATTCCAATGAAAACAACCCAAGTGTGCACAGGCATTTTCACTGGGGCATCTCTGAGAGCTTTACAAATAACAGTGAATCTTCACAGAAGAGAGGCAGGGAGGTAGGAAGGAGGCTTCTCTCTTTGAAGATGGAGGTACCAAGCTGAGAAATGATTTATCTGAGAGCGTGAAATGCCAATTACCAGGAAAGGGAATGCCTTTCCAAGCACCTGATTGAATGCACAATTATTTGATGCTGACCAATTACTTATTTTTGAAATAATGCTGACTAACAGCATTTATCATTATCATTATAATACCTATATTATTTTATAGGCTGGGGAAGATAGTTTGCATAATTCATCCTCATCGTATTCTTAAATGTTGGTACCATTATTGTGCCTGTTTTACCGATGAGGTTCAGAAAGTTTCCCTGACTCATTTAGGTTACACGACTGGCAAGTGAAGGAGCTAAGACCATAACCCAGCTCCTTCTCTACCAGAGCCAGTCCCTTCCTCTGTCCTACTCTTCAGTCTAGTGTGCAGTTGTAAATATGTCAACAACCTCAGAAATGTCCCTGCTCCAACAATCCCATGTCTGGTAACCTGTTCTCATGCAATAATTCTGAATGTGTGATAAGTGTCCTACAGTTCAGCATGGCTAAGGACACACTGCTGCATACCCTTCTTCTTCCCCAAATCCCACTGAAATTATAGAATAAATACAAAAATAAAAGTAGAGTCCTAGTGGTTGTGGATAGTCAGGAGGAGAAGGAGCATTGTCCAGAAGAAGGAGGAATTTTCTGGAAAATAGAAAATCGATGATGAGTTAAAGGGGAAGCTGTAATGCTACAGAGCTGAATGCACAATGTCACAGGTGACTTCTCCCTGCAGAGTTCCAGAAGGAGGGCAACAAACACTGGGTGCGGGAGTCAGCAGGCAACGGATGGGAGGGCGGTTGAGCTAGCTCCTTCCCACTGTCCACCATCTGCTCCCCTGCGCACACAGTTACCTGAGGCTGGCTCCTGTATCCCAGATCGCATTCCTGGCCGTCCAAATGGGATTCTCGTGGGATTAAGGAAGTGCCCTCCAGCCACCGCCCAGATGGTCTGCTCAGATGTTCACCTACAAGTATCAACAGACAACCAAGAATTGCCAGACATTTCTGAAAAGCCAGAATCTGAAAGAAGTGAAAAAATAGAACTGACTCCAAGAAAATAGAATTAATACCTAAAACAGAAGAAAACTTTAATTAAAATGAATATCCTTGAAAGATGTAAGTGGCTATCTTATCGATTTAAAAAAATATTATAAAGCCTCTATGAAAAATATACCAATTTCTTGGAAATTAAAGCCATGATTGCCAATATTCAAAAAACACAATACATGGGCTAAATAGACAAATGAAAACCAAACTGGTAAACTGAAAGTTCAAGCTAAGGGATTTTCCAAAAATATGTTAGAAAAAAAATAAAGAGGTGCCATCATTTACTAAGTTATGGGGTATGAAGTATAAAATCAGACACCAATACATCTTTCTTTCTTTTTTTTTTTTTTTTTTTCCTGATACAGCTTTCTTATGGGAGTTCCAGAGGAGACTCATGGAGAACACAGAGAATGGATAGAATGGATAGAGAATGGATAGAAGGAAATAAAAAAAGATATAGTAGAAGAAAATGTCCTGAAGAAACACTTCAGGTAGAAAAGGACCCAGAGAGAGCTGAGCAAGAATAAAGCAAGCTTCTAAAACTCAATTTTCAAAAAAGGCAATGAATCTCCTAGAAAAATGGATACAGAGAATAGATAATCTACAGAAAAGAATATGAGTATGGCTAGTAAATAAGTGAAAAGACCTTAATCTTACATATCATCAAGGAAATACAAGTACTTTATACCCATCAAACTGGCGTAAATGAAACACACCACGATATCTAGTGTTGATGATATGATAAATCAGCAGAGATTTCACAAATGTCACTCATTGTAGCCTGCCAGAGGGCATCTTGGCAGCAGCTATGAAAACCTTGAATGTAATTCAACACTTACATTTCTAGGAATCCATTCTTTTTTTTTTTAAGATTTTATTTATTTACTTATTTTAGAGAGAGAGTATGTGTGAGCAGGGGGAGAGGCAGAGTGAGAGTCAAGCAGACTCTGTGCTGAGCATGGAGCCCAACATAGGGCTCGATCTCATGACCCTGAGATCATGACCTGAGCCGAAATCAAGAGTGGGATGCTTGACTGACTGAGCCACTCAGGTGCCCTTTGAGGAATCTATTCTGCAGAAATTTTCACCCATATCCACCAAGACCTATGGATAAAGATGTTCATTGGGCCATTGTTTGTAACCGTGACTATTGGAAATCATGTAAGTGCTGATTAACAGAAACATAAATTACGGCGTGTGAGTGTGTACATTATGCATGTGTGCACCCATCAAAGAGTTCTATGCAACCATCTGAAAGGATGAGGTAGATGTTTGCGCTCTGATAGAAGATGATTTCCCAGTGAAAAAATATCAGTATTGAGGTTATGGGGCTACTTTCATTCTTCTTGCCAGTGTTTCTTCAACTCAGGGAAGAAGCTTCCATTGACTATTTCTTTGATTATTTCATTTCCTCCTCCTTATCAGATGAATGTTCAAACTTTGAGGACTCTGTCTCTTAACTTCGCCCTCACATCTGCCACATCGTTGCCTATTTGTGTGCCCTTTTCTTTTTTTCCAGTTACTTTTATTTTTTCAGTGTTCCAAGATTCATTGTTCATGTACCATACCCAGTGCTCCATGCAATACATGCTCTCCTCAATACCCACCACCAGGCTCTCCCAACCCTCCGCCTCCCTCCCCTCCAAAACTTCAGTTTGTTGCTCAGAGTCTACAGTCTGTCATGGTGCATCTCCCCCTCCGATTTCCCCCAATTCACCTTTCCTTTCCTTCTCACAATGTCCTCCATGTTTTTCCTTATGCTCCACATGTAAGTGAAACCATATGATAATTGACTCTCTCTGCTTGACTTATTTCGCTCAGCATATGTGTGCCCTTTTTAATAGAAACCTTGACCAGACTTTACAAGAAGTAACTTCTTCAGTTGTTCCATTCTCAACTACTGAGTTTAAAAAGATTTTTAATAGTCCAATTTTTATCTTCATTGTCTTTGTTTCTATTTTCATATCAACCTGGTCTTTGATGGCTGCTATGTTCTCTTCAGTTCTTCTGGGAATACTGATTGCATTTGCAAAGAATAAAGTTTCTTTATGTTTGCTTTGTTAACTTTGTGTTCTGGGAAGTTAGGCCCAACTACCTGTAAGGCCAGGTGCCTGTCTTTTGTGATGCTGGCTCTTAAATATTTTGCTTTCTTGCTTCTGTCTGTCCTCACATCAGCAAGCAATCTAAATTTTGATGATCCAAGAGTTGCCTAGTATGTGGGGATTTGGATTCTCTGCACACTCCAGGCGGAAGTATAAGTTGATAGCCATTTAGAAGATGATTTGAAAATACCTTTAAAAATCTAAACGTGTATGCTTTTTTTTTTTTTTTTTTTAAGTAGACTCCATGCCCAGCATGGAGCCCAATGCGGGGTTTAAACTCTTAACCCTGAAATCAAGACCTGAGCTGAGATCAAGTGTTGGACGCTTAACCGACTAAGTCATCTAGGCACCCCTAAATGTGTATAACCATTGATTTAATCATTCTTCTTTCAGTTTTGGAGCCCTAGAGAAATACTCACCCATGTGTACAGAGATGTTGACTGCAACTTTGCAGATGTGAAAATAAAATAACCAAATAAATCCAAACACAAAATCAGTATTTCCACAGGTACTTACATATGTGAATAAATGCATAAGAAACAGTGAAGGTCAAAGACCAAACTGATACTAGCTGTCATCCTTAGGTAGCTATTGAGAGTGAGTGCTGTTAAGGGAGATTTATTGTTTACCTGTTAATAAGAACATATTAACAAACAAATGGCTGAGGTAGCTCTGACCTGGCTCCCAGGACAGGCACCAGTTCCAGGTTCTTGCCTAGAAGGCAAATCCCCAGGGTCTGGCTTGAGCTCAGTGTGTGTGGGGGGAGGTGTGGTGTCCCCACAGAGGATGTGATCACAGAGGAAATTGTCAGGGATGGAGCAGAACAGCTGGTGTTCAAGAGGCCGAGAGTTCTTTCCCCAAGCCCTGTTCTTACCAGGAAGGGAAATTCCAACTGGACTTAAAGAGACATTTGAACTTATTTATGGAGATACCTGAGAAATATTTCCCAAAATTCTCATCTCTCATGATAATCTGTGGAAAGGGAACTCCATAGTAACTAGCTAGGGCAATGTTCCACACTGTTGTTGGTTCGGAACGCTCTGGGGAGCTTCGAGGGTGAAATCTGAAACCAGTCACATATGGAAGGCAGGGAGAGATAAAGAAGGAGGTCAGCCACCCCAGGTTGGGAGGTGGCAGTTTTAATAAGCAAAGGGAATTTATATACGAGGCTAGTCTTGGGTGACAGCAAGGTGAGTGGATCCCCACACCCGCCCACCACATCGTAAAAGTTTATATAGAGAGAGGCACTAATTGGGCTCGTTCACATACCGTGCAGGTGTTCTCAACACCGCATCACATCTCGAGGCTGCGTGCTTTTGGAGCAGCCTCTGGGGGCTGGAAAGGCAAGGGGAACCCACGTTCCAAAGACAGGGCAGAGGTGAGGAGTTTCAGGTTCACAGGTCATCTGGCCGTCATGTCTTTGCAACAACCTTTTCCAGCAACTGTAGACATTAGGATATTAGAGGCTCAGCAGCCATAGTTCAGACACCTGTGAACTTAATGCTCCCCAAACTTATTTGACTCTGGGACCACCCCACCTTTTCTCTAGAATAGCAATTAACTTCCTGGAAACCCACTTTCGTTAATAATGTGCGCTTCTTCCCATTCCCTCCTGCTGCCCCCCATGTCCCCACAGTAATGTCCATGAATGGGGCAAGTTCAGGAGGTTTGCACAGGTGTTTGGAGAGAGAAGGAAGGGGGGCAACGTGTTGGTGCTCTTAGGTAATGGTCCTTTCCCTAGACCTCTGGGCCAGTATTTAAATCTCCTGAAGAATCTGTGCCCACTGGGAGGTTAGATTCAAACTCAGGCCACTGGGGCACCCAGAGGAATGCAGCTGGGGTCTTGGGGCAGGTGCCCATGCTCTTCAGAGCTGCTGGCAGCAGCAGGTAAGGGGAGTCCTAGGCTGGGTCCCTTCCTGGGCAGGAGACAAAGACATAGGTGTCTGGAGAAGAAGAGTGTGAGACTCCTCTCCAGAAACACCTGAGTGAGCTGCAAAAAGAGGTCTTCACGGCAAGGAGAGCAATGGCAATGATATATGGGCTGTTACCATTAATGTGAATCCGCCGTACCCACTAAGTGATGTAATTCTGGTTATTTTTTAAAAGGTGGTTATAGGTCTTTCTGTATTTTAGGGCTTTTCTGCCCAACATGGTTGCTTCTAACCACATGTGGTTATCGAGCATTTGAAAAGTGGTTAGTCTAAATCGAGATGTGCCCTACGTGCAAAATACACACCAGATTTAAAATATTTTGTTACATATCAGAATTAAAATATCTCATTAATAATTTTAAATTGAGTAAATGTTGAAACAACAACATTTTGGATATATTAAGTTAAATGGAGAATATTAAAATTAATCCTACCTGTTTCTTTCTTTTTAAAAAGATTTTATTTATTTATTTATTTAGAGCGGAGGGGGGGGGTGGGAGTGACGGGGAGGGGTATAAGGCAAGGGAGAGAGAATCTCAAGCAGATTCTGTGCTGAGTGTGGAGCCTGAAGTGGGGCTCGATCTCATGACCCTAAGATCATGACCTGAGCCAAAATGGAGAGTTGGATGCTAAACCGACTGAGCCACCCAGGTGCCCCTATTTTAAGTGTAGCTACTGGAAATTCCGTGGAAGCCAGCTAGAGAGAAAACTGCCCTTTGGTTTGAGAAAACAAGTTTTTGGGCCCAGACCTGAGGAAGACTCAGGCAAATGGGAGGTCAACTACTTTGTAGAAGAAAGTAGAAGAAAGGGAAAGTAACAGAATGGATCAGGACAGGTGAGTATGGCCCCAGGGACAGAGCTTAGGGCAGGGGAATGGAGGCAGAGTGGGAGGGATGCCCAGGAACATGGCTGTAGCCAGAGACTGGGGAGACAGATGGCCGAGAAAGGGCTCCCTGAGTCCCTGAGGCAGGGCCAGCAGTGATTTCTGCCAGAGGTGGGGTCTGTCAGTAAATTTTAAATGGGTTCTTGTTCTCCACCATAGGACTCTTCTGCTGTCCCCACACCCCCAGGACAGACTGTGTGGGGCTAGGGGAGCGTTGCCCACGCTGGGGCAAAGCAGGGCCAAGTGAGGACAGTGATGCTCAAAGCGAAGGCCTGACAGCCAGAGGTGAGAAGGGAAGGTGAGGAGCAAGGGTAGAGACTGAAAGGTCAGGCAACTGTGAGGACAGCTTGACACCGGAAATCCTTGCACAGGTCTACCAGAGCCTTGGACTGCTGGCAGGGATGCGCAAGGCAGCTAAGTGTTTCATTTGGGTTGTGAAAGGAAGGATCACCCAGGAGGCTGGCCAATGCCAGGATGTTGTACCATCCTCAGGCATGCTGGGCGGCGGGGTTCAGGGAAGTCTGGCCGCAGTGCTGGCTGGGAAGGCGAGGACGTGCAACAAAGCACGGTTATAATCTGCACTAGTGAATCATGTGGAAAGGTCTCCAGGACACGCTGTGCTGTCCGGTGACAGGGTGTGCTCACAGGTGGGAAGTGCGTTCCCCACCTGTCCCTCCTGAGACACCCACTCCCCTCTCAGCCTGCTCTGTGTCTCAGGAGGCTGGCCAGAGAAGTTGACACAAGGCAGCCTCCTTGCCCCATGACTTCGGGCAAGGACTGGCCAGTGGGGGCCCTGCTGAAGGTCCGGAGGGCGGACAGAGTAAGGGGGAGGTACCGAGTTCCCGGTCCTTCCCTGCAGTCCTTTAGGCAGCTGTCCCTCTACCTAACCCCGCTCCACAAGGTTCTCCCCTTCTCTCTCTCTCTCTCTCACCAGCTTCCAGCACCTGCTCCTTCCCCTCATCCCTGCTGCTAGGGCTCCCCAGGGGCACCAGCCCTGGGCTACTGCAGGGTCCTCTTGCTTCCAGTCTGCCATTTGCTTCCGACAGAGACCCTGGCAGATCTACAGGACATACCATATGCTAACTTTTATGCACTTCCAGGAGGAGGCACAGTGAAAATACACATTGGAATTTGCATAAAAATACGAGATTTCACTTCCATGAGGAATCTTGAAAACAAAACAAACAGAAATAAAATCCTAAATGCAGGGAACAAATCTGTGGTTGCCAGAGGAGTGGGGGCATGGGTGAAATAGATGAAGGGGATTAGGAAGTACGGACTTGGCAGTTATTTAACAAGAAAGAAACTGGTAAAAGTAGCTTACCATGGGGGTGCAGGGAGGAAACAGTGAGCTAGCGCAGAGGTGGAGTCAGATTTCTCATTCTGTCTCATTGTTATTATTTTGATTTTTTAAAAAATTTTATTTATTTATTTGTCAGAGAGAGAGTGAGAGAGAGTAGTCAGAGAGGCAGGCAGAGGCAGACGGAGAAGCAGGCTCCCTGCTGAGCAAGGAACCCGATGTGGGACCCCAGGACCCCAGGATCATGACCTGAGCCAAAGGCAGACGCTTAACCAACTGAGCCACCCAGGCGTCCCTATTATTTTGATTTTTGAACCATGTGAATTCTTTATCCGTCAGACAAAATTAAACTGGAGAAGAATCTCCTCCACCCCAAGTCGGATTATACGGGGGAGTCAGTTTAAGTCCATCTAGACGTTTCACTGAGGAAGCTCCAAATCTTGAGCCGGAAAAGTCAGGGCTCGAGGGAGGCGGTTTCTCTAAGTTGGTTCCGTGGAGCACCCCCACATGCCACGTTCCCTCCTGCTGTCCTTCTGGGGCTCCAGCCGCAGCCACCAGTATTCAGGAGAGAGAGCAAAGCCAACTTACAGAGGAAAGCTGATCCGAAAAACAAGGGAACCCCAAAAAGCAGCATCTCTGGAGGGAGAGTGTTGGTGCTGCTCACTCCAACCTTAGGAAGCACTGCTCGGTCTGTGGGTTTTGCTACTGGAAACTTCTAGAAGGCCTAGTAAGATCCATTCCTTCGGCTGACTTGCCTTGTGAAATGGCCCAGGCATATGCCCTGGGCTTGGAGAATGTTCACCCCCTTCCTTACTAGACTCCCGCAACCCCCGCCCTCCACTTTTTGGTAAGTATGTCCTCGGGACCTCCCATGACAGGGACACAGATGCAGAGCTCAAGCCACACCTGGAGAGGCCCCTCTGGCGACCTCGGACCTCAGCCTCACATAAAGGGAACTTTGACCTTTGCTATTTCTCGGCTTTGTATAATCATCAGAGGAACGGACTTGGGAACAAAGCCTGCATTCACAAAGCTTAGCGCTCATTCCCTTACTATAATCCTCCGAGTCACCGTTATGAGGCAGGGAGAGGCCAAATGCTATCATAGCCTTTTAGCCAGAGCAGAAGGGTAATGACCTGCCTTGTGTCATGCATGAGTCATGAGTGGAGTGGGGTCTAAAGCTCTGGACCCTGGCTCAGCTCTCTGTCCTGGCCCTCAGCAGCGGGAGGAGGGAACGCGCACCTGTGCACACAGCTCTGGAGGGCGCTATTCCCTGCTGTCCAGGCCTCCCTGCTTGCTGTGGGAAGGTAGACGAAAGATGCACAGATGGGCCCAGCAGTTACCTGGGCAGTGTGACCCTAAGTTCAAGGTCAAAGATCTTCCCCCATGGACGCACAGCTGCTCTAATGGCTATCACTCATCCCCCTTTGGGGATGTTGGTGTCATTCATGGCAGCATTGCCCAAAAGGAGCCCCTGGTCCAAGCCATTTAGGAAACCCTGGACAAGTGACAGCGACAGTCCATGCTTCCCTGAAGCATCTTCCCCTGGGCTGTGGTAAAGCATGACCTCTCTCTGGCAGTGTGCATCTAGGCTTGTTCATCAGGCAGGCCAAATCCGGGGCAGAGACTGGGGCAGGTCAGTTCAGTCTGGGCAGGAGGGTGTCACAGAAGCCTCCGTGAGGAGGTGGGTCACCCTTCTCAGAGGCAGACGCAGGGCAGAAGGAAAACTTGTCTGAGGTGAAGGCTGTGGGGAGAGGCAAACAGGAGGCAGGGCCTTCAGAAGGGTGTGGGAGAGCGCTAAGGGCCAACTGTCTCAGGCTCGAGGTTAGCTCTTGGTGAAAGGGGTGTCCCCAGTCTGCTCCACGTGCTACCACTTTCCCCAGTGCCAGGCTCCAGGAGCAATCATTTTCATGTGTCCTCACAGTTTCCAGATGGAAATCTGACACTCAGAGAGGTAAACTGCCCATGTTTGCACAGCTGGGAAATGGTAGAACTGGAATGCGAACCCCTGTCTGGCTAGAGCTGAAATGTTCCCACTCCCCAGAACGTGCCCCCACATTTACCCCCAGATCTGAGCAAGCTGTGGGGAGGGAAAGAGGGAGGGATGAAGGGGACGAGCTCAGAGGCGGAGAGGAAACGGTGAGGGTGAGGTGGAGACCAGGAAATCCTGCAGGCGTGCATGGACTGCCGTCAGCACACGGACGAGCTCTTTTAACATCAAGGCCAGGATGCTGCCAGAAAGAATGGCAAAGGAAAAGGGGTTTGCTTCTGCAATTGGCCTTTAAAATACATCTGGATCTTCCTGAATTAAGCCTTTGACATTTAAGAAGATAATTTCAGGTAACAAAGCAAAGAGGCTTCAGATTTTGTAGCCACAAGTCCCCTGACCTCTGAGATCCAGGCTGTCTCTGCTTACTTGGTGCCTGCATTTAATGAACTTGCTGGAAGATGCTCCAGAGATGAGCTGGCCATCCCGATAGAGCATGGCCGAACTGGGATGCAGGAGGAGGGCAGGTCCAGCATGAGCTGCTGATCACAAATCCGGCGGTGCCTACAGACAAGGTACCTGGACGTTTGGCCTTGGCCGACCCTTCTGCATTCCCTATAAGCTCCCTCCACAAGGGGGCCATGGAAGGTTCTGGAGCTGTGTCCACTCTGGGGTGTAGGACTCCCATCCCTTCTCCAAAGTTCCATAGGAAAAGTTGCCATGCAAATCAGGCTGGAAATGCCCACCAATTGCAGTGACAGTCATCCCTAGCTCTGCCAAGCCAGGTGACCTCGAGCAAGTTACTTCACTGTGTTTCTGTTTTCTCATCTTGAAAAGTTGAGTGTTATAATAACATACCTTACCTCATGGGATCTTGATGGGAATACCATGTGGTGAGATATGCAAGGCCCTTAGAACAGTCCTGGGGTGCTGAGTGCCCTGGAGGCATGCTGGTATTACCTGTTCCGGCGAGCCTGTGGAGATCACATGGTGTAGGGGGTGGGATGATTTATTGAGCATCTTCTATGTGTCAGAGAGATTTCATACATGATCTCCTTCAAAGCCTCCCGACAGTCCCTTAATAAAGACGTTATCACCAAAGTTTACAGATAAGGACTCAGATAAATAACTTTGCCTAAAATCACGGAGTTTGGGGACTAGCAGTCAGGGTTTGAACACACATCAGTCTGGCTACAAGAGGAATTATGCCACATCTCCTCCCTGAAGCCCACCAGGCCTGAATTCTCATTCCTGACACTGGATTAGGATACTTGGTGATGAAACCATAGCCCCGGAGGCAGGAACTGGGAACCCAGGCCATGATCACTCAGCCCCACTGCCCATTATGGATAGGGCTTTTTTGGTCATTCCCAATTCCAATTGGAGGGCCCAGCGGGGAATAGACAGGAAGAGACCCTGAGGGAACTGAAAAGTGAGAACAAACTAGAAGAGGAGTTGGGATCTTTGGGGCCACGAGGCAGCACATGCCCGCAGAGACATTTCTGTCTGTCCTCCCTGGCTCTGGATCTCCTCCTGGAAGAGCAAGCCCCAGGCCCAGTGACTGGCGGGAGGCGAGCACGTGGGGAAGCAGGGGGGGGACGGAGCACTGAGCCCCGGTCGCCCTACAGCTGTGATCTCATTTAATCTCCACAGTAACCCTACAAAGTGATGATTAGTGTGCACTTTATAGACCCGGCAACTCAAGCCCATTAAAGTCAAATGAGTTGCTCCAAGCTGCACAACAGAAAGACTGATGCTGTTCATACAATAGATAATATGTAATGTGTCGCTGCGGAGGCTGGGCCCCTCCCCATGGCAAGAGTTTAGTAACGCCCCAGACCCCGGGGATAAGGAAACGGAGGCAGGGCTAGGACTCCTGGAGGACAAGGACTGGACAGCATAGGCAGGAGGGAGACAGAAGAGCTAAGGAAGTGGAGGAAGGGCAGAAGGCCCTTAGGGAACCGGGGAATTCAGAGCCCCAGTTTTGTTGGGTCGGCCCTGGCAGCACGTGAGAGGCCACTAGCACCTAGAGCAGACCGAGGCCAAACTCACTGCCTCCTTGCAAAGCACCAGTATGGACCTATTTAATCAGCTTTCGAATGGCTGCCTTGCTTCATCCTTCCCCCAGGGGCTCAGAGGTGGGAAAGCTCAGGAGGGAAACACAAGTTGTGGAAAAGTTTCCCAGACGTGGGAGGGGGAGAGGAGGCCGCCTGGTGCAGAGTTGATGCGATCTGATCAGACCCAGGAGGGAACCTGCAAATGTTGGCTCACATGATGAGTAGGCCACAGGGACTGGGGTCATCCTCCACAAGCACCCATCTTGGGCCTCTGTTCAGGTGCCCAAAGCTAGGTCCCACCGTACATCCCCTCATGGCTCCCGTATTTCCCTCCAGCTCACATTTCTTAGCATAGCTCAGTTCAGCAGGGAACCTCCACCCCTCTCAGCTGGGGGGCCCTGTAGGTCCCAGTGGGCCAGTCTTCCCCTCCTCGGTGCCTGGGTCATATCCTGAGGGAGTCCTTATGATTGACTGACTCAGCTCTCATGACCCGTACACCCCATGGGTCAGCCACCAAGGACTGGTAAAGCTCCCCTGGGTCACCCCTCACCCAGCCCATGTCTTCCCTGGGCATCATCCCGACACGCTGGCAGGCATCCTGCTGACAAGTCTGGTCACACCGCAGGAGCTGGGCAAGGCTCAGGCTGCGCACTTGCATTCTCAGTCCAGGCAAATGGGGAGGCAGGTGGCTTTACTCACCTGGAATGGGACTCAGGAATCCCTGCCAGGCCCGTGGTGGCTCCTCATTGGAGGACCCTCAGCCATGGAGACAGGACTTTTTTTTTTTTTAAGATTTTATTTATTTATTTGGGAGAGGGAGCCAGTACAAGCAGGGTGAGGGACAGAAGGAGAAGCAGACTCCCCACTGAGCAGGGAGCCCTATGTGGGACTCGATCCTGGGACTCCAGGACCATGACCTGAGCCAAAGGCAGACGCTTAATGGACTGAGCCACCCAGGCACCCAAGACAGGACTTTTTTGGTCCTCACAGTTTTCCTGCTTGTCCTTAGATAGAGGTGATAAAAATTCCCCTAAGACACTTTGCGTGAACCAAGTTGTATTCTAAGGCTTTAAAAAGAAAGAAAAAGGATAAAGAGGCTTGTGGGCCACAGAATTCCCAATTTATAAGAGCAGTACCATTTGCTTGCAATAGGAATGTCAAAAACAGAGACCTCCTGAGTAGCTGAAAGTGATAAACGCAGCCACACCACGGCTGAACTGACCTTGAGCTTCGCAGTACCTCCTGCTCTTTCAGGATCGCCTAACAATGGCTGCACAGCCCCCAACCTCAAGCAGAAGAGCAAAGCCTGTGAGGGCTGGGCACCCCAACATGCCAACTGGTCTCTGCAGCCCCGGGGCGGGCCATCCAGTAGCCTGCTGCAGGAGCACCATGCACACGGTGTGTCCCTGCCTCCAGCTCTTCCTGAGAAGGAGCTGTCCCCACCTGGTTAACCGCTGCCTCCCCAGCCCCCAGCACCGGGCTAGGGACAGAACAGGTCCTTGGGAACACTTGCTAAGCCCATGGCAGCCCTGTCACCAACCCACAGTGTCTGGGTGCATGTGTTGGGGAAGGTCATCGAGAAGCCATGAGTGCCGGTTGACCTGGGAGCCGGACCCAGGCGAGCAGAGGCTCCTCGCCCTCAGCCCTGCCCTTGGGATGTGGGAATGAGGCTTGCCTTTCCCGCTCCCAGAGGCTGCTCCAAGGGCAAAATCTGGAGACGGTGATGTGGTGCTGAGAACACCTGTGCGGTATCTGTGTCGGAACCCACGTAGGGCCTCTCTCTTCGTAAACTTTTAAGATGTGGCAGGCAGGTGTGGGGACCCACTTGTCTTGCTGCCGCCCGAGACAAGCCTCATAGGTAAGTTCCCTTCGCTATTAAACCTGCCATCTACCCACTTGGAGGGGCCGGCCTCTTTCTTCCACGTCCTCCGCACTCAGTGGCCAGCTCAGATTTCACCCACGAAGCTCCTGGGAGGGTTGTGAACAACAGCTCATCCCAGGTACACGGTTGTGGGCTGTGTGACCTTCACCTCTCCGTGCCTCAGTTTCCTCATGGGGGTAATAACAGTACTTGGCCCATAGGGTGGCAGCGAGGCGGAAGAAACTGCTCAGAGATGCGGTAACAGGGCTCCTGTGTCTTTTTTCTATTCTGTCGCCTCTGTGGTCCAAGCCTGGTCCACCCCTCCTAGGGGAGCGAGGGTCTGTGTTCTCCCCACCTTCAGGCCTGAGCTGAATTCACTGTCCTTGCCTACCACCGCCTTAGCCAAGCCAAAGAGAGAGTCCCTGGCTGGCCATCCTCCTACCCCGGGATCCAGACTCGGACGCTGCTCCACCGTCATTCACTGTGTAACACGGGGCAAGTAGTGTGACCTCTCTGTGCCTCAGTTTTCTCCTCTGTACAATGGAAGTGAAGCACCACTTAGAAGGGGTGTAGTGAGGCTCAGTGTAAGGCCTCCAGCAAGTGTGACATAACCGTCTGCTAGTTTTATTAATGGTGTTAGTGTTGTCACGGGAGTTATCTTAGCTCTCCAGCACCCAGCTGCTCCCCCTCGTTGCTGCCTTCACGTCAGCCAGAGCCTAGCACATAGTCATCCATCAAATTTACCAAACATTTGCTGAGTGCTGACCAGGTGCTATGCCCTGGGGACATAAGGATGTGCAATACGTGAGGGATGTCCGTCCATTGCTTCTTTGGTCCATATCTTTGGGATTTTAGTCTTGCTTCCTGATTGTTGACACTTGCTAGTATTAATGCTAGAGTAACATCTACCACTAATTGGGCACTCACCATGTAATTCATATACACAGTACTCAGTTAGATCTGTGCACAACCCTAGGTGCGAAGTGTTGTTACCTTCATTTCCAGCCAAGGAACAGAGAGGCATGGAGAGGTCAGGTAAGCTGCCCACACCCCTGCGGGAGGGGGTGCCAACACCAGGATCTGAAGAAACACCTGTTTCACTCCTCACCCCTCCACCATGCTTCGGGAGGCCTGGAAGAGCTAAGACCTCCTCTCCTTGCGGAGCCCACCTCCCTGTTCTGGAGGGCTGCCTTCCCGGGGTGCAGAGGGACCCTCCCTCCTTCTATCCCTGAGAAACTGGAAACCCTTCCGCAGCTTCTTGTCTCCGCGCCAGAAAAACTTTCCAGCAACCAGGAGCACTGGCTGTCGGCTTCTTTCATGGGGCTGTGTGCACTCATGTTTTCTTTGGAGGTGCTTCACGGAAAATATTAGCCCACGAACTGCATAGCCATTCAGAGATGCGAATCAAAGAGGTGCAAGTGTTCCAGGAATTGCTGAGAGTGAGAATGGCCCCCAGACACCCAGGTTCCAGGCCCGGATCTGGGGACAGTGCAATGCCACGTGTGTACTTGAGCCCACAGATGGTTGTTCTGGCAACGGGTCATCTGAGAGAATCTCATGACAAAGGCAGAAGATCCCGCTTTTCCGATTTTAGGTATGCTCAGGCATGGAGAAAGAGCATACGTGGTGGGTGGGAGGGAGCAGGAACCAGGATGTTTACCAAGACCAACTAGGAGAGGCCTCTGCTCCCCCTGGAAAATGTACTTGCCTTTGTCACACGCAGAAGGCCCAGACCTACCATCCCTTTCCATTCATTCTCTCCTGCCTATTGGCCCATGGCTGTCGGCTGTGGGCTGTCAGGGCAGCACCCTGCAAGGCTCCACGGGAGGCGCAGGAAGGGCAGTGGGGGAGCAGCCTTCTTTTCGTCCTTTTGCACATTGCCCAATGTCAGCAGTACCTGCTGCATAATTTTGCAAAATTTAACCAAAGTGTTAAAAACATGCCTCCCTTTTATCCCAGCAATTCCAAATTCAGAAATTTAGCTGAAGGAGATAATCAAGCACATGAAACAATTTAGCTATAAGAAGGTTCAGACGATTTTTTGGGTTTGTTTTTTTACATTTTATTTGTTTTTAACAGTAGCAAAGGATGAGCCAGATGAGCAACAAGAGGGGGCTGGTTACCAAAAGATGGGTGTATTACGTAGCGGAGTGATACTTGGCCATTACAATGATTTTGTAAAAGTATCTTTACTGGAAGAGGAGTCCTGATATATACTAAGGGAAAAGAGTTATAAAATATGCTGTGATCATATGTACATTAAGATCCCATTTGTATGGATATGTGTGTGTGTGTGCGTGCACGTGCACACACACACACACACACACACACACACACACACACACACACCCCTCTGCATATCAAAGTCTACACATGACCCAGGGTTTGGTTTTTCATCATCTTGACAAAGACCTGTGCCAGGACCCCCTTGTTCACCCCTGGAAGAATGAACCATCACTTCCAAAGGATCTAAAGGGGCCTTTCAGAAGGTGTGTGTTGGTGGGGAGTTGGGCGTGGTGATAGCTTATCCCTAAGATGCTTTCATCCACGTGGAGGCAGTGCCCCTGGTATGACAGGATTCTCTCCATCCCTCCAGCTCCCCATCTTGTTACCCTCCCTGGAGGGAGGGGCTTAATCTGATTGAGAACTTGGAAGGAGAAACTGGATAGGAATAGCCCAAACCCTCTTGGATCTCTCTACTTTCCTATGTTGTAGATCTCACAGGATGGGCGTCTCGGTCCAGCTTTGCCAGGACTGGGTGAGTTAGATCCTAATTCGGGGATTCAGAATGTGAAAGGACATGTAACCTCTTTTGCCAACATCCACTTTATCAGTACAAGTGACCTCCTGGTCTCCATCTGCCTTACTATTCCTTCATTTAATTTCTCAATGGATTTGGGACTCAAGTGAGGACATGAGAAAGGGGATGCTCTTCATGGAGCCCACTCAAACATCTCAACATTCTGGGCCCTCTTTTGGAAGCAAGAGAGTGGTACCAACTCTTTTTGTTCAAGGGTTGGGAAGCTAAGCTGTCTGATTGCTGGGGGCTTATCCCTGGAGGGAAAGGCAACTGGGACTGGACATCAGAAGGATTTGGACTATAAGCTCCCGGAGCATATGGACCCATGTGGGGCGGACTGTGTGTGGGACCTAGAGACCCTAAGTTTGGGGTGGACTTGATGGCGTGGTATCGGAGGGATTAGGGTCATTGTCTGACCTTGGGCAAGGAGTGAGGTCATCGTGAGGCCCCGCTCAGCCACTTCTCTGTGGCCACAGCGGTACAGTGTTCTCCATGACCTGATGTGGTCACTAAAGGCAAGTGGAGCAGGAGCTATAGTGGAATATTAGGGGTCACTTCAGAACAGAAATCAGACCATTTCTCTGTAAACCCAGCATCTGTTCCTGGGCCATGCAGGGATCTGGGGGTGCCCCAGGAGGGAGATGTGGTTCTTCCTGCTAATCTAAGACCGGCTCCTAAAATCTTGTCTCTGTCTATAGGTACTTCCTTGATGATCCTATGACTTTGAATACTAACATTTTGCTTTTGAAACTCAAATTTATGTCTCTAGCCCCAGCCTCTCCCCAAACCCCAGACTGGCCTCCTTGACATCCCATGTGGGTACTTATTAATCAAACTTAATATTTTAAAACCAACTTCTGATCTGTGTCCCCACCTGGTCCTCCCACAGTCTTCCCATCTCTCCATTCTCTGGCTGCCTCAGGACAATTTTGGAGTCACCTTGACCTTCTCTTCCATCTCACAGTTCCACTAGGAAACCCCGTCAGTTCTATCTTCAAATACATCAAGCCACCACCTCTGACATCCTCCTGGTCCAAATAACCATTGTCTCTCACTTGGATTGTTTTAATAGCTTCATAACAGGTCCCCTGCTCCTACCTTTGCCCGTCTGCAGTTTATTGTCAGTGTTAAATCTTTTTTGCTTAACTGCTCTGCTCGAATCTTCCAGTAGTGTCCCGTCTTACTCAGAGAACAGCCCGATCCCTTCACTGGCCCCAAGGCCCCACACAGTCTGGCTCTATGACCTCCCTATCTCACCTCCCACACCCTATTCACACTGACGCACTATCTCTTCCAGGCACACTGACATCCTCTGTCCCTAAGTCATGCCAGGCACACTTCTGCCCCAGGACGTTTGCACATGCTGTTTCCTCTGCTGGAATACTCTTCCCCATCCTCTCCAGATGGCTCAGTCCTTTGTCTCCTTCAGGTCGTTGATTTCAGGCTTTCTCTGATCACCCCATTGACAATTTCAGCCTGCCTGACACTCCTAAAGCCCTTCCCCTGCTGTGATGTTTCCATTGCGTGTATCCCCAGCTGTCATACTATTTTTCTTATTCATTTGTTTCTTGTCTGTCTTCCCTGACCAGAATGTCAGTTGGGCAGCCATACAGCATTTTGTTCTCTATCACTGCTGTTTCCCCAGCACCCAGAAGAGTGCTTGGCACATAATAAGCATTCAAAAAATATCTGTTGAATGAGTGAATGGATGAAAAGGTGGGTGACTGACTGATAGTTTTAATTGAATTTGGAAAAATAAAAGAAGTATGGCCTACTGTGCACAAAAGTGTCATGGAGAGGTTCATGCCAAGTACACACAGGGAAAAATCAGGCTGCACTGACACTAAAATGTTATAGTGGTTTTCCTTGGGCGGTGGGGCAGGGGGAAGGGAGCTGCAGATGACATTCTTTCTCTCTCTCTGTGTCTGTCTATCCATTATTTCTAATTAATCTACAGTATATGTTTGTGTAATGAAGTAAAAGTAGAGGAGTTTTTTTTTTTTTTTTAAACTGGTACTTGCCATCTGGGAAATACAAATCAAAACCACAGTGAGATACCACCTCAAACCAGTCAGAATGACTAAAATGAACAAGACAGGGAACAACAGATGTTGGTGAGGATGTGGAGAAAGGGGAACTCTCTTACACCATTGGTGGGAATGCAAGCTGGTACAACCACTTGGAAAAACAGTATGGAGTTTCCTCAGGACGTTAAAAATAGAGCTACCCTATGACCCAGCAATTGCACTACTGCATAGTTACCCCAAAGATACAGATATATCTTGTATGATCTGAAGGGGCACCTGCACCCCAATGTTCGTAGAAGCAATGTCCACAATAGCCCAACTATGGAAAGAGCCCAGATGTCCCTTGACAGACGAAAAGGTAAAGAAGATGTGATTTATATATAGAATAGAATATTACTCAGCCATCAGAAAGGATGAATATTTACCATTTACATTGACATGGGTGGAACTAGAGGGTATTATGCTAGGTGAAATAAGTCAATCAGAGAAAGACAATTACTATATGGTTCTACTCATAAGTGGAACATAAGAAACAGTGCAAAGGATCATAGGGGAAGGGAGGGAAAACTGAATGGGAAGTCATCTGAGAGGGAAATAAACCATGAGAGACTCTTAACCCTAGGAAACAAACTGAGAGTTGCTGGAGGGGAAGCGGGTGGGGGATGGGGCAACCAGGTGATAGTCATGGAGGAGGGCATGTGGTGTGATGAGCACTGGGTGCTATAAGCAACTGAAGAATCATTGAACACTACATCTGAAACTAATGATGTATTATATGTTGGCTAACTGAATTAAATAAAAAATTTTTTAAAAACCTGGTGCTTGCTATAAATTATAAGATATCCAGAGGTGAGGATTGTCTGCAGACATCTGGGCATTTCTAAATCCCTCAGATAGAGACTCTCCCATGTCTAAGATGCTCCACTTCTGGCAGGACTGCTAGTTCTCTACCCATGGGGTATTCTTTACGCATACCAGCTGACCAGCTTCTGACCATACCCGAGAAAGGCCGGTGCATCAGGACATCTGCTGTCATCGAGAAAGGAAGTCACGCACTTAACCAATGGCCCCCTTGCTTGGTATCCTGGCTAGCGTGGCCCCTTGAGTAAGCCTTCATAAGTTTCATGGAGCTCTTTGGCTAACAGAGCATTTTCATACGAATCCTGTTCCTGGATCATTCCAGGAACATTCCTAGAATGTTACCTGTCATTCCCTTCCCCAGGGAGGCCTGGGGTGGGGGTTGGGGGTTGGGTTCAGCACTTTGTCCAAGATCCCACATCTGGCTTCTCCCACAAATGGCCAGGAAGTAGCAAGGAGTTAGTCAGAAGGCTTTCCTGAGGGGAGCAACCTCTGGGCTGAGCTGATGACAGCTGAGCCCTTGGAGTGCTTAGAGCAAATGGAGGTAAAGAAGGGCAGTAGGGGTCTGTCTAGGAAAGGAGATGCAACGCCTCTCTTATCTCAGCAGTATGGGAGTGCCTCTTAGGGAGGGGAAAAAAGACCTTAATAAATGCTTGGGGTGAAGCGCCAGGTCTTGAAGGGAAGCTACTCTGCCATACAAAACAACACAGGAGTTATTTTTCAGTCCCCAGGAGAGTCTGAGAGAGGATAAAGGGAAGATTGGAGGGTGAGGGAAAGATGGAGATGGGCGGGAGGGAGTGGGGGAGGTCAGTGTGGGGCGGCCAGAGGCTGAAGGATCACAGATGCTCTCTGTTGGTTTGAAGTTGTGTCGCTCTGAGTGAACGTGCTCTTGTCTTCCCTCGCAGCCCTTTCTTTTTTCTTTTTTTTTTTTTAAAGATTTTATTTATTTATTTGACAGAGAGAAAGAGATCACAAGTAGGCAGAGAGGCAGGCAGAGAGAGAGAGGGAGAAGCAGGCTCTCTGCTGAGCAGAGAGCCGGATGCGGGGCTCGATCCCAGGACCCTGAGATCACGACCTGAGCAGAAGGCAGAGGCTTTAACCCACTGAGCCACCCAGGCGCCCCCCTCGCAGCCCTTTCACTCCTGACACAGTTGGCAAATTCTGCTCTGCTCATAAATATTTTGTGTCAGAAGGATTCGTGATGTACTTGACAAATGCTGTGCAGGTAATAGCCCAGAATAGGGGCCACACACATGAAAGCAGGAGCCAGGGTGGGGCAGGAGGGGACAGAAGGGGACACAAGCACGCGAGCCCCGTAAGGGCTACAGAAATCTTGGGGGGAGCTTTGCGTTCCTAAAGGCCATGGATCTGATGCCTCAAGTCAACTCTAACTGGATGTCCATGAGGTGGAGAGAGGTCTGGGGGGGGGGTGCTAATATCTGCATTACATCCACAAGGAAAGGATAATGGTTGGCATTTAGTGCAAATTTATTTTCCCCTCTAATCAAGTTCCCTTGCTTGGGTCAAAAAGCTAGAATTACTAAGTGCAGAGAACAACACACTTGTTCCCTGCCCCATTTCCTGCCTTTCTCGGGAACAGGCTTAATGGATCCTTTTCTTTTCTAGACAATGCTACCTGCTGAGTCATATAGAAACTCTAACTTTACTTTTTTCACTGGAGCAGGTTTTTAGATATCAAAGAACTTGAAGAATGCAGCACAAATAAGTAGCATTTGGGTTTATCTATCAGTCTTCTATGAGTTTAGTCAGTGTAGATCAGTTTTCCTGTTTGCTGCGTTTGTTCCCATAGAATGGCAGCTTCCAGTGCTGGACAGAAAATGAGATTTACCACTGTGATCCTTTTCCTCTTCCCAGGGCAGGGCTGGAGCATGATGTCACACAGCTCTGATCATATCAGAAAGAATTGAAGGTTTAGCCTCACAACTGGAAGCATTTCCAGGATGCAAGAACAGAGGCATCCTCCCCTTTCCTTTCTCATTTTGCCCTCTCTTTGTCATCACCCCCCCTCCAAGGAGCATGCCAGGAGGGCCTGTGCCCAGAACAGTCAGGATCTCCACCCCAGGAAGTGCTCTGGGACAATCATGGCATAGCTTTATGCCCTACCTACTGCGGTCCCAGTCATTACCTGATGCCCCCCTACAACGACTGTGAATTAGCAAGGAAGTCCTTGCCATCCCTCGGTGGAGTGAGGGCTGCAGGATCAGAGAGGGTTGGGACTTGGCCAAGATCACCAAATGAGCCACAGATTTAGCAGTTGGACCCAGACTCATGGTTAGTGTAAGGGCCTTTCTAGTTTGTTTTTTCCTGCTTATTATCAGACTCTTGGCTCTGTGGATGCTCCAAACACTGCTTGTTCTCCCTTTACCCCTCAAATTGAGCTCTTTCTTCTCCCCTGCACCCCGCCCTGCTCAGTGCCCAAGGGGCTGGCTTTGTCGACAGCAGGCGTTGGTGCCTCCCCTAGCTGGCTTCCTGCTGGCCTGTGAGCGGTTGCATTCTGCAGCCCCAGCCCTCCTCCAAGGCTCCAGCCCCCCTGCCCCCGGCTCTGCTACATTGATTCCTGCTCTTATCCCCTCAGAGGGTGTCTGCTTCCCACTGTGGCTGGTATCGGGGACTTTACCCTCCCCAGGGGTGGTTCCTTACCCCCACCGATGTGTCCTTTCCTTAAATTGTTCTTCATTACACCATTTTGAGGGCACCCCCTGGTCCTAATGGGCCTCTGGTATGTTACAGGGACAAAATGGATCTGCCCTGAGGTCCCCTTGACCCGTTTGGGGGCTCCTGGGACACTGTCAAGGAATCTTAGAGTCCCAGAAGCACAGTTTGAGCCCCTGACCTACACACCAGGCCATGAAGACCCCGCTTGGCTGTGCTGGGGTGTCTGCCAGCTGTGGGGTCCCCTTTCAGTGCAGCCTGAAGGGGTCTGAGGCCTGGGTCCTTCCGTCCCTCGCACACTGGTGCCGATGAGCCTTGTGTCTTGGAGCTCTGTGTTGTCCCCCACGGTCCCACGGACAGCCGCTCTTCCTGGGCTCAGTTCCTTCCACCTGCTGGTACTGGCTACCTGCACAGCCTCTGGGAGGTGCCCTGTCATGGAAAGAGGGGTCAGGAGGTTACCCATCGGCCCTGTCCTTGCCAGAGCAGCTTCACTGTGAGCACCCTTACCGCAGCTGCCCTGCCACATTCGCTCCCCAAGTGGGGGGTCCGGGGCCCATCGTCCTTGCCCATCACCGGCACAAGAGCACACAGGGCTCTGCCACCCCTGCCTCCCTCCACGGGGCTTGGGAACCAGCTCCCCTGCGTAGAAACCCCTGATTCAGTCACCTGGCCCTGACTTCAGCAGGAATCGCGAGGGCTCTGGGCATATTCACATACATGCACACTTGTAAACGGAGACAGAGGAGCCAGGCATGGCACTGATCAGGTAAGAAGTCTGGTAGGGTCAGTCTTGTAGGGCAGGAGCCTAACGCGTCTCTGGGCGCAGCGCTCAGAGCCGAAGACCCCAGGGAAGCTGGTCCCCCCCTCCGGCCAGTGGTGCCTGCTTTGCTTCCATCAGAGTCAGCACACCAAGGGGGGGCTGGAGGGCAGGTGCCCGGAATGGGGGAGTTCCCTCGAAGAGCAGCGCCCTCCGACCAGCCGATGTGTATCTCTCACTCTTCTTTGAAGTGGAGCTTCTCGGAACAAATCCACACACTGGCATGCGAGTCTGACCATCTGTCTCCAGTGATTTTGATTCCCATCAATCAGGCTCCTTTATTCATTAATAACAATTTTTAAAAAGTGTTCCAATGTCCATTCATGCATTTATTCATTCAGCATCGAACTGCTGGCTCTTAGGAGGCATGTGGTAGAGGCCGTGGGGCAGAGACCGAGGAACATAAGCCTCCCCCGCCAGAACCTATGGGCTGGTGGAGGGCAGAGAGCTGGGTGCCAGCAGATGGGAGGAGCTCTGCTCCTCTGTGTGCCCCAGCAAGGGCCCCCCTTCCCCTCTGTGTGTCTGCTCCCATCTTTCTCCGTTCCTGTCTCCCTTCTTGTTCCCTTTCCCTTCCTTCCCTTTCTCCAGGGGACAGGCAGTCTGCATGCTTCAGTGTCCCCCTCAGCAGACACACACACAATGGGTCCCTCTTCTGACTTTCTTCTCTTGCCCCACCCCCACCCTCATCCTTCCTGTGCCTCAGCCAGGTCCGCCCCGCCACCAGGAACCCCCCACAATCAGACGCAGGGAGGAAGCAGCCCTCACCACAAGACAAGGAATGGAACTAGGGTGACGGGCCAGAATCATGTCAGATGTTTCCCTGGAGAGGGGAAAAGGCCACAGATGATAATAAAATGGTGCTTGCTGCCATGACAACTGCCATCATTCAGCCACAATCCCAACAGTTTGGAAGCAACAAAATCAATCAAACATTTATTTCCCCAGTAAAACCAGCAACCACAAGGAGGTGGAAGCCAAGAAAGAGATGCCTTGGGTCCTCCACCTGTCACCTGCCCAAGAACTAAGGTGTGGGGCGGGGGCCTGCCCTTCTTTCTCCAACCCACCGTCAATTGTGACACCATTTTCAGCTGGGCACTGTGTCTAACTCTTCACCCATGTCAATCCGGTTGACTCTGGTGGTTGGAAGTCTACAGGGAGCCCAGGGGAGTTGGTCTGGCCCTAAGCTAGGGTGAGCGGCCGTGTCTCTAGCCCTGGCCTGCAGGGCTGGGAGGCTCAGTGCAAACCATGTTTGTGGACCAGAGGGTGGGAGGCAGAACCCCACAGAACTCAGCAGAAAGCAGCATCGTTGTTAAGAACAAAGCCTAAAACCAACAGGGGAAACTAAAAATAATGAGCTAGGCCCTGTTCTGACTATAGCCAAAATCACACAGATTGATCAGGCCCAGCTAAGAAGAGGCCATGAGGGGGTCATTTGCATTCCTGTCCTGGGTAGTTTGTGACCGTGGACTTGAATGTCCTGTAACGGATCCCCTCAAGCAGCATGGTGAACTAAGCCAGTCACAGAGCACAGGCGGGGTGTTCCTGAGGGGACGGTGACTTCTGTCTCCAGGGAAGACGCCACCTGCTCCGGGAGCCTGGCAGCACGTGAGGGCTCTGGACATTTGATCTCTCATTTATTCTGCATCCTTAGGATACCGAGCAAGGCTGAATGGAGCTGTGAATCAGCGCTCTCTTCCTACCATGTTCCTCCCGCCTCCCCAGGCACTGTGTGACTTTCAAGGGTCCCTGCATTTAACATATTGCCACGTGCCAGAAATCTCACACCATGCGAGACATTGATGGAAGCACGGAGACACGGCCTGGGGTGTGCGGGTGTCATAAGGAAACTCCCATAAGAGAATCCACCTGTGCCGGGGCATCTGGGAAGCGGGGGAGGTGGTTAGAGATCGTGCCACCCCCGCCTACCCCATTAAATAGGATGAGTGGTTCAGAGCCCCGACGGGCCCTTGTGAATCCCGTTTCCCTATTGGCTACAGGAAGCTCGATTTGTGTGTAGATCAAAGAAAAGCTACTTATCCCTACTGGAAATTTCCTTCTAATTCACGGGCATTGTTCAACAAGGAGAGGTGAAACAAAGGCTGACTTTGCTCCCAGACAGGAGCTTCAAAGCCCAAACATCAAGGAAACAGCTCGAAACTTCAAAAAACATCCTGACCCAAGTTCTTCCACATTTCATATTTTCAAAAATCACAAGAAAGAGATGAATGATCCAAAAAGAGCAAATTCACTTTAATTTCCATTGAAACACCTCAAAGCAAAGAAGTCCAAGGGTTCAGACTCTTCTCCCACTGCTGACAGTCTGCCCTGACAGACAAGGCCCTCGCTATTCTCCCCTCTTACTTTCCCGCCTTGTGGTGACAGTCAGTCCACTTTCCAGACCGGTGGGGGTTGACATGAATCAAGCCAACGGTTGCCATAGCATGCTTACTGCTTCAGAATAAAAGAAGTCGAACATTGACATCCAAACGTCTCATTGATTTACCACATCGCCACACAGATCTACAAACAAAGACTGGCTTTGAAACAAATGCCATTGCAAAAACAGTTTGGCAGGTTCTTAAAAAATTACACATACACTCCCCATATGTTCCAGCCATTCCACTACCTAGTATTTACCCAGTGAAAAAAACAAAACACATATCCAGAAAGAAACCTTCACGTGAATATGAAATAGCAGTTTTATTTGCAATAGCTAAAATCATAAAGCAATCCAAATGCCAATCCATAATGAACAGACACAGTACAAACAAAACAACCAAACAAATTGTGGTATTGGCAACGCAGTGGAATACTACTCAGCAGTGAAAAAGGAGAAACTCGTGATGCAAACAACAATGTGGATAAATCAAAATAATTATGCTGAGTGAAAGAAGCTAGACAAAATTTATATAAAACTTATTTACATAAGTGTTTAAATATATTTACCTAAGTCCTTATAAATAGGAATTTATATAAAACTCTAAAAAATGTAAACTAATCTGTGGTGGCTTATAGCAGATAAAGGTTTGCCTTGGGGGGAAAGGTGCAGGGAATGAGGGGATGGAAAGGGTATTGGAAGAAATTTTGGGGGTGGTAGATATGTCTTGAATGTGATGATGGGTTTATGTGTATGTACATGTGTCAAGACTTGTCCATTGTACATGTTAAATGTATGCAGTTTATTATATCAATTATGCCTCAATAAAGCTGTTTAAAAAAAAATAACAGGGACTACTTATAAACCCCTGCCTTAAACAACTAGAAAACCAGAAAAAATATATGAAACAATAATTTCCAATGCTGGACAACAGTCGAGGCAGGACTGTGATTGCTGAGAGAAGGGGAACAAACAAGGTGAATCCTACAATGGTACCAGCTCACTTCCTTGAGAAAACCCAAATGAAACCCGGTCATCTCGAAGAGTGAGGAGACAGGAGTTCTCAGTTCTGGAAGGTCAAGGCAGCTCAACTTTGCAGGGCAGAGCACCAGAGAGGAGCAGCTTTACAAACAGAGACAACTCCAGAGACTGTCAGATAAAAACGTCAAGTCTTTAATTTCTGATTGGTGGCAGCATATGAAGAAATTCCTCCAGGTAGGGGAAAGAACCACCTAAAAGTCTCAAGATGATTCTTGGAGTGCTTACAGGACTAGAAAGGGCTGGTATTCTCACTAGCCGAAGTGGAGGCCTTGGGATACATGGGCAGCATCCTCAGAAAGGTATTCCTGTGGGGCGCCTGGGTGGTTCAGTCAGTTAAGCCTCTACCTTCGGCTCAGATCATGATCTCAGGGTCCTGGGATTGAGTTCCGCCTTGGGCTCCCAGCTCAGCGGGGAACCTGCTTCTCCCTCGCTGCCCTCCTTGTGCTCTCTCTCAAATAAATTAAAAAAAACCTTAAAAAAAAAAAAAAAAGAAGGGTATTGCCTTACTAATAGATCTAAGTGAGTCCTGGACCTAGCATAAACTTAAAAGTATTCAGTGAAGGGGCGCCTTGGTGGCTCAGTGGGTTAAAGCCTCTGCCTTTGGCTCAGGTCATGATCTCAGGGTCCTGGGATTGAGCCCCACATCGGGCTCTCTGCTCAGCAGCGAGCCTGCTTCCCCCTCTCCCTCTGTCTGCCTCTCTACCTACTTGTGATCTCTCTCTCTGTCAAATAAATAAATAAAATCTTTTTAAAAAATTAAAAAAAAAGTATTCAGTGAAAGAGTCTGCATTGTGTGAATGGCGATCTCGGTCCGGTCCTTGGATTCCCCACGAAAATATTTATGTGGGAATCCGAGCTCATGGAAAGAGAGCCAGAAAGAAAGTCGCAAGCACAAAGCACTTTGTTAAGGTGGAAATACACTTTCCAGGTGGGAGAAGAGCCGGGTTCCGGGAGGTGGAGCTGGTCCCTAGGTTGTTTTGGGATTTGACATTATTGGGTCTCTCTGGGCTGGGAGGAGCTGTGACAGAGAGTAGGGTGGTCTCTCATGGAGGCTGCTTCCAGTCATTTGGGAAACTCCTCCCACAGGTCAGGAGGGGAGTTTTTGATCCTATGAGGTCATGGCAGCTTTCTCCATCAGGCAGGGCTGTACTCACAATGCAAATGCATTATAATGAGTTAGGGGTTACCCTGGGGAGGAGGTGGAGGAGGAGAGTGCAAGCTTCCCACCTGTGGCTCTTGATCAGTCAGGCCCAAGGTCTTGGAAGCTACAAGATCAGGATACTGTGTCCCCAGGCTTTCTATGTGTAGCTTATTTATCACCATCCTGGCCTCCAGCTCATGTCTCTACCATTCCCCCATCATGGACCTGAGACTTTGTCTGCCTTGGGGCATTCCTTCCACTGCTCAAGTCTGCCTTCTACCAAACAAAAGCAAGCCCGGAAAGGATCAAACTGTTTCCAAGTAACTGTGCCAGAACAAAGTCCAACACTCTTTCAAGGAGTAAAACAAAACCCAATACCAAACACTGCAAAATTTTCATCACCTGGCATCTAGTAGGAAATTAACAGGCATGCAAAACAGCAGGAGAATATGGCTTGTAACCAGGAGAAAACAAACAAACAAAAAAAGAAACAGGCCTAGAAGTGGCAGAGAGGATGGAACCAGTGGGCAAGGATATTAAAATAGGCATTACGAATCTTATCAATGCATTCAAGGATGTTAAAGCAAAACATGAACTCGACTGAGAGAAATAGAAGATATAGAAGAACCCCCAAATGAAACTCCTGGAGGTGGATAATACAATATTTGAAAAACACATGGTGACCAACATTCCTCATCTCGATCGTGGGATTCACTTGCAGGCTGTCAAGTGATAATTGAATCACCACTCCCTTGGAGAAGCGTCCCTGGCTCCATATTCCGTGCTCTCACGGTGCTTCTGCCTCCCCTTCAAAGCACTTGCCCTCCTTTGTCATATTCCCATTGTTTGCGGGACTATCCGACACATGTCTGCCTTTCTCCCTGTGCCAGAAGGTCCACGCGAGCAGGAGCCCATGTTTGCTCACCGGTATGCCAGTGCCCAGAACACCGCCCGGCTGAGGAAGGCACTCAATAAATAGATCTGGAATGAATGAGCGAACTCTTGTAATCAGCTTTGCATTGGATTCGTCTGGCAGTTCCAGTTTAAAGCATCGCCTGTGACTTCCTTTGTCAGCGCAGGGTTGTCAGTGAGCCCTGGGCTCCAAGCCTCCCTGCAGGCACTGCGGAGTCCTGAATCAAGTGTGACCAGAAGACTCACTGAGCCCTGGAGCAAGCTGCTTAATGTTGCTGACCTCTGGATTCTCAGTTACCACGTGAAGTTGCTGAGACAGAGATCTCTGAACACTGCCCCGGCTCTGCTGTTCCAGGATGCTGTTGTGGTCCAGTCTCCTTCTCCCAGGATCCGCACCTCCCAGTATCCTTGTGGATGCTCCGCGGGCACTGAATCTGGGCTTTCCGTGTGAGCACAGTAGGCTGGAGAGGGCCATGTGTGACTTCAGGAGCAAAGTCATAAAGGGCAAGGTGGCTTCTGCTGGGCTCTGTTGGATCGCTAGCTCTAGGCGATGTCAGCCACCATGTCGTGAGAACATTCAGGTAGCCCGAAGAGAGGTCCTCATGGAAACTACTACCTCCATATGCCCATTGCACTCTCTTTTTCCTTCTTTTTCTCATGAGCTGTTTTTCACTCTAGCTTTACTCCCACCTGGCTTCGGATTTTCTAGGTGATCGGAGGACTCCTGTCCTGCTCTCTTGAATGAGTGTTCATGTTCCATAGTCAGTTTCGAATGTATTACAAGCATCTGTGGGCACATAGCAGGCATCGAATAAATATTCACTGCCTTGGTCCAGGCCTTCCAGAAAGCAGCAACTGACAAAGGATTAAGGTTCTAATAATTTAGTTAGAAGGAGCAAGGCCAGGTCAATGGAGATGAGGGAAGAATGAGATAAGAAAGCATGCGATGCTCTGTGAGAGCCACTATTCCACTGTGAGTAGGGAGGGGACACCAGGCTCTCTCAGCATGGCACTTCTCTGGAAAAGCAGGAAGGAGTCATGATCTAGTGAGCATGGGAGAAAGGAAGGTGGAGGAATTTCTCTGCCCTGCTCCCATCGTCTATCTCCTAGGTCAGTATTTGCCCCACAGGGAGCTAGCTCCCTCAATTATCCAACCCTTCATAACTGCCCAGAAAGCTACCACCCACACCCTACAGTGAGGAATTTCATCCAAGTTCCAAAGTGGAGAGCATCCAGGAGCAAGTGGGGCACCAGTCAAGAAACGAACAAAGTCACTGAGCAACTTAAGATAGAAAGATGTGGATTCCGTATTGTTACCTTCTTGGTCCTTTTTCGAATTCCTCTGATACTAACTCACGAGGACAGCCCTAGGAAGGCCTGGATTCTTCTTTTGACTGCACCAGTTCCTCAAATGTGTAATGTGAGTGGAGATGCCACAAGACCGTATATTACTGGGAGCTGACCCACGAAGGCTTGAAGACAGATGGACATACTCATACCCTGGTTTGCAAAATACAAGATTTCCTCTTCTGCTGGCTGGAAGGAGGTCTTAGCTCTCAGCAGAGGGTCTCTGAAACATTCATTCACCCACCAGCTTAGAAAAGGCAACTTAATTGAGTAGAACTGGAGCCTTTGAGCCATCCCTGGGCTGTTTTGGACAAAATTAAAAAGCCTTGAAGCCCCCCCCTTTTTTTTCTATGAAAAAGGTGTTTTCTCCCAAAAGTTCTTGAAGTTTCTTCTTAGAGGCAACCCTTGGAGAGTGGCTGCAAGCAGCACATGGAGGCATCATGAGTCCCTCCGAATTTCAGTGTGTGAGAGGCCTAGGCCAGCGCTCGTTAGCAGATGAGGATGGATGGTTGGTAGATGGATGGATGGGTGGATGGATGGATGGTTGGTAGATGGACGGGTGGGGCAGGTGGGTGGAGAGGTGAATGGGTGGATGAATGAACAGAAGAGGTAGCTGCTCAGTTTCGTGGATATCTAAGAAGCGTAGTCCTGACACTTTTAAATGCCCCCTTTCCAACAGGCAATCAAGGAAATCATTGCTATGGGTTTTTACTGTCTTGAATCCATCTCTCCAACATGCATTTTCCCTGTCCCTGATGCAGCCACCACCTCCAATCCCCCACCCTTCTGGCTTGTTATCAGCTCCATGCTGTCTCTCTGCATTAAAGTGACAAGAAGCAGCACAAAGCTGACGACAGGAGGCTGGAACTGTAATTTGCACTGACATTCACTGGCGTGATCCACTTACTGCCTGGTAAGCCAGATAGGAAATTTGTCTGATTTTGATCCCAGGAAGAGAAGTGACAAGCCCGCTCTACTCCTGCCATTCAAACCAAGGCGCCAGGCTGGTCCTCAGGCATGGGTCCTGGCTGGTAACGCCCACCCACACCACGTGGGTCTTCTGTATCCTCTTTCCTTCCTCGGGTTGGAATTGCCTTTCAGACCAGACATCTGGCAAACACTGGACAGGGGCTGTGGTGGGGTGGGGGTTGGGGGGGCGGTGGATACTACGCCATTCTCTTAGCCGGTGGCAGTGCTGTTCACAGGTTGCCGAGGGGCCTCCAAGGACTCTCCCAGGAAATTAAGGGCCCCTGGGATGTCAGACCCTGGTTGACAGCCCCCACCCCTCCCCTTTTTTTTTTTAAGATTTTATTTATTTATTTGACACAGAGAGAGCAGAAGCAAGCAGAGCAGCAGGCAGAGGGAAAAGCCTGATGAACAGAGAGCCTGACATGGGGCTCGATCCCAGGATCCTGGGATCATGACCTGAGCTGAAGGCAGATGCTTAATGGATTAAGCCACCCAGGCGCCCCCCTCAGTGGCCCTCTTTCTGTCCCCACACCCCCTTTCTTTAAACTCTCCCAGCTGTCAGAGTAATGACATTGAACAGGAGGTTCACAAGAAGATAAAGCAAGGAGTTAGCCTGTGGGCACAGGCTGCTACATCATCTCCGAAGCCCAGTGTGAAATGAAAATGTGGGACCCCTTGTTCAAAAAAAGCAGAAAAAACTATCATTACAGGTACTAAAATAGAAGGCTTTTACCTTTCTTCTGTGGTCTCTCTCTGACTTGTTATGGTGTTTTTTACTTGCCATATAATGCTGTTCTAAGCAAACAAATAAATAAATGAATAAAATATTAATTATTATCATGAATTCTACCATGCATCTTTCTATTATACAATGAGTTTTAAATGAACCTGTAAGAGCTTTTAATGCAGATGTGGAATCACCAAAATGATACAATTCGTATCTCCTAATTCATAATGCATATATAATTCATTTCTATCAGAACAATAGAAATGCTGCGGTTTTTTTTGGCTGCCTTTTTTTTATTAACATATAATGTATTATTTACCTCAGGGGTACAGGTCTATGAATCATCAGGCTTATATATTTAACAGCACTCACCATAGCACATACCCTCCCCAATGTCCATGACCCAGCCACCCTATCCCTACCTCCCCACCCCTGGCAATCCTCAGTTTGTTTTTTGAGATTGAGTCTCTTATGGTTTGTCTCCCTCCTGATCCCATCTTGTTTCATTTTTTCCCTCCCTATCCCCTATGACCTCCCCTGCCCTGCCTCTCAAATTCTTCATATCAGAGAGATCATATGATAATTGTCTTT